>LR738713.1:684149199-684253969 GCA_902687465.1 Secale cereale
ATGAATAAATGAAACTCAACACAAATGATGGTAATGAAATAAAATTGTGAATATTATTAATTGCTTACGCACTTCAAATTGTGCGTCAGAGTAGCCCCGCTCACAGGCCGTGTGGCGGATGAACTCGCAAATGTAGTATCCACAGAAACCATTCCCTTGTTCCTGCCACAATCACTTTACAAGAAATAGAGGTCAATCAAACTGATAAGCAAGAATGCCAAATGGTATTGATGAAACTAGCGCTTGAATCAATAGGAGATGCGCGGAACATGCTACTATATAGTACTTACTTTCGGGTGTCTAAATTCCAGCTTCTTCGGCAGTCCCGGAGCTTTTTTGGTGAATTTTCTCCAAACCCTGCCAGACAAAGAAAACAATTACTTGATATAAGAAATGAACAAAGTTGCTGATATGCATGGTGGATAATGATCAATTTAACTTACTTCTCGAGCATTTGAGCCATGTCCGCATACTCCTTGGGATCTTTTCGTTTAGATCCAAGACAGTTACTACTCCCTGCTCAAGCTTAATCTCTAGGAGAATATAGTGGAACCTGCGCACGCATGCATGAACTCATCAATTACATTACTATAACCTTGACTAATATATAAGGGAAATCGAATATGCACAAGACAGTAACACTCACTTGAAGTTGTAAGGAAAGAGTATTATATCTTTGTTTTCATTTACCACCAACGATCGTAGCAAGTTGGCCTCGGTATCTGCGGCACCCAATTCAACCTCAGTTGCATCTATGAGATGTGTGTTAATGAACCCTATATCACCGACTTGTCTTTTCTTCAATTCGACGATCTTCAATCTGCATAATATAGTGAGGATAATTATAAATACATGCAATGAAAGAGCTGAGCTATATAGAGAGACTTAATGACAGAAGTAGTACTACTTACAGACAGTAGCGGGTGACCGTTGCTTTATCGAGGGCCAATTGATTAAAAAACTGATAGAACTCCTCAAATGGAATAGGCAACAGTTCAACTCCAACGAGGTCATGCTCCGGTTTAACTCTCACATACATACTATCCCTCCCCCCAGACTCTCTGCAGATTTTCAAGTACCAATCATGCAATCTTCGCATCATCGTTGATAGAGATCTTTCATCTTTGACAAGAGGCTTCCCGTACTCGTATCCTTGTATCTGCACCTCCAAGAAATCATAATGTACATCGTCGGCCACGTAATCTCTAAGATGCTATAACCGGGCACCATCCTCGGATCATTAGCGACGATGTCGCTAGACACCTTGAGCGGGGGGCACGATTGGTCCGCTTGTTCGCCGAGCTGGGCAATTTGTTTCCCAGCTCGTCCTTCTGCTAACCTTTGATCACTTCTAGTACTTCCCGACCGCTTCGCTTCATGAAATGACTTTTCAATAATGAGATCATAGTTGTCTTTCGACTGACACTTCGCTGGTTTCTTCAGGGCAGCCAGAGTGCGCTTTGCTTTCACCGGATCTATCTTCTCCTCCGGAGGTGGATGTCTTTGTGCTTTCAACCCTTCAAGCCAGTCCTTCACTTCGCCTTCAGTGATCTTCGTGTTTTCCTCGTCGGACCTCTCGTATGGTAACTTCTCTAGAGGCGTGTTGAGAGAAGGACCGAATCTGTATTGCCTCCCGCCTCTGGCTGTACTGCTAGACGCCGGCAGACCAGACGGAGCGGTTGTCTTCTTTCCTTCCTTACGTGGCGGAGGAGAAGGACTACGACGCGCCGGAGCAGCCGGAGCGGCGGCGGGTCTCTTCCGCCCTTGCTGACGAGGCGGAGAAGGAGGAGGCTGGCTGCTCGGGCGCGCCGGCACACGCAGAGAAGGAGGCGGAGTGCCGCCACGTGCCGGAGAAGGAGCCGGAGTGCCCTGATAGTCACTCGCCGGAGGAGGAGGCGGAGTGCCCTGACTCGCCGGAGGAGGAGGAGGAGGCGGAGGTGTCCAGTTCAGAATGTTGATGAGGTCCTTCCGCCATAGGCATGGAGTCTTCAGAGAAGAACCCAGCCGAGTATCCCCTTCACCGGTAGGGTGGTCAAGCTGGAGGTCCTCAAATCCCTCCGTTATTTCATCCACCATCACCCTAGCATATCCTTCTGGAATCGGCCGGCAGTGAAAAGTTGCGCCGGGTCTAGTAGGATAAACAGAGCCAGTAGCCGCCTTGACCTTCATATTTATCCATTGCGTCATAAGGTGGCAATTTTGAGACTCCGTGATAGCATCCACAGGATAGCTGGCAGGAGCCGTCAAGACATGCTCCGGCTGAAGCAGCTCAGTGGAAGCCACACTGCTTCTCCGCTGAGATGGCGGGGTAGCTTCGGGGGAAGCTTCGGCAGTTCTTTTGCTGCGATTTGCTTCTTGTTCCTCTATCGCTTGTATTCTGGAGTGCAGCGCCTGCAGTTCGGTCTGCTGCACTGTCAGGCCCAAGATGCGATTCTATCCCGATCACGTGACACTTACGTGATTGGGGCACAACCGCATTTCGGGCGCTTAGCAAGATGGATATCATTACATCATACCATTACATACATACATGGGGGGATACAACAATACATACAAGTCACATGAATACAACAACATCAATACAAAGCATCCGACTACAGATGCAAACATGAAAAGAACAACGACATCCATCTGCTATCCCAGGCTGCCGACCCGGAACCTAACCCAACACTGAAGAAGAAGAAGAAGAAGAAAGAACTCCAACACAACGATCAACGCTCTCCCGTCAAGACATCGGAAACCTACACCTGCAACGGTTGTTGTAGTATCTGTGAGCCACGAGGACTCGGTAATCCCATAACCATGGGTAACAAGACTGGCAAAGCTTAATAGGTAGGAAGAGGTAAAGTGGTTAGGTTGCAGCAGCGGCTAAGCAAAATATGGTGGCTAACTTACGAGTACAAGAATAAGATGAGCATCTACGCAAACGGTCGCAAACTAGTAATGATCGCTAAAGATCCTGAACTACCTACGAGTCAAACATAACCCTGTTGGAAATATGCCCTAGAGGCAATAATAAATTGGTTATTATTATATTTCCTTGTTCACGATAATCGTTTATTATCCATGCTAGAATTGTATTGATAGGAAACTCAGATACATGTGTGGATACATAGACAAACACCATGTCCCTAGTAAGCCTCTAGATGACTAGCTCGTTGATCAATAGGTGGTTACGGTTTCCTGACCATGGACATTGGATGTCGTTGATAACGGGATCACATCATTAGGAGAATGATGTGATGGACAAGACCCAATCCTGAGCCTAGCACAGATCGTGTAGTTCGTATGCTAAAGCTTTTCTATATGTCAAGTATCTTTTCCTTAGACCATGAGATTGTGCAACTCACGGATACCGTAGGAATGCTTTGGGTGTACCAAACGTCACAACGTAACTGGGTGGCTATAAAGGTGCACTACAAGTATCTCCGAAAGTGTCTGTTGAGTTGGCACGAATCGAGACTGGGATTTGTCACTCCGTGTGACGGAGAGGTATCTCTGGGCCCAATCGGTAGGACATCATCATAATGTGCACAATATGTGATCAAGGAGTTGATCACGGGATGATGTGTTACGGAACGAGTAAAGAGACTTGCCGGTAACGAGATTGAGCGAGGTATCGGCATACCGACGATCGAATCTCGGGCAAGTGCTATACCGATAGACAAAGGGAATCGTATACGGGATTGATTGAATCCTTGACATCGTGGTTCATCCGATGAGATCATCGTGGAACATGTGGGAGCCAACATGGGTATCCAGATCCCGCTGTTGGTTATTGACCGGAGAGTTGTCTCGGTCATGTCTACATGGTTCCCGAACCCGTAGGGTCTACACACTTAAGGTTCGATGACGCTGGGGTTATAGGGAAAGTATGTACGCGGTTACCGAATGTTGTTCGGAGTCCCGGATGAGATCCCGGACGTCACGAGGAGTTCCGGAATGGTCCGGAGGTAAAGATTCATATATGGGAAGTCCTGTTTTGGTCACCGGAAAAGTTTCGGGCGATATCGGTAATGTACCGGGACCACCGGGAGGGTCCCGGGGGTCCACCAGGTGGGGCCACCAACCCCGGGTGGCTGCGTGGGCTAAGTGTGGGAGGGGACCAGCCCCAAGGGGGGCTGGTGCGCCCCCCCACCAAGTCCCAGGGCGCCCCAAGAGGGGAAGGGGGGCAAACCCTAATGCAGTTGGGCCCTAAGGCCCAATAGTGGTGCGCCTCCCCCTCTCTCCCCCTTTGGCCGCCCCCCCTAGATGGATCTAGGGCTGGCCGCACCCTAGGGGAGGGAAACCCTAAAGGGGGGCGCAGCCCTCCCTTCCCCCTATATATATGAGGGGTTTTGGGGCTGCTAGAGACACGAGAACATCTCCCTCTTGGTGCAGCCCTACCCCTCTCCCTCCTCGTCTCTTGCAGCGCTTGGCGAAGCCCTGCTGGAGTCCCGCGCTCCTCCACCACCACCACGCCGTCGTGCTGCTGTTGGATGGAGTCTTCCCCAACCTCTCCCTCTCTCCTTGCTGGATCAAGGCGTGGGAGACGTCACCGGGCTGTACGTGTGAAGAACGCGGAGGCACCGTCCGTTCGGTGCTAGGATCTTCGGCGATCTGAATCGCGGCGAGTACGACTCCATCAACCGCGTTCTAGTAACGCTTCCGCTTAGCGATCTACAAGGGTATGTGGATCCAACTCTCCTCTCGTAGATGTGCATCTCCTAGATTGATCTTGGTGAGCGTAGGAAAATTTTTGTTTCCCATGCTACGTTACCCAACAGTGGTATCAGAGCTAGGTTCTTGCGTAGATGCTTTCTCGAGTAGAACACAAAAGGGTTTGTGGCGTTGATGTTTAAATTGCTGCCCTCCTTAGTCTTTCTTGATTCAGCGGTATTATGGGATGAAGCGGCCCGGACCAACTTTACATGTCCACGTACATGAGACCGGTTCCATCGACAGACATGTGACTTTTGTTGCATAAGATGGCTGGCGGGTGTCTGTCTCTCCTATCTTAGTTGAATCGGAATAGAACAAGGCGGTCCTTGTAGAAGGTTAAATAGCAACTTGAATATCACCGTTGTGGTTTTGCGTAGGTAAGAAGCGTTCTTGCTAGATACCCATAGCAGCCACGTAAAAACATGCAACAACAAATTAGAGGACGTCTAACTTGTTTTTGCAGGGTATGTATGTGATATGATATGGCCAATGACATGATGAGATATATTTGATGTATGAGATGATCATGTTGTAATAGTTAATATCGACTTGCATGTCGATGCATACGGCAACCGGCAGGAGCCATAGGGTTGTCTTTAATTTTTGTATGACCTGCGTGTCAATCATTAAGCACTTTGTAATGCTTTACTTTATCGCTAAACGGTAGCAATAGTAGTAAGAGCATGGTGGGCGCCGACAACCCCGATGGCGACACGATGATGGAGATCATGATGATGGAGATCATGGTGTGGCGCCGGTGACGATGGAGATCATGCCGGTGCTTTGGAGATGGAGATCAAAAGCACGAGTTGATGGCCATATCATGTCACTTATGATTTGCATGTGATGTTAATCCTTTTATGCATCTTATTTTGCTTAGGACGACGGTAGCATTATAAGATGATCCTTCACTAAAATTTCAAGATAAAATTGTGTTCCCCCCGAGTGTGCGCCGTTGCGAAGGTTCGTCGTTTCGAAGCACCACGTGATGATCGGGTGTGATAGACTCTACGTTCGCATACAACGGGTGCAAGCCAGTTTTGCACATGCAGAACGCTCGGGTTAGACTTGACGAGCCTAGCATGTACAGACATGGCCTCGGAACACGGAAGACCGAAAGGTCGAGCATGAGTCATATAGTAGATATGATCAACATGAAGATGTTCACCATTGACACCACCTCATCTCACGTGATGATCGGACTTGGGTTGGTGGATTTGGATCATGTCACGCTCGGATGACCAGAGGGATGTCAATTTGAGTGGGAGTTATAAGTAATTTGATTAGTTAAACTCACTTATCATGAACAATAGTCTAAGTTGACTTTGCAAATTATGTTGTAGATCAATAGCTTGCGTTGTAGCTCCCTGTTTAATACGATCCTAGAGAAAGACTAAGTTGAAAGATATTGTAAGCAAGGATGCGGACTGGGTCCGTAGTCCGAGGAGTGTCCTCACTGCTGCACAGAAAGCTTACGTCTTTGATGCACCGCTCGATGTGCAAACCCCTACAACGTTGTCTGTGGATGTTGTGAACACCTGACAGAGACGTCCTGATGACTACTTGATAGTTTAGTGCACCATACTTTACGGCTTAGAATCGGGATTCCAATGACGTTTTGAACGCCATGGAACATATGAGATGTTCTAAGAGCTGAAATTGGGATTTCAGGCTCATGCCCATGTTAAGAGGTATGAGACCTCTGACAAGTTCCTTTGCCAAAAGGATGGAGGAGAATAGCTCAACTAGTGAGCATGTGCACAGAATGTCTGGGTGCTGAAATCACTTGAACCAAGTGGGAGTTAATCTTCCAGGTGAGATAGTGGTTGACGGAATTCTCTAGACACTATCACCAAGCTACTAGAACTTCGTGAAGAACTATGGCATGCAAAGGATGGATGATCCCGGTGCTGTTAGCGGTTCTTAGTACCGCAAAAGTAGAAATCAAGAAGGAGCATCAAGTGTTGATGGTTTAGCAAGACCACTGGTTTCAAAAGGGGCAAGGGCTAGAAGGGAAACTTCATAAATGGCAAACCAGTTGTCGCTCTAATGAGGGAACCCAAGGTTGCACCCAAACCTCGAGACTAAGTGCTTCGATTGTAAGGGTAACGGTCACATGGTAGCGGAACCACCCCAAATACATGGTAGATATGATAGCTGGCAACTTCAACAAAGTATATTTGATATACGTGTTATTGATGTGTACCTTAGTAGTACTCCTTGTAGCACCTGGGTATTGGATACCGGTTCAGTTGCTATTATTAGTGACTTGAAGCAAAAGCTACGGACTGAACGGAGACTAGCTAAGGACGAGGTGACGATGTGTGTTGGAAGTGTTTCCAAGGTTGATGAGATCACCATCGCACACTTCCTCTATTTTCGAGATTAGTGTTGAACCTAGATAAATGTTATCAGGTGTCTACGTTGAGCATGAAAATGATTAGATCATGTTCATCGCAATACGGTTATTCATTTGAATTAGAGAATAATGGTTATTCTGTTTACATGAATAATACCTTTATGGTCATGCATCAAATGGTTCGTTGAATCTCGATCGTGGTAATACACATAATGATAATATTAATACCAAAAGATGTAGAGTTAATAATGATAGTACCACTTTCTTGTGGCACTGCCGCTTAGGTCATTTTGGCATAAAATGCATGAAGAAACTCCATGCTGATGGACGTTTGGAGTCACTTGATTTTGAATTGCTTGACACATGCGAGCCATGCCTCATGGGCAGGATGACTGAGATCTCGTTTTCAGGTACAATGAAACGGGTAAGTGACTTATTGGAAATCATACATGCTGATGTATGTGATCCAATGAGAATTAAGGCGTGTGGTGGATATCGTTATTTTCTCATCTTCACTGACGATTTGAGTAGATATGGTATATTTACTTAATGAAGCAAAAGTCTGAAACGTTTGAAAGGTTCAAAAATTTCAGAGTGAAGATTAAGAATCATCATAACAAGAAGATCATGTTCCTACGATCTGATCAAGGGGATATTATCTTAATTATGAGTTTGGCAATCACTTAAGACATTGTGGAATTGTTTCGCTGTTGAAGTCCCCTGGAACACCACAGCGTAATGGTGTGTCCGGACATCGTAATCGAACCTTATGAGATATGGTGCGATATATGGTGTGTCTTACCGATCTACCGCTATTATTTTGAGGTTATGCATTAGAGATAGCTGCATTCACTTTATATAGGGCACCATCTAAGTCCGTTGAGAGGACGTCGTATGGTTTAGCAAGAAACCAAAGTTGTCGTTTTCTTAAATGTTTGGGGCTGCGATGCTTATGGCTTCAGCCAGGAAAAGCTCGAACCCAAAGCGGACAAATACATCTTCATGGAATACCCACTGGTAACGGTTGGGTATACCTACTATCTCAGATCCAAGGACAAAATGTTTGTCGCTAAGAATGGGTCCTTTCTCGAGAAGGAGTTTCTCTTGAAAGAATTGAGTGGGAGGAAGATAGAACTTGATGAGGTTGTCGAACCCTCACTTCAACCGGAGAGTAGTGCAACACAGAAAGATGTTTCTGTGGAATCTACGACAGTTGAAGAGGAAACTAATGATAGTGATCATGAAGCTCCAGATCAAGTTGCTATCGAACCTCGTAGGTTGATAAGGATATGTACTACTCCTGAGTGGTACGTTGATCCTGTCTTAGAGGTCATGTTGTTGGACAACGATGAACCTACGAACTATGGAGAAGCGATGGTGGGCCCATATTCCGACAAATGGTTAGAAGCCGATAAATCCGAGATAGGATCCATGTATCAAAACAAAGTATGGACTTTGGTGGACTTGCCCTGTGATCGGCAAGCCATTGAGACAAATGGATCTTTAAAACTAAGACGGATGTGGACGGTAATGTCACCGTCTATGAAGCTCGACTTGTGGCGAAGAGTTTTCCACAAGTTCAAGGAGTTGACTACGATGAGATTTTCTCACCCGTAGCGATGCTTAAGTCCGTCGGAATCATGTTAGCATTAGCTGCATTTATGAAATCTGGCAGATGGATGACAAAACAAGTTTCCTTACCAGTTTTCGTAAGGAAAGGTTGTATGTGATACAATCAGAAAGGTTTTGTCGATCCTAAGGATGCTAAAAGATATGCTAGCTCCAACGATCCTTCCATGGACTAGAGCAAGCATCTCGGAGTCAGAATATACACTTTGATGGAGTGATCAAAGTTTTTGGGTATACAAAGTTTGGTGGAAACTTGTATTTGCAATAAAGTGAGTGGGAGCAATACAACATTTCTGATAAGTATATGTGAATGACATATTGTTGATCCGAAATGATGTAGAATTTCTGGAAAGCATAAAGGGTTGTTTGAAATGAGTTTTTCAAAGGAAGACCTGGATAAAGCTGCTTACATATTGGGCATCAAGATCTATACAGATAGATCAAGACACCTGATGATACTTTCAAAAGATCACACACCTTGGCATGATTTTGAAGAAGTTCAAAATAGATCAGTCAAAGAAGGAGTTCTTACCTGAGTTGTAAGGTGTGGAGTTGAGTAAGACTCAAAAATTGACCACGGCAGAAGGAAGAGGAAGGACGAAGGTCGTCCCCTATGCTTTTGTCATAGGTTCTGTACGGTATGCCATGCTAAGTACCGCACCTGATGTGTGCCTTACCACATGTCTGGCAAGAGGGTACAAAGGTGATCCAGGAGTGGATTACTAGATAGTGGTCAAAATTATCCTTAGAGGAGTAAGGAAATGTTTCTCGGTTATGGAGGTGATAAAGAGTTCGACGTAAAGAGTTACGTCGATGCAAGCTTAACACCTATTCGGATAACTCTAAGTGGAGATACCGGATACGTATAATGGAGCAACAGTTTGGAATAGCTCCAAGTGGAACGTGATAGCAGCATCTACGATATGACATAAGTTTTTGCGAAGAACATAGGGATCTGAATGTTACAGACCCGTTGACTACAACCTCTCTCACAAGCATAACATGATCAAACACAGAACTCATTGAGTGTTGATCACATATTGATGTGAACTAGATTACTGACTCTAGTAAACTCTTTGGATGTTGGTCACATGGCGATGTGACCTGTGAGTGTTAATCACATGGCGATGTGAACTAGATTATTGACTCTAGTGCAAGTGGGAGACTGTTGGAAATATGCCCTAGAGGCAATAATAAATTGGTTATTATTATATTTCCTTGTTCACGATAATCGTTTATTATCCATGCTAGAATTGTATTGATAGGAAACTCAGATACATGTGTGGATACATAGACAAACACCATGTCCCTAGTAAGCCTCTAGATGACTAGCTCGTTGATCAATAGATGGTCACGGTTTCCTGACCATGGACATTGGATGTCGTTGATAACGGGATCACATCATTAGGAGAATGATGTGATGGACAAGACCCAATCCTAAGCCTAGCACAGATCGTGTAGTTCGTATGCTAAAGCTTTTCTATATGTCAAGTATCTTTTCCTTAGACCATGAGATTGTGCAACTCCCGGATACCGTAGGAATGCTTTGGGTGTACCAAACGTCACAACGTAACTGGGTGGCTATAAAGGTGCACTACAGGTATCTCCGAAAGTGTCTGTTGGGTTGGCACGAATCGAGACTGGGATTTGTCACTCCGTATGACGGAGAGGTATCTCTGGGCCCACTCGGTAGGACATCATCATAATGTGCATAATATGTGATCAAGGAGTTGATCACGGGATGATGTGTTACGGAACGAGTAAAGAGGCTTGCCGGTAACGAGATTGAGCAAGGTATCGGTATACCGACGATCGAATCTCGGGCAAGTGCTATACCGATAGACAAAGGGAATCGTATACGGGATTGATTGAATCCTTGACATCGTGGTTCATCCGATGAGATCATCGTGGAACATGTGGGAGCCAACATGGGTATCCAGATCCCGCTGTTGGTTATTGACCGGAGAGTTGTCTCGGTCATGTCTACATGGTTCCCGAACCCGTAGGGTCTACACACTTAAGGTTCGATGACGCTGGGGTTATAGGGAAAGTATGTACGCGGTTACCGAATGTTGTTCGGAGTCCCGGATGAGATCCCGGACGTCACGAGGAGTTCCGGAATGGTCCGGAGGTAAAGATTCATATATGGGAAGTCCTGTTTTGGTCACCGGAAAAGTTTCGGGCGATATCGGTAATGTACCGGGACCACCGGGAGGGTCCCGGGGGTCCACCAGGTGGGGCCACCAACCCCGGGTGGCTGCGTGGGCTAAGTGTGGGAGGGGACCAGCCCCAAGGGGGGCTGGTGCGCCCCCCCACCAAGTCCCAGGGCGCCCCAAGAGGGGAAGGGGGGCAAACCCTAATGCAGTTGGGCCCTAAGGCCCAATAGTGGTGCGCCTCCCCCTCTCTCCCCCTTTGGCCGCCCCCCCTAGATGGATCTAGGGCTGGCCGCACCCTAGGGGAGGGAAACCCTAAAGGGGGGCGCAGCCCTCCCTTCCCCCTATATATATGAGGGGTTTTGGGGCTGCTAGAGACACGAGAACATCTCCCTCTTGGTGCAGCCCTACCCCTCTCCCTCCTCGTCTCTTGCAGCGCTTGGCGAAGCCCTGCTGGAGTCCCGCGCTCCTCCACCACCACCACGCCGTCGTGCTGCTGTTGGATGGAGTCTTCCCCAACCTCTCCCTCTCTCCTTGCTGGATCAAGGCGTGGGAGACGTCACCGGGCTGTACGTGTGAAGAACGCGGAGGCACCGTCCGTTCGGTGCTAGGATCTTCGGCGATCTGAATCGCGGCGAGTACGACTCCATCAACCGCGTTCTAGTAACGCTTCCGCTTAGCGATCTACAAGGGTATGTGGATCCAACTCTCCTCTCGTAGATGTGCATCTCCTAGATTGATCTTGGTGAGCGTAGGAAAATTTTTGTTTCCCATGCTACGTTACCCAACAAACCCCACCGTGTTCTCTTCTCAAAGTGGAAAGAGACAGTCACGGTTACTCACACAGTTGTTTGTTTTACTTCGGGTCCTCTGTCAAGTTTTCTACAATAGGACATTAACAAATTCCAATCTGCCACATAACCGCGGGCACGGCTTTCGAAAGATCATAACCCTGCAGGGGTGTCCCAACTTAGCCCATCACAAGCTCTCACGATCAGCTGAAGTAATAATAATTATTACCCCTTATCTTAGGGAAATCAGATCAGGCTCGGTATCCAGGTGCACAAGACATTTCGACAATGGTAAAACAAGTCCAGCAAGACCTCCCGGTGTGTCGAAGAAGAACGGGTCCATGAAGAAGACGAAGAAGAAGCCTTGAAGAAGAACCACGGGTAGACGAACGAATCCTCACGATCGCAACGGAACAAGCACTAACGAGAAGAAGCAAGCAATACGGTAAACACACAACACAAGAACATGACAATATGCTCAACCAAGTATGATGCAAGACAAGTCTATATATGATGCACTACAAGTCTGTATGGGATGCAATACATGGCAAGGTAGGAAGCACACAAGAACAACACAGGTCTATATATGATGCAATACATGGCAAGGTATGATGCAAGACAAGTCTATATATGATGCAATACATGGCAAGGTAGAAAGCACAGAAAAACAACACAAGAACATGACAATATGCTCAAGCAAGTATGATGCAAGATAAGTCTATATAGGAAGCAATACATGGCAAGGTAGGAAGCACAGGAAAACAACACAAGTCAACAAGTTTAAATGAGGCCGGAAACTACATATAACAAATCCGGTAAGTCCTCATATGCATAGTTTGAAATTAGTCCAGATCTGAACAAACCTTAAGTTAAAGTTGTTAAACAGCAGGCTAACATGCACCATGATGAACTACATGAAATTCTAGTCAAGTTTCATATAAAGTTTGTTTAATTCGGAGCTACGGCCTAGAAGATATGAGCAAAACAAGACAAGCAAGGCAACGGTGCAAGATGCACCCAAACATCAAGCAAACACACTCCAAACATGAAAACAACATGATATTATGAATCTAAATGCAAAATCACACAAGTTTCATGTAAGACACACCCAAAACGGAGCAACGGGCTAAAAGATACACATGAAACAAGATATAACAAGCTGAAGTTAACAGCCACATAGCAACTTTAGAGCAAGATATATATATGCTAAAGCACCCAAACATGATAACAAGAAGAATGGATGTGAAGTAGACATGATACTTAACAAGTAGGAACTTAGAACACACCCAAAAGCTTGCTGGAACACATTTAAATAAGCATGGCAAGTTGCTATAAAATTATCCAGACTTAGCCAAAATCTGGGAAGGCAAAAACATCATCACGATGCTGCCTTCGGAGGCACAAAACAACAAGCATATCAACTCTAATAAGAACATAAAGAGCATGGACATGTAGTAGACATATCCTACAGCAAACAACTCCATTGGAGCAGCTCCATAGGAGACATGGATCAATAGCAACAAGCTACACCAAATTGAACATGATGATAAAAACCTGACAGTTATATTTTATAGCAACTTGAGAGCAAGAAATAAATAAGCTACAGCAGGTCATATGGGCAAGCAAGGGCATGAATGGATAGACAATAACATGGACAACAAGACATGATCATTGGCCACTCCAAAACAAGCATGGATTTGACTAGGGCATCAAGCAAACATAGCATCAGGTTATAACAGATTCCAGACTTAGCAGAATTTTCACTAAGTATAAAACAGCAATAACAACATGGCATGTTTACAAGCATGTTTAAGTCACCTCAAGGCATAACGTGGAAAGATGATTGCACCACATCAAAGACCATATAATGGTGCTTCTAAAACATCTAGATATGTGGCATGAGGACAAACACATCAATAGCAAAAAAGCAATTGAAATCAGCATCTCATAACAAGTTTCAGCACAGAACAGCCAAATGCACTTTTGCAACAGAGATTAACATGGCAATATGGCACCTAAAATGAAAGCTACAGCAACCATCATGTAGTACACTTCATAATGAACATTTTGACATATCATCATATGCATCATTTGGATAAACATGCACCAAGTTATCATATCTCAAACATGGAAACAAAATATCAAGTAGCAGCAGTTTATAACAAGTAGCACTCTTGCAGTAGAGATTAGAGCATCTAGATGAACTCAAAATGAGCATGGCACAATGGAACAAAGTGTAGAGCATATCACCACGATCATTTTGATATATCATACACTCAAATTGGATCATCACACAAATAGTTACAGGCACTCAAAGTATGCAACAAAATGCTGACAGAAAAAGACTTAGGAGAATTTAGACCTCCGGAGGGGTGGACATGTCCGAAGTGGGGCGAACAAGTCCGGACGGCTGGGTCCCACGGGCAGAGAGAGGGGGGCGGACACGTCCGTGCCCGGACGGACATGTCCGTCGGCAGCGGTGGCGCGGGGCCCACTGCCTAGTGGCTCAGAGGCACTGGAATGGGGTTCGTCGACCTCCCGCTGGCTCAGACGGCCGCCGGCGTGGCTCGATCGGCGGACGCAGCGACGAGGTGACCGTTGGGCGGCGGGGATGGCCGGATCCGGCCATGGGGAATCCATTCCCGGCCGGATCTGGCCGGAACGGTGCAAGGGCGGCGGGGGTTGAGGTCACTGGCGGTGGCGGTCTCCGGGCGGCGAGGTAGAGCCCGCGGCGGCAAGGTGCAGAGGGGCACGGCGGCAGGGATGCAGAGGGTTGCGCGGCGGCGGGCGGATGGCCGGCGGGGCTCGGGCGACACTCCGGCGAGGGCCTGCTCGGCGAGGCAGAGGCGGGGTCCGGCAACTGGCGCTGCTCGAGCGGTCGGGCGCCCGCGCGGGCACGGGCCCGATCCGGCCCAGATCTGGTCCCAGGCGGGCCGCGGCTGGGCTGGCGGTGGTGGGAGGCCTGGCGACGCGGAGCCGCGGCTTGGAGGTTGTGGGAGCCGGCTAGGTGCTCCCCGGGCCGTCCGATCTGGCCGCGGACAGCCGAGATCGTGGCTCGGGAGCCGGCTGGTGGCTCGGGGAAGCCGGCAGCGCAAATGGCTTGGGTGGCGGCGCTGGAGGGAGTTGGCTGGCGCGGATTCCGCGGGGAGGAAGAAGAAGGCCAAAAATGGCAATGGGGAGTAGTATATATAAGGCAAGGGGGCTAAGATTAGGGTTTGGGGGGTGTTTTTGGAGCAGATCGGACCCTCGGATCGCGATCGTGCGGCTCCGGTCACGAGGAGGGGTAGGATGTGCCTAGAAGAGGTGGTGGGCTGTGTAGGAGGGGTTGTGGGGAGAGTAGAGAAGAGGCCCATGGGGTATCGGAGACCGAAAACGTCCGACGAATTAAACCGGCGACTAGTGCCGCTATATATATCCGTTGGGCTATCAAACGAGCTCTGAATGCGATGAAATTTGGCAGGCGGCCTGTCTACACTATAGTAAGACCACACGACAAGTTTCATCCCATTCCGAGAACGTTTTTTGGCCACTCATAAAATAAATATTCGGAGGCACCGCGGACGCGTGTCTGGGCTCAAAACGGACAACGGAAAGGACGAGGGGACTCAGACGAATGCAAGTTTTGAAAACATGTTGATGCAACACACATGATGACATGGCAAGCTGCAACATGCAAGCAGATGACATGGCAAAGACAACGAATCACTGGCTGACACCTGGCGCACCGGTCTGGGGGTGTCACAATACTCCCCTACTAACAAGAGATCTCGTCCCGAGATCTTAGGAATGAGACGGGAGAGGAAAAGGAAGAACAAAGTTCTTCGAGAACAAAATGGTGAAACCAAAGAACCTTGAGAGGTTGAACAATTTGAAAGAAGGATAGGATGGAGATGAACGAGATTTGAGAAGCTCCGGTAAATAAGCAAAAGGCATAAGACGAGAACCAAGAGGATGAGGATATGAAGCATGAGTTGACGGAACAAGAATAAATTCGAAACCACTCCGGTTAGTAAGAGATAGAAAGAATTTGAACGAAGGAATCCGGGCAGCACTCCGGCTGAAACTGAAAGAAATAGCACACCGGTTGAACATGAATGGAATGTAACAAGAACTTGAGGGATGGAATAAAAATACATAACGAAATGAACAAGACAATGCCTCCAGAATAATTGAAATAATGGAATTAAAAGAATGGAGAAGAAGATGACAACTTTGAACACAACTGAATTTGAAAGAGCATCTAGAAGGAAAGACTCGAACGGAGTTGTTGAGAAAATCAACAACAAAAGAATTGTGGACTTATTCAAAAACATCTCAAACTTGAGGTGAATTATGCCGCAACCAAAAGATTGAAGGGATGAGAATGAAGAAAGAAATGCAAAACTCCCTATCAAAAGAATAAGGAGAATTAATTGCTCTCGAGAGGCAAAAGAATAAGAATGTTTGAGCTGCTCCAGAAGAATTACTCAATATTTGAAGAATGAATTAAATGATGAAGAACCAACATGAAGAACTCTGGTAACGAAAGGATGGTGAATATAGAAATGATGGATGAAAATAATAAGATTAAAGCCTTGCAGTGATTTAGTCGAGGGTCCGACGAGATAGCCGAGAAAACTTGAACTCCGGAAAAGAAAAGATGAGGGCACTTGGAACTAGAATTTATTCATGAAAAATAAACTCCGAAGGAAGGAATTAAATCAACTTGATAAAAGAATAAGAATTATGTTATGCTTCTCCTACATCAATTTAAATTGATGAACAATGGATTCACATACTACTTATGCTCGTTGAAATTGATTAAATAGGGATATATGGCGAACTCGACAAAGTCTTCATGAAACACCGGTAGGATTGGAATACGAATGAATTGATATGATAGCACCGGAAAAGAACTCTTGAGCGAACCACCATAAGAATTGAAACTGAGTGAAGAAAAGAACGAACCACCGGGAAGAAATAAAATCGAATGATGAAAAGAACAAACCACCGTAAAGAAATTAAGATTGAGTGCATACGATGAATCGTCGGGAGAATAAGCACTTAAGGAAATTAAGATCGAAGAGAATTAAGAGATCGCGAATTGAATAAAGAATACTTGAACGAAGCACCAGAAGAATGTGAGACGAACGAAGAGGCATCAATAAAGAATATTTGGAGGACGAAGTTGAAAACTGAGAACGAAGAAATCTTCTGAAATTATGGCCTTCGGAGGAACACAAGAAAAGGATTGATGAAATGCTCCGGACGAATGAAAGAAGAAAGGTTGAACCAACGATGAAAAGAATTACAAACGATCTTGGAGAAGGCATATGACTGATGAAATTCATACTTACGTCACACTTGAAAAGAATTTCGGAACACTCCGGGCAAATTAGAAGAGTCAGGTAAGATCCTAGGAAAAGACATGTGGGTTATGAGCCCACCGAAGAGAAAACCACCGTTGGAAAGGATTGGAAGGAGATGATGCATCGAATCGATTGAAAGACTCGAATGAGGTGACAACCTCGAATTAATTGGAACACGGATAATTCTCTTGAGATGCCTTCGGAACTCCGGAATAATTAAATGGCGAGAGGTGAACGAGCAAGGGAAAAATACTTGAGCAGAGGGAAAAGAATTTTAAGAACACCGGATACTAATAGAATTGGAACCACCGGAAAAGAAAAGAGATGAAGAAGGGCAAACTAGAGGAGAATTCACCAGTTGGAATAACTGAGGAAAGAATGCAAAGGATTTAAACGAGTAGGAAGGATACTCGATTAAGGACTTCGGCTCCGAGAAGAAAAGGGTGGGCGGGTGGGAAAAAGAAAGACAACTTCGGAAGGGGAACAACACCGGTTGAAAGAACCGAGGATTAACTTGCAAAGAAGAAGAGGGTCGAAAACACTTGACGAGAGATGCACCAGATGAAAGAACTAACAACGCAACGAACGAAAACTAACCACGAGATCCTAAAAAAAATTGAAGGGGAAGAGGGGCAATTCAAAACACCTACGTCAAGATTCCTCACCAGAGCGACGAAGGGGCTGAGGAGTGAAAAGAATTCCTACTCTCCGATATAACTAGACTCCGAAAAAGTTTTTCTGCTAGACTCGACAACGGCCATTCTACGATCAATCAAGGGGGCTCCTATGGTCGGTCGAGGCTCTGATACCAACTTGTCAGGCCCAAGATGCGATTCTATCCCGATCACGTGACACTTACGTGATTGGGGCACAACCGCATTTCGGGTGCTTAGCAAGATGGATATCATTATATCATACCATTACATACATACATGGGGGGATACAACAATACATATAAGTCACATGAATACAACAACATCAATACAAAGCATCCGACTACAGATGCAAACATGAAAACAACAACGACATCCATCTGCTATCCCAGGCTGCCGACCCGGAACCTAACCCAAGACTGAAGAAGAAGAAGAAGAAAGAACTCCAACACAACGATCAACGCCCTCACGTCAAGACATCGGAAACCTGCACCTGCAACTGTTGTTGTAGTATCTGTGAGCCACGAGGACTCAGCAATCCCATAACCATGGGTAACAAGACTAGCAAAGCTTAATAGGTAGGAAGAGGTAAAGTGGTGAGGTTGCAGCAGCGGCTAAGCAAAATATGGTGCCTAACTTACGAGTACAAGAATAGGATGAGCATCTACGCAAACGGTCGCAAACTAGTAATGATCGCTAAAGATCCTAAACTACCTACGAGTCAAACATAACCCCACCGTGTTCTCTTCTCAAAGTGAAAAGAGACAGTCACGGTTACTCACACAGTTGTGTGTTTTACTTCGGATCCTCTGTCAAGTTTTCTACAACCGGACATTAACAAATTCCAATCTGCCACATAACCGCGGGCACGACTTTCGAAAGATCATAACCCTGCAGGGGGGTCCCAACTTAGCCCATCACAAGCTCTCACGATCAGCTGAAGTAATAATAATTATTACCCCTTATCTTAGGGAAATCCGATCAGGCTCGGTATCCCGGTGCACAAGACATTTCGACAATGGTAAAAACAAGTCCAGCAAGACCTCCCGGTGTGTCGACACCCTGATAGTAGCCGTGCATATCTCGTCTCAGGCCACGACCGGATGGGTGATCCTACAGGTAAAACCAAACCTCGAGTTTCCCCGTGGTGGCCCCGCATAACCCCCGTTTGGGACCAACACCATCAGCACTGGCCCCCCTGCTATGTAGAAAGAAACTCGGGTAGCGCTAACTCCCTATGCAATTAATTAATTAATTAAGTTGTTATTATGAGCAAATTAAAACCAAAGTTGGGCCTTGCTGGAGGAGTTTTATTCAAAGACGAAGTGTCAAGGGGTCCCCATATACCCAACCGTGTAAGGAACGCAAAATCAAGGAACATAATGTCGGTTTATCGGCTCCTAAGGTGGCATGAGTGGAACAAAACACCGAGCAAAATGCCAAGCCTTCCACCCATGCCCAGTATATAGGTGTGTTAATAATAATAGATATTGTGATATTCCAACAACAAGTTCCAACATGGAACGATCTTCATCTTCACCTGCAACTAACAACGCTATAAGAGGGGCTGAGCAAGCGGGTAACATAGCCAAACAATGGTTTTGCTAGGAAGGTTTCAAAGGTTAGAGGTTTCATGGCAACAAGGAGAGGGGCTGACAATAATGATGGGTAGCGCGACATATAACGATAGCATCGAGACAACTAAGCATGGCAATGGCAGTAAAGGTATCCAAGGGTATGGTTATCTTGCCTGAGATCCCGCAAGGAAGAAGAACGGGTCCATGAAGAAGACGAAGAAGAAGCCTTGAAGAAGAACCACGGGTAGACGAACGAATCCTCACGATCGCAACGGAACAAGCACTAACGAGAAGAAGCAAGCAATACGGTAAACACACAACACAAGAACATGACAATATGCTCAACCAAGTATGATGCAAGACAAGTCTATATATGATGCACTACAAGTCTGTATGGGATGCAATACATGGCAAGGTAGGAAGCACACAAGAACAACACAGGTCTATATATGATGCAATACATGGCAAGGTATGATGCAAGACAAGTCTATATATGATGCAATACATGGCAAGGTAGGAAGCACAGAAAAATAACACAAGAACATGACAATATGCTCAAGCAAGTATGATGCAAGACAAGTCTATATAGGAAGCAATACATGGCAAGGTAGGAAGCACAGGAAAACAACACAAGTCAACAAGTTTAAATGAGGTCGGAAACTACATATAACAAATCCGGTAAGTCCTCATATGCATAGTTTGAAATTAGTCCAGATCTGAACAAACCTTAAGTTAAAGTTGTTAAACAGCAGGTTAACATGCACCATGATGATCTACACAAAATTCTAGTCAAGTTTCATATAAAGTATGTTTAATTTGGAGCTACGGCCTAGAAGATATCAGCAAAACAAGACAAGCAATGCAACGGTGCAAGATGCACCCAAACATCAAGCAAACACACTCCAAACATGAAAACAACATGATATTATGAATCTACATGCAAAATCACACAAGTTTCATATAAGGCACACCCAAAACGGAGCAACGGGCTAAAAGATACACATGAAACAAGATATAACAACAAGCTGAAGTTAACAGCCACATAGCAACTTTAGAGCAAGATATATATATATGCTAAAGCACCCAAACATGATAACATGAAGCATGGATGTGAAGTAGACATGATACTTAACAAGTAGGAACTTGGAACACACCCAAAAGCTTGCTGGAACACATTTAAATAAGCATGGCACGTTGCAATAAAATTATCCAGACTTAGCCAAAATCTGGGAAGGCAAAAACATCATCACGATGCTGCCTTCGGAGGCACAAAACAACAAGCATATCAACTCTAATAAGAACATAAAGAGCATGGACATGTAGTAGACATATCCTACAGCAAACAACTCCATTGGAGCAGCTCCATAGGAGACATGGATCAATAGCAACAAGCTACACCAAATTGAACATGATGATAAAAACCTGACAGTTATATTTTATAGCAACTTGAGAGCAAGAAATAAATAAGCTACAGCAGGTCATATGGGCAAGTAAAGGCATGAATGGATAGACAATAACATGGACAACAAGACATGATCATTGGCCACTCCAAAACAAGCATGGATTTCACTAGGGCATCAAGCAAACATAGCATCAGATTATAACAGATTCCAGACTTAGCAGAATTTTCACTAAGTATAAAACAGCAATAACAACATGGCATGTTTACAAGCATGTTTAAGTCACCTCAAGGCATAACATGGAAAGATGATTGCACCACATCAAAGACCATATAATGGTGCTTCTAAAACATCTAGATATGTGGCATGAGGACAAACACATCAATAGCAAAGAGCAATTGAAATCAGCATCTCATAACAAGTTTCAGCACATAACAGCCAAATGCACTTTTGCAACAGAGATTAACATGGCAATATGGCACCTAAAATGAAAGCTACAGCAACCATCATGTAGTACACTTCATAATGAACATTTTGACATATCATATGCATCATTTGGATAAACATGCACCAAGTTATCATATCTCAAACATGGAAACAAAATATCAAGTAGCAGCAGTTTATAACAAGTAGCACTCTTGCAACAGTGATTAGAGCATCTAGATGAACTCAAATGAGCATGGCACAATGGAACAAAGTGTAGAGCATATCACCACGATCATTTTGATATATCATACACTCAAATTGGATCATCACACAAATAGTTACAGGCACTCAAAGTATGCAACAAAATGCTGACAGAAAAAGACTTAGGAGAATTTAGACCTCCGGAGGGGTGGACATGTCCGAAGTGGGGCGAACTAGTCCGGACGGCTGGGTCCTACGGGCAGAGAGAGGGGGGCAGACACGTCTGTGCCCGGACGGACATGTCCGTCGGCAGCGGTGGCGCGGGGCCCACTGCCTAGTGGCTCAGAGGCACTGGAATGGGGTTCGTCGACCTCCCGCTGGCTCAGCCGGCCGCCGGCGTGGCTCGATCCGGCGGACGCAGCGACGAGGTGACCGTTGGGCGGCGGGGATGGCCGGATCCGGCCGCGGGGAATCCATTCCCGACCGGATCTGGCCGGAACGGTGCAAGGGCGGTGGGGGTTGAGGTCACTGGCGGCGGCGGTCTCCGGGCGGCGAGGTAGAGCCCGCGGTGGCAAGGTGCAGAGGGGCGCGGCGGCGGGGATGTAGAGGGTCGCGCGGCGGCGGGCGGATGGCCGACGGGGCTCGGGCGGCACTCCGGCGAGGGCCTGCTCGGCGAGGCAGGGGCGGGGTCCGGCGACCGACGCTGCTCGAGCGGTCGGGCGCCCGCGCGGGCACGGGCCCGATCCGGCCCAGATCGGGTCCCAGGCGAGCCGCGGCTGGGCTGGCGGCGGTGGGAGGCCTGGCGACGCGGAGCCGCGGCTTGGAGGCTGTGGGAGCCGGCTGGGTGCTCCCCGGGCCGTCCGATCTGGCCACGGACGGCCGAGATCGTGGCTCGGGAGCCGGCTGGTGGCTCGGGGAAGCCGGCGGCGCAGATGGCTCGGGTGGCGGCGCTGGAGGGAGTTGGCTGGCGTGGATTCCGAGGGGAGGAAGAAGAAGCCCAAAAATGGCAATGGGGAGGAGTATATATAAGGCAGGGGGGCTAAGATTAGGGTTTGGGGGTGTTTTTGGAGCAGATCGGACCCTCGGATCGCGATCGTGCGGCTCCGGTCACGAGGAGGGGTAGGATGGGCCTAGAAGAGGTGGTGGGCTGTGTAGGAGGGGTTGTGGGGAGAGTAGAGAAGAGGCCCATAGGGTATCGGAGACCGAAAACGTCCGACGAATTAAACCGGCGACTAGTGCCGCTATATAT
The DNA here is from genome assembly GCA_902687465.1 of Secale cereale. NCBI lineage: Eukaryota > Viridiplantae > Streptophyta > Magnoliopsida > Poales > Poaceae > Secale > Secale cereale. Next base: position 684,171,687 of record LR738713.1, read on the forward strand.
ATCCTTTGGGCTTTCAAACGAGCTCCGAATGTGATGAAATTTGGCAGGCGGTCTGTCTACACTATAATAAGACCACACGACAAGTTTCATCCCATTCCGAGAACGTTATTTGGCCACTCATAAAATAAATATTCGGGGGCACCGCGGGCGCGTGTGAGTGTATCTGGGCTCAGAACGGACAACGGAAAGGACGAGGGGACTCGGATGAATGCAAGTTTTGAAAACATGCTGATGCAACACACATGATGACATGGCAAGATGCAACACACAAGCAGATGACATGGCAAAGACAACGAATCACTGGCTGACACCTGGCGCACCGGTCTCGCGGTGTCACATGCACTTTCTTCCTCCTCTCGTGGCATTTGTAACCGCCTGCGTCCGGAAACCCAGCACTCCACGGAACGGAGCCTGGCGTGCCTCGTGTCTGTCCAGGGTGCTCAGGATTCCCGAGGGCCATTGTGAGCTCGTCTTTCTCTCTGTCGGGAACGAACGTCCCTTGCTGCGCTGCTTTGATATATTGCCGCATCTTCCTGAGTGGTATTTCCAATTGCTTGTCCATCCAAATGCACCACCCTGATACAGGGTCCAAGGTTCCGCCAGCCCCAAAGAACCAAGTCCGGCAACGGTCTGGCCAGTTCATTGTCTCTGGTTCGATCCCTTTCTGAAGCAGATCATTCTCAGCCTTGGCCCACTTAGGCCGGGCTCTGAGGTAGCCACTTGACCCCGTGCGATGGTGATGCATCTTCTTCGCAGCATTTTTCTGGTTTGTCGCCGACATCTTCTTACTCTTTTCCGATGTCTTATAGGCCACAAATGCGGGCCAGTCATCTCTGATCTTCTCATATATGCCCTTGAATTTTGGTGTCTCTTTTTTGCGGACAAACTTATTTATGTGTTTCTTCCACCCCCTGAATAGGTCTTTCATCTTCGTAAGAGCAAAAGACTTGATTAATTCCTCTTTAACTGGCTTCGTCGGATCATCCTCTCGTGATAGGGTGAAATTTGACTTCAGCTCAGTCCAAAGATTTTCTTTCTGCATATTAGTGACATAAGCCACCTAAGGGTCTTCTGCAGCCGGCTTTAACCATTGCTGGATGCTGATCAGGATCTTGTCCCTAACCAAAACCCCGCACTGATTAACAAATGTGTTCTTTGTCCGGATGGGTTCAATCGGTTGGCCGGTGCGTGCGATTTCTGTGATCTCAAACTTTTCATCTGAGCTCAACTTTTTCTTTGGGCCTCGTCTCCTTACCGAAGATGTGCTCGATCCGGAGGGCTAGAAAAAAGAACAAAGACGAGAGTTAATTAATATGTGTACATACCAAAACAATGAATGCATCAATTAACTAGTCGGCACAGGCTTAACTAATATATATATATACCTGCTGGCTGGACTCGGTTCGGTCACCGGAGCCGTCATCACGGTCTCCTTCTTGCACCGGCATTGGGTCACCGGAGCCGTCCTCATGGTCTACTTCTTGCATGTGCATTGGGTCACCGGACCATCATAATCATAGCCTGCTTCTTCATCCTCTCTTTCCAGCAGCTCATCGGTGTCGTTGAGAAATGACAAGACGACATCACGTCCGTTTGCGATTATGTCCAGCAACATCGCTTCTTGTGCTTCTTCTCGGGGGGTGTCGTCCATAGTTTCTATAAATATTTACAACATGGCAATCATTATTCAAACATGACAGATGGATATATTAATGGCAAACGTAGAACTAGCTAGCTAATCACAGTAAGGAATCATATATATTAATTTGTGGCCTCGACGCTGCTTCTCTTGGGTTTCAGGTGGCCTCGACAATGCTTCAAGGGTTAGGGGTGGCCTCGAGAACTTCTGCTTTATGCACATCCAAGGAGGAAGGTTATACATACATAGAGTCACGGGCCAGGTGCTGTGATTGCTGCTCTGCTCCCCGAAAGGATTAATGCCATCCGTGCTTAAAGCAAACCATACGTTCCTTGGGTCCTTTGCAAACTCCTCCCAGTACTTTCTCTCGATTTTTCTCCACTGCGACCCGTCAGCGGGTGCTCTCAACTTCCCGTCTTTCTTACGGTCCTCACTGTGCCATCGCATCAACTTGGCATGCTCTCCGTTTCTGAACAGACATTTCAACTGTGGTATTATAGGAGCATACCACATCACCTTCGCAGGAACCCTCTTCCTGGTGGGCTCGCCGTCAACATCACCAGGGTCATCTCGTCTCATCTTATACCGCAATGCACCGCATACCGGGCATGCGTTCAGATCCTTTTATGCACCGCGGTAGAGGATGCAGTCATTAGGGCATGCATGTATCTTCTGCACCTCCAATCCTAGAGGGCATATGACCTTCTTTGCTGCGTATGTACTGTCGGGCAATTCGTTATCCTTCGGAAGCTTCTTCTTCTTCAATATTTTCAGTAGCTTCTCAAATCCTTTGTCAGCCACAGCATTCTCTGCCTTCCACTGCAGCAATTCCAGTACGGTACCGAGCTTTGTGTTGCCATCTTCGCAATTGGGGTACAACCCTTTTTTGTGATCCTCTAACACGCGATCGAACTTCAGCTTCTCCTTTTGACTTTCGCATTGCGTCCTTGCATCGACAATGACCCTGCGGAGATCATCATCATCAGGCACATCGTCTGGTTCCTCTTGATCTTCAGCAGCTTCACCCGTTGCAGCATCATTGGGCACATCGTCTGGTTCCTCTTGATCTTCACCAGCTCCCCCCACTGCAGGATCACCGTATTCAGGGGGCACATAGTTGTCATCGTACTCTTCTTCTTCGCCGTCTTCCATCATAACCCCTATTCCTCCGTGCCTCGTCCAAACATTATAGTGTGGCATGAAACCCTTGTAAAGCAGGTGGGAGTGAAGGATTTTCCGGTTAGAGTAAGACATCGTATTCCCACATTTAGTGCATGGACAACACATAAAACCATTCTGCTTGTTTGCCTCAGCCGCATTCAGAAACTCATGCATGCCCTTAATGTACTCGAAGGTGTGTCTATCATCGTACATACATTGCCGATTCATCTGCGTGCATTGTATATAATTAAGTGTGTCAAAAACCATTACAGAACATCATAAATAGATAATTAAGTGACCAAATTAATAGAAGTTCATCATCACATTAAAACCAAAGTACATACATAGTTCTCATCTAACAACATATAGCTCTCCAGAGCATCTAATTAATTTTCACCATACATTGAAACTATGTAAAACATTTCAATGCGAAAACAAATGCGATCATAATCGCAACCAAGGTAACAATTGATCCAACGACATAATGATACCAAGCCTCGGTATGAATGACATATTTTCTAATCTTTCTAATCTTCAACCGCATTGCATCCATCTTGATCTTGTGATCATCGACGACATCCGCAACATGCAACTCCAATATCATCTTCTCGTCCTCAATTTTTTTTATTTTTTCCTTCAAGAAATTGTTTTCTTCTTCAACTAAATTTAACCTCTCGACAATAGGGTCCATCTTGATCTTGTGTTCATCGACGACTTCTGCAACATGCAACTCCAATTCCATCTTCTCCTCCTCCATTTTTTCCAATTTTTTCTTCAAGGAAATGTTTTCCTCTTCAACTAAATTTAACCTCTCCACAAGAGGGTCGGTTGGAATTTACGGTTCAACTACCTCCTAGACATATAAAAACATCTATGCATGTCAGGTTGGTCGGCATAATTGTCATAAACACTAAAACAAATAGATATAAATTAAAGATAATATACCACATCCGAATCTTAGACAGGACGAGGGCCCACGTGGGCGGATATCAAAACCATCGCACTATATAATAACAAGCAATAATAAACGTAAGAAAATTAGACAAATATCTGTCTAAAGCAATAATAACAAGCAATAATAAAAGTAAGAAAAGCATGGACATAACAAGAGGCTCACCACGGTGGTGTCGGTGATGAGATCGGCGGGGGCGATCGACGGCGGCGAAGACGGGGACGGGACGTGACGGACCGCTAAACCTAGACAAATCTCGGAGAAAATGGAGCTTCGAGTTCGAGCTTCGAGAGGAGAAAAGCTTAACTAGTGTGGCTCGGGCATTCCATCGAACACGTTGTGTGCATAGGAGGTGAGCTAGAGCACCACCAAGCCCTCTCCCCCTCTCGGCCAAAAAAAAACAGAGCACTGTGCTCTGCTCTTACGCAAGGGGGTATATATAGGCACCTCATTGGTCCCGGTTGGTGATATGAACCGGGACTAAAGGGGAGCCTTTGGTCCCAGTTCATGTCTCCAACCGGGATCAATGGTGGTGGGCCAGGAGCAAGACCCATTGGTCCCGGTTCGTCGCACCAACCGGGACCAAAAGGTCCAACGAACCGGGACCAATGGCCCACGTGGCCCGGCTGGCCCCCTGGGCTCACGAACCGGGTCCAATGCCCCCATTGGTCCCAGTTCTGGACTCAACCGGGGCTAATGGGCTGGACCATTGCCCCGTTTTCTACTAGTGGAATGATCACCAATGCCGAACTGGAGGAAATCCTCAAGGACAAAAAACCATTGCTAAAGAAGATTCTCAAGGGCGGCAAGGCGTCGCTCATGGAGTTACTCAATTGCAATGAGCCATTCCTTCAATACCTCGAAGGGAAAAAGGCATCACTCAGGCCTCGTTTGACAGGGGAGGTTTTGCAGCCCCGGAGTGGAGGGAGATCTGAGGGGATTTGGTTAATCCCTTTCTTCCACCCAATCCCCTCAATTCCCCACTAATCCCCCCCTCATAAACCCCTCTATTTGGTTAAACCTCCAACAACAACAGCATCATAACAAGCATCCAGTTCTCTGGGTGCCTTGGGGGGTTTTCTGTACCACATGGATTGAGGGGGATTCATGGGGATCGGAGAGGATTGGCCTGCTCAATCCCTACGTGTCAAATGGGTTGACAAGGATTTCTGGGGATTTTGAACCCTGCGAGGATATTCCCCTCCAAACCTCCTCGAACCTCCTCTACCACACAAGGCCTCAAGGAGATCGAAATAGGACATGGGAAGGGAATAATTGCCAAGTTGCAGCCCACAGAATGGAGAGAAGAAGTTGTTGAGCACACATAATCACCAGTGGATGCATAAAAAAATACAATTGCTCTAGAAGGTTTTATCTACAATGACGGGAAGATTTCCGAGGCCATATTGGCTTTGGGTGATGCAAAGAATATGTGGGAGGTGATTGAAGGCGTGCATGTGGAGATGCTCTGCTTCTCTGCCAGTAGGTGTAGATGGTACCTACACGCCAAGAGTACGGGTTTGGGCAAGGAGGTACTCACCTATGTCTGGTTCCGCTGTCATGGTTGGGGATGTTGACCTCACCGGAGAGGATGCAAAGGATAGAGCTTTCCACTGGAAGAAGAAACACCGGCGTCACTGCCCGTCGACTTCTTAGGTTATTACTACCACTGAGATTGACAAGTGATGCTTATGGAGGTCATCGTAATGCTTTATTTATCTGTTCATTTTGTTCAGTTGGCTAAGAGCCATGCGATGCTGAATCAACCTATCTCTCTTTTCCGGTCTACCACCATGTAGGTAACAGAGTGGATTGTCATTTAAACATTTGATTGCCCTGCTGATGTAATGTATTTCTACTAAAAACCTCAGAACTGCATGCAGTGATGTCCTTCTTGCCTCAAATCTCCATAATTATCTGCTTGCTGATGTGTTACTGCCCAGATGCATGATGTATATGTGATCTGCCATATATATTGGATCAGATGGAATGGAATGGAAGATCTTGGCCTTCAGACTCATGATGAAAATATTTCGCAAATACGCAAAGCTTGGGTATCATTTCATTGATAAATAGAAGGAAAGCAGAAAAGTACATAGGAGGGTACAACACATAACACGAACGCATACAAGAGAAGGCATGGACATGGAACCCGGAGCAAAGAGACACAGGATGCTCAGCCCAAACAAAAGAAAAGACCACACCTAAACCACCAAGTCAGACCCAAGTAGAGGGGCAAGCCGAACCAGTCAAACATCAAACATCTCTAGATCCAACATTAGGGACTCCGCGAGCAAGCAAGATGGCGCCTTCAAGAAGGAAAGCCACGTCATAACGCCACCACCATCCGATCCAAAGAACCAAACCAAGGGTTTCCCCCGTTGCTCGAAGAGGGGCATAGATAGAGGCCATGACAGCGCCTCCAGGGAGGGAAATGACACCCGCGGGTGCCGCCGCTACCAGCATCGGTGAGCCGAGCAGGGATTTCGCCCTAGCCTAATTCCGAGCGATCCCATTGCTGCAGATCAGGGTCCGGAGATGAGGAAGTCGCTTTGCCGATCAAGATCACCACCTCAAGGGAGGGTGGGTGGGGTTGCGCTTGCCGCCGGAGGACGGTACCGAGCTATGCTAAAAGACACGAGCTTTGGGATTGGCACGCCGTGACGGTGGACGGGGTAAGAAAGCAGTGGGGACGGAGAGAGCCGACATGGAGGAGAGGATGGCGACCAACGCCACCGACAAGCTAGGAGCTGGAAAGGAGCACAGATCCAAGCTATCAGCAACGGACCCGCCGGGACGCCGATGATACAAGTGCTGGAGAGGACACAACAACTAGACCGCCGGGGCCGGAACCAGGCCGGCACAGGACGTTGGCAAGCCATGGACGCTGAAGAACGCAGATCTATGGCCACCAGGGACTAGAGTAGTGCCGACAAAGGGTCCACAACGAGGCCGCGACCACACCCGCCAAGAGAGACCACCGTGACCACACAAATCGGACGGAGACAATACCATAGCTCGGAGGAGGCGTCACCGGAGATGAGGAGTAGCCTGCAGCAGGGTGGGGCTAGAGCCGTGGCTCGCCTGTCTCGCCCACCACCCAGAGCCGCGCCCGCACCATCAGTTTCAGCATGGAAGGAGCGTGTAACCGAGGGAGGAGGCTGCCTGGGGAGTAGCAGACCTAGCACATGCAGCCACACCGGGCCGGAGGACGCAGCAGCCGGAGGGAGGGGTGGGGGAGCCGCTTCTCCAGATCGGATTTGGGCAGGGCCGGGCCGTGCGCGCGGGGGTGACACAGGGGCGCCGCCGCCGCGGATCCGGCCAGGGAGGGGGCGAGCGTCGTTGCCGGAGACGAGGGAGGTGGGGCACGGTGGTGGAGGAGCTCGGGCGAGATGGAACGTTGGGGAGGAGGGTACTGGCGTGGGGGGACGAGACGACACCACCGCCACCTTCCCTGGGCATGGCGCGGCTTCGCCGACCGGCCCTCCGGCGGCGGCGCAGCGGGGAGCGATGGTGGGGTGAGAGCTTGGCGGTGGCGCCAGAAGCGGGCGACGCGGGGGACGAAGGGTAGGCGGAGCCGGTGAATGGCCGTGCCTGGCTCCAACTCAGCACATGATGGGCCTCGAACCCCTCGTTGGTTACCCCAAGTGGAAGGTGTAAGATGCAATAAGTAGAAGTGTTTTCCCTTAGCAAAGATGCCAAGGATCGAATCCCCAGAGACTCCTAGGCTCAACAAGTAGGTGTCAATTGCTAACGGCGCAATTAGCAATCAACGTGGACCTGCACACAGATACAATATCTTTGCTCCCAACGAGTACAGAGAGGTTGTCAATCCCTCCGGCCTTGTAGTTCACAAAGGGTTAAAAGCAATGATAGTAGTGATAGATAGTTTTTGCAATAGTAAGTAAATAGCGAAAAGGTAAATAGCGGGTGTGATCAATGATGGTAATAAGGACCGGAGTCTCATGATGTTCACTAGTGATGTCTCTCTCCCAAAAGACGATAAAACAGCTATGTGAGGTAAACAAATTACAGCTGGGCAATTGACAGGACCACGAACGCAAACCAATGCTGACTACATTGCAAGAAACGTTGAGGTTCAAAGCATGGGCGGTACGCCAAAGTAAGTAGACCGAAATCCATCAATATCTACTACTAATCATCCACCTTGAGATATCTATCCAGAACATCTCGCTGGTATTAAGTTGCGAGTCCCACCCATAGTGTAAACTCAATGCAACAGACAACTGCATTAAAAGAACTTTGCGTAAAGTAAACAATCCTTGCACCCGTGGGCACAAGCACCGTTGTTTTCCCCTTGTGGCAACATCACATCCCCTAGACTCATGTTTCTGTCACTCAAGCTAGTCATCGAGGGGCATGAACCCACAATCGAGCATAACGTTCCCTCTTGGAGTCACTACCTACTACTTGGCCAAAGCAATAAATAATAACGGAGAACATGCAAGAATTACTTATGAACATAAATATAAAAGAGGTGAATCAAATATATTACTCAAGATCAATCTGAACATAATCTCATAATCCATCGGATCCCAGCAAACTCAACATAGCAACAGCATAAGGATTACATAGGTGCCTCGATCATGTAGGGCAGCTCACGAGGACTAATTAGTGAAGCACAAGAACGGGAAGAGAACATCACATAGCTACTGGTCATGGACTCATGGTCCAAGGGAGACTACTCACGAGTCATCCGGGAGGCGTCCATGGTGGTGGAGAAGCTCCCAGTGGTGATCCTCCCCTCCGGCAGGGTGCCGCGAAGAGTTCTCCTGGTGCTCCCGATCTTGGAAGCGGCGGCGGCGGCGGAACAGAGATGGGATCGCGAAAAGAAGTTCTTTTCTGAGAGTTTCGGAGGGTCCTTTAAATATATGCCAAAGTAGGGCACCGGGGGAGTCTCGGGGGGCCCAGGCGCCCCCCCGGCGCGGCCCAGGGGGGGCGCCGCCAGGGCGCCTGGAGCCCTGGTGGCCCCCCCAGGCTGTCCTTCGGACGCAGTGTTGTTTCCGGATCGCTAATTTTTTTTATAATTTTTTTGGATTTTTCTGGGCAGTTCTCGAAACGTGAAAACCTGAAATACAAAAACAGCCGAAAACAGAAACTGGCACTGGGGTGCACTGGATTAGTAAGTTAGTCCAAATATGATCAAAAGTGTATGGAAGTGTATGAATATCATAGCAATATCACCCAAAAGTGGCATGGAGCAAGCAGAAATTATAGATACATTTTGGACGTATCAACATCCCCAAGCTTAATTCCTGCTCGTCCTCGAGTAGGTAAATGATAACAAGAATAATTTCTGTGGTGACATGCTATTAACCATATAGGACTTCTTCATAGTCATATGACAAAAGCTTACTGAGAGAATGATTCTAAAGTAATTAAGTTGCCTCAAGAGAAAATCACAAATGACTGAAAGTTTTACAACATGAAACTGAAACATCAAAAAGATTTGCAATGAACATGATGTGCAAATATGACAAAGTGATATCTAGCTTGCCCCCTTTAGCGATGCAAAACATAAATGCAGGGGCACCTTCAAGGTTTAAGTGATGACTAGATACAATGATTTCAAGATAAACGATATCACAATCATGCAAAAGACAATGCTACTTTGGGACAATGCACATTACACTCAGAATGACAATCATGCTCTCAGTAGTTGGTGCTTTAACATAAAGGTAAAAGAATGGTTATGTGCTAGAGCTTTTTATTTTGAAAACATGAAAGCAATTGTGTCAACGGTAGTAGTACTTCATATGTGTCATGCATAAAACATCCTATAAGTTGCAAGCCTCATGCATCGAATACCAATAGTGCTCGCTCCTTGTCCTAATTAGCTCGGATCCCCATGGGTTATCATTGCATTACATATGTTTTAACCAAGTGTCACAAAGGGGTACCTCTATGCCACCTGTACAAAGGTCCAAGGAGATAAATCGCATTTGATTTCTCGTTTTTGATAGATCTCAACTTGAGGACATCCATACCGGGACAACATAGAAAATAGATGAAGGACTCCTCTTTAAATGCATAAGCATGTTCTCATAAGAGATTGAGGATCAACGTCCAAGCTAAAACTTCCACCATGATACATGGCTTTGGTTGGCGGCCCAATGTTCTTCTCTAACAATATGCATATTAATACAACCCACGGTAAATCACCCTTACTTCAGACAAGACGAACATGCATAGCAACTCACATGATATTCAACGAAAGTGTGACAGTTGATGGCGTCCCCAGAAACATGGTTACCGCTCAGCAAGCAACTTATAAGAAATAAGATACATAAGCGACATATTCTTTACCACAGTAGTTTTTAGGCTACTTTCCCATGAGCTATATATTGCAAGGTTAGTTTGCTTAGTACAGGTGGAGGTTAGCAAAAGACTGGGAGCGACCAACTAAGAGAGCAATGATAGTCATAATCATCCAGAGCGACAAAGCAATATTGAATCAGGCTCGTAGTTATATAGCTACTCAGAAATAAAAGATCATCAAGGCTTGACAGACTTTCTTTACAGTCTTAAATATGCGTGAGCATACGCCAAGTCAATCAAAATAAATTCTCGAAGGAAGATATTACTAAACCATACCACATCATAGGCAAACAAATCAAGTTGGTACTCCAATAGCGCATTGGGAACCCCCCCCCCAGCTATTTGAGATTAACCATAAGAAAACCTGAACTACTAAGCACCATTATGCAAGTAGCATCCTTATCATAGACACATTAACCCATGCAACGGAAGCAAACTCTCTTAATAAGGTGAGCATGGTAATTAAAGAGAGTTCAAGCAACCAACTAACAAAAGCTCTTTGAAAAGATAAGCATGAATACTAAGAGCAAAGCATGACAATAGCTATTAAAAGACAAAGAACACACACAACATAGATAGACATGAAAATTCTATGTTATGTTCTAGGTAGAAGTGGAGCGTGTTTCTCTCCCACATAAAGGAATGCTGAGTTCCGACTCGTTATGAAAAACTAAAAAGAAAACTGAAAGCAAGACGCTCCAAGCATAACACATAACACATGAAGTGATTAAAATATAGTGTAACGAAAGACGAACTGATAATGTTGATGGAGAAGGGGATGCACGGGGGCATCCCCAAGCTTAGACGCTTGAGTCTCCTTGAATATTTCTTGGGGGTGCACGGGGGCATCCCCAAGCTTGAGCGCTTGACACTCCTGAATCTTTTTTATCATCTTCCCTCGCACACTTGAAAACTCCCTTCATACACAACTCATCATAATCTGATTAGCGAGGTTAGTACCCTTAATAAAATAATTATACCTTGCTGGAAATAAGGATATTCTTGAAGTTCTACTGTTTCTCAAGATTGCCAAAAGGTTTTTGCAAAGAAAAAGCAAGTTCTTGATTTGCAAAGTGAAGGTAAGGCAAAACAGGACAGAATCTGTGAAAAACAGAACAGCAGGCAGTAATTGATCTGTTCGGGATACTTCTGCAACTCAAATAAAAAACTCAGAACAGACGCACGAAAGACAATTATATAGAGAACGCTGTCGAAAAAATTCATACCAAAAAGATGATCTGGTGATTTTATACGAATTTTTCTATCCAAGGACAGAATCTGTTTCCTGGACAGCACCTCACAACTTTTGAACTTTCTAGCAATCAGAGGCTATACTTGGCACAAATATGAAAAGCAAAGATACAATGATGATGCTACATCAGTAAACAACATCAAGACACAACAAAAGCAAAAATTTTATTCATGTGGGCTGCCTCCCAAAAGCGTTTTCTTTTATGCCTTTAAGCTAGGCATAATGCATAGAGATCAAGTTGTATCAATTGAACCATCATCAAGATCATCAAAAAGCTCTTCAATAATACAACTAGTCTTAAGAGGACTCTCAAATAAAGGCCTCATGGAGATACTTCTAGGTAGAAGACCAAAAGGATAAAAGTCAAAGGAAGATTCATTTATAAATTCATTACATAGAGGTGTTTCTTCCAAAGTCTTTACAGTTTCAACCCCTTTGGCAATAGATGGATTACTTTTAGAACGGGGAGCCTTTGGAACGTGAACGAACTTAGGCTCCTTCTTTGCCGGAGTTTCTGCCTTTTTGGTTTTGATTGAGGAGAAGGTGGTTCCTAGAGTATTAAAGATATCCTCAATCTTGTCTATCCTAGCAGAGTCCAAGTCATGGAATTTGACGGTCTCCAAATTTTTTAAAAATTTATGCATGGAGCTATCAAGTCTATTCAAATTCCCTTGGATCTTACGATCCAACTCATTCATCTTATTAATGCTTGGCATCTCTAGCTCTATCCTTTCAAGTTTTTTCATAATGTGAGCTAGGGTGATGTCCTCTTGAATGCTAACAACAGGGGGACTCCCAAAAAGATTTTCAATAATACTAAGAGACTCCCAAACTGGGGCCTCCAGGAAATTCCCATTGATAGCAGTATCTAGAATAAACCTATTCCAAGAAGTAATTCCAACATAAAAATTTCTAAGTAAGATAGTAGTAGGTTGCTTCTTGGTGGCTCTTTTTTGTGAATCATTAATTCTATACCAAGCATCTTTCAAACTTTCCCCACCTCTTTGTTTAAAGGTGAGAACTTCTGCCTCGTCAAAGACAAAAGGACCCGACATAATGACAACTAAAGAACAAGATAACTATTTTTGTGATTTTCGATAAAAGGTACTGAAAGCAAAAACTGAAAGGTAAATTAACAAGACTAAAAAGCAAAGGTAAAAGATAGCATGCAACTCCCCTATCCTGAAGAGTGGAGTCCCCAGCAACGGCGCCAGAAAATACTCCTTGATGGGCCTCGAACCCCTCGTTGGTTACCCCAAGTGGAAGGTGTAAGATGCAGTAAGTAGAAGTATTTTCCCTTAGCAAAGATGCCAAGGATCGAATCCCCAGAGACTCCTAGGTTCAACAAGTAGGTGTCAATTGCTAACGGCGCAATTAGCAATCAACGTGGACCTGCACACAGATACAAGTAACTTTGCTCCCAACGAGTACAGAGAGGTTGTCAATCCCTCCGGCCTTGTAGTTCACAAAGGGTTAAAAGCAATGATAGTAGTGATAGATAGTTTTTGCAATAGTAAGTAAATAGCGAAAAGGTAAATAGCGGGTGTGATCAATGATGGTAATAAGGACCGGAGTCTCATGATGTTCACTAGTGATGTCTCTCTCCCAAAAGACGATAAAACAGCTATGTGAGGTAAACAAATTACAGCTGGGCAATTGACAGGACCACGAACGCAAACCAATGCTGACTACATTGCAAGAAAGGTTGAGGTTCAAAGCATGGGCGGTACGCCAAAGTAAGTAGACCGAAATCCATCAATATCTACTACTAATCATCCACCTTGAGATATCTATCCAGAACATCTCGCTGGTATTAAGTTGCGAGTCCCACCCATAGTGTAAACTCAATGCAACAGACAACTGCATTAAAAGAACTTTGCGTAAAGTAAACAATCCTTGCACCCGTGGGCACAAGCACCGTTGTTTTCCCCCTTGTGGCAACAGCACATCCCCTAGACTCATGTTTCTGTCACTCAAGCTAGTCATCGAGGGGCATGAACCCACAATCGAGCATAACGTTCCCTCTTGGAGTCACTACCTACTACTTGGCCAAAGCAATAAATAATAACGGAGAACATGCAAGAATTACTTATGAACATAAATATAAAAGAGGTGAATCAAATATATTACTCAAGATCAATCTGAACATAATCTCATAATCCATCAGATCCCAGCAAACTCAACATAGCAACAGCATAAGGATTACATAGGTGCCTCGATCATGTAGGGCAGCTCACGAGGACTAATTAGTGAAGCACAAGAACGGGAGGAGAACATCACATAGCTACTGGTCATGGACTCATGGTCCAAGGGAGACTACTCACGAGTCATCCGGGAGGCGTCCATGGTGGTGGAGAAGCTCCCGGTGGTGATCCTCCCCTCCGGCAGGGTGCCGGGAAGAGTTCTCCTGGTGCTCCCGATCTTGGAAGCGGCGGCGGCGGCGGAACAGAGATGGGCTCGCGAAAAGAAGTTCTTTTCTGAGGGTTTCGGAGGGTCCTTTAAATATATGCCAAAGTAGGGCACCGGGGGAGTCTGGGGGGGGGGGCAGGCGCCCCCAAGGCGCGGCCCAGGGGGGGGGCGCGCCGCCAGGGCGCCTGGAGCCCTGGTGGCCCCCCAGGCTGCCCTTCGGACGCAGTGTTGTTTCCGGATCGCTGATTTTTTATATACCTTTTCTGGATTTTTCTGGGCAGTTCTCGAAACGTGAAAACCTGAAATACAAAAACAGCCGAAAACAGAAACTGGCACTGGGGTGCACTGGATTAGTAAGTTAGTCCAAATATGATCAAAAGTGTATGGAAGTGTATGAATATCATAGCAATATCACCCAAAAGCGGCATGGAGCAAGCAGAAATTATAGATATGTTTTGGACGTATCAGCACACAAGCTGCTCTCCATGATGAAAACATCTCCGCCGCCGCTGCTACAGCTTGCGCATCTTGTACATGTCGACCCGTGTATTTACTACCCATATGTTGTTGGGTTCCTTCGTTTCTTCAACTATAGTTCGTGCAGCCTTTTTTTGAGCAGATACCACTCAAGTTGGCCGATGAGTTCCCTCAGGCCAACTCCAGCGCACGACCACATTTTGTCCGGGTGCGTCTTTTTGGGTATAAACGGACAAAGGCAACGACCCCACGTGCAACCCCATCTTGATTTTTGTCCGTTTAGTGTTCATTCGACCCCATATTCGGAGCAAAGTTGAGATGGATTTGCGTCAAAAGGGACAGCCAATGACAGCCCGTCTGCGTCCTCGCGTTCGTGCATGGCCCGCATGACAGCCACCTACCCTCGCTTTTCTCCCCTTCCCCACTCTCTCTCTCCTCTGCTGGACGCTGGAGCCGCGTCGCGTTCCCTCGTCTCGCCAGAGCGGGAGCATGTGGCCGCTGGTGAGGCGGGGCCACGACGCGCAGGGGAGGGCATGGCGTGCGCAGGTGGCGGCGAGTGGGCGCAGCTGGCAGGACGCGTCGGCGGCGAGCTAACGTGAGAGGAGGATCGCGACGTCGCAGGTGGTGAGCTGGGGGAGCAGACAGGCGCAACGGCAGCTCGACGCAGACGCGGCAACGAACGGAACGTGTCGGCGGGCTGCCGCGCGGGTGCGGCTGGAGCGCGGCGGCGAGCTGCCGCGGCGGGGCGGCAGGGGGTGCGCGGGGCGCCGAGCGCGTGGGGCAGAGCGGCAGAGCGCGGGGCGCGCGGGGCGGAGGGCGGCGCACCGGGCGGTGCGGGGCAGCAGGGCGCAGGTGCGGCGTGTGGTGCAGGGCGGCGGGCTGTGTGGGGTGGCAGGGTGCAGGTGCGGCGGGCGGGGGGCGCTGGCACGCGGAGCGGAGGGCGCGGGCGCGCGGGCGGTGCTGGGCGACAGGGGCCGGGAGGCGGTGCGGCGGGGCGGAGTGCGCGGCGCGGCGGCCAGGGCGCGGGCGCGCGGGGCGGAGAGCGCGCCGCGGTGGCCGGGGCCAGGAGGCGGCGCGGCGGCCAGGTCGCGGGCGTGTGGAGCAGAGAGCGCGGCGCAGCGGGCGGCCGGCGGGGTGCGGCCAGGGTGGGGATGGGCTAGGCAGTCGACTGCTGCCGGCGAGGCGGCGGCTAGCGACGAGGCGGCGCAGGCAGGCGGGGCGTGCCGAGCACAGTGCGACGAATAATTTTGGGTCTTCTTAGCATTGGGCGTCTCCAAATAGTTTTGGCACTCATCGCCACATCAAACGGACAAAATCCGAGAGAAACGAATGGTCCGTTTGGGGTGGAGGTAGCTAAAATTTAGGAGTTCCTGTTAGGGCATGTACAATGGTTGATAAGAT
Organism: Secale cereale; assembly: GCA_902687465.1. Lineage (NCBI taxonomy): Eukaryota > Viridiplantae > Streptophyta > Magnoliopsida > Poales > Poaceae > Secale > Secale cereale. The sequence continues at coordinate 684,187,317 of LR738713.1, forward strand.
AGTCTTATCTTAAGTTTTGCATGTAAATTAGAGATGACAAAAAAACAAGTCTACAATGGGTCATCTCTTAGCCTTATCTTCAATAATTAGTTATTTCTAAAAACATGGCGAGACAAATTGTGCTAAGCTATCATCTCTTGTCTTCTCTTAAATAAGATAAGACAAGCCTTCTCTTATGATTTCTTTCTCCTCCACCTCATCATTTATCTTACGTGACATCATTAAGCTAGAACCATTGTACATGCCCTTATATGCTCTTGCACTTTGATGTGTTGTTCATTGATGATTGATCTCGTCATCTTGGATTCAATACAATTTAGTATCTACTAGAAGAGTTGGACGTACGTGCTTTGCTACGTCATCGGCGTTGTTGGGTTTCTTAAAAAAAAAATCATTTTGTTTCAAAAAATAAGGTGTATGAAAAGTCAAGCCTTTTAAGTTTGTTCAAATTAGTATATCAAAATCCATAGTGTCAAATCGGTATGATTAGATTCATCAGGAAATAAATTTCCATTTTTATTTGATATTGTGGATGCTAATATTTTTTGCTCGTAATTTGTGGATGTCAATCTAATATTTTTCTAATTAATTGCAAGCCCCTCAAAATTAGGAAGTATAGTGTATAATATAAGGGCATGTACAATGGTACAATGGTTCTTAAATAAGAGAAGACAAACTTTCTCTTATGATTTCTCTCTCATCCACCTCATTATTTATCCTACGTGGCACTCTTAAGATAGAACCATTGTACATGCCCTAAGAGATGATCTCTTAGCACAATTTGTCTCACCATGTTTTTAAAAACAACTAATTATTGAAGATAAGGCTAAGAGATGACCCATTGTAGACATCTTTTTTTGTCATATCTAATTTACATGCAAAACTTAAGATAAGACTATCTTATCAACCATTGTACATGCCCTAAAAGAATTGAATGAGAGAGCTTTGAGAAATTATTGATCCAGTCAAAACCGCGTGACCCATTTTTAGTTGGAGGCCTCAATTAAATGTGGGCTCCTTAAAACTAGTATCACTTTCTATCTATAGTCTGATAGAAGACAATCGTCAGACCTGTCAACTACCGTCGATTGTGTTTGAATCTCACGGTCACAGATTTTACGTCATACATGAAACCAAAAAATGAAGGAAACCGTCGACCGGGAGCTAATCCTCCGCACCTTGTACGGGAAAGGAAAGAGCCTAGCGCTCGATGATTTCCTTTGCATCGATGCCACACCTGACGCTAGGAATTAACAGTCTAGCCGACGATCTACAAGGATTTATTTCCTGGCGCCCTGACTTAGCGCCTTCCATTGGAGATGCCCTAACGGTTACGGTGCTAGCCTGGTGATCCTTGACTAAATGCAGAAACATTTTTGCGCTGGAGGAATTGGCTTTATTAGCTAGCACGTTTATGCTACAGCTAACTGACACGATAGATACCCATTACCAAATAACGAACGAAAAAGTGTGGTTGGCTACTGATCAGCTGCTAATTAAAGATGATTTTTTTAGCATAATTAAGGATGATTTGGAGATTTGGGCGACCGTGAAACTATCTCCATAGGAGGTATTATAAAACATACTCCATCTGTACCATAATATTTGTCGACAAATATTATGGTACAGAGGGAGTATCCTTGTAATAGGCAATAATTGGTTGGTCCATATGCAGTGCATAATGTAAAAAGATGTGCACACCACCAATGAAGTTAGATTGAGGGGTCTTATCTATTTTTAAAGAAAAAACAGGATGCCCGACTTTATAAATAAAGCCAAATCGACCAATTCACCAAGTACCAACAAGAATACAGAAACATAAAGTACGAAGTTCCTTACAGCTAAACAAGGCAAAGAGGCACGCGGGTCCAACATAAAGCCAGAAGCTAGAGCACCCAACAGCTTCATCCTCCAGGCGGCTGGCTCGAACGGATGGCACGACTCAGGGAGAAGGCCAACGCACGGATCTTGGCAATGGCGTCGGTGAGGATGTCAGAGTCCGCCTGTTTAGCTAGCGCCTTCCATTGCTCTAAGAGAGCAGCCAATTTGAAAAGGCAATCAGCCGAACGGTTAGGGAATACATGCTCAATAGTAAACTTATTCCTGGTGGTGCAAAAACACCAAGCAAAAGAAGCAAAAGCAATCCAAAAGACACGAGTAGCAATCGTAGATGTAATATGCAATAATTCATCCCAGTTTGTGGGATTCGAGTTGCGTTGGGATTCCAGTTGCGGTTGAACCAGGCACGAACACAACTCCAGTCAAATTTGGCAAGAATACAATTAAAAATAATGTGCTCAGTGTCTTCTTTCTCTGCACAAAGAGCGCAGGTTGCGTTCGCGCTACCGTTCCGCTTGATGATTTGGTCACTAGCCAGGAGTTTACGTCAGATCGCTTGCCAAAGGAAAATTCTAATTTTGAGCGGGATACGTGAGCGACAGATGGTCTTGACACAAATGTCCTACCGTCCATATGAGAGCTTGGCGTATAATGATTTAACTGAGAAGCGCCTAGAGGGTGCATGCGACGGCAAATTTGACAATTTTGACCTGTTGGCGTAATTAATTCACGGAATGAACTATTTGCGAAACTATTTCACAGCCATGACCTTTTTGTGTAGCGCCTGCCTCAGAGGCGCTGCACCCACTGTGCAACGCCTGGCTCAGGGGCATTGCACGGTCTGAGGCAGGCGCTGCACAGAAGGCTGCCACGATTGACAGGCGTGCAACGCCCCTGAGCCAGGCGCTGCACAGTAGGGTGCAGCGCCTCTGAGGCAGGCGCTACACAAAAAGGTCATGGCTGTGAAATAGTTTCGCGGATAGTTCATTCCGTGAATTGATTACGCCAACAGGTCAAAAATGTCAAATTTGCCGCATGCGACTAGGAGTCAGGGGTCTCTGAGAGCACGGGGAAATGGGCAGAGAGGGCCTGCCAGCTTTCCAACTCTTCAGGAGACAATACCCGACGAAAGCCCAAGTGCCAATTACGGGCAGCCATCTCTGCGATGGAGCCATCCGGCTAGGAGACGTAAGAAAAGAGTACATGGAACGTGCGTGCCAGTGGGCCGTCAGTCAAGCCAAAACCTTGTAGACTTGCCATCGCCCACAGAAAATTTGATCAAGCTCCTAAATTCATCCTCACGCGGCCAAGGGCTCTCCAGAACTGAGACCCTCCTCTAAAGAAGGCAAAAAGCGGCGAGGACATCACATGGCCTCATGAGGTTCCGTCAGAATCCTCCACCATCATTTCATAATCAAACATTTATTCATGATGGTGGTAATAGTGATGCCCAGCCCCCCAAGGCACTTGGGTCTACACATAAGTTTCCACTTGACCATTCTATATTTTTTCTTGTTCTCTACTGAGTTCCAGTAAAGGACGTTGCGGTCCTTGTCGAGAAAGTGGATCCTCTAACATTAAGGAGGGCAGTCACCTTTTTTTTTGATAATGGGCGACTTTATTATCTCAAAATGTAGCATCAAGCGGATACAAAGCATTATGAGTAACACCCAGCCTCTGCATAACTAGGATGCACACAGCCAAATTCAGAAGTCTGACAAAAAAATAAAATCATGAAATAAAAAAACCGACAAATCGGTAATAGTAGAGCCCTATAGGCCGACACTATGCCTATGTCGAAGGGGGTGGTGGGTCGATCCGTAGATTATGCTGCCACCCATGTTTGGAAAAAACCTCCATAGCCACCTGCTCCAATCGCGTACACACCGCCGTGAACAGCGGTTGGTACTCCGACCGTTGTAGCATAGACCACGTACGTAGCGAGTGCTTACACCGGAAAATAACCTGCAGAGGAGAGACATTTTTGTCATTAAAAACCAGATCATTTCTACATAGCCAAAGCGACCAAATTAAGGCATACGCTCCCACCCTAATTAGCGTTTTGAACGTATTTGTAATACCGTCCAACCAATGACCAAAAATATTGGCAACACTTGTGGGCGGATACAAATTTGACGCTATTTGGATGACTGACCACGTAGAACGAGCAAACTTGCATTGGAAAACGAGGTGTTTGATTGTCTCGTCATGAGTACAAAAAGAACACTTCTTACTCCCTGGCCAGTTGCGCCGTGCGAGGTTGTCTTTGGTTAACACAACTCCCCTACGAAGATACCACATAAAGATTTTCACTTTTAGTGGAACCTTAGACTTCCAAATTTTCGTATTATTACACGATGGTACCTCAGAGTGCATGAGTGCACGGTACATAGAGTCTACTGTGAAAGACCCTGACGTATTAAGGTTCCAGCGAAACACATCCCGGCCTTGTGTTAGGTTAATCGAATCCAGTCTGGATAAAAGATTATGCCATGACACAAGTCGGGGGCCAATCAAATCCCGCCTGAACGAAATATTCGGAGGGGAAGAACTGAGCACGTGTGCAATAGTATTATTCTTTTCGCGAGCAATGTTATATAAGGCTGGATATTGTTCTCTGAGACTGGCGTTGCCTAGCCATATGTCTTCCCAGAACCGAATCTCTGACCCGTCCTTTATCGCGAAAGACCCAAAGCGAAAGAGATGTTTCTTTGCCGCCATTAGGCCAGCCCAAAAGTGCGAGTCACCAGGTTTCCAATGTGCCTGAGAAACCGCTTTTTGGCCTAGATACTTGTTGCGCAACATGATTTGCCAAACACCATCCTCAGTAAGAAGTTTAAATAACCATTTACTGAGAAGTGCCTCATTCTTGACCTGCAGGTCATGAATTCCAAGGCCACCTTGGTCTTTAGGCCTACAAACCACGCTCCATTTGACCAGTGCAATCTATTGCAAAACAAAGAAGGAAAGTCAGGGTCACTGTAGCGAACATTGTATTTATCCACTATAGCGGATTATGTGCGTGGTTACTGTTCATGTAAATAATTTTAAAATTAATTTTATTGCGTCATAATTTTGTTTGTATGTAATTTTTGTAAATGTATACAATTGATTTGTAATTTGAAAATTAATTCAAGTCATTTTAGCCTTAATCATATTGATCTGAAGGAGGGAAGTTAGGGAATTGTAGCTTAGGTGACTTCTCTTCTTCATGTTAGAGGATCCACTTCCCCTTGTCGAAGGCCTTGTGGTTAGATGCAAATAGTCTATAGAAGCCCATTATGAAGGTAGGAAGGCTAGATAAGCTTGAGTTGATCAGGATCACCTTCCCTGCTGGGCGGTGCACCACCATTTCATAATCAGACATTTATTCATGATGGTGGTATTACTGATGCCCAGCCCCCCAAGGCACTTAGGTCTACACATAAGTTTCCACTTGACCATTCTATATTTTTTCTTGTTCTCTACTGAGTTCCAGTAAAGGACGTTGCGGTCCTTGTCGAAGGCCTTGTGGTTAGATGCAAATAGTTTACAAAAGCCCATTATGAAGGTTGGAAGACTAGATAAGTGAGTTGATCAGGATCACCTTCCCTGCTGAGCGGTGCACCACCATTTCATAATCAGACATTTATTCATGATGGTGGTATTAGTGATGCCCAGCCCCCTAAGGCACTTGGGTCTACACATAAGTTTCCACTTGACCATTATGTATTATTTTTTCTTGTTCTCTGCTGAGTTTCAGTAAAAGGCATTGCGGTCCTTGTCGAAGGCCTTGTGGTTAGTCGCAAATAGTCTATAGAAGCCCATTATGAAGGTAGGAGGCTAGATAAGCTTGAGTTTGTCTCAAAAAAAAAGATAAGCTTGAGTTGATCAGGATCACCTTCCCTGCCAAGGAGGGGACTTGTCTATAAATGAAACAATTGCCATGTAGCAGCATGTATCCTCTCACACTAGTGACAACAATGTTGATTCCGTTATGGCAGGAGCTTCTCATCTCCACGCTCATGCTACTCGTTCCCATGTACTTATACTTTAGGTTTAGTGGTAGAAGAAAGAACCCATCAGCTCTACCCATAAACTGGCCAATGATGCACATGTTCCCTTCCTTGCTGGCCAACGTCCACAACTTGCTTGACTATTTCACCTTGGTTCTAGCTGGATCAGGCCACAACTTCAGGGCGCATGGCCCAGGCGGGACCGGGATGAGGTTCTTTGTTACCTGCGACCCTGCAAACATCCGACACATCTTCACGACGAACTACACCAACTTCCCCAAGGGCGCGGAGTTCGCTGCCATTTTCGACATCATGGGCGATAGCCTCTTCAACGTCGACGGTCCGCTGGCTCTTCGTCCACGAGCGAAGATCCATACTGTACTTAGCAGCCCACGGTTGGTTGCTAATATGGAGGCTTCTTGCCGTAACAAGGTGGTGAATGACCTCCTCCCATTGTTTTCCCACGTGGCAAACACCGGCGCTATGTTTGACATGCAGGAACTGATGTCAAGATTTATGTTTGACTTGGCCGCTACGGCTCTCTTTGGCGTGGATCCTGGCCTCCTTTCCATGAACATGCCACCCATGGACATCGCGGCTGCCATGGATACGGTCATGGAAGTAGGCTTTTTTCGGCACATGATGCCGGCCTGTTGCTGGAAGGCGATGAGGTGGCTAAACATTGGCCCTGAGAGAAAACTCAGTGCGGCACACACAATGCTACGAGGATTCATCGCAAAGATGATCAAGCAGAGGAACAACGAAGACGTACATGTTAGTGATGATGAGGAACAAGAGGGTGTGGATATTCTCTCTTCCTATATCAACGACCCAGACTTTGCCGACTACGACTTTCTCTGTGCGGGACTCATTGGCCTCATGCTCGCTCTACGGGACACGGTTCGCACGACCCTGACATGGATCTTCTACAACCTCGCCCAGAATCCTGACATTGTGGCAACCATCCGTAATGAATTGTCTCCAATTGCATTACACAAAGCACCAACGGGTGCAGGTGCCATGGTGATCTTTGAGCCAGAGGACATCAAATATCTGGTCTATCTACGAGCCACCTTGTATGAGACTCTCAGACTCTACCCACCGGCGCCTTTGGAGCGCAAGACGGTGGCCACTGAGGATATCATGCCGAGTGGCCACAAGGTGCACGCAGGTGACACGGTCTTTATTTCCATCTACTCCATGGGAAGAATGGAGGGCGTGTGGGGTAAGAATTGTCTGGACTATAACCCGCACAGGTGGCTCTCGAAGGAAGGCAACACGCTGAGGTACGTACCGTCTCACAAGTTCTTGTCCTTCAACTCAGGCCCAAGGATATGCCCTGGCAAGGACATTGCGGTTATGCAGATAAAGATCATCATAGCCACAGTGTTGTGGAACTTCAATGTGGAGGTGTTGGAAGGGCAGAGCATCCGGCCCAAGTCGTCCTGTATATTGCAAATGGAAAATGGGCTCATGGTGAAGCTGAAGAAGCGATAAGCATAACACTGATCTGTTTATCTAAAAAGTACCTACAAATTCTACACGACTATTTCGAGGTTCAGGGTTCAATATTGTACTTTATATATGTGTCTTGATATATATAATATATGTATATTTACTTTATATATGTACCTATAAATTCTATATGTACTTCTATAGGGAAAGTAGTGGTTGCTGCACTCACCTTCGGTGCAACCACTGAGTGAACAGTAAATTAGAATAAAAAATCAAAAAAAATCTGAAACTTCATGAATGTGATTATGCGCAAATGTTTTAGGATCGTGCAAACTTTGGTCACCAAAAGACATCAAATGATCTTCATACAAAAATAAGTACAAATGATGCTCTGACCAAAGTTACTGCTCAAATATTTTCAGCATAAACTTTATTTTTTCCATACATAGTTCTTCGGATGTCATTTCACCATGAAATTTTGCAAGCACCTAAATAATTTGGTCATAATCACATCCACAAATTCTCAGGATTTTTTAAAATGTTTTGCTAAGTTTTTTACCGTGGGTGCACAAAACCACACTCATGCACTATATCCCTCGGGGATCAGACGCTTGCCTCAACTCTCACTATCTTAGCTAATTAACAGGAAGGACCGTATGCTTGATACACACAAAACGTTTTCTGCGTGGAAACACTTTGCTCTTAGCAGCACACGACCGACACCAGTTCCTATATATTGTTAGGCTCGCCGCAAGACATCGGTGATTCCATTATTGTTACAAGACCGTAAACTCTGAGCTATGGCTTTCCACAGTGTTTTAAGTTTGTCAGCCGCCCGATCTCCCGTATGAACACATATGATTGCCGGGTTATTAGAGCATCTCTAGCAGACACCGCATAACGGACGAACCGTAAAAATTCCGGCGAGTATATAGGCTCGGACCAATTTTTTTTACCGTGGCCCGCAAACTTCACCTCTGAAATCGTATATCTAAGGGTTTATGGGGTAGATACGGCCCGAAACCCTATCCCTCCGCCGCCGCGTTTCACCGCAATACCCCACTCCCTCCCTCCCTTTTTTCGCCGCCGGTGAGCCCTCCAGCTGCCATGTGGGGCCGCATGTGGAGCTTCGGCCGCAGATCCGGCGGGGGCGGCGACCCCGAGCGCGAGCGGTGTGTCCTCACGGACGGCGCGAGGAAGCACGCGGCCAAGAGGTGGACCGACCAAGGCCTCCAGCCGCCATCGTCGCGAGACGGAGGAGTATGACCGCCGGCACGGGCGGACGCCGTTCTCGGCCGCGGGCTCTTCCCGCGCGGCTCTTCTCCCCGTGAAAAGGGAGTGGGCGCGGCTCATATATGGGGTCAGTTCTGCGGCTCGCGATTTCGCCCCGTAAAGAGCAGTTCAACCTTGAACTGTAAACGCGATATGATGGGTCTACTAGAGATGCTCTTACAATGCACGTCACGCCCACCTCAACGTATCTGCGCCACTGCTCTAGGAGCTTCCATATAGCACGTGGTCACTATTGTTTCTGCAAAACGGTGCATGCAACACATATGATTGTCGGGTTGTTAGAGCATCTCTAGCAGACCCCGCATAACGGACGAACCGTAAAAATTTCGGCGAGTATACAGGCTCGGACCAATTTTTTTTACCGTGGCCCGCAAACTTCACGTCTGAAGTCGTATATCTAAGGGTTTATGGGGTAGATACGGGCCGAAACCATATCCCTCCGCCGCCGCGTTTCACCGCAATACCCCACTCCCTCCCTCCCTTTTTTCGCTGCCGGTGAGCCCTCCGGCCGCCATGTGGGGCCGCATGTGGAGCTTCGGCCGCAGAGCCGGCGGGGACGGCGACCCCGAGCGCGAGCGGTGTGTCCTCACGGACGGCGCAAGGAAGCGCGCGGCCAAGAGGTGGACCGACCAAGGCCTCCAGCCGCCATCGTCGCGAGACGGAGGAGTATGACCGCCGGCACGGGCGGACGCCTTTCTCGGCCGCGGGCTCTTCCCACGCGGCTCTTCTCCCCGTGAAGAGGGAGTGGGCGCGGCTCATATATGGGGTCTGTTCTGTGGCTCGCGATTTCGCCCCGTAAAGAGCAGTTCAACCTCGAACTGTAAACGCAATATGCTGGGTCTACTAGAGATGCTCTTACAATTCACGTCACGGCCACCTCAACGTATCTGCGCCACTGCTCTAGGAGCTTCCATATAGCATGCGGTCACAATTGTTTCTGCAAAACGGTGCATGCAACACATATGATTGTCGGGTTGTTAGAGCATCTCTAGCAGACCCCGCATAACGGACGTACCGTAAAAATTCCGGCGAGTATACAGGCTCGGACCATTTTTTTTACCATGGCCCGCAAACTTCACCTCTGAAGTCGTATATCTAAGGGTTTACGGGGTAGATACGGGCCGAAACCCTATCCCTCCGCCGCCGCGTTTCACCGCAATACCCCACTCCCTCCCTCCCTTTTTTCGCCGCCGGTGAGCCCTCCAGCCGCCATGTGGGGCCGCATGTGGAGCTTCGGCCGCAGATCCGGCGGGGGCGGCGACCCCGAGCGCGAGCGGTGTGCCCTCACCGACGGCGCGAGGAAGCGCGCGGCCAAGAGGTGGACCGACCAAGGCCTCCAGCCGCCATCATCGCTCGTCCGTCGCGAGACGGAGGAGTATGACCGCCGGTACGGGCGGACGCCGTTCTCGGCCGCGGGCTCTTCCCTTGTGGCTCTTCTCCCCGTGAAGAGGGAGTGGGCGCGGCTCATATATGGGGTCTGTTCTGCGGCTCGCGACTTCGGCCCGTAAAGAGCAGTTCAACCTCGAACTGTAAACGCGATATGCTGGGTCTACTAGAGATGCTCTTACAATGCACGTCACGGCCACCTCAACGTATCTGAGCCACTGCTCTAGGAGCTTCCATATAGCACGCGGTCACTATTGTTTCTGCAAAACGGTGCATGCAACACATATGATTGTCGGGTTGTTAGAGCATCTCTAGCAGACCCCGCATAAACGGACGAACCGTAAAAATTCCGGCGAGTATACAGGCTCGGACCAATTTTTTTTACCGTGGCCTGCAAACTTCACCTCTGAAGTCGTATATCTAAGGGTTTACGGGGTAGATACGGGCCGAAACCCTATCCCTCCGCCGTCGCGTTTCACCGCAATACCCCACTCCCTCCCTCCCTTTTTTCGTCGCCGGTGAGCCCTCCAGCCGCCATGCGGGGCCGCATGTGGAGCTTCGGCCGCAGATCCGGCGAGGGCGGCGACCCCGAGCGCGAGCGGTGTGTCCTCACGAATGGTGCGAGGAAGCGCGCGGCCAAGAGGTGGACCGACCAAGGCCTCTAGCCGCCATCATCGCTCGTCCGTCGCGAGACGGAGGAGTATGACCGCCGGCACGGACGGACGCCGTTCTCGACCGCGGGCTCTTCCCGCGCGGCTCATATATGTGGTCTGTTCTGCGGCTCGTGATTTCGCCCTCAACGTATCTGCGCCACTGCTCTAGGAGCTTCCATATAGCACGCGGTCACTATTGTTTCTGTGAAACGGTGCATGCAACCTCGAACCAGCCACCTCCCGCATACAGGTAAGCTGGTGTAACCACCACGCCAATGAGTGGTATCTGGTAACCTTTATATTTTCTTCTATTTTATCCATTCATTTTCCTTTTTTTTTCGTTTTCTGTTTTTCCCTTACAGGTTCAATGAATTGTTCGCTAATACGTGAATGTGTTCTTCAAATTGATATTTTTAAAATAAAAATTGATGAACTTTTTAAAAAATCTATGAATTTTTTTTATTTTTGATGATTTTTTAAATCAATGAACTTTTTCAAATTCAATAACTTTTGTTTAATTCGATGAACATTTTTAAAATGCATGGATTTTGTCATAAACAGTAAAAAAAATTCAAATAATTCAAAAATCGAAGTACTAGCGTGTAATACGTAATAAATAAATAGCACGGCTACAACGTTTCTTAAAAGGTTTGCGTTGCTATCAACCACACGTAATAGGAAGGCGTAGTGGTTAGCAGGCAACACAATTCCTGCATTATGAAGGTGCGAGTTCGAGTACGCCGGTTGGCTTCTGCGGTGCTTAAAGCGTCCAATAGGAGCTCCCACCACCTAGGCACAAAATGTCCGAGAGCTCCTCGCTGGCGCCAGGACATCCTATGTGCCGCTTACTGTGGCAAACTGCCGATGCTTCGCAAAGGGAGTAGCTGAGCTGGGCTGGCCCATTTAGGTAGCGCAAAGTAAAAAATGAACAATAAAAACGGTCCTTTGTTGGATTCAAACCCGTGACCAACAGTACACACGACCGTGCAGCTAGCCAGTGCGCTAAGCTAACTCCAGTGCACAATTAGCAACGTGATACTTAAAGAACGAACTGCTAAGCCAAAACTAAAAGAACAGCCTGCAAAACATTCCCAAAAACATGCGTGTGGGGGATTGAGCACACGACCTCAACCTAGTGAACCACGTCTCTAGCCACTCCGTTCATTTACTTGCTGGTCTAAAAATGCTAGCTCACTTAATATAAACTATATGTGGCAAAATAAAATGAAGTTCTTTTGAAATTCCAAACGTGGTTTCTTTTTCATAAAATGTATATATATTTACAAAGCTGAAACATTTTTGAATTTCCCAAAACATTTTGAACATACGGTTACGCAAACAAATTTTCTGCAAACGAACAAATTTTGAATTTCCCAAACATTTTTGGAATTTGTGATATTTCTGTAAAGCACGAACATTTTTTGAATCTTTAAAACAAATTTTGAAACGGAGAACAAATTTGGAAGCTCGAACAATTTTTTAAAGCACAAAACATTTTTTGAATCTTGAGAACAAGTTTTGAAATGGAGAACAATTTTTTAAAGCACGAAATTTTTTTGAATCTTGAGAACAAATTTTGAAATAGATAACAAATTTAACAAATACCGAACAAATTTGGAACCGTGAACAATTTTTTAAAGCAAGAACATTTTTTGAATCTTGAGAACAAATTTTGAAATAGAGAACCATTTTGAAAAATCCCAAACAAATTTGGAAGCGTGAATAATTTCTAAACAAAATTTGAAAACAGGAACAAAATCTGAAAAAATAAACAATTTTTCAGAAATACAAACATTTTAAATTGCATAAAATTTGTTGAGAAAAGAAATTAACTTCAAAAAGGAAAACGAAAGAAAAGAAAAAGGAAAGAAAATAAAAAAATACAGAAAAGGGAAAAGGGAGAGGAAAAGGAAAATAGAAAAAACAGAATAAAGAAAAAACCAATTCAAGGAACGTTCTAGAAATTTCTCAAAACAAGAAAAAACCAGCTGGGAACTTCTTGAAGGTTCCCAAAACCTGGAGCGTTGGAACGGTTAAACGGGCCGGCCCGTTACGTCGCTGCGCGGTCGCTCGCCTGTGCGAAGCACCGGCAGTTTGAAGCAGCGAGCGGCAAAAAGGATTTTCCGCTGGGGCCTTCTGCGCCAGTAGAGGAAACCAGCGCCCGCGCAGCTGGCTGCGTTGCTTGCCTGGGCCTGGCCCAGCAACGCTCGCTGCTCCAGCCGCTCGCTCGCTGGCCCCCGCTGCTCGCTCGCTAGTCGCCCGCTCGATCGCTTGCTTCTTTTTTTTTCCTCTCGCCAAAAATTGCTATAGTATGTACTAATTTTTTTAGGGAAAAAACCAACCGGTTTGCTATAGTATGTACTCTTGTTCTTAGAAAAAAGTTCATCAATTTTGAAAAAGTGCATCAAAATTGAAAAAAGTTCATCAAATTCGAAAAAGGTTAATTGAATTTGAAAAAAGTTCATCGAATTCAAAAACAGTTCATCAAATTTGAAAAAGTTTCATCCAATTTGAAAAAAGGTTCTTCGAATTCAAAAAAAGTTTATTAATTTTTAAAAAACATTCATCAAATTTGAAAATTGTTCAGCGAATTTGCAAAAAGGTTCATCAAATTTGAATTAAGTTCATCATATTTGAAAAAACGTTCATCGGATTTGAGAAATAGTTCATCAAATTTGAAAAATGTTCAACAAAGTTTAAAGAAGTTCATCGAAATCAAAAAAAAGTTCATCAAATATGGAATAAGTTCATTGGATTTGAAAAAAAATGTTCAACCAATTGAGAAAAAAAAGAAGGAAAAGAAAATAAATATCGAATTTGGAAAAAAATATTGAAAAAGGGAAATTTTAATCTACTTTCAATGAAAAAGTCCATGAGTTTCTTTCGCAAAATTTTCCCACGAATTTTAAAAAGGACCAGGAAACATACGAAGAAAGAAGAAGACAAAGTAAAGGCCAAACTAATGCTGGAATTTTTGTCTTATGGGCCAGCCAGCCCAATATTAATTTCAGAAATTCCTAATAAATTCTAGAGGTCCACTTACCCCATTCGTGCAAGGCAAAGGGCACTACTAAAGTTTAGTCCCACATTGCTAGTTTACAGAAAGTTAGACCTTTTTATAAGGGAGGCTCTTTCTTCACTTGTACGAGCATGAGAACAAGAGGGGCATCCATGCGCGCTCCTTCTCCGCCGCCCGCCTCGCCACGCCTCGTCGCAGGTTGCGGGAGCCGATGTCTAATTTTTGCCACGCATGACGGGTATACGAAAGGTCAGTCGGAAGCTGCAAGTTTTTGCTGTAGTGGACATTGAATATGAACGCAACACCCTTCGGTTGCTGGTTGTTCGTTTCATCTCCCTCGTTCGCTTCAGCATCCGGCGCAGCCTCTCGCCTCCTTCTCTTGCGCCTATAAAAGGGAGGTCGCTCCTGCCAGAGAGACGAACCAGAACTACTTCCTCCTCTCGCCCTCGGTTTCATTTATGAGCTACTGTTGTCTTACTCATCCCGGCTTGTGCCGTGCACCGCAGGTCGGGACACTAGGCCTCCGAAACCGCACCACTTTGAGTCCTGTACGGGAGAAGGGTGATAAGATTTTTGGGGAGCGCTCGGCGCGACTACTGGCTGATTCACCACGGACGATCCGGTCGACGACGACTTCTTCCCCGACGTCGACAACATCTTCGACGACATGGCTGACGAGGATGTCGACCCCAAGAGCAGTGCTTCTGCTACTGCACAATACGTGTTTGGGTTTCTTTTGCTTGAGGTCCTGCTACAGTTTCTTGTTCTAGTATGTGATCTGCATATGTTCGGTTCTAGTTCATATATGCGGATGCTTTTGCATATGTTCGGTTCTAGTTCATATATGAAGATGCTATTTACCTTATCTTTGTCTAATCACATGACTTGTTTTATCACTGCTATACTAGTCATACTTTATTTAGTATTTCTGTTAATAAAATTATTTGGTAAATTGCTTATATTTCCAACAACAACTTTCTATGCAAACAAAGCAAGTTAGTTGGTCTTGTGGTTACGGCGTCTTAATTGTGAGCAGAGCGTCGCCGGTTTTAATTTTGGTGGCACATGTGCTTTTTGCCAGTTTATAGAAACAGAAAAAAAAAGGCAGAACGAAGTGGCATGGGCCGGCCCGCTGTAAAACCAGCATACACGAGGGGTGTGCGCCCCGTAATTACTAGCCTGTAGGCGCCGAATAGGATTTGGCCAAGTGTCCGGACGTCCCTCTCGCTGGTCACGCGTGGGGTGGACCAACCCCAGTAGCTAACTTATATAGCCTAACCTCGTACGTACTACCTCCGTCCGAAAATACTCGTCATCAAAATGGACGAAAAGAAATGTATCTACAACGAAAATACATCTAGATACATCCATTTTTATTCAATTTGATGACAAGTATTTTCGGACGGAGGAAGTATGGTTTTATTTTTATTTCCTCCACGGCACTAAAAACTGTAAATGTATATATATGCAGATTTCAAAAATGTTCATGAGTTTAAATATTTTCCCTGTTTGACAAATGTTCATGAATTGAAATAATTATATGGAATTCAAAAAATGTTCGTGAATTGAAAGATTAAAAAAGTCATGAATTCAAAAAAAGTTGACAAATTCAGAAAAAGTCCACGAATTCAAAAAATGTTAACAAAATTCAAGAAAGTTCACATTCATTAAACCAACAATAATGTTCAAAGTATTAAAACTCATCAATTTTTCATGAAATTCAAGAAAAGTTCATGAATTCAAAAGAGATTCATGAACTCCAAATAAATACACAACATACCAAAGAAGTTTGTAAATTCAAAAAGTGTTCGTGAATTCAGAAAAAGTTTTTGAATATGAAAAAATATGGTCATGAATTTGAAAATCATTCGCTTATTTGAATAATATTCAAAAATTCAAAAAAGTTTGTGAAATAAAAAAATCATGAATTCAAAAAATGTATATTTAAATAACATTGCCTAATTTTAAAGAAAATTTTGAAATTCTAAAAATCATGAATTTTAGAAAAATATTGTGAAAAAGTATAAATAGTGTGTGAATTTGGAAGAAAGGAAGAAATAAAAAATGCAAAAGAAATGTTAAGGAAACAAAATAATAGAGAAAACAACATCGAAAAGGGATGAAACCCGATAGAAAACTAATTAGAAGAAACATGGCCCGTAAGCTTCCCAAAACCAGCTGGGAAGCTCTCGAAAAAAAAAAAATCAGAAATCCCACTTGAGAAGAACGTTTCATAGCCCATAGGCCTTCATGGGATGGCCCACGCCCATGATCACATGGGCGATCATAGTGATAGGCGTTGCATATCAATTGTGTGTTGCTCCGGGGACCGACCAAGATGCCCTCGGAATGAGAAACTACCCGCTTGCACTTTTTTCTACGCAAGTATGCATTATTTGGCTAGCCCTACAAACTCATAACTTGTTTGATGATTCTAAAACTACTCATATCTTGTTTGATGTGAAGCGACATTCCTGGAGGCCGGTGACGCTGGAATCACGATAGAGGGGAAGCTTTACGGTTCCCATTCCTTCTGTTATTTCATTGATGGCAAGTTGTCGGCGTTGGTCAAATCAGACCCCACATTGCCTCATTTTTCTATTAGGATGCCATGACTCTATGTTTTCGCCACTCCCCTTCCCCTCTTCCATCCGCAAGTGGTCGTCATACTGGCAGTAGTTTGGCTCTCCCCTTCCATAACGGTACGTATGTGACATCGTCTGATGTTCACCCCCGCGGCTACTCGATGAGTCGGGAACACCAACGTTGCCTAGTGCTGGCTTCTTTGAGATGTGATTTTGTAAAAGAAGTTGATCTGATTGATTCATGGTGTTTTGTCTTTTTCTCATTGTGCTATGGTATCCTGTACAACTAGATTGCGTTTCCACAAGGGCAGTTCACCAAGGTTAAGTAAGGTTAAGTACCACAACAGCAAGATATTCATCACCTAGCATCACTGTTGTCGCTTCGTTGGGCCGAGAAAGGGCGATTCAAGGAGGTTCCCACGGGCCAATACATCAACACTTTTCTACTGATATTCCACCCTTCCCAGGCATGTGATGATTGGTTGTTCTTGTTTCCCATCAGTGTCTTCTTAGGATGCCGCGACGGAGTTTTGTCCTACCTGCATTGTTGCGAGATAACAAATGAATACCTTGTAAGGGCATCTCCAACACGGACCCGCAAATTTGCTCCTACACCCATCCGCGGATAGGGGGGTGATACGTCTCCAACGTATCTATAATTTATGAAGATTCATGCCATGTTTACAATAATTTTATATGGTTTCGGTATGATTTGGATGTAACTAACCCGGACTGGCGTTGTTTTCAGCAGAACTACCGTGGTGTTGTTTTTTGTGCAAAAATGAAAGCTCTCCAAATGAGTTGAAACTTTTTGACGGATTTTTTTTGGAACAAGAGAGACCCCCAAAGCTTCGTGGGAGGGCCAGAAGAGCCACGAGGAGGGCACAAACCACCACGGCGTGCTAGAGGGGTCCGGCTTGCCCCAGTGGGTTGTGCTTACCTCGAGGCCCATATGGACGTGAGACCAATGCCAAAAAATCCTATAAATGGATAAACCATCGGAAATAACCCTAGATCGGAATTTCCGCCGCCGCAAGCCTCCGTGTCCATGAAAACCCAATCTAGACCCATTCTGGCACCCTACCGGTGGGGGAAATCATCACCGGTGGCCATCTTCATCATCTCGGCGTCCACCATGATGAGGAGGGAGTAGTCCACCCTTGGGGCTGACGGTTTGTACCAGTAGCTATGTGTTTAATCTCTCTCTCTCTCTCTCTCTCTCTCTCTCTCTCTCTCTCTCTCTCTCTCTCGTGTTCTTGAGACGACACGATCTTGATGTATCCTGGCTTTGATAATATAGTTGAATCATATGGTGTTTTCTCATCTCTATCTTGTTGTGATGAATTGGGTTTTCCCTTTGAGATTTCATCGGATTGCATAGTTTTATGGATTTGAGAACACTTGATGCATGTCTTGCTATGAATATCCGTGGTGACAATGGGGTATCAGATTGATTCACTTGATGTGTGTTTTGGCACTCACCTCGTGGATTCCCGAGGTGACATTGGGGTAATCTATGCATAGGGGTTGATGCACGTTCTTGTCTTTGTTTCTCCGGTAGAAATCTTAGGCACTCTTTCAGGTTCTTTGTGTTGGACTGAGTATTATGAATTCGAATTTGTTTTGGTGTTATGATTTGTACGAACTCTTGATAGATTGATCAAAAAGGATAACTTTATGTTATTTTAGTACGAACTCTTGGATAGATCGATTGGAAATAATAGCTTTGAGGTGGTTTCGTACCCTAGAAACAATTTCTTCTTATGTTCTCCGCTAGATAAGAACTTTGGAGTGATTCTTTATCGCACGTTGAGGGATTGCCATATGATCTAGCTATGTTAGCATTGTTGAGAGATTGCAGTAGTGAAAGTACGGGCCCTAGGACTTGTTTTCAAGCATTGCAATACCATTTGTGCTTTGTTTTATCACTTACTACCTTGCTATTTTTATTTATTCATATTATAAAAATATGTTTCTACCATCATTATTACACTTTTATCACCATATTTTCGCCGAACTAGTGCACCTATACAATTTGCCATTGTATTGGGTGTGTTGGGGACACAACAGACTCTTTGTTATTTGGTTGCGGGGTTGTTTGAGAGATATATACACTTGATGGAAATTTGCTACTGTACTACAAAACTCTGCGCTTGGAGGCCCAACACGAGTCTACAAGAACAAGTTGTGTAGTAGACATCAAGCTCTTTTCTGGCGCCGTTGCCGGGGAGGTGAGTGCTTGAAGGTATATCTTTAGATCTTGCAATCGAATCTTTAGTTCCTTGTTTATCACTAGTTTGGTTTATAAAAGAAAAAGAAAAAACGGAATTGAGGTGGCCTCATATCATTCATCTTTATCATGTGTTTCTTGAAAATGATGGAAAGGAAAATTGTGCTCAGTTGATAGAAGAAGAATTCAATAGAATGATTGGCATAAATGATGAGCATGATTGCAATATTGTTAGTATGAATTCTATAATTATTCGAAATGCTAATGATGATTGCGCTAGTCATGACACATTTTTCTTATAAGCATGTCAATTTTTGTGGAGTGGAAAGACTTTGTGAAGACATGCCTTATAGAGATGATATATTTTGTAAGAAGCATAAACATGATAGAACCAATTTTTTGCTCAAAGTGATAGATAAGATTGCTACAAAATTATGTTCTCTTTATCCTCTTACTTGTGATCTTTGCAATAAAGTTGGTCACCTTAATTTCCTATGCATGCTTTTTCATGGTCGAATCGTGTCCAAATATTACAATAACTTGATCACCCTTGAACTTTATAATGAACTTTGGGTGTGAAGAATTGTCACATAAAAATGGTTGGTTTGAAGCATTCATATTCATAGACCATGCTGAAACTAAGTTGAAAGAAATTCATATGTTTTGCATGGTAAATTGCAATGAAAATGCTTACATTGCCAATTATAGAAAGACGGGCAAATCAATAGAATATAAAAGGAGTACTAATGAAAGGGTAAATATTTCTACTTTCCCTCCTATTGTCTCTCATGATGAAATAGGTGACGAGAAGGAGCTCCCTATTCAACCAATCTCATCAATAATAAGTTCGGAAAAATTAATTAAACCCATACATGATGTGGTGAAGAACAAGAAAATAAGAAAGAGTAGAGGTAAAAGGGTATGCCTCCCAAAATATGTTGCTCCCATTATTGTTGTGCCTCATGAGAATGAATCAAAAATAAATGTGTAAGATGATACATTTGATGATGATTTTGTTATGCATGTTACTTGTTGTGATGACTATGATTGGGAGGATAATGACACTTCTTATAATCTTGAAAATCTTTTTGGCACCAACTTGGGAATTATGATGATAATAATTGTTATACAATTGGTGCTATTCGTACTATTAATGATGAGAGTGATTATGCTTATGATTTGCCAAGCCACAAGCTTGGGGATGCTCTGCTTAATGAAGATGATCTATTTAGTACCTCTACTTTGAATAATCAAATTTGTTATGATGATTGCATGCCTCCTATTTATGATTATTGCATTATTTATGAAAGTAGGTTTGGAAGAGTGTCAACTTTAGATAATATTTATCCCACTATTTTGGAGGGTATTAAATCTTATTATAATGATAAAAGTGGATTTGGAGAGGTCATGGCTTTATTTAGTAATGATTCCACTATTTTGGAAGAAGTTTCAATTGACTATGGTGAGAACAAAGTTGCTACTTATGATGACACCTATGTTATAAAAAGTAGTGATAATTAGTGTCATAATTTTGATTATCCTTTTAATGAACATTACTCTTTTAATGTGGATTTGTGTTATAGTATTCGAGTTTTATATGATACTCCCACTTTTATGAATGAGAAGAATTTTGCTTATGTGGAGAGTAATACAAATTCTATGCTTGTGGATCATGAAAGGAATGCTTTGTGTGATGGTTATATTGAAATCCATTCATGATGCCACTGAAATTTTTTATGAGAGAGGAACTGATGATTCATGATGCTCTCTTTGTGTTTCAATTCTTACTTTTATGTGAGCATCATTGAAGTCATCATGCCTAGCTAAAAGGCATTAAAGAAAAGCGCTTGTTGGGAGACAACCCAATATTTACCCTTATTGTTTTAGTGTGTTCACATGATTATGCTACTGTAGTAGTTGTGTTTTATAGCTTTTTGTTCAATAAAGTGCCAAGTAAAGCCTTTAGGATTGTGTGGATGATAGTTGACTTGATTCTGTGCAAAAACATAAACTTTTCTGTCAAGTGCTTGAATTTCTGTGCTTTACTAGGATGTGATAAAATTCTGAAATTTTTACACATGATTTATATATAAATTTCCTACTATTTCCTAATTCATCGGAGTTTTGGGAGTTACCGAAGTATGACTTCAATTCAGATCTTTACAGACTGTTCTGTTTTTCGCAGATTTTGTCTTCAATGCATAGTTTGCTTGTTTTCTAGTTTCTATGGCTTATATTGGTCAATATAAATTGTAGAAATGATATGGTGCAGTAGGCATTGTGTGATAACATTTATGAATCTTGTCTTTGACAGTACCCAAAGTGAATGATTTGTTTTATCATACTAACCCATCTCAAGAAGTTTCGTTGAGTTTCGTGTGATTGAAGTTTTCAAATTTTTGGTGAGATGTCGATATGAGGAGAATAAGGAGTGGCCAGACCCTAAGATTGGGGATGCCCAAGGCACCTCAAGATAATATTCAAGGAACACCCAAGCAACTAAGCTTGGGGATGCCCCAGAAGGCATCTCCTCTTTCGTCTCCAACATTATCGATAACCTCACTGGGAGCTATATTTTTATTCGTCACATGATATGAGTTTTGCTTGGAGCGACATTTTATTTTGTTTTTATTTGCTTGCTGGTATTTATAATAATGCTTTGAATCTTTTATTTCAATAAAAAAAATTAAATTATAGCTTTTACCATGCTTATTTTGCAAGTCTACATGTTATTGTTTGAAAACAGAAAGTTATCTATCATTGTCTGAATTCTTCTGGATAGTCAGAACGTGATCAAATCTTGAAATTTTTACACAGTGAGCATTAATAAGTTCTTTGTAACATGGTAATTTTTTAGAATGTTTTGAGCTAGGGAAGTATGAGTAAAATTGCACTCTTTACAGACTGTCATGTTTAGACGGATTGCTGTTATGTTTGCATATGTTTGCTTGTTTAATGGTTCTATTTGAGGATATGATTATTAAATATGTAGAGGCATTTAGTATGCAATGTTAAATCATAATTTTAGTGATTTGCTACAGTATCTTACGAGTTCTTGTTAAGTTTTGTGTGGATGAAGTTTTTGAGATTTAAGAATCCATGATATAAAAGGAATTAAGGATACACAAAAGCTCAAGCTTGGGCAGCCCAAGTTAATATTTCAATAAGTCTCAAGTATCTAAGCTTGGGGATGCCCTGGTAGGCATCCCACCTTTCTTCATCAACAATTATCGGTTAGTATCGGTTGAGCCTAAGTTTTTGCTTCTTTGCATGAGATGTGCTATTCTTGGAATGTCATTTTTTTTTGCTTGCTGTTTTAATAAAAATACTCACTTGATCTGAAAGTTTTTAAATAAGAGAGAGTCCTCAAATAGCTACCCATTTACTTAACTACTCACTTGATCTTCACTTATATCTTTTTGGAGTAGTTCGTCATTTACTCTTGTGCTTCACTTATATCCTATGAGTAAATTGTTGAAGGAATTGAATATCATGAAGTTGGAAATTATATGTTGCTATTATACCTAGTAGTAGCTTCACATTGGGTTTAGAAAGTGAAATCTTTTGAAGCTTGAGAATCACAATATTGATCATACAAGCAATTCATGAATGATTAGTATCAGGAAGAGAACTTTCACATGCAAATATATTATCTTGGACATCTTATGTGATTGTCAATAACTATTAATTATTTTTAAACTTGAGCAAATTAGTTGAAGCTGGACAAGGAAGACAACGTAATGCGTTATAATTATGTATATTTGCATAGAAGTTATATTGTCATGGATCCTCCAACATGTGGTGTTTGCCTAGGATCTTTTGCTAGCCAAAGACTCGTACTAAGTAGAGATACTACTTGTGCATCCAAAAACCCTTAAACCCAGTTTCTTGCCATGAATGTCCACCATACCTACCTATGGATTGAATAAGATCCCTCAAGTAAGTTGTCATCGGTGCATAAAGCAATAAAAATTGTTGCTAAATATGTTTCATCTTTTATTGTAAGGGAAAATTGAGCATTGTACGAACTTGTGATGGCAAAGTAATAAAAGTGATGGACTGCATAATAAAGGTTGCTATCATAAGGGGCAATATAACGTGACATTCCTTTGAATGAAGAGTTTGGGCATCCAAAAATAAAAAGTGCATGACAACCTCTGCTTCCCTCTGC
This sequence comes from Secale cereale, assembly GCA_902687465.1. Lineage (NCBI taxonomy): Eukaryota > Viridiplantae > Streptophyta > Magnoliopsida > Poales > Poaceae > Secale > Secale cereale. The sequence goes on from LR738713.1 coordinate 684,209,943, forward strand.
GAAGGGTCTATCTTTTAATCTTCAGTATTTACTTTTATGCAAGAGTCAATAGTATGCATTCTCATTTCAACCTCAATTATCCTCTAGTTGGTTAGCATCATGTGGTGGTGAGAGATCTAGACACATATGATCAGTCCAATATATTTGATCATGAATTATTATTGTTCACAATTATCTATATGATTAATGAGTTGGGAGGCAAAATATTAATCCCCTATCTTTCTCTGTGTTCGATGGATGTTGTTTGTTCTAAGAATATGCTTTGAGTACTAGCAATCATGGAAGACTATATGATGATTGAGTATGTGGAGCTCTTACTTAGATCTGTTGAATAAGTTGAATCGCAATTGTTTTGTGACTAAGAATATAGGTTGTTGAGTTTCAAGAGAATTCATTGTTTGAACCTTAACATGTGAATTGGTTGCTACTTTGTCATGATGAGTTTTATGAGAAAGAGTTTCTATTATGATGCTAGGAAAAGTGACTGGATTTATCATTGATCAAACTTATGCAGTATGCTAGCATTCACACTTCATAAATTATTTCTTTTATCATTTACCTACTCGAGGAGGAGTAGGAATTAAGCTTGGGGATGTTGATACGTCTCCAACGTATCTATAATTTATGAAGTATTCATGCCATGTTTACAACAATTTTATATGGTTTTGGTATGATTTGGATGGAACTAACCTGGACTGACGCTGTTTTCAGCAGAACTATCGTGGGGTTGTTTTTTGTGTAGAAGTGAAAGTTCTCCACATGAGCTGAAACTTTTTGACGTTTTTTGGAACAAAACAAACCCTCGGAGCTTCGTGGGAGGGACGGAAGAGCCAAGAGGAGGGCACAACCCACCATGGCGCGCTAGAGGGGCCTGACTTGCCCCGATGGCTTGTGCTCACCTCGAGGCCCATCTGGACGTGACCGACGCCAAAAAATCCTATAAATAGAGAAACCATCAGAAATAACCCTAGATCAGAAGTTTCATCACCGGGAGCCTCTGTGTCCACGAAAAACCAACCTATACCCGTTTCGGCATCGTGTCAGAGGGGGAAATCATCACCAGTGGCCATCTTCATCATCTCGGCGCCCACCATGATGAGGAGGGAGTAGTCCACCCTCGGGGCTGATGGTTTGTACCAGTAGCTTTGTGTTTAATCTCTCTCTCTCTCTCTCTCTCTCTCTCTCTCTCTCTCTCTCTCTCTCTTTCTCTCTCGTGTTCTTGAGATGGCACAGTCTTGATGTATCATGGGTTTTGCTAATATAGTTGGATCATATGGTGTTTTCCCATCTCTATCTTGTTGTGATGAATTGAATTTTCCCTATGAGATTTCATCGGATTGAATACTTTTATGGATTTGAGAACACTTGATGCATGTCTTGCTATGAATATACATGGTGACAATGGGCAATCATATTGAAGGAAATTTGCCCTAGAGGCAATAATAAAGTTGTTATTTATATTTCCTTATAATGATAAATGTCTTTTATTCATGCTAGAATTGTATTGACCGGAAACTTGATACATGTGTGAATACATAGACAAAACATAATGTTGATAACCCACAAGTGTAGGGGATCAGTTGTAGCCTCTTTCGATAAGTAAGAGTGTCGAACCCAACGAGGAGCTAAAGGCAGAACAAATATTCCCTCAATTCTATCGACCACCGATACAAATCTACGCACGCTTAACGTTTACTTTACCTAGAACAAGTAAGAAACTAGAAGTATTTTACGGTTTTTGTGGGATAGGTTTGCAAGAAAATAAAGAGCACGCAAATATAAACTAGGGGCTGTTAAGATAAAGAAGCAATAAAGTTAGTGATAGCGAGTGTGGAAAAGTGGTGGTAGGAGTTGCGAAATTGCCACTAAGCAATTGACTTTGTTACTAGACCGATAGCAAGTTTTATGTGGGAGAGGCCACTGCTAGCATGTCATCCCTTACTTGGAATTCTATGCACTTATGATTGGAACTATTAGCAAGCATCCGCAACTACTAACGTTCATTAAGGCAAAACCCAACCATAGCATTAAGATATATTGGCCCCCCTTCAATCCCGTATGCATCAATTTCTACGCTAGGTTGAAGTTTCTATCACTCTTGCCCTCCAATACGTAGTACTATCAACATACAACTAACCCTACGGTGTGATCCACGCGCGCACTCATATGATGGGCACCAAAGGACATCAACATAACCACAAGCAATTTAAATCAATCATAGCAAGTCACCAATCATCGATAGGACAACAATAATCTACTCAGACATCATAGGATGGCAATACTCATTGGATAATAATATGAAGCATAAAGCACCATGTTCAAGTAAGGGTACATCGGGTTGCGGGAGAGTGGGCCGCTGTAGATAGATGGGGGAAGGTGATGGAGATGTTGGTGAAGATGACGGAGGTGTTGGTGTAGATCGCCGTCACACGATGATGGCCCCGGTGGCACTCCGGAGCCACCGGAAGCAAGGGGGGAGATCCCCCTCCTTCTTCTTCTTCCTTGACCTTCTCCCTAGATGGGAGAAGGGTTTCCCCTCTGGTCCATGGTCTCCATGGCGTGGGAGGGGCGAGAGCCCCTCCGAGATTGGATCTGTCTCTCTGTCTCTCTCTGTTTCTGCGTTCCCAGATTCTGGCCTTCCACCGTTTCTTAAATTCCCGGAGATCCGTAACTCCGATTAGGCTGATTTTTTGACACGATTTTATCCGGATATTAGCTTTCTTGCGGAGAAATAAGGGCATCAACCGCCTTACGGTGTGGCCACGAGGGCCCAGGGCGCGCCCCCTACCTCGTGGCTCACCCGGGCATCGTTTCATGTTGGTTCCGCTTCCCAAAATTCACATATATTCCAAAAAAAATCTCCGTCGTTTTTATTCCGTTTGGACTCCGTTTGATATGGATATTCTGCGAAACAAAAAACATGCAACAAACAGGAATTGGCACTGGGCACTGGATCAATATGTTAGTCCCAAAAAATAGTATAAAAAGTTGCCAAAAGTATATGAAAGTTGTAGAATATTGGCATGGAACAATAAAAAATTATAGATACGATGGAGACGTATCAAATGTCCCTAGTATGCCTCTACTAGACTAGCTCGTTAATCAAAGATGGTTATGTTTCCTAACCATAGACATGTGTTGTCATTTGATCAACGAGATCACATCATTAGGAGAATGATGTGATGGACAAGACCCATCCGTTAGCTTAGCACAATGATCATTTAGTTTTACTGCTATTGCTTTCTTCATGACTTATACATGTTCCTCTAATTATGAGATTACGCAACTCCCGAATACCGTAGGAACACCTTGTGTGCTATCAAATGTCACAACGTAACTGGGTGATTATAAAGATGCTCTACAAGTGTCTCCAAAGGTGTTTGTGGTGTTGGCATAGATCAAGAATATGATTTGTCACTCCGAGTGTCAGAGAGGTATCTCTGGGCCGTCTTGGTACTACACATCATAATAAGCCTTGCAAGCAAATGACTAGTGAGTTAGTCATGAGATGATGTATTACAGAACGAGTAAAGAGACTTGTCGGTAACGAGATTGAACTAGGTATGATGATACCGACGATCGAATCTCGGGCAAGTAACATACCGATGACAAAGGGAACAACGTATGTTGTTATGCGGTTTGACCGATAAAGATATTCGTAGAATATGTAGGAACCAATATGAGCATCCAGGTTCCGCTATTGGTTATGGACCGGAGATGTGTCTCGGTCATGTCTACATAGTTCTCGAACCCGTAGGGTCCGCACGCTTAACGTTTGATGATGATCGATATTATGAGTTTATGTGTTTTGATGTACCGAAGGTTGTTCAGAGTCCTGGATGAGATCACGGACATTACGAGGAGTCTCGAAATGGTCGAGACATAAAGATTGATATATTGCACCATGTTGTTCGGACACCGGAAGTGTTCCGGAAAGTTTTGGATAAAACTGGAGTGCCGGAGGGTTATCGGAACCCCCCGGGAGGTTAATGGGCCACCATGGGCCCTAGAGGAGAGAGGGCCAGCCAAGGAGGTGGTGCACGCCCCTAGTCCGAATTGGACAAGGTGTGGGGGCGACGCCCCCCTCCTTCCTTCTCCCCCCTTCCTCCTTCCTTCCCATCTCTTCCCTTGTTGGAAACCTACTAGGAATAGGATTCCTATTCCTAGTAGGAATCCTACATGGGGCGCACCTATAGGGGCCGACCGGCCTCTCCCCTTGCTCCTCTATATACGTGGCCAGGGGGCACCCCATAGACACACAAGTTTATAATTGTTTTAGCCGTGTTCGGTGCCCCCCTCCACTGTTACACACCTCGGTCATATTGTCGCAATGCTTAGGTGAAGCCCTGCGTCGGTAACTTCATCAACACCGTCACCACGCCGTCGTGCTGACGAAACTCTCCCTCGGCCTCAACTAGATCAAGAGTTTGAGGGACGTCACCAAGATGAACATGTGCAGATCGCAGAGGTGCCGTGCGTTCGGTGCTTGATCGGTTGGATCGCAAAGACATTCGACTACATCAACCGCGTTACTAAACGCTTCCGCTTTCGGTCTACGAGGGTACGTTGACACACTCTCCCCGCTCGTTGCTATGATTCTCCTAGATAGATCTTGCATGATAGTAGGATTTTTTTTGAAATAGTACGTTCCCCAACAGTGGCATCATGAGCCAGGTCTATGCGTAGATGATATGCACGAGTAGAGCACAATGAGTTGTGGGCGATAATAGTCATACTGCTTACCAGCATGTCATACTTTGATTCGGCGGTATTGTTGGATGAAGCGGCCCGGATCGACATTACGCGTACGCTTACGTGAGACTGGTTCTACCGATGTGCTTTGCACATAGATGGCTGGCGGGTGTCAGTTTCTCCAACTTTAGTTGAATTATGTGTGACTACGCCCGATCCTAGTGAAGGTTAAAACGACACACTTGACGAAAAATCATTGTGGATTTGATGCGTAGGTAAGAAGGGTTCTTGGTAAGCCCATAGCAGCCACGTAAAACTTGCAACAACAAAGTAAAGGACGTCTAACTTGTTTTTGCAGGGCATGTTGTGATGTGATATGGTCAAGACGTGATGAGTTATACGTTATTGTATGAGATGATCATGTTTTGTAAATTATCGGCAACCGGCAGGAGCCTTATGGTTGTCTCTTTATTGTATGAATTGCTAAAGTCGTGTAATTGCTTTACATTATCACTATGAGTTAGCGATAGTAGTAGTAGCAATAGTTGGCGAGACGACTAGGATGCTACGATGAAGATCATGGTGTCAATCCGGTGACAATGGAGACCACGACGATGCTTTGGAGATGCAGATCAAAAGCAACAAGATGATGATGGCCATATCATGTCACATATTTTGATTGCATGTGATGTTTATCTTATTATGCTTCTTATTTTTCTTAGTACGGCGGTAGCATTATAAGATGATCCCTTACAAAATTTCAAGGTACAAGTGTTCTCCCTGAGTATGCACCATTGCGATAGTTTGTCGTGCCGAGACACCACGTGATGATCGGGTGTGATAAGCTCTACGTTCAAATACAACGGGTGTAAGACAGTTTTGCACATTTAGAATACTCGGGTTCAAGTTGACGAGCCTAGCATGTACAGACATGGCCTCGGAACACTGGAGACCGAAAGGTCGAGCGTGAATCATATAGTAGATATCATCAACATAAGCTGTTCACCATTGAAAACTACTCCATCTCATGTGATGATCGGACATGGTTTAGTTGATTTGGATCACGTGATCATTTAGATGACTAGAGGGATGTCTATCTAAGTGGGAGTTCTTTAGTAATATGATTAATTGAACTTTAATTTGTCATGAACTTAGTCCTGATAGTTTTTGCATATCTATATTGTTGTAGATCAATGGCCCGTGCTACCGTTCCCTTGAATTTTAATGCGTTCCTAGAGAAAGCTAAGTTGAAAGATGATGGTAGCAACTACATGGACTGGGTCCGCAACTTGAGGATTATCCTCCTTGCTGCACAGAAGAATTATGTCCTTGAAGCACCACTAGGTGACAGGCCTGCTGCAGGAGCAACTCCTGACGTTATGAACATCTGGCAAGCTCGTTCTGATGACTACTCGATAGTTCTGTGCGCCATGCTTTACGGCTTAGAATCGGGACTTCAAAGACGTTTTGAACGTCATGGAGCATATGAGATGTTCCAAGAGTTGAAGTTAATATTTCAGACAAATGCCCGAATTGAGAGATATGAAGTCTCCAATAAGTTCTATAGCTGCAAGATGGAGGAGAACAGTTCCATCAGTGAACACTTACTCAGAATGTCTAGGTACTATAATCACATGACTCAACTTGGTTGCAAAGTTGATGAAGATAGTGTTATTGATAGAGTTCTTCAATCACTGCCACCAAGCTATAAAGGCTTCGTGATGAACTATAATATGCAAGGGATGAAGAAGTCAATTCTCGAGCTCTTCGCTATGCTCAAAGTTGCGGAGGTAGAAATCAAAAAGGAGCATCAAGTGTTGATGGTTAACAAGACCACTAGTTTCAAGAAAAAGGGCAAGGAAAAGAAGGGGAACTTCAAGAAGAATAGCAAGCTAGTTCCTACTCCTGCGAAGAAACCCAAGTCTGGAGCCAAGCCTGAAACTGAGTGCTTCTACTGCAAAGGGACTGGACACTGGAAGCGGAACTGCCCCAAGTATTTGGTGGATAAGAAGGATGGCAGAGTAAACAAAGGTATAGTTGATATACATGTTATTGATGTGTACCTTACTAATGCTCGTAGTAGCACCTGGGTATTTGATAATGGTTCAGTTGCTAATATTTGTAACTCGAAACAGGGGCTACGGATTAAACAAAGATTAGCTAAGGACGAGGTGACGATGCGCGTGGGAAAAGGTTCCAAAGTCGATGTGATCGCCATCGGCACGCTACCTCTACATCTACCTTCAGGATTAGTTTTAGACATAAATAATTGTTATTTGGTGCCAACATTGAACATGAACATTATATCTGGATCTTGTTTGTTGCGAGATGGTTATTCATTTAAATCATAGAATAATGGTCGTTCTATTTATGTGAGTAATATCTTTTATGGTCATGCACCCTTGATGAATGGTCTATTTTTGTTGGATCTCGATCGTAGTAATACACATATTCATAATATTGAAGCCAAAAGATGCAAAGTTGATAATGATAGTGCAACTTATTTGTGGCACTGTCGTTTAGGTCATATTGGTGTAAAGCGCATGAAGAAACTCCATGCTGATGGAATTTTGGAATCACTTGATTATGAATCACTTGGTGCTTGCAAACCATGCCTCATGGGCAAGATGACTAAAACTCCATTTTCCGGAACAATGAGGCGAGCAACTGACTTATTGGAAATCATACATACTGATGTATGCAGACCAATGAGTGTTGAGGCTCGCGGCGGGTATCATTATTTTCTGACCTTCACAGATGATTTGAGAAGATATGGGTATATCGACTTGATGAAACACAAGTCTGAAACATTTGAAAAGTTCAAAGAATTTCAGAGTGAAGTAGAGAATCATCATAACAAGAAAATAAAGTTTCTATGATCTGATCGCGGAGGCGAATATTTGAGTTATGAGTTTGGTCTTCATTTGAAACAATGTGGAATAGTTTCACAACTAACGCCACCTAGAACACCACAACGTAATGGTGTGTCCGAACGTCGTAACCGTACTTTATTAGATATGGTGTGATCTATGATGTCTCTTACCGATTTACCACTATCATTTTGGGTTTATGCTTTAGAGACAGCTGCATTCACGTTAAATAGGGCACCATCTAAATCCGTTGAGACGACGCCTTATGAACTGTGGTTTGGCAAGAAACCCAAGTTGTCGTTTCTTAAAGTTTGGGGCTGCGACTGTTATGTGAAAAAGCTTCAACCTGATAAGCTCAAACCCAAGTGGGAGAAATGTGTCTTCATAGGATACCCAAAGGAAACTGTTGGGTACACCTTCTATCACAGATCTGAAGGCAAGATATTCATTGCTAAGAATTGATCCTTTCTAGAGAAGGAGTTTCTCGCGAAAGAAGTGAGTGGGAGGAAAGTAGAACTTGATGACTTAATTGTACCTTCTCCCGAATTGGAAAGTAGTTCATCACAGAAACTAGTTCCAATGATTCCTACACCGATTAGTGAGGAAGCTAATGATGATGATCATGAAACTTTAGACCAAGTTACTACTGAACCTCGTAGGTCAACCAGAGTATGTTCTGCACCAGAGTGGTACGATAACCTTGTTCTAGAAGTCATGTTACTAAACTATGATGAACCTACGAACTATGAGGAAGCGATGATGAGCCCAGATTCCACAAAATGGCTCGAGGCCATGAAATCTGAGATGAAATCCATGTATGATAACACAGTGTGGACTTTGGTTGACTTGCCTGATGATCGGCAAGCCATTGAAAATAAATGGATTTTTAAGAGGAAGACTGACACCGATGGTAATGTTACTGTTTAGAAAGCTTGACTTGTTATGAAAGGTTTTTGACTAGTTCAAGGAGTTGACTACGATGAGACTTTCTCACCCGTAGCGATGCTTAAGTCTGTCCGAATCATGTTAGCAATTGCCGCATTTTATGATTATGAAATCTGGCAAATGGATGTCAAAACTACATTCCTTAATGGATATCTCAAAGAAGAGTTGTATATGATGCAACCAGAAGGTTTTGTCGATCCTAAAGGTGCTAACAAAGTGTGCAAGCTCCAGCGATCCATCTATGGACTGGTGCAAGCATCTCGGAGTTGGAATATACACTTTGATGAGGTGATTAAAGCATATGGTTTTATACAGACTTTTGGAGAAGCCTGTATTTACAGCTCTGTAGCATTTCTGATATTATATGTGGATGACATATTGTTGATTGGAAATGATGTAGAATTTCTGGATGACATAAAAGGATACTTGAATAAGAATTTTTCAATGAAATACCTCGGTGAAGCTGCTTATATATTAGGCATCAAGATCTATAGAGATAGATCAAGACGCTTAATTGGACTTTCACAAAGCACATACCTTGATAAAGTTCTGAAAAAGTTCAAAATGGATCAGTCAAAGAAAGGGTTCTTGCCTGTGTTACAAGGTGTGAAGTTGAGTAAGACTCAATGCCCAACCACTGCAGAAGGTAGAAAGAAAATGGAAGTCATTCCCTATGCTTCAACCATAGGTTCTATCATGTATGCAATGCTGTGTACCAGACCTGATGTGTGCCTTGCTATGAGTCTAGCAGGGAGGTACCAAAGTAATCCAGGAGTGGATCACTGGACATCGGTCAAGAACATCCTGAAGTACCTGAAAAGGACAAAGTATATGTTTCTCGTTTATGGAGGTGACAAAGAGCTCATCGTAAATGGTTACGTCGAATCAAGTTTTGACACTGATCCGGATGACTCTAAGTCACAAACCGGATACGTATTTTTGTTAAATGGTAGAGCTGTCAGTTGGTGCAGTTCCAAGCAGAGTGTCGTGGCGGGATCTACGTGTGAAGCGGAGTACATAGCTACTTCGGAAGCAGCAAATGAAGGAGTCTGGACGAAGGAGTTCATATCCGATCTAGGTGTAATACCTAGTGCATCGGGTCTAATGAAAATCTTTTGTGACATCACTAGAGCAATAGCCTTGGCGAAGGAATCCAGGTTTCACAAGAGAACCAAGCACATCAAGAGACGCTTCAAATCCATCCGCGATCAAGTCAAGGAGGGAGACATAGAAATTTGCAAGATACATATGGATCTTAATGTTGCAGACCCATTGACTAAGCCTCTTCCACGAGCAAAACATGATCAGCACCAAAACTCCATGGGTGTTAGAATCATTACTATGTAATCTAGATTATTGACTCTAGTGCAAGTGAGAGACCGAAGGAAATATGCCCTAGAGGCAATAATAAAGTTGTTATTTTTATTTATTTATATATCATGATAAATGTCTTTTATTCATGCTAGAATTGTATTGACCGGAAACTTGATACATGTGTGAATACATAGACAAAACAGAGTGTCCCTAGTATGCCTCTACTAGACTAGCTCGTTAATCAAATATAGTTATGATTCCTAACCATAGATATGTGTTGTCATTTGATCAATGAGATCACATCATAAGGAGAATGATGTGATGGACAAGACCCATCCGTTAGCTTAGTACAATGATCGTTTAGTTTTACTGCTATTGCTTTCTTCATGACTTATACATGTTCCTCTGACTATGAGATTATGCAACTCCCGAATACCGAAGGAACACCTTGTGTGCTATCAAATGTCAGAATGTAACTGGGTGATTATAAAGATGCTCTACAGGTGTCTCCGAAGGTGTTTGTGGTGTTGGCATAGATCGAGAATAGGATTTGTCACAACGAGTGTCGGAGAGGTGTCTCTGGGCCCTCTCGGTAATACACATCATAATAAGCCTTGCAAGCAAATGACTAATGAGTTAGTCATGAGATGATGTATTACAGAACGAGTAAAGAGACTTGCCGGTAATGAGATTGAACTAGGTATGATGATACCGACGATCGAATCTCGGGCAAGTAACATACCGATGACAAAGGGAACAACGTATGTTGTTATGCGGATTGATCGATAAAGATCTTCGTAGAATATGTAGGAACAACTATGAGCATACAGGTTCCACTATTGGTTATTGACCGGAGATGTGTCTCGGTCATGTCTACATAGTTCTCGAACCCGTAGGGTCCACACACTTAACGTTTGATGACGATCGGTATTATGAGTTTATGTGTTTTGATGTACCGAAGGTTGTTCGGAGTCCCGGATGAGATCACGGACATGACGAGGAGTCTCGAAATGGTCGAGACATAAAGATTGATATATTGGACCATGTTCTTCAGACACCTGAAGTGTTCCGGAAAGTTTCGGATAAAACCGGAGTGCCGGAGGGTTATCGGAACCCCCCCGGGAGGTTAATGGGCCACCATGGGCCCTAGAGGAGAGAGGGCCAGCCAAGGAGGTGGCGCACGCCCCCTAGTCCGAATTGGACAAGGGGTGGGGGCGACGCCCCCCTCCTTCCTTCTCCCCCCTTCCTCCTTCCTTCCCATCTCTTCCCTTGTTGGAAACCTACTAGGAATAGGATTCCTATTCCTAGTAGGAATCCTACATGGGGCGCGCCTATAGGGGCCGGCCGGCTTCTCCCCTTGCTCCTTTATATACGTGGCCATGGGCACCCCATAGACACACAAGTTGACAATTGTTTTAGCCATGTGCGGTGCCCCCCCCTCCACTGTTACACACCTCGGTCATATTGTCGCAATGCTTAGGCGAAGCCCTGCGTCGGTAACTTCATCAACACCGTCACCACGCCGTCGTGTTGACGAAAATCTCCCTCGGCCTCAACTGGATCAGAAGTTCGAGGGACGTCACCAAGCTGAACGTGTGCAGATCGCGGAGGTGTCATGCATTCGGTGCTTGATCGGTTGGATCGCGAAGACGTTCGACTACATCAACCGCGTTACTAAACGCTTCCGCTTTCGGTCTACGATGGTACGTGGACACACTCTCCCCGCTCGTTGCTATCCTTCTCCTAGATAGATCTTGCGTGATCGTAGGATTTTTTTTGAAATACTACGTTCCCCAACACATATTGATTCACTTGACGTGTGTTTTGACACTCAACTCGCGGATTCCGGAGGTGACATTGGGGTAATCTATTCATAGGGGTTGATGCACGTTCTTGTCTTTGTTTCTCCGGTAGAAATCTTGGGGCACTCTTTGAGGTTCTTTTGTGTTGGATTGAGTATTATGAATTTGAATTTGTTTTGGTATTATGATTAGTATGAACTCTTAATAGATTGATCGCAAAGGATAACTTGTTGTTATTTAGTATGAACTCTTGGATAGATCGATCGGAAAGAATAGATTTGAGGTGGTTTCGTACCCTACAAACAATTTTTTCTTATGTTCTCCGCTAGATAAGAACTTTGGAGTGATTCTGTATCGCACGTTGAGGGATTGCCATATGATCTTAATATGTTAGTATTGTTTAGAGATTGCACTAGTGAAAGTACGGACCCTAGGCCCTGTTTTCAAGCATTGCAATACCGTTTGTGCTCCATTTTATCACTTGCTATCTTACTGTTTTTATTAATTCAGATTATAAATATATATTTCTACCATAATTATTACACTTTTATCACCATCTTTCGCATAACTAGTGCACCTATAAAATTTACCATTGTATTGGGTGTGTTGGGGACACAAGAGAATCTTTGTTATTTGGTTGCAGGGTTGTTTGAGAGAGACCATCTTCATCCTACGCCTCCCACGGATTGATAAACCTTAGGTCATCTAGTTGGGTAAAATTTGCTACTGTTCTACAAAACTCTGCGCTTGGAGGCCCAACACGAGTCTACAAGAACAAGTTGTGTAGTAGACATGAGGGGGCCACTTCACGAACACGAATGCGGGAGCTGGCCATCCAAAGCTAGTTCCATATGTCCGGTTACATTTCAAATGAAAGTGTAATTTTGCAGATTATATGAGGTTAGCAATAGGATTAACTGATAAATTTAGATCTATCCACAAGTGAAATATCCAATTAGCCCGCTAATTAGAATCATCGCATATAAATTGTTGTGTATTGGTCCGAGTTATGACTTTAAATGCTTTGTCACTCTCTAGTGTTAGACGGTTGGATAAAAAATGTGTTCATATTATTTGTGTAGTAGAAATAAAATCATGACTTATTGCACGTATGACCCGATATTTTTTGTGAGTTTATGGTGCAAGTTTGCTCCGTTTTCGCACTGAATTTGGAGCCCGATCAAATCTTCATTCGGTCATTATATGCTCGGTTCCGAGTCCGACAAAAGATATGGTAAATGATATGGGGAATCTCATTATCCGATCTGATTTTTTACATCCCTACTCCTTAGTCTCTACTAGCTTGAGCAAGGAACACATCTCCCATGATAGCTCATTTCCGAGAAGGGGTAGCGTGGACACAAATGCACTAGAACCATGAAATAAAAAAGGATTGAGGGCCAGTGACACAAGAATATAAATGCAAAAAGAGGAGACGGATCTGAACACTTGCGTTGGTAGGCAGATTAGTGTGGGAATGTGGCTTCAGACGATGGCCGAGATCTATACCGCCTTTGCCTTCACCACAAAGGTGACCAATCCCTTTGAGCATAAGCTAGTCGTAAAGCTCACACACTAGGCTGGTCGCGTCATGTGTCCCCTCGTAGTCGTACATGGGATGCTCCCCATGCCTAAAGGGGCTGGATGCACTTATGCAGCCAAGTCACTAGGGTTTGCTCCCTAGTGACCCTGTCTTGCTTGAGTCACAACACTTCCTAGTGAAGCGACTCAACTTCCTTCGGTATGCATCAGTGGGACTCCAAGTCCGATGCCGGACAGGGGCACTTTTGAGCATAGAAGCAGCCCTATATGTCAGTCAGGAGCTAGCACAACGGGGTAGTGGAACCACCCACACCGCCACCTCTTCAAGGAGTGGGAAAACTCTAGCTTCAAGTAGCCAGATATCGGCGTCAGCCAAATGTCAGTTCTCCCACAGTCACAGATGTCCTCACCGTTTTTCTAGACTTTAACCCGGAAATACTTCCTCCACAAACAAAAAATGTGGCATGTTCCCTCTCAAACACCCACACATCGCAATGAAGCAAGTGATGTGGAGGATCCCATTAGGCGTGATGTGATAGAGCTATGCATTGTAGAAGAAAAGTAACACGAGGAAGAAATCATTGCACAACCATAACTCACAAGATGATACACACAAAAGGTGTAAAACTCAAAAAGGAACCTCAAGAAAAGCAACCACCACATATGCACTCGGTACATGACACATTTCACCGTCAGAGTGAGAGTGACCAACGCAACTCTCTCGTGCGGCTCACGCATTCCCCGTGTTGGGGAACCGGTGGGTTAGTTGCCCTCAACTGCTTTTTATATACAACGTGTGGTCACTTTTTAAAATTAGAGAGGCATTTTTTTAAAATGAACATTTTATACTTGCATGATGATTTCATAAAAATATACACAAAAATCTTTTTTAATTACATGAACATTTTCTAGAAAATCTATAACCATTTTCCCAAAAGTATACAACTTTCATAAATATGGAACATTTTAAAATTACAAGAAATCATTTAAAACTCAAACGCACTTTATAAAATTACAAGAACATTTTCAAAATTATGCAAACACATTTCGAACTGCTTGATCATTTTTCTACAAAGTGTGCGAACACTTTTTAAAAATTGCGTGAAAGTTTCTTATAAGGTTTGATTACTTTTTCAATTATTTTTTCCAAAATACATTTAAGATTTTTAATCAAAATGCATCCACAAATTTGTTTTCAAAAGGCATGAAAACTTTGTAAATTACATGCACATTGTTTTATAAAAATATAACACTTGGAAAAATACTTCTACATTTTTAAATATTAGGACACTTTTTAAATTGCATGTTTCTTTTAGAAAAAACTAAAGAAACCTAAATGTACGAACATTAATTCACAACACAGACATTTAAAAAAAATTAATATTTTTTTGCGTAATTTTTTACTAAATTTCAAAGAATAAATCAGTTTCAAAATGGGAAAATTTATATTGAGAAAAAACAAGAAAAAAAGTGTAGGCTCATATAGATGAATGTTCCTAAAGGTGTGTTAGAAACCAAATCATAGATTTGAGATACACTTAAGAGTTGTAAAGTATATGTCCTTCCAGTTGTTGAATCCTATTTGGTGCCTGAAGATGTTTGGAATGGGCTGACACATCTAAGCTTGCAGCTCCTTTTGTCATGCTTCTGGTCGTTTGTTTTTTCGATTTAGGTTTTTCTTAACCATTTTTTCCTTTTTCTATTTTTTTACATATCTTAATTTTGTCAAATGTGTGGGGCTTTTAAAGTTCAACTTTTTAACTTTGGAAACTTGTTCAAAGTTGTGATTTTTTCAAATTTATGAACTTCTTTTGTAAAATATTGATGAACTATTTAAAATTAATGAACCTTTTTGAAATATCATTAATATTCTAAAATTCATGAAAATTTTCTAAATTTGTAATTTGTTTTATATTTTATAATATTTTTTGCAAATATAAGAATTAGTTTTCAAAATCCATGACAATTTTCATTTATTTATTTACTTTTTAAAATTAACCTTTTGAAAGTAAATAAAAAGTTTATGTTGTGAGCATTCTCCAATTATGTTGTGAGCATTCTCCAATTATGAACCTTTTTATTTTCTTTTTTCATGAACTTTTTTGTCAAAATCCGTGAACTTATCAAAAAAATTAAAAATGTTCTTCATTTTTAATTCTTGAATTATTTTTTATTTTTGTAAATGTTTTTGATTTTTCAATTCTTGATATATTTTTAATTCAAAAACTTTTTCCGAGTTCATGGTTTGTTGTTCCAAATTCGTGAGCTTTTCTCAAACTAAGCTTTTTTTAAGAATCGGTCAACCTTTTTTGAGTTTACATTTTTTTCAACATTATTGGAAAAGATAGCCAGTTTTTTCCTATCATACCAACAACAGAAAAATAACAAACAATAAAACTAAAGTAGGTGGGCCCGAAATACAAAAGCGCTCCAGACCTCATGGGAATTATAAAGCAAAGCGCTCGAGAGGACACATGAGAATTACTGTCAAGCTAGTTTTCATCATGTTCATGTGATTCGCGTTCACTACTTTGATAATTTGATATGTAGGTGGTCCGATGCTTGAATGTTGTTCTTACTTAAAGAAATCTCCCACATATGATTACCCCCTCTCGCAAGCATCCTCAACTACGGAAGAAGAATTAAGATAAATTTAACCATAGCATGAAACATATGGATCCAAATCATCTCCTTACGAAATAGCGCATAAACTGGGGTTTAAGCTTCTGTCACTCTGGCTACCCATCATATAATTACTACCCCACAATGCCTTCCCTTAGGCCCAAGTATGCTGAACTGTCATGTAGTCTACGTTCACATGACACCACTAAAGGAAGCAACAACATAGATATCATCAAAATATCGAACGGATCACAAATTCACATGATTACTTATAACAAGACTTCTCCCATGTCCTCAAGAATAAAAGTAACTACTCACAAAGCATATTCATGTTCAAGATCAGAGGGGTATTGACTATCATTGAGGATCTGAACATGTAATCTTCCACCAAATAAACCAACTAGCATCAACTACAATATGTAATCAACACTACTAGCTACCCACATGTACCAATCTTAAGTTTTGAGACAAAGATTGAGTACAAGAGATGAAGTAAGGTTTGAGATGAAATGGTGCTAGTGAAGATGTTGATGAATATTAGTCCTCCCATGATGAGAGGGTTGTTGGTGATGTCGATGCCCCCTCCATCCCGGAGAGATGTGTCCCTGGCAGAATCGCTCCGCCGGAGAGCAAAAGTGCTTCTGCACAGGTTCCGCCTCGAGACAGCGGTGCTTCATCATGAAACCTTCCTCCTTATTTTTTCTAGGTCAAAACCCATGATATTGAATAAGATCGGCCTCGGAGGCCTGCCAGGGGCGCCACAAGCTTGGGGTGCACGCCCTGGGGCTAGGGCGCGCCCCTAGGCTTATCGCTTCTTGGTGGGTCCCCTTATGGTGTTTCTTCTGCCAATATTTTTTTATATATTACAAAATAATTTTCCATAAATTTTCAGGTCATTTGGAGTTGTGCAGAATAGCTATCTCTGACGTAGCAATTTCCGGTCTAAAATGCCAACTGCCAGCAATCTCCTTCTTGATGCGAAACTTGCAAAAGAAGAGAGAAAAGGCATAAGAATTGCATCATAAAGTGAAATAATAACCCAAAACATAATAAATAATATTAGGAAAACATGATGCAAAATGGACTTATCAACTCCATAAGCTCAGACATTGCTTGTCGTCAAGTGAAAAGCCAAAATCGATAATCATGACCATATGTTTAGAGAGAGAGGTGTCGATAAAACAAAATACAAACATGAAAGCTTTATGTTCACTATTATAACAACAAGATAACATCATAAAACTTCTCATGCTAAAGTAACAATTCATTCACAAGATAGAGTATGAACCACAAACTGTATTGAAAATTAACAAACTATAATTTCAGTCATTGAAGCAATTGCACTTCATCATATTGTCAGAAAGAGTCTATGTAAGAGATTTGTTTGGCAAGTTCACATACTCAACTATCATTCGGTCTTCCATTATTACTGACACTCACGACATATTTATGGAGCAAAAGTTTCAGTCAGACACATAGAAAGATACGGGCTTATAGTTTTGCCTCCCAACTTATTTACCTCAAGGGTAATGTCAACAATAATAACTCATGAGCACCTACATTCACTTGGATATATATGACTAGATCTTTCCCCACCACTTGATGCTTTCCAAGAGAGAAAAATAAAAAAATGGAATAGAGAGGAATACTATTGACTCTTGCATAAAATAAAAACATAAAGTAAAAAATAGGCCCTTCGCAAAGGGAAGCAGAGGTTGTCGTGCGTTTTTTAATTTTGGATATGCAAACTCTTAATGTAAAGGAACATCACTTTATATTGCCCCTTGTGATAGCAACCTTTATTATGTGGTTTGTTGCTTTTATTTCTTCACCATCACAAGTTCGTACAAAGTTTATTTCACCTTATAATAAAAGATCATACATATTTAGGAGCAATTTTGATTGTTTTTCCATCGATGACAACTTACTTGAAGGATCTTGTTCAGTCCATAGGTAGATATAGTGGACTATTGTGACACAAAACTGGGTTTAAGGGTTTTTGGATGCACAAGTAGTATCTCTACTTGGTGCGAAATTTTGGCTAGCAAAAGATAGCGAGCAAGCACCACATGTTAGAGGATGCATGACGATATAAATTCTCTGTGAAAATAAGCAAACATAACCCATTACGTTTTCTTGCTTGTCCAACGTTAACTAATTGACATATAATATTTAATGGGGGATCACAATCGTAAAAGATGTCCAAGATATTGTATGTATATGTGAGACCTCTCTTTCTTTATTACTTTTCATCAATTGCAACAATGACCAATGCTTTGTTTGTTATCCTTCAACAAATTTCATAAATTATACTTCTTTATATGTGAAGTCATCACTCCCCATGAGATTAGCATATGATCTTTTTATTCTTTTTATTTCTAAGATTTAAACAAGAAAGTAAAACAACTCAACTCAAACTACTCTTTATTATATAACTCTCACACGATTACATAATAGGTAGATCACAAAACTAGCACTTGAAAATAAATCAAACTAAAACATTATTCCTTCTAGAAATAACTAAGGATCAAACTAAGATAGATAATGACGATAAAAGTGATGGTGATACGATATCGGGTCACCTCCTCTAAGCTTGTCACAAGCCAAGGGTGGTGCCCATACTTGTGTACTCAAGGCTCCTTCTTCGGTGGTGGTGGTGGTGGTGCAATATTCTTGGCGATGATGCCCCTAAGGATGCGATTCTCCTCTTCGAGTTTATTGACTTGACACTTAAGATTCCTGATTTCCTTTCGGAGCTTTCCAGTGACGATTAATGCACAATCCAACCAAGGTCGCATCCTAGCTAAAAAAGATGAAGCAACACTCTTTTTCAAGTTACGATAAGAAGTAAATCAGGTATTAGGAGGTTTAACCGTATACGACAAGCTTTATTTCTTGAATTCCACATGCATATATCCACGTTATTGAAGAGAGGTTTCTTCTTGCTCCTCGCCTATGGAGTCCATCATATTCAAATCAACCTCCACTCCTCATTAGTTGACCACCCATACGGGTCAACGTCACCGTACGCTCTTGGATTTGCTATGGTGTGGGAGACATGGATCTCCCCATCCAATTCTTGTGACGACATAGCGCTCCAAATCTCCTAAAAACAATCCAAAAAAAGAACATAGGAGAACCTTGTGATACGGTGTTAAAAACGTGAGGAAGTATATATAATGAATTTTTTCGTGGAAGACAAGTAAGAAGGAAGAAAAAACGGAGTCAGGAAATTCCACGAGGGCGATACAAGCCTGGAAGGCGTGCCTAGAGGGTTAGGACGCACCCCTGGACTTGTCGGTCCCTCACACACTTTTCGGAATGTTTATTATTTTCCTAATTTTTTTAATATTCCGAAATGAACAAAAAGTCCTTTTATGGAACTTTTGGAGTCAGTTTACTTACTGTGCCACGTACGTACTCCTTTTTAGGGTTCTGGAGCGTTCCGGAAGGTTTCCTCCATGTGCTCTTCCGGTGTCATACTTTGAATAGTACGAGTTTCAACATTAATGGGTGTATTTTGAGATATAATGTTTGATTCTTTGTCCATTAACCAACCTCGGATTAATGCCTTCGGCGTTGTCGATCTTGATAGCTCTGAAGTGATAAACTTCTTCGACCATGTATGGTCCTTCCCATTTGGGGAGAACTATTCCTGGAAATAATCTTAAATGAGAATTGTATAATAAAACTGTTGGGGATCGTAGCAGAAAATCAAAATTTTTCCTACGCGTCACCAAGATCTATCTATGGAGTAATCTAGCAACGAGGGAGAGGGGTGTGCATCTACATACCCTTGTAGATCGCGATGCGGAAGCGTTGCAAGAACGCGGATGAAGGAGTCGTACTCGCTGCGATTCAGATCGCGGTTGATTCCGATCTAAGCGCCGAACAACGGCGCCTCCGCGTTCAACACACGTGCAGCCCGGTGACGTCTCCCACGCCTTGATCCAGCAAGGAGAGAGGGAGAGGTTGGGGAAGACTCCATCCAACAGCAGCACGACGGTGTGGTGGTGGTGGAGGAGCGCGGGACTCCAGCAGGGCTTCGCCAAGCACTGCGGGAGACGAGGAGGGAGAGAGGTAGGGCTGCGCCAATCGACCGAGGTCAAAAACGTGTTATGGGCAGCCCTAAACTTCACATATATATAGGGGGAAGGTAGGGGCTACGCCCCCATCTAGGGTTTCCTCCCTAGGGGTGGCGGCAGCCCCCCAAAACCCATCTAGGGTGCGGCCAAGGGGGGGAGAGAGAGGGGGCGCCCTAGGGTGGGCCTTAAGGCCCATCTGGACCTAGGGTTTGCCCCCCTCCCACTCTCCATGCGCCTTGGGCCTGGTTAGGGGGGCGCACCAGCCCACCTGGGGCTGGTCCCCTCCCACACTTGGCCCACTCAACCTTCTGGGGCTGGTGGCCCCACCTGGTGGACCCCCGGGACCCTCCCGGTGGTCCCGGTACGTTACCGATATCGCCCGAAACTTTTCCGGTGACCAAAACGGGACTTCCCATATATGAATCTTTACCTCCGGACCATTCCGGAACTCCTCGTGACGTCCGGGATCTCATCCGGGACTCCGAACAACATTCGGTAACCGCGTACATACTTTCCCTATAACCCTAGCGTCATCGAACCTTAAGTGTGTAGACCCTACGGGTTCGGGAACCATGTAGACATGACCGAGACAACTCTCCGGCCAATAACCAACAGCGGGATCTGGATACCCATGTTGGCTCCCACATGTTCCACGATGATCTCATCGGATGAACCACGATGTCAAGGATTCAATCAATCCCGTATACGATTCCCTTTGTCTATCGGTATAGCACTTGCCCGAGATTCGATCGTCGGTATACTGATACCTTGCTCAATCTCGTTACCGGCAAGTCTCTTTACTCGTTCCGTAACACATCATCCCGTGATCAACTCCTTGATCACATATTGTGCACATTATGACGATGTCCTACCGAGTGGGCCCAGAGATACCTCTCCGTCATACGGAGTGACAAATCCCAGTCTCGATTCGTGCCAACCCAACAGACACTTTCGGAGATACCTGTAGTGCACCTTTATAGCCACCCAGTTACGTTGTGACGTTTGGTACACCCAAAGCATTCCTACGGTATCCGGGAGTTGCACAATCTCATGGTCTAAGGAAAATATACTTGACATATAGAAAAGCTTTAGCATACGAACTACACGATCTGTGCTAGGCTTAGGATTGGGTCTTGTCCATCACATCATTCTCCTAATGATGTGATCCCGTTATCAACGACATCCAATGTCCATGGTTAGGAAACCGTAACCATCTATTGATCAACGAGCTAGTCGTCTAGAGGCTTACTAGGGACATGGTGTTTGTCTATGTATCCACACATGTATCTGAGTTTCCTATCAATACAATTCTAGCATGGATAATAAACAATTATCATGAACAATATAATAATAACCAATTTATTATTGCCTCTAGGGCATATTTCCAACAGTCTCCCACTTGCACTAGAGTCAATAATCTAGTTCACATCACCATGTGATTAACACTCACAGGTCACATCGCCATGTGACTAACATCCAAAGAGTTCACTAGAGTCAGTAATCTAGTTCACATCAATATGTGATTAACACTCAATGAGTTCTGGGTTTGATCATGTTATGCTCGTGAGAGAGGTTGTAGTCAACGGGTCTGCAACATTCAGATCCCTATGTACTTCGCAAAACTTTATGTCATATCGTAGATACTGCTACCACGTTGCACTTGGAGCTATTCCAAACTGTTGCTCCATTATACGTATCCGGTATCTCCACTTAGAGTTATCCGGATAGGTGTTAAGCTTGCATCGACGTAACTCTTTACGTCGAACTCTTTATCACCTCCATAACCGAGAAACATTTCCTTATTCCTCTAAGGATAATTTTGACCACTATCTAGTGATCCACTCTGGATCACCTTTGTACCCTCTTGCCAGACATGTGGCAAGGCACACATCAGGTGCGGTACTTATCATGGCATACCGTATAGAGCCTATGACAAAAGCATAGGGGACGACCTTCGTCCTTCCTCTTCCTTCTGCCGTGGTCAAGTTTCGAGTCTTACTCAACTTCACACCTTATAACTCAGGTAAGAATTCCTTCTTTAACTGACCTATTTTGAACTCCTTCAAAATCATGTCAAAGGTGTGTGTTCCTTTTGAAAGTATCATCAGGCGTCTTGATCTATCTCTATAGATCTTGATGCCCAATTATGTAAGCAGCTTTATCCAGGTATTCCTTTGAAAAACACCTTTCAAACAACCCTTTACGCTTTCCAGAAATTCAACATCATTTCGGATCAACCATATGTCATTCACATATACTTATCAGAAATGTTGTAGTGCTCCCACTCACTTTATTGCAAATACAAGTTTCTAACAAACTTTGTATACCCAAAAACTTTGATCACTCCATCAAAGTGTATATTCCGACTCCGAGATGCTTGCTCTAGTCCATGGAAGGATCGCTGGAGCTAGCACAACTTTTAGCATCCTTAGGATCGACAAAACCTTTCTGATTGTATCACATACAACCTTTCCTTACGAAAACTGGTAAGGAAACTTGTTTTGTCATCCATCTGCCAGATTTCATAAATGCAGCTAATGCTAACTTGATTTCGACGGACTTAAGCATCGCTACGAGTGAGAAAATCTCATCGTAGTCAACTCCTTGAACTTGTGGAAAAACTCTTCGCCACAAGTCGAGCTTCATAGACAGTGACATTACCGTCCACGTCCGTCTTAGTCTTAAAGATCCATTTGTCTCAATGGCTTGCCGATCATAGGGCAAGTCCACCAAAGTCCATACTTTGTTTTGATACATGGATCCTATCTCGGATTTATCGGCTTCTAACCATTTGTCGGAATATGGGCCCACCATCGCTTCTCCATAGTTCGTAGGTTCATTGTTGTCCAACAACATGACTTCTAAGACGGGATTATCGTACCACTAAGGAGTAGTACATATCCTTGTCGACCTACGAGGTTCGATAGCAACTTGATCCGAAGTTTCATGATCACTATCATTAGTTTCCTCTTCAACAGTCGTAGGTTCCACAGAAACATCTTTCTGTGTTGCACTACTCTCCGGTTGAAGTGAGGGTTCGAAAACCTTATCAAGTTCTATCTTCCTCCCACTCAATTCCTTCGAGAGAAACTCTTTCTCCAGAAAGGACCCATTCTTAGCGACAAACATTTTTGCCCTTGGATCTGAGATAGGAGGTATACCCAACTGTTACCTTTGGGTATCCTATGAAGATGTATTTGTCCGCTTTGGGTTCGAGCTTTTCCCGGCTGTAGCCATAAGCCTCGCAGCCCCAAACATTGAGAAACGACAACTACGGTTTCTTGCCAAACCATACGACGTCGTCTCAACGGACTTAGATGGTGCCCTATCTAAAGTGAATGCAGCTGTCTATAATGCATAACCTCAAAATAACAGCGGTAGATCGGTAAGATACATCATAGATCGCACCATATCTCATAAGGTTCGATTATGACGTCCGGACACACCATTACGCTGTGGTGTTCCAGGTGGCTTCAACTGTGAAACATTTCCACAATGTCTTAAGTGATTGCCAAACTCATAATTCAGAAAATCTCCCCTTGATCAGATCGTAGGAACATGATCTTCTTGTTATGATGATTCTTAATCTTCACTCTGAAATTGCTTGAACTTTTCAAACATTTCAGACTTTTGCTTCATTAAGTAAATATACCCATATCTACTCAAATTGTCAGTGAAGATGAGAAAATAACGATATCCACTACGCGCCTTAATTCTCATTGGTTCACACACATCTGCATGTATGATTTCCAACAAGTTACTTTCCCATTTCATTGTACCTGAACACGGGATCTTAGTCATCCTGCCCAAGAGGCATGGCTTGCATGTGTCAAGCGATTCAAAATCAAGTGACTCCAAACATCCATCAGCATGGAGTTTCTTCATGCATTTTATGCCAAAATGACCTAAGCGGCAGTGCCACAAGAAAGTGGTACTATCATCATTAACTCTACATCTTTTTGGCATTAATATTATCATCATGTGTATTACTATGATCGAGATTCAACAAACCATTGGGTGCATGACCATAAAGGTATTATTCATGTAAACAGAATAACCATTATTCTCTAACTTAAATGAATAACCGTATTGCAATGAACATGATCTAATCATATTCATGCTCAACGCAGACACCTGATAACATTTATCTAGGTTTCAACACTAATCCCGAAGGTAGAGGGAGCGTGCGATGGTGATCTTATCAACCTTGGAAACACTTCCAACACACATCGTCACCTCGCCCTTAGCTAGTCTCCGTTCAGTTCGTAGCTTTTGCTTCAAGTCACTAATAATAGCAACTGAACCGGTATCCAAAACCCAGGTGCTACAAGGAGTACTACTAAGGTACACATCAATAACACGTATATCAAATATACTTTGTTGAAGTTGCCAGCTATCATATCTACCATGTATTTGGGGTGGTTCCGCTACCATGTGACCGTTCCCCTTACAATAGAAGCACTTGGTCTCGAGGTTTGGGTTCAACCATGGGTTCCTTCATTAGAGCGACAACAGGTTTGCCATTCATGAAGTTTCCCTTCTAGCCCTTACCCCTTTTGAAAACCAGTGGTCTTGTTAAACCATCAACACTTGATGCTCCTTCTTGATTTCTACTTTTGCGGTACTAAGAACCGCTAACAGCACCGGGATCATCTTCATCCTTTGCATGTCATAGTTCATCACGAAGTTCTAGTAGCTTGGTGATAGTGTCTAGAGAATTCCGTCAACCACTATCTCATCTGGAAGATTAACTCCCACTTGGTTCAAGTGATTTTAGCACCCAGACATTCTGAGCACACGCTCACTAGTTGAGCTATTCTCCTCCATCTTTTTGGCAAAGGAACTTGTCAGAGGTATCATACCTCTCAACATGGGCATGAGTCTGAAATCCCAATTTCAGCTCTTAGAACATCTCATATGTTCCATGGCGTTCAAAACGTCACTGGAATCCCGATTCTAAGCCGTAAAGTATGGTGCACTAAACTATCAAGTAGTCATCAGGACGTGTCTCTTAGGTGTTCACAACATCCACAGACAACGTTGTAGGGGTTTGCACATCGAGCGGTGCATCAAAGACGTAAGCTTTCTGTGCAGCAGTGAGGACACTCCTCGGACTACGGACCCAGTCCGCATCCTTGCTTACAATATCTTTCAACTTAGTCTTTCTCTAGGATCGTATTAAACAGGGAGCTACAACGTAGTTATTGGTCTACAACATAATTTGCGAAGACAACTTAGACTATTGTTCATGACAATGAAGTTCATCTAATGAACTCCCACTCAGATAGACATCTCTCTAGTCATCTAAGTGATACATGATCCGAATCGACTAGGCCGTGTCCGATCATCACATGAGACGGACTAGTCATCAACGGTGAACATCTTCATGTTGATCGTATCTTCTATACGATTCATGTTCGACCTTTCGGTCTTCCGTGTTCCGAGGCCATGTCTGTACATGCTAGGCTCGTCAAGTCAACCCTAAGTGTATCGCGTGTGTAAATCTGTCTTACACCCGTTGTATGCGAACGTTAGAACCTATCACACCCGATCATCACGTGGTGCTTCGGAACAACGAACCTTAGCAACGGTGCACAGTTAGGGGGAACACAATTCTTGAAATTTTAGTGAGAGATCATCTTATTTACTACCGTCGTTCTAAGCAAATAAGATGTAAAACATGATAAACATCACATGCAATCAAATAGTGACATGATATGGCCAATATCATTTTGCTCCTTTTGATCTTCATCTTCGGGGCTCCATGATCATCATTGTCACTGGCATGACACCATGATCTCCATCATCATGATCTCCATGAAGTCGTCTCGCCAAACATTACTTCTACTACTATGGCTAACGTTTAGCAATAAAGTAAAGTAATTACATGGCGTTATTCAGTGACACGCAGGTCATACAATAAATAAGACAACTCCTATGGCTCCTGCCGGTTGTCATTCTCATCGACATGCAAGTCGTGATTCCTATTACAAGAACATGATCAATCTCATACATCACATATATATCATTCATCACATCCTTTTGGCCATATCACATCACACGGCACATGCTGCAAGAACAAGTTAGACGTCCTCTAATTGTTGTTGCAAGTTTTTACGTGGCTGCTATAGGTTTCTAGCAAGAACGTTTCTTACCTATGCCAAAACCACAACGTGATATGCCAATTTCTATTTACCCTTCATAAGGACCCTTTTCATCGAATCCGATCCGACTAAAGTGGGAGAGACAGACACCCGCTAGCCACCTTATGCAACTAGTGCATGTCAGTCGGTGGAACCTGTCTCACGTAAGAGTACGTGTAAGGTCGGTCCGGGCCGCTTCATCCCACGATGCCGCCGAATCAAGATAAGACTAGTAACGGCAACAGAATTGACATGATCTACGCCCACAACTACTTTGTGTTCTACTCGTGCAAGATACTACGCATAGACCTAGCTCATGATGCCACTGTTGGGGATCGTAGCAGAAAATCAAAATTTTTCCTACGCGTCACCAAGATCTATCTATGGAGTAATCTAGCAACGAGGGAGAGGGGAGTGCATCTACATACCCTTGTAGATCGCGATGCGGAAGCGTTGCAAGAACGCGGATGAAGGAGTCGTACTCGCTGCGATTCAGATCGCGGTTGATTCCGATCTAAGTGCCGAACAACGGCGCCTCCGCGTTCAACACACGTGCAGCCCGGTGACGTCTCCCACGCCTTGATCCAGCAAGGAGAGAGGGAGAGGTTGGGGAAGACTCCATCCAACAGCAGCACGACGGTGTGGTGGTGGTGGAGGAGCGCGGGACTCCAGCAGGGCTTCGCCAAGCACTGCGGGAGACGAGGAGGGAGAGAGGTAGGGCTGCGCCAATCGACCGAGGTCAAAAACGTGTTATGGGCAGCCCTAAACTTCACATATATATAGGGGGAAGGTAGGGGCTACGCCCCCATCTAGGGTTTCCTCCCTAGGGGTGGCGGCAGCCCCCCAAAACCCATCTAGGGTGCGGCCAAGGGGGGGAGAGAGAGGGGGCGCCCTAGGGTGGGCCTTAAGGCCCATCTGGACCTAGGGTTTGCCCCCCTCCCACTCTCCATGCGCCTTGGGCCTGGTTAGGGGGGCGCACCAGCCCACCTGGGGCTGGTCCCCTCCCACACTTGGCCCACTCAACCTTCTGGGGCTGGTGGCCCCACCTGGTGGACCCCCGGGACCCTCCCGGTGGTCTCGGTACGTTACCGATATCGCCCGAAACTTTTCCGGTGACCAAAACGGGACTTCCCATATATGAATCTTTACCTCCGGACCATTCCGGAACTCCTCGTGACGTCCGAGATCTCATCCGGGACTCCGAACAACATTCAGTAACCGCGTACATACTTTCCCTATAACCCTAGCGTCATCGAACCTTAAGTGTGTAGACCCTACGGGTTCGGGAACCATGTAGACATGACCGAGACAACTCTTCGGCCAATAACCAACAGCGGGATCCGGATACCCATGTTGGCTCCCACATGTTCCACGATGATCTCATCGGATGAACCACGATGTCAAGGATTCAATCAATCCCGTATACGATTCCCTTTGTCTATCGGTATAGCACTTGCCCGAGATTCGATCGTCGGTATACCGATACCTTGCTCAATCTCGTTACCGGCAAGTCTCTTTACTCGTTCCGTAACACATCATCCCGTGATCAACTCCTTGATCACATATTGTGCACATTATGATGATGTCCTACCGAGTGGGCCCAGAGATACCTCTCCGTCATACGGAGTGACAAATCCCAGTCTCGATTCGTGCCAACCCAACAGACACTTTCGGAGATACCTGTAGTGCACCTTTATAGCCACCCAGTTACGTTGTGACGTTTGGTACACCCAAAGCATTCCTACGGTATCCGGGAGTTGCACAATCTCATGGTCTATGGAAAAGATACTTGACATATAGAAAAGCTTTAGCATACGAACTACACGATCTGTGCTAGGCTTAGGATTGGGTCTTGTCCATCACATCATTCTCCTAATGATGTGATCCCGTTATCAACGACATCCAATGTCCATGGTCAGGAAACCGTAACCATCTATTGATCAACGAGCTAGTCATCTAGAGGCTTACTAGGGACATGGTGTTTGTCTATGTATCCACACATGTATCTGAGTTTCCTATCAATACAATTCTAGCATGGATAATAAACGATTATCGTGAACAAGGAAATATAATAATAACCAATTTATTATTGCCTCTAGGGCATATTTCCAACACGGATACACCTCAAATGGATTTCAGCAACGAGGGATATCGTGAATCCGGCTTCCAGGGTAACTTGCTCGCGCCCACGAGCCATTTTGCGCCACTCGAAATGGCCTATTATTTTCGAACAGTACGAATGTAATGTAGAAGAGCTGGTATGCACAGTTTTGTCCAAGAACAACACATGTGCATGGACAAAAATGTGGGTCGTAGCGGTATGGGTGATAAACCATGCAAAACGGCAAGTTTTTGCGTGTTCGGTGCACCGAAGAGGCGTCTCCTTCCATCCAGACTAGCATGTAGGGCTTGTTGGTGCAGAAATAGAGTCATGTAACATTGTTCTGCACGTCATTGTCGCAGTATCTGTCCGTGGGTGAGCTCACGGTAGGGTGGTAGACGCTAGAAGAGTGCACGCCAACCACTAAATCATCCGAAACTCAATTCTGCAAGCCGTTTTCGGCCTCTTAAATTATTCCGAAACAGACGAAGTGTGTGACAGAAGGATACGAATTTTCGCTGCGGTCATTTTGGCAGGTCATGGAGCCCAAACGGAGTTCGTATGGCCAGGGTACGGTCGTTCTACGGATACACCTCAAATGGATTTCAGCAACGAGGGATATCGTGAATCCGGCTTCCAGGGTAACTTGCTCGTGCCCACGAGCCATTTTGCGCCACTCGAAATGGCCTATTATTTTCGAACAGTACGAATGTAATGTAGAAGAGCTGGTATGCATGGGAAACAAAAATTTTCCTACGCTCACCAAGATCAATCTAGGAGATGCATCTACGAGGGAAGAGTCGGATCCACATACCCTTGTAGATCGCTAAGCGGAAGCGTTGCTAGAACGCGGTTGATGGAGTCGTACTCGCGGCAATTCAAATCGCGGAAGATCCAATCTAGCGCCGAACGGACGGCGCCTCCGCGTTCAACACACGTGCAGCCCGGTGACGTCTCCCACGCCTTGATCCAGCAAGGAGAGAGGGAGAGGTTGGGGAAGACTCCATCCAACAGCAGCACGACGGCGTGGTGGTGGTGGAGGAGCGCGGGACTCCAGCAGGGCTTCGCCAAGCGCTGCAAGAGACGAGGAGGGAGAGGGGTAGGGCTGTGCCAAGAGGGAGACGTTCTCGCGTGTCTAGCAGCCCCAAAACCTCACATATATATAGGGGGAAGGGAGGGCTGCGCCCCCTTTAGGGTTTCCCACCCCTAGGGGTGCGGCCAGCCCTAGAAAACCCATCTAGGGTGCGGCCAAGGGGGGGAGAGAGAGGGGGCGCCCTAGGATGGGCCTTAAGGCCCATCTGGACCTAGGGTTTGCCCCCCTCCACTCTCCATGCGCCTAGGGACTTGGTGGGGGGGCGCACCAGCCCCCTTGGGGCTGGTCCCCTCCCACACTTAGCCCACGCAACCTTCAGGGGCTGGTGGCCCCACCTGGTGGACCCCCGGGACCCTCCCGGTGGTCCCGGTACGTTACCGATATCGCCCGAAACTTTTCCGGTGACCAAAACAGGACTTCCCATATATGAATCTTTACCTCCGGACCATTCCGGAACTCCTCGTGACGTCCGGGATCTCATCCGGGACTCCGAACAACATTCGGTAACCGCGTACATACTTTCCCTATAACCCTAGCGTCATCGAACCTTAAGTGTGTAGACCCTACGGGCTCGGGAACCATGTAGACATGACCGAGACAACTCTCCGGCCAATAACCAACAGCGGGATCTGGATACCCATGTTGGCTCCCACATGTTCCACGATGATCTCATCGGATGAACCACGATGTCAAGGATTCAATTAATCCCGTATACGATTCCCTTTGTCTATGGGTATAGCACTTGCCCGAGATTCGATCGTCGGTATTACCGATACCTTGCTCAATCTCGTTACCGGCAAGTCTCTTTACTCGTTCCGTAACACATCATCCCGTGATCAACTCCTTGATCACATATTGTGCACATTATGATGATGTCCTACCGAGTGGGCCCAGAGATACCTCTCCGTCATACGGAGTGACAAATCCCAGTCTCGATTCGTGCCAACCCAACAGACACTTTCGGAGATACCTGTAGTGCACCTTTATAGCCACCCAGTTACGTTGTGACGTTTGGTACACCCAAAGCATTCCTACGGTATCCGGGAGTTGCACAATCTCATGGTCTAAGGAAAATATACTTGACATATAGAAAAGCTTTAGCATACGAACTACACGATCTGTGCTAGGCTTAGGATTGGGTCTTGTCCATCACATCATTCTCCTAATGATGTGATCCCGTTATCAACGACATCCAATGTCCATGGTTAGGAAACCGTAACCATCTATTGATCAACGAGCTAGTCGTCTAGAGGCTTACTAGGGACATGGTGTTTGTCTATGTATCCACACATGTATCTGAGTTTCCTATCAATACAATTCTAGCATGGATAATAAACAATTATCATGAACAATATAATAATAACCAATTTATTATTGCCTCTAGGGCATATTTCCAACAAAAACTTGTCACCTACTTTGAATTCCCGTTTTAGAATTCTTTTATCATGCCATCTTTTTACTTTTTCTTTAAACAACTTGGCATTTTCATAAGCTTGTGTCCTCCATCCATCTAGAGAACTAATATTAAGTAACCTCTTTTCACCCGCAAGTTTGAAATCATAATGAAGTTCTTTAATTTCCCATTAAGATTTGTGTTCTAACTCGAGAGGTAAATGACATGCTTTTCCATAGACCATTTTATAAGGGGACATACCCACAGGATTTTGTAAGAAGTTCTATATGCCCACAATGCATCATCAAGTTTTTTAGACCAATTCTTTCTGGATCTATTAACAGTCTTTTGAAAAATTAACTTTATTTCTCTATTGCGCAATTCAACTTGACCACTAGACCGAGGATGATAAGGTGATGCAATTATATGGTTAACATCATATTTAGCAAGGAGTTTACGGAATGCGCCATGAATAAAATGTGAACCACCATCAGTCATTAAATATCTAGGGACTCCAAACCTTGGCAAAATAGCTTCTTTAAGCATTTTAATAGAAGTGTTATGATCAACACTACTAGTTGGAATAGCTTCTACCCACTTAGTAACGTAATCAACAACAACTAAAATATGCGTACAACCACTGGAGGAAGGAAAATGTCCATATAACAACATCCCCAAGCATCAAATGGTTCAATAACAAGTGAATAATTTATAGGCATTTCCTAACCTCTACTAATATTACCAATTCTTTGACATTCATCAAAAGATAAGACAAATTTACGTGCATCCTTGTAGAGAGTACACTGGTACAGCGAGATGCTATACAAACGGTTTAAACCCCTTTCCGCGACGACATTCTGAACCGTCGCCTAGTGAGTGACTATGATAGGGGGGTCCTTCCCACACGACCCAGAAACCGTCGGGGATATGCCCTCCTGGCACACATGCTCGGTAAAACGAGGTCATGTGTGACTGGCAAGCGATCAAATACGGTTATACGTACAGTAATGCAAAAAATACAATTATACATGCCAAATTGTTTCTGGTCGTAAGTACATCCCACACAGTCAGTCCCCACTAAACGTTTCTGTTCGTATGTACATTCCACACAGTCAATCAAAGGAATATGTTTCCGTTAGTATGTACATCCTACGCAGTTAATCCAAGAAGTACATTTCAGTTCGTATATACATCCCACACATTCACTCTAAAGAAGACGTTTCCGTTCGCAGCTACATCACACACAAATTTCCCCATTAAACCGTTTGTGATCGCGTTGCCATTGCACACGATATTAACAATTTTATCATTTGAGTTATTGAATGCATCACACACGGTGCGCAGAAGAAACTTTGTGGCAAAGGCTATCCATCACACACACTTTTTATGTGGTAAATGTTTGCGCAAGGTGGCCTAACACAAATAGTTTTCAAGAGGATGTCGTGTGTGATTGTTCATTGATCCAACATAGTTTATTCCTAGAATCTGTATGTGTTGCATGAGGCCATCGCCCACAGTGTTTTCTCAATAACCGTTTGCAATAGAAAAACCCAGTTAGCAGGCTAATTTCCCTATTATTAATAATCCATTTATTAATGTAATTGACATTTCATATTAAGCACACACTATATTTCATTTCCATATTAAGGAAGCAGGATTTCATAATTGAAATACATCAGAGTACAACATCATATAGCTTCAGCACGCAGCTTCCCCATTACACAACTGTACGAACACCAAGTTTCACATGCAACATCTATAACCTTTCAAAATTAGCATCATAGACGGTACATAGACATATGAATCTCATCTGGAAACTGCTGAAGCGGAAGGCGAATATTGAGCCTTCATTGATGTTGAAGGTTGCAACTTTAGGCCAATGCATGTGGATGATTGACCGTCCATCATTCGTCCTCTTTAGGAACACTTCAATATTGAACCGTGGGTGTTGTATGAAAACCTTCCTCGTCTCCTGACCATACAGGTGGTTTGAGAGGTAATCATCAGTGAACTGCTTTGGAAAGGCCTGAAAACAAGGATATGCATAAATATCTTCTCTAGATTTGAAATGGCGCAAAGGAATTAAAAAGACAAGGTAAAACAGTTAGTACCATCCCGTAGTGAACTGTTGTCTACTTCATTGTGCAGACAAAGATCTTCTTGTTTTTCGTCGCTTTTCTTTATCGTAACAATCTTTCTGAGTTTCTTGACTTGACTGATATTCATGGACAACTCATTTCAACATATGCAAGAAGGGTCAAACAGTGGGTCAAAACCTCTGACAGCAGGACCTACATGTGCAAGACCAAATTGTTAAAAACCTAATATTTAAAAAGAAGAAGTGGAAAGGTGTGTTATTAACTGCAAGATGCCTAATATTTAAAAACAAGCAAACGTAGTCATTCAAACTTGTATTGGGCAGATCTAAGTACACTAGTTATTGGTCCTGTTTGGATCCATGGGTTAAAGTTAGTTTGAGCTAGTTGGAGCTCAAATAGCCCTCAAGTATCTAAACATGAGGGCTACTTTGAGCTAGTTGCGACAAATCCATCCAAAACAACTATCCCACCCAAGAGGTGCTGATTGGGGTTAGTTCTCCTAGTGCATTTATTGTCAATCTAACACTGTCATCCAAACACCTCTTGGCTAGAGTTAGTTCAGGGTTAGTCATTGTTTAGTATCACTGTTATTTAGGAAACGTAGGAAAGCGTAGGATTTATTCTACCTTCACTTGTACTCGAAGATGACCATGTACTCCTATATATATGCCCACAAGGCTCAAGCAATACAATCAATTATTCCACCAATCTATCGCTCCCCTTTTAACTGTCATGAGCTAGAAACTAACTCTAACCTCTAGCTAAGTTAGAGTATCCAAACAGTGCCATTCTTGAATCAAATGGAAAGGCGTGTTCAATACTCCGTCCGGTCCTTTTTATTCTGCATATAAGAATTGCCTGAAGTAAAACTTCATAAAGTTTGACCTTATTTATAATAAAAAATATCAACATCTACCATGCTAAAGTTATACAATATGAAAATTTAAGTCATGACACATGTACTGATATTTATTTCGTATTGTGAACGTTGGTATTTTGTTCTATAAAGTTGGTCAAACTTTACGAGGCTTGACTTTAGACAAATCTTATATGTGAACTAAAAAGATTCAGAGGGAACACAACATGCTTAACGTCAACCAAATATAGTCATTCATAGAGCTATTGTTAAATTTGGTATTGATGAAATTGAACTACACAGTTCATACTAGCACATTATAACACCACATTGTTAATAGCTGAAATAAACAAGGCACACTACGAACAACCAAAGATGGCAATTGAAACTGGACATATGCTAACTACAAACAACCGAACAACCATAAACCATAGAAATAAACAAGGCGTAATGCAAACAACCAAATATAGCAATAAATACTAGACAAGTTCTCACTACAAAAGGGGTTCGAGAAAACAAATCATGGGTTTCCTCACTTGTCACAGATTGCTCCTCCTTGTGGTCTCCGTCGATGAGGTCTGACTTGGCAGGTGAGGATCCCAAGCGAGCGTCACATAACGTGTCCTTAGAAATGACAAAAGGGGCTCCATGGCGATGAAGGATGGCAAATAGTTCATAACGATCCATAGGAGATCAGCGGCAGGTCCATCGATGAGATCGATGACTGTCGAACCCAAAGGGTTGGGGGTGGGCAACTTAACCTGTGACATAACCCGCGCCAAGCCATCGGTGTTGGCGACCTCGATGTCGTAACCGATGACCGTGACATGCCAGAATACTCTAGCCCACTGATTGAAAGGCTTAATCCAGGTCCAGTCATCATCGTCAGCTTCCTCGGGGGCCACCTCGCTGACGTCGGGCGAAGAGGCTGCGGTAAAGCTCTTTTGGGCCATTCGCTCCTCAAGCTCCCCGGGAAGCATAGCCGGGCTTAGGGTGCGACGCTCTAGAGTGGGGGAGGGGGTGGGGATGGGGATCTCTGGGAAAGGGGGCGTTTTGCAGGCGTCATCTAAGAAACTCAGTGTGGCGATGGTGTGTATATCGGTGGGAAAACTGCACGGGCAGACCGACAGAGGTTGTCGACGGAGGCGGCACGGCGGCGAAGGTGGCGATGACCTAGCTAGGTTTGGAGAGAGGGAGGGGCGGTGTGTATGTGTGTGAGCGGGGGATTTGGGGTGTGTGTATGGAGGGGGTCCAAGGTGGTGTTTGAGGAAATGTCACGTGCACTAATTTTTTTACTAGGCGGGAGTAAAATGGCGGGGCTACCGAAAATTTGGATCAAGGGATTGAAGCAGAGCGGGGCGGGAGTAACGAAATTCACACACGGTTAAAACATAATAATTGTGTGATATCAAACAGAAAAACACTCCAGTCAAGCAGATATTTTTGAGATTGTGAGGGATGAAGGCGGGAGTAAAATGCCGAGGCTACTAAAAATTTGGATCTACTAATTGAAGTAGAGTGGGAGTAAGAGGCATCGCACACAGTCTCGACGGGAGTAAGAGACATCGCACAGGCAGACCGGCAGAGGTTGACGATGGAGGCGGCGCGGCGGTGGCGACCTAGCTAGGTTTGGAGCGAGGGAGGGGTGGTCTGTATGTGTGTGAGCGGGGGATTTGGGGCGAGCTAAGGATTTGGGGTGTGTGTGGAGGGAGTCCAAGGTGGTGTTTGAGGAAATGTCGTGGGTACTGAAAATTTTACTAGGCGGGAGTATAATGGCGGGGCTACCAAAAATTTGGATCAAGGGAATGAAGCAGAGCGGGGCGGGAGTAACGAACTTCACACACGGTTAAAACATAATAAGTGTGTGCTATCAAACAGAAAAACACTCCAGCCGAGCAGATGTTTTTGAGATTGCGAGGGATCGAGGCGAGAGTAAAATTTCGGGGCTACTAAAAATTTGGATCTACTGATTGAAGTAGAGCGGGAGTGAGAGACGTCGCACGGGCAGACCGACAAAGGTTGAATATGGAGGCGACGCGGTGGCGACGGGGACCTAGCTAGGTTTGGAGCGAGGGAGGGGTGGTGTGTATGTGTGTGAGCGGGGGATTTGGGGTGAGCGAAGGATTTGGGGTGTGTGCGTGGAGAGGGTCCAAGGTGGTGTTTGAGGAAATGCCGCGAGTACTGAAAATTTTACTAGGCGGGAGTAAAATGGCGGGGCTACCAAAAATTTGGATCAAGAGATTGAAGCAGAGCGGGGCGGGAGTAACGAACTTCACACACGGTTAGAACATAATAATCGTGTGCTATCAAACAGAAAAACACTCCACCAGAGCAGATATTTTTCAGATTGCGAGGGATGGAGGCGGGAGTAAAATGTCGGGGCTACTAAATATTTGGATCTACTGATTGAAGCAGAGCAGGAGTAAGAGACATTGCACATGGTCCAAACATACTAATCGTGTATATATTTTCAAACAGAAAAACCATTTATGCGGGTAGATATTTTCGAGATTGCAAGGGAGTAGATATTTTCGTGAGGGGGAGGGAAGACTCATGGAGCCCAATCTACTACGATCATGTGGGTGACAGGGGCAGGGGCGCGGCACACGGGTAGTCCTAGGGAACCGTGTCTGTTTTGTACCCGATCGCAGACGGTTGTTGCGTCCGACTCGTGTGTTGTTTATAAATTTGGCCAAAAAAAGTGGGAAAGGGCCAAAACACGAACATGCTTGCATGTGGACCAAATATATGTATGAAAAGGGTGGTTTGGTGTTCAAATACCCAATGCACAACTTTGATGTGGCACCTGTCGCACAAAGCACACGTTATTATTGCTATCTCCTCCCCCCACACACACTTCGTGTCACCGGGAGGGGAATCCTAGCTCTGAACGCATGCCCCCAAATAGCTAGGTCTGACATCTCACTGTACCATAACACAACACCTAAAGGAGTACATCAAACCCCTCCCCCCTTTGCTTCCGATCAAATGTGGACCATGTGCGGGCCCACAGATGTGTTCTTCCTGCGTTAGATGGGTGAGATCACTTACCAACCACACCTGTGTGTGTGTGTGTGTGAAAACGATGTGATATTATATTTAAATAACCAAATCACAAATTTGATGTGGCACATGTGCATCGCAAATTAACCGGGCATCCCCAACCCCGCGGAGGTTCATCTAGTACGAAGTAGTATTGTGCCCCCCACACTTTGAGACGGTGGGAGGGGGCATCTCACCGAGGCGTATTGTAAGACTGACCAAGAAGAATCACCACCTTGGTCGTATAACCTCTCTTGTTTGTTGGGTCAAAATCATGCATCGACGTTCCACACGCGGACCCACAAAATAGGCTAGCTTGTCGCCGATAACCACGCGAGGGAGTGCCTGAAGACAACCACTGCGTGCATGTGGCCCAAACATATGTATGAAGTGTCATGTGGTGTTTGAATATACCCAATGCACAACTTTGATGTGGCCGCGTGCTTTTGGAACCGGAAAGTCCCCACACGGAGCGGGGATTCACGACGCGTAGTATACTATAGATATATAGGGATTCATGTGCATGCGAGCCCTTGAACTTAGGTCTCGTATCTCACCATGATCGACGTACGACTATACGGTAACGCGAACTAAGAGAATAAGAATCCACCTTGGTAACCTCTCTCGCGTTGTTGGTCGAAGTGATGAACGTCCATGCGGGCCCACGAATATATAGACCGCCGATGATAACCAATCGAGGGAGAGTGTCCAAAGACAACTACTGCATGTATGTGCCCCAAACATATCTATGGACATGTGTGATGCATGCATATATGTTTGAATACGAAAAGCATAACATTTTGATGTACGCATGCATGCGTCGAAAAATGCAGAGTCTCCACACAGATTTGGTTCATGATGCGTCGCATGCTCGCCCCTCCCCCCACTTCGACCCGGTGGGAGGGATTCGTGCGTACACATGCGCGCGAATGTTCCGAACCATATAAGATGAACCAAAATTTAATCCCATCCTAATTATAATTAAGTCAAATTAACCTCTATTGTTGTCAGTCAAAGTGATTGACCAAGCGGGCACACAGAGATGGACGAAGCATCTCGCCGATAACCCCGTGAGTGAGTGCTATAGAGGACAACCGTCATCACTTGCTTGTGGGCCAAACACATGTATGGAGATGTGTGATGTTTGAATACCTAATATATATGCAGAACTTTGATGTGGCACCTACCTCGGAAACCTGTATATCCCCCACACAAACCGAGGTTCATGACACATAGTATATATATGTTTCCCCCTCCCCTCTTCGACGCGTAATATATACTCCTACGTACCATAACACAACCCAAAATTAATCCTCCCTGTTCGTCATATTACCTTCCTCGTTTTTTGACTATAAATTATTACCTTCCTCGTTGTGTCATATATTAAATGGACGACGACCTCGCGGGCCCATGGAGGGAAGAATCGCAGACGAACGAGTGACAACCATCGTCTGCACGTGGCCCAATGTGTTGGTGATGTTTTTAAAACACAATGTGCACAAATTTTTTGCGACACCTGCCTCGAAAATCGAAAGGTCCCCACACGGAGCGAGATCGATTCATGAGGTGTGTGTAGTGTGTGTGTCTCTCTCTCTCTCTCTCTCTCTATATATATATATATATATATATATATATATATATATATATATACACACACACACACATGCTGCCGGCCCTCTCCTCCCCTCTTTGACGCGTACTATATACTCCTGCCGCAACACAACCCAAAAAGAAACCTCCTTGCTGGGTCAAAGTGATGGTGGACAACCTTGCGGGGCCACAGATGAAAGCATCGCACGCAAATGTGTGTCCTATATAACGCGTAGTATTGCCTGCGGCCACCCTCTTCAACGCGTACTATATATGTACTCCTACCGTACGTATAACAAAAATCAAAAAATGAACATCCTTGTTGGTCAAATTAACCTCTCTCATCGCATGTCATAGCGCCGGACGGCGACCTCGCAGGCCCCCACACGAGTGAGTGTCCTAGGACCACCGCATGCATGTGGCCCAAAGATGCATCTCAAACTTTTTCTGCAGCGAACATGCGACCAAAGGAGCTTAGTTTTGAAAATTGAAAAAAATTGATAACATCTGTCCGTTTTTATACATTGATTGATTTCCCAGGGATTTAAATGTCCAAAAATCAAATTTGATCTACATGAGATCCGTGATAGTGCACGAAAATGGATTGCAAAATCATATGTGTACGTGTCCCTGGGTGCATATTTAGTCCCATGGAAGAAATTTCTAACATCTAGAATCTTGATTTTAAAATCCAATAAATCCAAAACTAAGTTGAAATTCATCAAACTTATCGTGGTATCATATGGACACCAAAAGCCTGTGATATTATTTTTTCATATTTGAGACAAGTTTTGATAATCTTCTTACATACAACAAATTATAAATAATTATCAATCAATATCGCAAACGAACTCTTTATTAGAACTGTGTGCGTTAGACCAACAATGCAAGTGTCATGCTTCGGTTAGCAATAACGCGGCAAAATTAATCATCAAAGAGGAAAAAAATCAATATAATACGTGTCGCGCGCGTCCCGTGTGCCGTACGAGCATGCGTGAGTTGACGAGACGCATGCTAGAAGGCAGACCGGGAGACTGAGGCATGCGCATGTTCGCTACGTACTCACTGTGGGACGTGCTAGTAGCTGTGTAAAATGACGGTAGGTGTCCCAGCAGTCCGTCGCGCAAGCTCACCGGGAGGCGAGCCAACCCTTTGACCGCCGCCCACCTCGCTCCCACTGCTCCATATTAATGGTGCTCCCAATCCGCTGGTCATAATAGGCCGCCGCACACCCCGTCCACAGTTGTCACTGCCACATGGAGTGTATTAGGATTTTGCCGAAGCGCACCATCGGTGGGAGTGGCGACGCCGGGGCTGGTGAAGTACCCGCGCAACGCATGAAGCTGGGTGCAAAGGTTGTTGTCACCGCCGACGAGGTCTCGTGCGGGTTAGCGTGCGTGCTAATGATTTGTAGCCAGATCTTGAGAATTAATTTTGGCCACCGCCAGCCTCGCTTCGTGAAATGATTGTATAGGAATGCCAGAAGTCCATCGCACAGGCTCACCGGGAAGCGAGACAACCTTTGACCGCTGCCCGGCTCGCTCCCACAGGTTCGTATTAATGGCGCGCCAGAGCGGCCACACCCCCCATCCTCGCCACACACACAATCGTCTCTGTCCGCCCAAATCCTCGACGTCGCTCTCAGTCCTCAAAGCCGGCACCCCCACCCTCGCCACACACATAATCCTGTCTCTCCGTCCGCATCCTTGACGCCACTCTCAATCCTCGTTAGTGTATGAGGATGCCGCCGAAGCGCCCCATCGGAGGGAGTGGCGACGCCGAGGCTGCTGAAGCACCGGAGCACAGCATGAATATGGAGATAGAGGTTTCCGTCGCCGCTGACAAGGTCGAGAACGAGGTTGCCAACAAGTAGAGGTGGCTCGAGAAAGAACCGCAACCGACTCCAGCAGGCCTATACTTCATCAGCAACCTCCCCGATGATATGTTGACAGTCATCATATCCTTCCTCCCAATCAAATATGGGGCAAGGACAACCGCCATTTCCTGGCGGTGGCGCCCCCTATGGCTCTCCACCCCTCTCGACCTCCTCCACGCCCACGAGCTTTGCCGTGGCTATCGCAAAATCTTGGATGCGTTCTCCCAGATCCTTAGCAGTCAGCATGGCCCAATCAGAGGCCTTATCACAGGAAAGTTCCGTTCCAATGGCAAGGCACGAGCCAAGCTTGACGAGTGGTTTCGATCCCCTGCCCTAGATCAGCTCGAGGAGCTCAGTTTTAATGATGGGCATATGCGCTCGCTGCCAACGTCCGCGCTCCGCTTGGCGCCCACACTGCGCCTCGCCAAGTTCATGAACTGCCATCCCCCCTTAATGACGCGCCCGCTCTTTTTCTACCATGACTGAAGCACCTAGAGCTCGTTGCGGTTTGCATCCCAAAGGATGACATGGAGCGCCTGCTCCGCGGCTGTACTACACTTGACTTCCTCCGTCTTTAGGCAACGAATTGGTCGAGTTGCTTCCACATCACCTCCAGGACCCTCCAGACTATTTATGTGTATTGCTGGTGCTGCAATGAGAGATCACAAAAGGTGGACCACAATATGGTCATTGAGGACACACCTTCACTTGAGAGATTACCTGTAGTTGATCAACAAGGTCCAACAAGAATCAATGTCATTTCGGCGCTGAAATTGATAGTAGTGGGCTACTCGTCTATCAAATGCTACTACTTTCAGGTACAACAGTCACCTTCTACCTCTCCTTCTTGATATCAACATTATTTGTAGTTTTGAAGATGTATGTTCGTCTCTCATCCAGAAAAGCTTCACCCAGATTCTGCGCACAGTGAAGGTCTTGGCATTAGGATCTGTCGGCCCCAACCTGGACCAAGTTGCTAGTTTCCTGAGATGCTTTTCATGCCTGAAGAAGCTTTATATAGAGGTGATGTCCCTTTCCTATTAAATGTTAACCATAAGGGAGTTCAATTTTTTGCACCTTTTCCCAAGTTTACAATGACAATGCACTACGATTTCTGAAGGAATTTTGGAGGATTTCAGGACATACATCCCCCACCCCATATTGGTTACTTGATTGATATGATTACAATTCATAAGCATTTCTCCTTTGGATTCATATGTACTAGTTTTCTTAGGGAATTTTTCATCCACTCCAACCTCTTGTGAAGAAGGCTACATTTTTCTAGATTGTAATCAAATGCCCATGTTAATCATGTCAGATCAAATATGGCATGTTGGTGCATTTTACAAATCCTGCAAACCAAATAGGCATGTAGTAGTGTTGATAATAATAGGCCCGGAGGTGGATAATGTTTATAATGACAATCAGATCGAATGCCTGGATCTGCATCTCTCAAAAATTACTTTAAACTCCTATCGAGGGACCTTACCGGAGATTACATTCGCCAGGTTCTTTGTTGCCAGAGCAAGGGTGCTGAAGGTAATGAGGTTGAACATGCATTTAAATAGGTAATACGAATGGTTTGTTGATCAGAGCCGGTAGCTACTGCAGAATGGAAGAGGCTCCAAAAACGCTAAACTTCGTACTGGAAGTGCATATGACAGAGTAATTGGCAGTCATTGTGTCAAACCCATACATGACTTGTCAGCGGCTGATCCCTTTGCAGAAATGACGAGGTTTTGAAAGCGGCCTTACTATTTTTATTTTTAGTTTGAACCTCTCTTATATCCATGTTCAGCTGATCAGCATGGGCGTTGGTAGCTGAATGAGCTGAATTTCATTTCTAATATCAGTTTAAACCATGTAATCTTCAAACTTGAGCCATGTAACTCTAGAATTTGAACCTTGTAATATTTCGGGCTTTTGTGGTACAATCAATTAAATGGCATTGTATGAGACTCCTAGATTGGTAGTAACATTTTAACCTTAATATGCAATAGACTTAGATTTTATTAACGAGTCACGACCAGGGATCCAGCCGGAAGCAGAGCAATGGCAAACGTCGTCACACGAAGATGTAGATGATTAGATGCTCATTTCTCCTAGTTTAGTATGCATGTAATTGCTTGTTTTGGTGTGTGGAAATGTTATGTGTGTAGTCACATATGTAATTGTATGTTTAATTTGGTCATGCAATGCTGTTCTTATAAGTATATGTGTTGATGTTCTGTAGACAGAGCATATCACAACGCACAAGGACCACACTAGGTCACCCATCGGTGATGAATTCATCAATTGCAGACAGTTGTATACCAGCAGGCGTTTCCCACAACACACACGGCTTATTCCATCACAAACAACTCGGATGGATCAACTGTATGCCACGTATCGCACACGCAACTCTAATCTGATTTGTGTTTGATGTCTCCACCATCGCTCGCACAGTCCGTCTTATTTGCCATGTATCACTGTGCCGGCCTCTGCTCGCGTCCCTCGGCGCGATGTGCTTGTCGTTAGGCGCTGCGGCGCGTTCTGCTCGCGTCCGTCGGCGCGCTCTGCTCGCATACCTCCACGCGCTCGGCTTGTGGACTGATTTTCCTTGTGTGTTCAACTACTATATGCATATATATGGTAGCTCGCGGTTGAGGCAACCGCGGAGCCTCTGCTCGCGTCCCTCCATGCGCGCTCTGCCAGCGGTTGGGCCTACGCACGATCACATCGGGGGCCCCATATGCATGCAGTTGCGCCGTGTGTGTCGCCATGATGCAGTTACGTGCGACACGATGGAGTTACGCGCTGCAAATTAGAACTGCCATCCGGGCGTGCGGATATTCTAGGACGTCTGGCTTTCCCTTTAATTCATGCAGCCATTATAACCTTAGTCTCTTCAACCTTTTGATTGCGCCCCACAACACAATGAGCGCACCCATGATGACACATAGAGAGGGGATGTCTAGCGGCGCTCCAATGGAGTTTGGCGAGCATAAAGTGGAGACCCACG
The DNA here is from genome assembly GCA_902687465.1 of Secale cereale. NCBI lineage: Eukaryota > Viridiplantae > Streptophyta > Magnoliopsida > Poales > Poaceae > Secale > Secale cereale. The sequence continues at coordinate 684,253,009 of LR738713.1, forward strand.
CAAGGGAGATGAATCTCTCGGTCGTGTACACCATCGACCCAGCCGTGGTGGACGACTACATCAACACCGTTGAGCAGTTGCTTGCTCGAGACAAGTACAAGGTGGTCGGCATCGACCTCCAGTACACCGGTGGTCATCCCAACATAGATCAAAAGGTTGCCGTCGCCCAGTTGTGCGTGCACAATCATGTCCTCATCTACCACTACTGCATGGCCACAGAGACTTGCGATCGTTTCACCGGGTTTGTCAACAACACCCAATACAAGTTTGCTATGGTGGATACCACCGACGATGTAAAATCACTCAGGGTTACGGGCTTGGTTTGCAAGAACCTTGTCGAAATCTGTGGCCACTACCAGGTCTGGGGAAGCACGAAGAAGGACTCCCTTGTTGAACTCACCTCGGCCATCATCGACCCCTACTACAAAAAGATGAAGCAGGAAGCCAACAGAACACGTCCCGTATCCTGGCACGGGGCCTGGGTGCGGCAATTGGATGAACCTCACCTTAGGTTCGTGGCCAAGAGCATGTAGACATGCTACGAGATGCACAAGTGTATCGTTGACATGAGGAAGTGCCTCCTTCCCAAAATCGACGAGGTGAGATCGAGCCACCAGGAGAGCAGTGGCAACAAGCGTCACAAGAAGTAGATGATGATCAAATGGTCATTTATCCTAGCTAATCATGCATGTAATATATAGTTTACTTTGGTGTGTGGAAATGTCATATGTGTAGTAGCCACTTATGTAATTATGCATGTAATAGTTTACTTTGGTGTGTGCAAATGCCATGTGTGTAGTAGCCACCTATGTAGTTGGATGTTTAATTTGGTTATGCAACCGTGTCCTTATAAGTGTCTCTCTCTCTCTCTCTCTCTCTCTCTCTCTCTCTCTCTCTCCCTCTCTCTCTCTGTATAGTTGTTCTGTATGCAATCGAATCGCACAACACACACGTCTTATTA
>LR738713.1:684255321-684269567 GCA_902687465.1 Secale cereale
TTGGTGTGTGGAAATGTCATATGTGTAGTAGCCACTTATGTAATTATGCATGTAATAGTTTACTTTGGTGTGTGCAAATGCCATGTGTGTAGTAGCCACCTATGTAGTTGGATGTTTAATTTGGTTATGCAACCGTGTCCTTATAAGTGTCTCTCTCTCTCTCTCTCTCTCTCTCTCTCTCTCTCTCTCTCTCCCTCTCTCTCTCTGTATAGTTGTTCTGTATGCAATCGAATCGCACAACACACACGTCTTATTAGCAGAAATCGCCTGTGTTATTATCGGTCTTCGCACACATTTCTGATTACACACTTGTTTGCCGCGTATCACACACATCTTATTTAATTGAACCGTTTTTGTCCTGTTGGCTCAACGCAAACAGTTCATCCGAGTGAACCGTATGCCGTATACCGCACACACCTTGATCTGGCCAACTATTTCTTTTGTGTTGCCTAATCACAAATAGTTCATCCGAGTGAACCGTGTGCTGTGTATCGCACACGCCTTCATCTGGCTACCCATTTCTATTCTTCTGCCTCATCGCAAACGATTCATTGAACTAAACCGCATGCCCCGTATCGCACACGCAACTAAATTCCGAACCGTGTTTGATGTATCCGCCATCACAAACATTTTGCATCTTTTTTGAAGTTTTTTACATCATCGTTTGCGATTAATGCATCGCGCACAGTTTTGTCAAAGGGTCTTTGATAGTAGTGCCGCGTTAGCAGCATCCTGCACCAGTGGTAGGCCAATAAAAACCAGGTTGTAATACCTTGTTTGCAGTTTTGTCTTTAGCATGGTCTCCTCCATATGCCTCGGAGTGACACTTTGGTAAGAATTGTTCATGTTCATGTTCAGTTACACAACATCTAATAGCACCATCTACTCCTTTGTTCTATAGACATGTGTCATCCCAAAAGTAATGTCTTAATCAAAGAAGAACTTTTTATTTTGTTGGTATGTGAAACTGGGTGGTATATATTTAGCAACAATGAAATTAGCATAGTCTGCATACCAAGGAGTATTACGAGAAGAATTTATAACAACTAATTGTTCATCAGGAAAACTATCATCAATAGGCAGCTGCTTGGTGGCTTCTCGCCCCCTCTTTGGTTACCCCAAGTGGAAGGTTTAAGATGCAGTGTAGCAGAAGTTTTCCCTTGGCAATACCAAGGATCGATTTCCCTGAGACTCCCAGTTTCAACAAGAAGGTGTCAACTGCTAACGGCGCCAGATATTAGCAATCAACATGGACCTGCACACAGATACAAATAACTTTGCTCCCAACGAGTACAGAGAGGTTGTCAATCCCTCCGGCCTTGTAGTTTACAAAGGATCAAACGCAAGTGATAATAGTGATAGGTATAATTGCAATAGTAAGTAAAAAGCTGAAAGTAAATAGCGGATGTGATCAATGATGGTAATATGGACCGGAGTCTCATGATGTTCACTAGTGATGTCTCTCTCCCAAAAGACGATAAAACAGCTATGTGAGGTAAACGAATTACAGCTGGGCAATTGACAGGACCATGTGCGCAAACCAATGCTGACTAAGTTGCAAGAAAGGTAGAGGTTCAAAGCATGGGCGGTACGCCGAGGTAAGTAGACCGAAATCCATCTGCATCTACTACTAATCATCCACCTTGAGATATCTATCCAGAACATCTCGCTGGTATTAAGTTGCGAGTCCCACCCATAGTGTAAACTCAAAGCAACATACAACTGCATTAAAATAACTTTGCGTAAAGTAAACAATCCTTGCACCCGCGGGCACAAGCACCGTTGTTTTCCCCCTTGTGGCAACATCACATCCCCTAGACTCATGTTTCTGTCACTCAAACTAGTCATCGAGGGGCATGAACCCACAATCAAGCATAACGTTCCCTCTTGGAGTCACTACCTACTACTTGGCCAAAGCAATAAATAACAATGGAGAACATGCAAGAATTACTTACGAACATAAATCTAAAAGAGGTGAATCAAATATATTACTCAAACACAATCTGAACATAATCTCATAATCCATCGGATCCCAGCAAACTCGTCATAGCAACAGCATAAGGATTACATATGTGCCTCGATCATATAGGGCAGCTCACGAGGACTAATTAGTGAAGCACAAGAACGGGAGGAGAACATCACATAGCTACTGGTCATGGACCCATGGTCCAAGGGAGACTACTCACAGCTCATTCGGGAGGCGTCCATGGTGGTGGAGAAGCTCCCGGTGGTGATCCTCCCCTCCGGCAGGGTGCCGGGAAGAGTTCTCCTGGTGCTCCCGATCTTGGAAGCGGCGGCGGCGGCGGAACAGAGATGAGATCGCGAAAAAGAGTTCCCGTCTCGAGGGTTTCGGGAGACGCTTTAAATATATGCCAAAGGGGGGCATCAGACGAGGCTCGGGGGGCCTAGACGCCCCCCCGGCGCGGCCCAGGGGGGGGCGCCACCAGGGCGCCTGGGGCCCTGGTGGCCCCCCTCCGGCTGTGCTTCGGGTGCCTGGTAGCTTCTGGAACGCTGATTTTTTATATAATTTTTCTGGATTTTTTCTGGCAGTTCTCGTAATGTGAAAACCTGAAATACAAAAACAACCGAAAACAGAAACTGGCACTGGGGTGCACTGAGTTAATAGGTTAGTCCAAATATGATCAAAAGTGTATGGAAGTGTATAAATAACATAGCAATATCACCCAAAAGAGGCATGGAGCAAGCAGAAATTATAGATACGTTTTGGACGTATCAACATCCCCAAGCTTAATTCCTGCTCGTCCTCGAGTAGGTAAATGATAACAAGAATAATTTCTGTGGTGACATGATATTAACCATATAGGACTTTTTCATAGTCACATGACAAAAGCTTACTGAGACAATGAATCTATAGTAATTAAGTTGCCTCATGAGAAAATCACAAAGAACTGAAAGTTTTACAATATGATATTGAAACATCAAATAGATTTGTAATGAACATGATGTGCAAATATGATAAAGTGATATCTAGCTTGCCCCCTTTAGTGAAGCAAAACATAAATGCAGGGGCACCTCCAAGGTTTAAGTGATGACTAGATACAATGATTTCAGAATAAACGATATCACAATCATGCAAAAGACAATGCTACTTTGGGACAATGCACATTACACTCAGAATGACAATCATGCTCTCAGTAGTTGGTGCTTTAAAAGAAGGTGGAGACTCTTGAACCATGGCTTTTGTTGGCAAGGTTGAAAACCCGTAGTCGGAAACAAAAACAAAACATGTACCAGAGCTCTTGGTTTTAAAAACAGAGGTAACAATTATTTTTTTGATTATGCATGTTTCGTCAACGAATGCTAGCAGACAACTCAATCACTTCTTGAGATGGACAAGTTTCGAGGAACGGCTCCCGAATGAGGACGATCACATCCTCTTAATCTCCTTTGTTTATCACTGCCAAAGTTTTCTGATTTCTCATGAACAAAGCGTGAAGGAGGGTTTGTTTGTTGTATTATTTTTAATGAGCCGGGCGCACTCTATGCCATTTCCTTCTCGTATTATGGGTTTGCAGATTATACATGCAATCCCGGGGTGAAGCTTGTCCAACTTAAAAAGATCATGAATTAACCACTACTTCCTCATGAACTTACAACAGAGGCACAAAATAGGAATGCTTTTTTTCTTTGAATAATTTCGAGATGGTACATGCAAGTCTCCGTTAGGAATGGCAGGTAAATACCATGTAGGAAGGTATGGTGGACTCATATGGCATAACTGGATTAAAAGGATGAGGATGCACAAGCAGTTAGTCCGCTTAGTACAGGTGAAGGTTAGCAAAAGACTGGGAGCGACCAACTAAAAGAGCAATGATGGTCATAATCATGCAGAGCGACAAAGCAACATTGAATCAGGCATGGAAGTTATATCGCTACTCAGAAACAAAAGATCATCAAGGCTTGACAGACTTTCTTTACAGTCTTAAATATGCGTGAGCATATGCCAAGTCAATCAAAATAAATTCTTTGAAGGAAGATATTACTAAACCATACCACATCATAGGCAAACAAATCATGTTGGTACTCCAATAACACATTGGGAACCCCCCAGCTATTTGAGACTAACCATAAGAAAACCTGAACTACTAAGCGTCATTATGCACGTAGCATCTTTATCATAGACATATCAACCAATGCAACGGAAGCAAACTCTCTTAATAAGAGAAGCATGATGACTAAAGAGAGTTCAAGCAACCAACTAAACGAAAGCTCTTTAAAAAGATAAGTATGAAAACTAAGAGCTAAGTATGATAGTAGCTATTGAAAGAAACACACAGCAGAGATAGATATGAAAATTCTATGTTATGTTCTAGGTAGAAGTGGAGCGTGTTTCTCTCCCACATAAAGAAAGCTGAGTTCCGACTCGTTATGAAAAGCTAAAGAAAACTAAAAGGAAAACTAAAAGCAAGACGCTCCAAGCATAGCACATAACACATGAAGTGATTAAAATATAGTGGAACGAAAGACGAACTGATAATGTTGATGGAGAAGGGGATGCACGGGGGCATCCCCAAGCTTAGACGCTTGAGTCTCCTTGAATATTTCTTGGGGGTGCATGGGGGCATCCCCAAGCTTGAGCGTTTGACAATCCTGAATCTTTTTATCATCTTCCCTCGCACACTTGAAAACTCCCTTCATACATAACTCATCATAATATGATTAGCGAGGTTAGTACCCATAATAAAATAATTGCTCCTTGCTGGAAATAAAGATATTCTTGAAGTTCTACTGTTTCTCAAGATTGCCAAAAGGTTTTTGCAAAGAAAAAGCAAGCTCTAGGTTTGCAAAATGAAGGAAAGGCAAAACAGGACAGAATCTGTGAAAAACAGAACAGCAGGTAGTAAATGATTTTTCCGGGGCACTTCTGCAACTCTAATAAAAAAACTCAAAACAGACGCACGAAAGACAATTATATAGAGCACGCTGTCGAAAAAATTCAGACCAAAAAGATGACTGGTGATTTTATACGAATTTTTCTATCCAAGGACAGAATCTGTTTCCTGGGCAGCACGTCACAACCTTTGAACTTTCTTGCAATCAGAGGCTATACTTGGCACAAAATTGAAAGGCAAAGATACAATGATGATGCTACAGTAGTAACAACATCAAGACACAACAAAAACAAAATAAAATTTATTCATTGGGCTGCCTCCCAAAAGCGCTTTCTTTTATGCCTTTAAGCTAGGCATAATGCATTGAGGAATCAATAACCATCATAATAATCGGAGCTATAGATTGCTTCAAATGGTTCCTCAACAAGTTCACTCTTGTTCCTTCTAGGAAAGGGGTACACACCTTTTGCCTTTCCGCGCAAGCGGATTTGTCCCTTACCTATATCAATGAAGCCTTTTACTGCTCGGAGGAAGTCCCTTCCAAGCACTATATTTCCTTGGTTTGGCTCCATGATGAAGAAATCAATCATTGCAATCCCTTTAAGGAATTTAACTGGCACGTCTTTTATTCTTCCCTGGATTTCAGAAATATCTCCATTAGTGCGTTCATGATAAGATGGTAATCTATCCATGTCAAATTTTAAAGAATCATGAACAATTTTTGGCATAGTAGAAACCATAGATCCAATATCACAATAAGCAAGGAAGTCTTGATTAGAGATGCTAATCCTAACAAAAGGCTCCCAATCATTGTCTACTTCCAAAATGGCTTCTTATTGGGTTTGGGTTTCTCTACCTTCATCAAGTCTAGAGCATCCATTCTCTTCTCAATAGTAGCAAGTCTATCTATGACAGTATCAAAGTTATGATCATAAACAAAGTAACTAGATAGACCATGTCTAATTTCAAGAGCTCTAGCTTCATCACTCTCTAGGAAATCTCCCTCGGCTATAATATCAAGAGAGTGTTTACACCATTTAAAAAGACCATGGTAAAAATTTCTAAGCACAATTTTTATAGGTATCCAAGGCATAATTCTCCTATGTGCATCAAAAATTCTGTCCCATGCCTTCTTCATATTTTCTCCATCCCTTTGATGGAAATCTAGAACTTCTGATTCCCTCAAAGCACCAAATCCTAACATGTTTGGCTAAACAGAAAGGACTACTAACAAAAAAGCAAAATAAATTTTTTTGTAATTTTTGATAAAGGATACTAAAGCAAAAACTAAAAGGTAAACTAACAAGACTAAAAGCAAAGGTAAAAGATAGCGTGCAACTCCCCTATCCTGAAGAGTGGAGTCCTCGGCAACGGCGCCAGAAATTGCTTTGCTTGGTGGCTTCTCGCCCCCTCATTGGTTACCCCAAGTGGAAGGTTTAAGATGCAGTGTAGCAGAAGTTTTCCCTTGGCAATACCAAGGATCGATTTCCCTGAGACTCCCAGTTTCAACAAGAAGGTGTCAACTGCTAACGGCGCCAGATATCAGCAATCAACGTGGACCTGCACACAGATACAAATAACTTTGCTCCCAACGAGTCCAGAGAGGTTGTCAATCCCTCCGGCCTTGTAGTTTACAAAGGATCAAACGCAAGTGATAATAGTGATAGGTATAATTGCAATAGTAAGTAAAAAGCTGAAAGTAAATAGCGGATGTGATCAATGATGGTAATATGGACCGGAGTCTCATGATGTTCACTAGTGATGTCTCTCTCCCAAAAGACGGTAAATTGCTATGTGAGGTAAACGAATTACAGCTGGGCAATTGACAGGACCATGTGCACAAACCAATGCTGACTAAGTTGCAAGAAAGGTAGAGGTTCAAAGCATGGGCGGTACGCCGAGGTAAGTAGACCGAAATCCATCTGCATCTACTACTAATCATCCACCTTGAGATATCTATCCAGAACATCTCGCTGGTATTAAGTTGCGAGTCCCACCCATAGTGTAAACTCAAAGCAACAGACAACTGCATTAAAAGAACTTTGCGTAAAGTAAACAATCCTTGCACCCGCGGGCACAAGCACCGTTGTTTTCCCCCTTGTGGCAACAACACATCCCCTAGACTCATGTTTCTGTCACTCAAACTAGTCATCGAGGGGCATGAACCCACAATCAAGCATAACGTTCCCTCTTGGAGTCACTACCTACTACTTGGCCAAAGCAATAAATAACAACGGAGAACATGCAAGAATTACTTACGAACATAAATATATAAGAGGTGAATCAAATATATTACTCAAACACAATCTGAACATAATCTCATAATCCATCGGATCCCAGCAAACTCATCATAGCAACAGCATAAGGATTACATATGTGCCTCGATCATGTAGGGCAGCTCACGAGGACTAATTAGTGAAGCACAAGAACGGGAGGAGAACATCACATAGCTACTGGTCATGGACCAATGGTCCAAGGGAGACTACTCACAACTCATCCGGGAGGCGTCCATGGTGGTGGAGAAGCTCCCGGTGGTGATCCTCCCCTCCGGCAGGGTGCCGGGAAGAGTTCTCCTGGTGCTCCCGATCTTGGAAGCGGCGGCGGCGGCGGCGGAACAGAGATGAGATCGCGAAAAAGAGTTCCCGTCTCGAGGGTTTCGGGAGACGCTTTAAATATATGCCAAAGGGGGGCATCAGACGATGCTTGGGGGGCCCAGGCGCCCCCCCCGGCGCGGCCCAGGGGGGGGTGCTAGGATTCTCGCCCCTCGTTGGTTACCCCAAGTGGAAGGTTTGAGATGCAGTGTAGCAGAAGTTTTCCCTTGGCAAAGATACCAAGGATCGTATTCCCCTGAGACTCCCAGTTTCAACAAGAAGGTGTCAACTGCTAACGGCGCCAGATATTAGCAATCAACGTGGACCTGCGCACAGATACAAATAACTTGGCTCCCAACGAGTACAAAGAGGTTGTCAATCCCTCCGGCCTTGTAGTTTACAAAGGATCAAACGCAAGTGATAATAGTGATAGGTATAATTGCAATAGTAAGCAAAAAGCGGAAAAGTAAATAGCGGATGTGATCAATGATGGTAATATGGACCGGAGTTTCATGATGTTCACTAGTGATGTCTCTCTCCCAAAAGACGATAAAACAGCTATGTGAGGTAAACGAATTATAGCTGGGCAATTGACAGGACCATGTGCGCAAACCAATGCTGACTAAGTTGCAAGAAAGGTAGAGGTTCAAAGCATGGGTGGTACGCCGAGGTAAGTAGACCGAAATCCATCTGCATCTACTACTAATCATCCACCTTGAGATATCTATCAAGAACATCTCGCTGGTATTAAGTTGCGAGTCCCACCCATAGTGTAAACTCAAAGCAACAGATAACTGCATTAAAAGAACTTTGCGTAAAGTAAACAATCCTTGCACCCGCGGGCACAAGCACCGTTGTTTTCCCCCTTGTGGCAACAGCACATCCCCTAGACTCATGTTTCTGTCACTCAAACTAGTCATCGAGGGGCATGAACCCACAATCAAGCATAACGTTCCCTCTTGGAGTCACTACCTACTACTTGGCCAAAGCAATAAATAACAACGGAGAACATGCAAGAATTACTTACGAACATAAATATAAAAGAGGTGAATCAAATATATTACTCAAACACAATCTAAACATAATCTCATAATCCATCGGATCCCAGCAAACTCATCATAGCAACAGCATAAGGATTACATATGTGCCTCGATCATGTAGGGCAGCTCACGAGGACTAATTAGTGAAGCACAAGAACGGGAGGAGAACATCACATAGCTACTGGTCATGGACCCATGGTCCAAGGGAGACTACTCACAACTCATCCGGGAGGCGTCCATGGTGGTGGAGAAGCTCCCGGTGGTGATCCTCAGCTCCGGCAGGGTGCTGGGAAGAGTTCTCCTGGTGCTCCCGATCTTGAAAGCGGCGGCGGCGGCGGAACAGAGATGAGATCGCGAAAAAGAGTTCTCGTCTCGAGGGTTTCGGGAGACGCTTTAAATATATGCCAAAGGGGGGCATCAGACGAGGCTCGGGGGGCCCAGGCGCCTAGGGCCCTGGTGGCCCCCCTCCGGCTGTGCTTCGGGTGCCTGGTAGCTTCTGGAACGCTGATTTTTTATATAATTTTTCTGGATTTTTTCTGGCAGTTCTCGTAATGGGAAAACCTGAAATACAAAAACAGCCGAAAACAGAAACTGGAACTGGGGTGCACTGAGTTAATAGGTTAGTCCAAATATGATCAAAAGTGTATGGAAGTGTATAAATAACATAGCAATATCACCCAAAAGAGGCATGGAGCAAGCAGAAATTATAGATACGTTTTGGACGTATCAACATCCCCAAGCTTAATTCCTGCTCGTCCTCGAGTAGGTAAATGATAACAAGAATAATTTCTGTGGTGACATGCTATTAACCATATAGGACTTTTTCATAGTCATATGACAAAAGCTTACTGAGGCAATGAATCTATAGTAATTAAGTTGCCTCATGAGAAAATCACAAAGAACTGAAAGTTTTACAATATGATATTGAAACATCAAATAGATTTGTAATGAACATGATGTACAAATATGATAAAGTGATATCTAGCTTGCCCCCTTTAGTGAAGCAAAAAATAAATGCAGGGGCACCTCCAAGGTTTAAGTGATGACTAGATACAATGATTTCAGAATAAACGATATCACAATCATGCAAAAGACAATGCTACTTTGGGACAATGCACATTACACTCAGAATGACAATCATGCTCTCAGTAGTTGGTGCTTTAAAAGAAGGTGGAGACTCTCGAACCGTGGCTTTTGTTGGCAAGGTTGAAAACCCGTAGTCGGAAACAAAGACAAAACATGTACCAGAGCTCTTGATTTTAAAAACAGAGGTAACAATTATTTTTTTGATTATGCATGTTTCGTCAACGAATGCTAGCAGACAACTCAATTACTTCTTGAGATGGACAAGTTTCGAGGAATGGCTCCCGAATGAGGACGATCACATCCTCTTAATCTCCTTTGTTTATCACTGCCAAAGTTTTCTGATTTCTCATGAACAAAGCGTGAAGGAGGGTTTGTTTGTTATATTATCTTTTTGAGCCGGGCGCACTCAATGCCAGTTCCTTCTCGTATTATGGGTTTGCGCATTATACATGCAATCCCGGGGTGAAGCTTGTCCAACTTAAAAAGATCATGAATTAACCACTACTTCCTCATGAACTTACAACAGAGGCACTAAATAGGAATGCTTTTTTTCTTTGAATAATTTTGAGATGGTACATGCAAGTCTCCGTTAGGAATGGCAGGTAAATAACATGTAGGAAGGTATGGTGGACTAACTGGATTAAAAGGATGTGGATGCACAAGCAGTCAGTCCGCTTAGTACAGGTGGAGGTTAGCAAAAGACTGGGAGCGACCAACTAAGAGAGCAATGACGGTCATAATCATGCAGAGCGACAAAGCAACATTGAATCAGGCATGGAAGTTATATCGCTACTCAGAAACAAAAGATCATCAAGGCTTGACAGACTTTCTTTACAGTCTTAAATATGCGTGAGCATACGCCAAGTCAATCAAAATAAATTCTTTGAAGGAAGATATTACTAAACCATACCACATCATAGGCAAACAAATCATGTTGGTACTCCAATAACACATTGGGAACCCCCCAGCTATTTGAGACTAACCATAAGAAAACCTGAACTACTAAGCGCCATTATGCACGTAGCATCTTTATCATAGACATATCAACCAATGCAACGGAAGCAAACTCTCTTAATAAGATAAGCATGATGACTAAAGAGAGTTCAAGCAACCAACTAAACGAAAGCTCTTTAAAAAGATAAGCATGAAAACTAAGAGCTAAGCATGATAGTAGCTATTGAAAGACAAAGAACACACACAGCAGTGATAGATATGAAAATTCTATGTTATGTTCTAGGTAGAAGTGGAGCGTGTTTCTCTCCCACATAAAGAAAGCTGAGTTCCGACTCGTTATGAAAAACTAAAGAAAATTAAAAGGAAACTAAAAACAAGACGCTCCAAGCATAGCACATAACACATGAAGTGATTAAAATATAGTGGAACGAAAGACGAACTGATAATGTTGATGGAGAACGGGATGCACGGGGGCATCCCCAAGCTTAGACGCTTGAGTCTCCTTGAATATTTCTTGGGGGTGCACGGGGGCATCCCCAAGCTTGAGCGTTTGACACTCCTGAATCTTTTTATCATTTTCCCTCGCACACTTGAAAACTCCCTTCATACATAACTCATCATAATCTGATTAGCGAGGTTAGTACCCATAATAAAATAATTGTTCCTTGCTGGAAATAAAGATATTATTGAAGTTCTACTGTTTCTCAAGATTGCCAAAAGGTTTTTGCAAAGAAAAAGCAAGCTCTAGGTTTGCAAAATGAAGGAAAGGCAAAACAGGACAGAATCTGTGAAAAACAGAACAACAGGTAGTAAATGATTTTTCCGGGGCACTTCTGCAACTCTAATAAAAAAACTCAAAACAGACGCACGAAAGACAATTATATATAGCACTCTGTCGAAAAAATTCAGACCAAAACGATGATCTGGTGATTTTATACAAATTTTTCTATCCAAGGACAGAATGTGTTTCCTGGACAGCACGTCACAACTTTTGAACTTTCTTGCAATCAGAGGCTAAACTTGGCACAAAGCTGAAAAGAAAAGATACAATGATGTTGCTCCAGTAGTAACAAACATCAAGACCACTAAAAACTGAAAGAACAAACTGAAAGCAAAGATAACAAGGGTTGTCTCCCTAGAGCTCTTTCTTTATAGCCATAAAGATAGGCTTAAGACTTTAATGATGCTCTCGTAGGAATAAGAGTTGAAGAACAAAAGAGAGCATCAAGAAGCAAATACCAAACACATTTAAGCCTAACATGCTTCCTATGCATAAGAATATTGCAATAGAATAATTCATTGAAGCACAAAGCAATAAGCATAGGAAGACAAAACAAGTGCAGCTTCAAAACCTTCAACATAAAGAGAGGGACTTTGATATTATTGAAATATCTATAAGCATATGTTCCCTTCTCATAATAATTTTCAGTGGGATCATGGATGAACTCAACAATATAACTATCACATAAGGCATTATTTCCATGATCCAAAAGCATAAAAGTGTCATTACTTTTCATATAAGCAAAATCTTTCTTATTAGGAATAGTGAGAGTAAGACTATCATAACCATCATGGTAATCATTGTATTTAGGAGGCATATCATAATCATAATAAATTTTATCCTCAATAGTAGGTGGACTGAAAACATCATATTCATCATTGTAATCATCATATATAAGAAGCAAAGTATCATCAAAGTAAATTTTCTCTTCAAAAGTTGGGGGACTAAAAATATCATGTTCATCAAACGTGTCATCCCCAAGATTAGAGCTTTCCATGTCATTAGCAATATTGATATTCAAAGAAAGCATACTAATAACACACCACCATCATGATTGTTATGCAAATAATAAAGTTCCATAGGTTTTTTAATTTTCTCTTCAAACACATCATGTCCCAAAGCAAGGTAGAGCTTATAAAGCTCTCTCATATTTTTGTTGTTTTCCATTAAGCAAAACTAGTGAAAAGACATAAAGAAAACTGAAAGGTAAACTAACAAGACTAAAAAGCAAAGATAAAAGATAGCGTGCAACTCCCCTATCTTGAAGAGTGGAGTCCCCGGCAACGGCGCCAGAAATTGCTTTGCTAGGCTTCTCGCCCCTCGTTGGTTACCCCAAGTGGAAGGTTTGAGATGTAGTGTAGCAGAAGTTTTCCCTTGGCAAAGATACCAAGGATCGTTTTCCCCTGAGACTCCTAGTTTCAACAAGAAGGTGTCAACTGCTAACGGCGCCAGATATTAGCAATCAACGTGGACCTGCACACAGATACAAATGACTTTGCTCCCAACGAGTACAGAGAGGTTGTCAATCCCTCCGGCCTTGTAGTTTACAAAGGATCAAACGCAAGTGATAATAGTGATAGGTATAATTGCAATAGTAAGTAAAAAGCGGAAAAGTAAATAGCGGATGTGATCAATGATGGTAATATGGACCGGAGTCTCATGATGTTCACTAGTGATGTCTCTCTCCCAAAAGACGATAAAACAGCTATGTGAGGGAAACGAATTACAGCTGGGCAATTGACAGGACCATGTGCGCAAACCAATGCTGACTAAGTTGCAAGAAAGGTAGAGGTTCAAAGCATGGGCGGTACGCCGAGGTAAGTAGACCAAAATCCATCTGCATCTACTACTAATCATCCACCTTGAGATATCTATCCAGAACATCTCGCTGGTATTAAGTTGCGAGTCCCACCTATAGTGTAAACTCAAAGCAACAGACAACTGCATTAAAAGAACTTTGCGTAAAGTAAACAATCCTTGCACCCACGGGCACAAGCACCGTTGTTTTCCCCCTTGTGGCAACAGCACATCCCCTAGACTCATGTTTCTGTCACTCAAACTAGTCATCGAGGGGCATGAACCCACAACAAGCATAACGTTCCCTCTTGGAGTCACTACCTACTACTTGGCCAAAGCAATAAATAACAACGGAGAACATGCAAGAATTACTTACGAACATAAATATAAAAGAGGTGAATCAAATATATTACTCAAACACAATCTGAACATAATCTCATAATCCATCGGATCCCAGCAAACTCATCATAGCAACAACATAAGGATTACATATGTGCGTCGATCATGTAGGGCAGCTCACGAGGACTAATTAGTGAAGCACAAGAACGGGAGGAGACCATCACATAGCTACTGGTCATGGACCCATGGTCCAAGGGAGACTACTCACAACTCATCCGGGAGGCGTCCATGGTGGTGGAGAAGCTCCCGGTGGTGATCCTCCCCTCCGGCAGGGTGCCGGGAAGAGTTCTCCTGGTGCTCCCGATCTTGGAAGCGGCGGCGGCGGCGGAACAGAGATGAGATCGCGAAAAAGAGTTCTCGTCTCGAGGGTTTCGGGAGACGCTTTAAATATATGCCAAAGGGGGGCATCAGACGAGGCTCGGGGGGCCCAGGCGCCCCCCCGGCGCGGCCCAGGGGGGGCGCCCTGGTGGCCCCCCTCCGGCTGTGCTTCGGGTGCCTGGTAGCTTCTGGAACGCTGATTTTTTATATAATTTTTCTGGATTTTTTCTGGCAGTTCTCGTAATGTGAAAACCTGAAATACAAAAACAGCCGAAAACAGAAACTGGCACTGGGGTGCACTGAGTTAATAGGTTAGTCCAAATATGATCAAAAGTGTATGGAAGTGTATAAATAACATAGCAATATCACCCAAAAGAGGCATGGAGCAAGCAGAAATTATAGATACGTTTTGGACGTATCAGCAGCG
>LR738713.1:684276238-684294326 GCA_902687465.1 Secale cereale
GGTGTGCCCCCAGGTTTGTCGCTTCCTGGTGTGTCCCCTTCTGGTGTTTCTTCGCTAATATTTTTTATATATTACAAAAAATTCTCCGTAAATTTTTCAGGTCATTTGGAGTTGTGAAGAATACTTATCTCTGATGCAACCATTTCCGGTCCAAAATTCTAGCTGCCGGCAATCTCCCTTTTCATGTGAAACTTGCAAAATAAGATAGAAAAAGCATAATAATTGTATCATAAAGGGAAATAATGACCGAAAACATAATTGATGTCTACTACACAACTTGTTCTTGTAGACTCATGTTGGGCCTCCAAGCGCAGAGTTTTGTAGGACAGTAGCAATTATCCCTCAAGTGGATGACCTAAGGTTTATCAATCTGTGGGAGGTGTAGGATGAAGATGGTCTCTCTCGAACAACCCTGCAACCAAATAACAAAGAGTCTCTTGTGTCCCCAACACACCCAATACAATGGAAAATTGTATAGGTGCACTAGTTCGGTGAGAAGATGGTGATACAAGTGTAATATGGATAGTAGATATTGATTTTTGTGATAGTAACAATAAAAAACATAAAGGTAGCAAGTGATAAAACGAAGCACAAACGATATTGCAATGCTTGAAAATGAGGCCTAGGGTCCGTACTTTCGCTAGTGCAATCTCTCAACAATACTAATATAATTGGATCACACAACCATCCCTCAATGTGCAATGAAGAATCACTCCAAAGTTCCTATCTAGCATAGAACACAAGAATGAATTATTTGTCACTATTATTTTCGATCGATCTATCCAAGAGTTCGCACTAAAATAACACAAGTTATTCTTTCCGATCGATCTATCAAGAGTTCATACTAAAATAACACAAGTTATTCTTTCCGATCAATCTATCAAGAGTTTGTACTAAAATAACACCAAAAAAATTCATATTCATAATACTCAATCCAACACAAAGGAATTCAAAGAGTGCCCCAAGATTTCTACTAGAGAAACAAAGACAAGAATGTGCATCAACTCCTATGCATAGATTACCCCAATGTCACCTCGGGAATCCGCGAGTTGAGTGCTAAAACATATATCAAATGAATCAATACGATACCCCATTGTCACCACGAGTATTCAATTGCAAGACATATATCAAGTGTTCTCAAATCCATAAAAGTATTCAATCCGATAACAACCAAATCTCAAAGGGAAAAACTCAATTCATCACAATAAGATAGAGAGGGGAAAACACCATATGATCCGACTATATTAACAAAGCCCGCGATACATCAAGATTGTGCATCTCAAGAACACGGGAGAGAGAGAGAGAGAGAGAGAGAGAGAGAGAGAGAGAGAGAGAGTAAACACATAGCTACTAGTACACACCCTCAGTCCCGAGGGTGGACTACTCCCTCCTCATCATGGTGGTCACCGGGAAGATGAAGATGGCCACCGGTGATGATTTCCCCCTCCGTCGGAGTGCCGGAAAGGGCTCTAGATTGGATCTCGTGGACTACAGAGCCTTGCGGCGGCGAAACTTCTGATCTAGGTTAACCCCAAAGGATTTCGGAATATTTGGGAATTTATAGGGCGAAGAAGGGGTGCGGGAGGCCATCGAGGTGGGCACAACCCACCTGGGCGCGCCTCGGCCCCCAGGCGCGCCCTGGTGGGTTGTGCCCCCCTCGGGGCACCCCCGAGGTGCTGCTCTGGCCCATCGAGAGTCTTCTAGTCCATAATTAATCCACGAAAAGTTTTGCGGTGTTTGGACTCTGTTTGATATTGATATCCTGCGATATAATAAACATGCAAAAACAGCAACTAATACTTGGCACTATGTCAATAGGTTAGTCCCAAAAAATGATTGTAAAACATCCAAGAATGATAATATAACAGCATGGAACAATCAAAAATTATAGATACGTTGGAGATGTATCAATAATAAGTAACAGTAGGAAAACATGGTGCAAAATGGACGTGTTAATGAGCCCAAGAGCCTTCGAAATATAGCTTAGTCTATAGGCCCATCTACACTTCTAATTGAGTGGCTACACTACAAAAAGATAAAGTTTCCAAAAATAATAATTAAGTATTTGAAATATATTATAAAAGAAAAAATTTACAATAAAATATAAGTTTTAAAAATTTATATTCGCGTCAAGAAATAAGACATTGTGCTAGGGGGACGATCCTCTTGGAATAAAATACCCAAACTTATACACTATCATTCACTAGAGAGATGTTATCACTGCGTCGGTTTTAGCCGAGGTCTCCCTAAATATAGAGTTTCGGTAGGAGAACTAAATTCCGGCGTTCGTGCGTGCGTGTGTGTGTGCGTGTGCGTGTGCATGTGCGTGTGCGTGTGCGTGTGTGTGGGCGTGTGCATGTGTGTGTGTGTGCGCGCGTGCGTGTGTGTGTGAGGTGTGTGCGTGCGTGCATTGGTCGCCTGCATTAGTCAAAAACAAAATCTATAACATTAGAAACCTCATATGCCCCCCTCCCCCCCCCCCGCAAAATAATATAAACAAACCTCATATGCTATATTTGGTGTGTCTAGAACTCAGTCGACTAACACCAGCGTAGTTGTTTTGCTAAAAGAGGCACGACTAGATGCTACAATTGGCGATGAAAAATGTTGCGACAGTTTTGCAAGCAACAAGAATTGATGATGTAATCGGCGTGACTAAATGCTACAAGCGTCAATGGCCTATGTTGTGACCAACGAGACGACGTGCCACGAATAACGAGGGTAGATGTTGTGAAAGGTGAGACGGCATGCTGCAACCAGCAACGATGGATGCTACAATGGTAGGAATATATATGTCATATGCTGTGACAAAATGGTGCGAGGTGTGATAACCCACAAGTGTAGGGGATCGCAACAGTTTTCGAGGGCAAAGTATTCAACCCAAATTTGTTGATTCGACACAAGGGGAGCCAAAGAATACTCTTAAGTATTAGCAGCTGAGTTGTCAATTCAACCACGCCTGGAAACTTAGTATCTGCAGCAAGGTAGTTTAGTAGCAAAGTAATATGGAGATAGCGGTAGCAGCAATAAAAGTAAAGGTAGTGTTTTTGTAGTTTTTGTAATAGTAGCAGCGGAAAAGTAAATAAGCAACAAGCAATATGTGAAAAACTCGTAGGCATTGGATCGGCGATTGGGAATTATGTCGGATGCAATTCATCATATAGAAGTTATAACCTAGGGTGACACAGAACTAGCTCCAGTTCATCAATGTAATGTAGGCATGTATTTCGAATATAGTCATACGTGCTTATGGAAAAGAACTTGCATGACATCTTTTGTCCTACCCTCCCATGGCAGCGAGGTCCTAGTGGAAACTAAGGGATATTAAGGCCTCCTTTTAATAGAGTGCCGGACCAAAGCATTAACACATAGTGAATACATGAACTCCTCAAACTACGGTCATCACCGGGAGTGGTCCCGATTTTTGTCACTTCGGGGTTGCCGGATCATAACACATAGTAGATGACTATAGACTTGCAAGATAGGATCAAGAACACACATATATTCATGAAAACATAATGGGTTCAGATCTGAAATCATGGCACTCGGGCCCTAGTGACAAGCATTAAGCATAGCAAAGTCATAGCAACATCAATCTCAAAACATAGTGGATACTAGGGATCAAACCCTAACAAAACTAACTCGATTACATGATAGATCTCATCCAACCCATCACCGTCCAACAAGCCTACGATGGAATTACTCACGCACGGCGGTGAGCATCATGGAATTGATGATGGAGGAAGGTTGATGATGACGATGGCGATGATCTCCACTCTCCGAAGCCCCGAACAGACTCCAGATCAGCCCTCCCGAGAGAGATTAGGGCTTGGCGGCGGCTCCGTATCGTAAAACGTGATAATTCTTTCTCTCTGATTTTTTTCTCCCCGAAAGTGAATATATGGGGTCCGAAGATACGCCGGTAGAGCGTCAGGGGGCCCACGAGGCAGGGGGCGCGCCCAGGGGGAGGGGGCACGTCGCCACCCTCGTGGACAGGGTGTGGGCCCTCTGGTCTGGATCTTTCCGCAGGTATTTCTTATATTTTCCAAAATAATTCTCCGTGGATTTTCAGGTCATTCCGAGAACTTTTTATTTCTGCACAAAAAACAACACTATGGCAATTCTGCTGAAGTCAGTCCGGGTTAGTTCCATTCAAATCATGCAAGTTAGAGTCCAAAACAAGGGCAAAAGGGTTTGAAAAAATAGATACGTTGGAGACGTATCAAGGTGCATTAGACGGTGCTCAGTCCAGCACGAACTCCATGCAAGAAAACAACGGGTGGGCAGTCGACTGAGACTCGGTTAATTCTCAGTCGACTGAGTTTTAGTAAGCACAATTTTCTAATTACATAGGAGTACAATTTATCACAACAAATTCAGATTGCATTGATAGAATTTCTAATTTAGAGATATGTGTAAGACCTATAAAGTGGAAGGAGAGAATAATGTTAAAGTCAACTGGGACTTAAACAAGTCTCAGTCAAGTGCTATTAGAAATAAAGAAAAAGTAATGTTTCCCTACATGAATTTTAACTAGCACAAATGCCTGTGCGTTACAAAGGGAGATTTTTTCCCCTAAAATCAGCCATTTAGCATCGATGACCACCCCTCCCAGCCTCTATTTTAACTCGACATCAAACCCATGTCAGCACTCATATTTCTTTTCCGTGACCACTTCCGCGGGTTGCAGAACTTGATGTGCATGTCTTTCATTCTCTTCTCCACCTTGGACACCAACTGCTCTTTCCAACCCCTTGGGCCATTGTATATGTTTCCGTCATGGTTCATCAAACTTTTTGTTAGTGGTAGCCTGCTCCTCATTTACTCCGTCGTTTTAATCCACGGAGGAATAAGAAACCCCAGGGACTAAGCTTGCAACACATGAAGATGTATAACTACAAATCTTAAATAACATCATGATTACCCGAGAATCGGTGACACCTTGTTTTCTTTTGACAACTCACATGACTTGCTTGGTATTTAAGGAGAGAGCTATCAAATGGCAAAACATAAAATTATGTGTACGGCTCAATCTGAAGTGCAGTTGATTCATGAATCTTTTCCACTTTCCCCAACTCAAAACCATGAATACTTAGTCTGTATTCTGATAGATTTAAGAATCTTACACTAAGTTCTACTGTAATAATTAACTAATGGCTCAACTGCCATATGCAGAAAGAATAAAGAAGCTATTTGTAATATAGTATTTCCCATGAGTGTTTTTTTTCTATCCCTCATGCATTCTATTTGGATTTTCTCGAACACTTCCATAAATCATTTTATGAAACAATCATTATTTAGCACACCGCACATGAGTGATTGCTATCATATCCTTCTCTCTCCATCGGGCCAGGCAAGCCTTATATAATTAATTTCCTACTTTTGAGTACCTCCTTCCTTTCCTTCCTTCTTTTTAATTCCCCCCTTCTCCATCGAGCCATGCAGCAAGCCTTATATAATCCCTTTCCTTCTTTTGAATTCCTATTTCCTTTCCTTCCTTCTTTTTAATTTCCCCATCTTCCTCCCTCTTTTCTTTCTTGGCGGCTAATGATAGCGAAATTTATTCCTTCCTCTTGCGGAGGAGCGCTACTTTAATTCTTGAGGTGGCATACTGATTTTAAATCATAGATGTATATAAATTGGTGTGATGGAGTTTAGGGAAGCAAGGTGGGACTATTTTTATTACTAGTAAAAATGTACGTGCAACGCACGTCTTGACAAATTTTAAATGTTAATAACTACTCCCCCAGTCTTAAAATGTAGAATATTTTTGGGCTTAATCTAGACCAAAATTTGACTTATATTTTGAGCAGAGGAGTACTATATTATTTGATGTACATTTTCTAAAAATTTGAATATTTGTTAACTACAATAACAATCGAGCACACAATATTAAAGCAGTATATATCCCACGCACTAATATATCTTTCAACAAATTTGTTTGAAACAAATGCCCCAATAAATATTTTTGGGCATTGTTTATATCATACATAGTGTTGTTGAAACCCTACAGGTGCAATGTTCAAATCATCATATATCGTCTAGTCCAACACATGGATAAAATCGGGCTGCCCATTTGTACAAGCAAGGTGGACCACCAGTACATGTTTATGCTTCTTTGGATCCGGATTCAATCAAAAAGAGAAGTTTTCCACTGTACATGTAATAGGGCAAAGTTGTTGGAAATATGCCCTAGAGGCAATAATAAAAGATTTATTATTATATTTCCTTGTTCATGATAATCGTTTATTATCCATGCTATAATTGTATTGATTGGAAACTTAAATACATGTGTGGATAAATAGACAAACTATGTGTCCCTAGTAAGCCTCTTCAGGACTAGCTCGTTGATCAAAGATGACCGCGGTTTCCAGGTCATAGACATGAGTTGTCATTTGATAACGGGATCACATCATTAGGAGAATGATGTGATGGACGAGACCCAAACGTTAAACATAGCTTTTGATCGTATCAGTTATCGCTATAGTTTTCTGCATGTCAAGTATAAGTTCCTATGACCATGAGATCATGTAACTCACTGACACCGTAGGAGTGCCTTGTGTGTGCCAAACGTCGCAACGTAACTGGGTGACTATAAAGGTACTCTACAGGTATCTCCGAAGGTGTCTGTTGAGTTGACATGGATCGAGACTGGGATTTGTCACTCCGTGTGACGGAGAGGTATCTCCGGGCCCACTCGGTAATACGTCATCTCAATGAGCTCAAAGTGACTAAGTAGTTAGTCACGGGATTATGTATTACGATACGAGTAAAGAGACTTGCCGGTAACGAGATTGAACTAGGTATAGAGATACCGACGATCGAATCTCGGGCAAGTAACATACCGACGAGACAAAGGGAACTGTATACGGGATTGCCTGAATCCTTGACATCGTGGTTCATCCGATGAGATCATCGAGGAACGTGTGGGAACCAATATGGGTATCCAGATCCCGCTATTGGTTATTGACCTGGGAGTGTCTCGGTCATGTCTGCATAGTTTCCGAACCCGCAGGGTCTACACACTTAAGGTTCGGTGACGCTAGGGTTGTTAGTGAGAACAGTGCATGGTAACCGAAGGTTGTTCGGAGTCCCGGATGAGATCCCGGACGTGACGAGGGTCTCCGGAATGGTCCGGGGATGAAGATTGATATATAGGATGAGAGTGAACGGAGTCCGGAAGTGTTCCGGGGAGCACCGGGGAGTCGTCGGATGACCGAAAGGAGTTTCGGGGGGTCCCGGCAAGTGTTGCGGGCCTCATGGGCCATAAGTGGGGAGACGCAACAGCCCACACAGGGGCTGTGCGCCCCCCCTAGGCCCCTCCACCTGCGCCTAAGGGGCTGGGCCCCCCTAGGGCAGCCGCACCCCCTTGGCTTGGGGGGCAAGGCGCCTGGGGGGGAAACCCTAGCCCTGGCCGCCGCCCCCCCCTTGGCTGGCCCCATCTGGCCTTGGCCGCCGCCCCCTAGGGGGAACCCTAGGGGCGCCCCCTCCCCTCTCTCCCCCCTATATAAAGAGAGGCAGAGGGAGGGCAGCAACACAAGTTCATGCCTTGGCGCTGCCCTCCCTCCACCGTAGAGATCTTCAACTAGACAGTAGTGCTTGGCGAAGCCCTGCTGGAATTCCTCCACCACCATCTCCACCACGCCGTCGTGCTGCTGGTTTTCTCCGTCAACCTCTCCTTCCCCCTTGCTGGATCAAGAAGGAGGAGACGTCCCCGAGCTGCACGTGTGAAGAACGCGGAGGCACCGTCCGTTCGGTGCTAGGATCTTCGGCGATTTGAATCGCGGCGAGTACGACTCCATCAACCGCGTTCTTGAACGCTTCCGCTTAGCGATCTACAAGGGTATGTGGATCCGACTCTCCCCTCGTAGATGCATCTCCTAGATTGATCTTGGTGAGCGTAGGAAATTTTTTGTTTCCCATGCAACGTTCCCCAACAGTGGCATCATGAGCTAGGTTCTTGCGTAGATGCTTTCACGAGTAGAACACAAAGGGGTTTGTGGGCGTTGATGTTTAGATTGCTTCCCTCCTTGGTCTTTCTTGATTCAGCGGTATTATGGGATGAAGCGGCCCGGACCAACTTTACATGTCCACGTACATGAGACCGGTTCCATCGACAGACATGCGACTTTTGTTGCATAAGATGGCTGGCGGGTGTCTGTCTCTCCTATCTTAGTTGAATCGGATTCGACAAAGGCGGTCCTTGTAGAAGGTTAAATAGCAACTTAAATATCACCGTTGTGGCTTTGCGTAGGTAAGAAGCGTTCTTGCTAGATACCCATAGCAGCCACGTAAAACATGCAACAACAAATTAGAAGACGTCTAACTTGTTTTTGCAGGGTATGTATGTGATATGATATGGCCAATGACATGATGAGATATATTTGATGTATGAGATGATCATGTTGTAATAGTTAATATCGACTTGCATGTCGATGTATACGGCAACCGGCAGGAGCCATAGGGTTGTCTTTAATTTTTGTATGACCTGCGTGTCAATCATTAAGCGCTATGTAATGCTTTACTTTATCGCTAAACGGTAGCAATAGTAGTAAGAGCATGGTGGGCGCGCGACAACCCCGATGGCGACACGATGATGGAGATCATGATGATGGGGATCATGGTGTTACGCCGGTGACGATGGAGATCATGCCGGTGCTTTCGAGATGGAGATCAAAAGCACGAGTTGATGGCCATATCATGTCACTTATGATTTGCATGTGATGTTAATCCTTTTATGCATCTTATTTTGCTTAGGACGACGGTAGCATTATAAGATGATCCCTCACTAAAATTTCAAGATAAAATTGTGTTCCCCCCGAGTGTGCGCCGTTGCAAAGGTTCGTCGTTTCGAAGCACCACGTGATGATCGGGTGTGATGGACTCTACGTTCGCATACAACGGGTGCAAGCCAGTTTTGCACATGCAGAACACTCGGGTTAGACTTGACGAGCCTAGCATGTACAGACATGGCCTCGGAACATGGAAGACCGAAAGGTCGAGCATGAGTCATATAGTAGATATGATCAACATGAAGATGTTCACCATTGACACCACCTCATCTCACGTGATGATCGGACTTGGGTTGGTGGATTTGGATCATGTCACGCTCGGATGACCAGAGGGATGTCAATTTGAGTGGGAGTTATAAGTAATTTGATTAGTTAAAACTCACTTATCATGAACAATAGTCTAAGATGTCTTTGCAAATCTTTTGTTGTAGATGGCTCCCGCAGTAGCTCCCCTGAATTTTAATGCGTTCCTAGAGAAAACTAAGCTGAAAGATGATGGGAGCAACTTTGTGGACTGGCTCCGCAATCTAAGGATCATCCTCACAGCTGCCCAAAAGGTTTATGTCCTAAATGCACCGCTAGGTGAACCCCCCGCTCCGGCCTCTGTGGACGTTATGAACGCCTGGCAGTCGCGTGCGGATGACTACTCAGTAGTGCAGTGTGCCATGTTGTATAGCTTGGAAGGAGGACTTCAAAGGCGTTTTGAACGTCATGGAGCATATGAGATGTTCCAGGAGTTGAAGTTCATCTTTGAAAAGACTGCCAAGATCGAGAGGTATGAGACCACCGATAAATTCTTTGCTTGCAAGATGGAGGAGAATTCGTCTGTCAGTGAGCACTTACTGAAGATGTCTGGGTACTATACCCGCATAGCTGATCTGGGACTTGTGTTCCCGGAGGAGGCTATCATTGACAGAATTCTCCAGTCACTCCCACCTAGCTACAAGAGCTTCGTGCAGCAGTATAACATGCAAGGGATGAACAAATCCATCGCCGAGCTGTTTGCGATGCTGAAAGTCGCTGAGGCAGACATCCAGAAGGAGTATCAAGTGTTGATGGTCAATAAAACTACCAGTTTCAAGAAGAATGGCAAGGGCAAGAAGGGTAACTCTAAGAAGGGTGGCAAGGCAGTTGCTCATCCAGTGAAGAAACCCAAGGCTGGGCCCAAGCCAGAGACTGAGTGTTTCTATTGCAAGGGGAACGGCCACTGGAAGCGGAACTGCCCCAAGTATCTGGCAGACAAGAAGGGGGCCAGCAACAACAACAAGCAAGGTATATGTGATATACATGTTATTGATGTGTACCTTACCAACTCTCGTTGTAGTGCCTGGGTATTTGATACCGGTTCGGTTGCTCACATTTGCAACTCTAAACAGGAACTACGGAATAAACGAAGGCTGGCGAAGGACGAAGTGACGATGCGCGTGGGGAATGGTTCCAAGGTTGATGTGATCGTCGTCGGCACGCTCGCTCTTCGATTACCATCGGGATTAGTTATGAACCTGAATAATTGTTATTTAGTGCCTGCGTTGAGCATGAACATTATATCCGGATCTTGTTTAATGCGAGACGGTTACTCATTTAAATCAGAGAATAAAGGTTGTTCTATTTATATGGGTAATATCTTTTATGGTCATGCACCCGAAGTAGGGGGTTTATTCTTATTGAATCTCGATAGTGATGATACACATGTTCATAACATTGATGCCAAAAGATGTAGAGTTGATAACAATAGTACCACTTTCTTGTGGCACTGCCGTCTGGGTCATATCGGCGTGAAACGCACGAGGAAGCTCCATGCTGATGGACTTTTGGAGTCTCTTGATTTTGAATCACTTGACACATGCGAGCCGTGCCTCATGGGCAAGATGACTAAGACCCCGTTTTCAGGAACAATGGAACGGGCAAGTGACTTATTGGAAATCATACATACTGATGTGTGTGGCCCGATGAGTGTCACGGCGCGCGGTGGATATCGTTATTTTCTCACCTTCACTGACGACTTAAGTAGATATGGGTATATTTACTTGATGAAGCATAAGTCTGAAACGTTTGAAAAGTTCAAGCAATTTCAGAGTGAAGTTGAGAATCATCGTAACAAGAAGATCAAGTTCCTACGATCTGATCGAGGGGGAGAGTATCTGAGTTATGAGTTTGGCAATCACTTAAGAAAATGTGGAATTGTTTCACAGTTGACGCCACCTGGAACACCACAGCGTAATGGTGTGTCCGAACGTCGTAATCGAACCCTATTAGATATGGTGCGTTCTATGATGTCTCTTGCCGATTTGCCACTGTCATTTTGGGGATATGCGTTAGAGACGGCTGCATTCACTTTAAATAGGGCTCCATCTAAGTCCGTTGAGACAACACCGTATGAACTGTGGTTTGGTAAGAAACCTAAGTTGTCTTTTCTCAAAGTTTGGGGTTGCGATGCTTATGTCAAAAGGCTTCAGCCAGAAAAGCTCGAACCCAAAGCGGACAAATGTGTCTTCATAGGATACCCAAAAGAGACGGTTGGGTACACCTTCTATCTCAGATCCGAGGGCAAAGTGTTTGTCGCTAAGAACGGGTCCTTTCTCGAGAAAGAGTTTCTCTCGAAAGAATTGAGTGGGAGGAAGGTAGAACTTGATGAGGTTATTGAACCTCTGCTTCAACCAGAAAGTAGCGCAGCACAGAAAGATGTTTTTGTGGAGCCTGCAACGGTTGAAGAGGAAGCCAATGATGATGATCAAGAAGCTTCTGATCAAGTTACTACCAAACCTCGTAGGTCGACAAGGGTACGCACTGCACCTGAGTGGTATGGTAACCCTGTCTTGGAGGTCATGTTGTTGGACAACAGTGAACCTGCGAGCTATGGAGAAGCGATGGTGGGCCCGGATTCCGACAAATGGTTAGAGGCCATGAAATCCGAGATGGGATCCATGTATGAAAACAAAGTATGGACTTTGGAAGTATTACCTGAAGGGCGGAAGGCCATTCAGAATAAATGGATTTTTAAGAGGAAGACGGACGCTGACGGCAATGTCACCGTGTATAAAGCTCGACTTGTGGCAAAGGGTTTTTCACAAGTTCAAGGAGTTGACTACGATGAGACTTTCTCACCCATAGCGATGCTTAAATCCGTCCGAATCATGTTAGCAATAGCTGCATATTTCGATTATGAAATTTGGCAGATGGATGTCAAAACAGCGTTCCTTAACGGTTTTCTTAAGGAAGAGTTGTATATGATACAACCGGAAGGTTTTGTCGATCCAGAGAATGCTGACAAAGTTTGCAAACTCCAGCGTTCCATTTATGGACTGGTGCAAGCGTCTCGGAGTTGGAATCTTCACTTTGATGAGGTGATCAAAGCGTTTGGGTTTGTACAAGTTTACGGAGAAGCTTGTATTTACAAGAAAGTGAGTGGGAGCTCTATAGCGTTTCTGATATTATATGTGGATGACATATTGCTGATTGGAAACAATATAGAACTTTTGGATAGCGTGAAGGGGTATTTGAACAAGAGTTTTTCAATGAAGGACCTCGGTGAAGCTGCTTTCATATTGGGCATCAAGATCTATAGAGATAGATCGAGACGCTTGATAGGACTTTCACAAAGTACATACCTTGATAAAGTTTTGAAGAAGTTCAAAATGGATCAATCCAAGAAGGGGTTCTTGCCGGTATTGCAAGGTACAAAGTTGAGTAAGACTCAATGCCCAGTGACTGCGGAAGATAGAGAAAAGATGAGTGTCATCCCCTATGCTTCAGCCATAGGCTCTATCATGTATGCAATGCTGTGCACAAGACCAGATGTCAGCCTTGCCATAAGTATGGCCGGAAGGTTTCAAAGTAATCCTGGTATGGATCACTGGACAGCGGTCAAGAATATCCTGAAGTACCTGAAAAGGACTAAGGAAATGTTTCTCGTTTATGGAGGTGATCAAGAGCTCGTCGTAAATGGTTACGTCGATGCAAGCTTTGACACTGATCCGGATGACTCTAAGTCTCAAACCGGATACGTATATATTCTCAACGGGGGAGCGGTAAGCTGGTGCAGTTCCAAGCAAAGCGTGGTAGCCGATTCTACATGCGAAGCGGAGTACATAGCTGCCTCGGAGGCGGCAAAGGAAGGTGTCTGGATGAAGGAGTTCATGACAGATCTTGGAGTTGTGCCTAGTGCATTGAACCCAATGACTCTGTTTTGTGACAACACTGGTGCCATTGCTCTAGCCAAGGAACCAAGGTTTCACAAGAGGACCAGACACATAAAGCGACGCTTCAATTCCATCCGCGATTCAGTCAAGGAGGAGGACATAAGCATTTGCAAAGTACACACGGATTTGAATGTTGCAGATCCGTTGACTAAGCCTCTTCCACGGGCTAAGCATGATCAACACCAGGACTCTATGGGTGTTAGATTCATTACCTTGTAATGCTAGATTATTGACTCTAGTGCAAGTGGGAGACTGTTGGAAATATGCCCTAGAGGCAATAATAAAAGAGTTATTATTATATTTCCTTGTTCATGATAATCGTTTATTATCCATGCTATAATTGTATTGATTGGAAACTTAAATACATGTGTGGATAAATAGACAAACTTTGTGTCCCTAGTAAGCCTCTTCAGGACTAGCTCGTTGATCAAAGATGACCGCGGTTTCCAGGTCATAGACATGAGTTGTCATTTGATAACGGGATCACATCATTAGGAGAATGATGTGATGGACGAGACCCAAACATTAAACATAGCTTTTGATTGTATCAGTTATCGCTATAGTTTTCTGCATGTCAAGTATAAGTTCCTATGACCATGAGATCATGTAACTCACTGACACCGTAGGAGTGCCTTGTGTGTGCCAAACGTCGCAACGTAACTGGGTGACTACAAAGGTACTCTACAGGTATCTCCGAAGGTGTCTGTTGAGTTGACATGGATCGAGACTGGGATTTGTCACTCCGTGTGACGGAGAGGTATCTCCGGGCCCACTCGGTAATACGTCATCTCAATGAGCTCAAAGTGACTAAGTAGTTAGTCACGAGATTATGTATTACGGAACGAGTAAAGAGACTTGCCGGTAACGAGATTGAACTAGGTATAGAGATACCGACGATCGAATCTCGGGCAAGTAACATACCGACGAGACAAAGGGAACTGTATACGGGATTGCCTGAATCCTTGACATCGTGGTTCATCCGATGAGATCATCGAGGAACGTGTGGGAACCAATATGGGTATCCAGATCCCGCTATT
Organism: Secale cereale; assembly: GCA_902687465.1. Classification (NCBI taxonomy): domain Eukaryota; kingdom Viridiplantae; phylum Streptophyta; class Magnoliopsida; order Poales; family Poaceae; genus Secale; species Secale cereale. Next base: position 684,290,267 of record LR738713.1, read on the forward strand.
GGTTATTGACCTGGGAGTGTCTCGGTCATGTCTGCATAGTTTCCGAACCCGCAGGGTCTACACACTTAAGGTTCGGTGACGCTAGGGTTGTTAGTGAGAACAGTGCATGGTAACCGAAGGTTGTTCGGAGTCCCGGATGAGATCCCGGACGTGACGAGGGTCTCCGGAATGGTTCGGGGACGAAGATTGATATATAGGATGAGAGTGAACGGAGTCCGGAAGTGTTCCGGGGAGCACCGGGGAGTCGTCGGATGACCGAAAGGAGTTTCGGGGGGTCCCGGCAAGTGTTGCGGGCCTCATGGGCCATAAGTGGGGAGACGCAACAGCCCACACAGGGGCTGTGCGCCCCCCCTAGGCCCCTCCACCTGCGCCTAAGGGGCTGGGCCCCCCTAGGGCAGCCGCACCCCCTTGGCTTGGGGGGCAAGGCGCCTGGGGGGGAAACCCTAGCCCTGACCGCCGCCCCCCCCTTGGCCGGCCCCATCTGGCCTTGGCCGCCGCCCCCTAGGGGGAACCCTAGGGGCGCCCCCTCCCCTCTCTCCCCCCTATATAAAGAGAGGCAGAGGGAGGGCAGCAACACAAGTTCATGCCTTGGCGCTGCCCTCCCTCCACCGTAGAGATCTTCAACTAGACAGTAGTGCTTGGCGAAGCCCTGCTGGAATTCCTCCACCACCATCTCCACCACGCCGTCGTGCTGCTGGTTTTCTCCGTCAACCTCTCCTTCCCCCTTGCTGGATCAAGAAGGAGGAGACGTCCCCGAGCTGCACGTGTGAAGAACGCGGAGGCACCGTCCGTTCGGTGCTAGGATCTTCGGCCAAAGCAGGGGCCAGCTCTGGCAGGCGCTGAGGGTCATGACGTCATCATCGTCGGCCCCGACGGGTCGAATCGGAGGTAACACCTCGTCGCAGCCTGGCAGCACCCGAACCAGTTGAACCCTAAACAAGTTGGGTGGCATCTTGGTACCGTGGAACAAGGGCTGGCCCGGTTGAACGATTTTGCCCTTGGCGATATCGACCAACTCGTTGTTCACGAAGTGCAGGAGAGTGCACGGAACGTCGGCGGCGCCCTGCGAAAACATGTAGGGCTTCAGGGATGCCCAGTCAAAGGCAAGGAGATGAAGTCCTCGGCCGAGAGAGGCTTAATTAGTTACCGTGATGATGGCGTCGAGCTCGGCTAATGTCGAGGCACCGCCAACGGCGGGCGTGCAGTTGACGGAGGGGCCGCTTGCTGCAGAGGTGCCGGCCGGCGTACACACGGGTGCATTAAGCTCTCGTGCCGGCGTCGGAGACACCAATGCCGCCTCCGCCGGAGACACCAATGGCCCCGCCATCGCGTTCTGCGAGTTGCTGGCCGTGAAGCTGGGAATCGGGGGCGGCCCCTAAGGATGGCAATTTTATCCATGGACATGGATATCCATGGATATCCGATCCGAATGGATAGGGTTTGGATATGCTTTTGTGTCCATGGGCAGCGCCCAAACCCGACCCGATTACTCGTGGGTAGGGCATGGATATAATCTTGTACCCGTGGGTATATCCAAACCCGACCTGATAGTATGACTTAATGGCAAAATTCTGCTATCCCTACCCCGCAGTCACATGTCCCACTGCAATTTTACACTTTGTTATCCAAAACATGCAAAATAAATTACACAGTTCTCGTCCTAACTTTTATTAGTTTACATTCAATCCCCACGGTAACATACCCCAATGCCCTTCCCTTATTTTTATCTCCTTGTTAAATGACTCGTCATTCTCATTTGTTAGAAAAAATACTAAATGATCTTATGTTGTTAGTGGACATCGATTTACCATAAGTGAAGCCTAGCCAGCCACGAAGTGAAGAATGTAAGATCTTATGTTAACATTGTGTTATGTCTTATTTATATGTCTAGAGAGGACCCAATGGATATCCAGTGGATATGGATATCCATCGGGTTTGGACATGGAGATAATTTTTCACCCATGGATTTTTTCATGGGCGGGCAAAGACTGTCTTCATGGATATGGATATGAATTTGATATTGTTCAACCCGATCCAAACCCGACACATTGCCATCCTTAGCGGCCCCTGTTGGCCGCCAGCAATCCACGCCTGCAACCCCTCGATCAAGCTAGGCACAATGGCGGTGATCGTCGCTCCGATCTGTTGTTGCACTTGCTCTTGGACAATCTCCGAAATCCGCGCCACCTGTGCCTTGAGTTCTTGAACCTCGCGCGCCTGGCTTTCCGAGCTGGTCTTTTTCTTCTTTCGCCCACCAGCGTTATAGTATGACGACCATTTTGTCGACAAGCCTTTGCCGGCCACACGACCAGCTGACGTCGGCTTCTCGAGCTTATCCTTGTTCTTCATTACATTCAACGCCCTATTTAGAGTCGTGTCCCAAGGGCCGCTCTTAGTCGACCCCGCGCTACTGCTTTCAGTCGCCTGCGGAAGGAATGTGAATCATTTAGAAATTTTGCTTCATTAATTAGAATGCAACCATATGGAGCTAATTACGCGGGGGTGTATTCCTTACCAGAACAGCCTCAAGCGCCCTGGTCTTCGGATCCGTGGTCAGCTCCTTTGTTTTTGGGTCCTTCTTGTACCGGGCCCTGATAAAGTTCCTGGTCTGCTTGTCACCGTATTTATCGAAGAGGGGTGGTAGGCCTTGCTCGGCACGGTCCGCCTCCTCCTTGTCCCATATAGGCTCCGCCACTCTGTAACCGCCGGGACCGAGTGTGTGTTCCCCTAAGTTGAGCTGCCGCATTTCTTTCCCCCACTGACTTGATTCGGAGTGTGCGGCGCTTGAGCAATTGATCTTAAATTCGTTGTAGTCATCTTCGGTGATCGAAGGATGTTTCTCCTTGATCGTCTCATAACTCTCACCTTTCTTGATCATTATCTTCACATTGGTTTTCCAAGTAGACAGGGCCTTGCTCATCTTCGTGAGGGCAGCACTGTTCACTTTATTCCCTTTGAGGCTTGTGTTATCAAATTGAGCGGGGAACTTGTATCGTTCGTGCAGCTTCGTGAAGAGGAGGTTGCGGTAATTCCCGTTGTCAGGATGCCTCAGGTTCTCGCTGTTGATCGAGACGGTGCTCCGGAGAATGCACCCGAGCTGAATCGAGTACCCCTTGACTATTCGTTCGGGCGCCGTTGGATTCCCGTCGGAGTCCACTTTAGTAACTTCCTCCTTGAGGGTGCGGAGCACGGTCGGGCACCGGTCCTTCCGTTGCCTCTTCGGTTGGCTGCCATCTGTGCGTGCGCCGCCATCATCAGTGGTGGCATTCTCGGCGGCACCATCAATGGTGGCATCAGTGGGGTCATCCTCCGCGGTACCATCAGTGGTCTCAGGATCGGTGTGGAAGGCGGCGTCCTCATACAAGTGAGGTTGTTCCTCCATCTCCTGGGACAGCTCCCAGAATGCCTTCCCGCCCGAACCGCCGGCCTCATCGTTGTTGGCCATGTTTCTCTCTAAATAGGAACAAAGTTTGGTCAAAAAGTTGGTTATTGTCAAGGAACAAGATCATGGTCTCATCATTTAGGTTTGTCGACACCGAGGCATCCTAAAAGCTAAGCTTTTATAATTGAGGGTTTTTTCGACGCCCAGGCACCCTAAAAGCCTAAGCTTTCATCATTTCGGTTTTTATCGACACCGAGGCACCCTAAAAGCCAAGGTTTCATAATTTATGGTTTGTCGACACTGAGGCATCCTAAAAGCTAAGCTAGGAAGGAGAATTGTAAGTTGGGCCTAATCACTTGGCTCTATTGCCGCCTATGGTTTAATGCAGCTAGAATAAAGGGGCACTTGATCCTACCTAATTAACCACTAAGATACCCCGGCCCATGCATTAGTCACAAGTACCCTATATGTCCTATTTTTAGCAAAGTCATGCTAAAATTCACGGAAAATTTCAGCATGACCTTTGCTGAAAATAGGACATATGGAGTACCCGAATTTGCCGGAACGGAAGTTAATCAACATTCCAGCAAACTCAAGGGCCTCTCGGGGTACCTGCAAAACTATCACAATGTGATCACAAGTCTTTCTCAATGTGATCATCATCTTTACAAGTCTTTC
>LR738713.1:684294336-684341184 GCA_902687465.1 Secale cereale
GCCGGTGGACCGGGGGGTGCTCGGCGGCGGCGGTTGAGTAGGGGAATTGAGGGTGCGGGGGGTCGGCGGCGGCGGCCGGTGGACCGGGGGGTGCTCGGCGGCGAGGGGGACCGGATCTGGCGAGGTGGGATAGCGATCGAGATGGAGGGGGGTATGATTTAAATATTCAAGATAGTTCAAAAAGTGCCCATGAAATACAATCGAGAAATGAAGGGTATGATTTAAATACAATCGATCTTAGCTAGCTATCTGTTCACAATCTTATTGCCCTTCTTTTTCGCAAATGGAGTTCTTCTGTGGAACGGACGTCCTTTAGGTAGGGTGGTCCTGCTTCTTCTTGTGGTGTAAGCTGCTACTTCATCATCGTCGTCATGTTCGATCCTCAGGTCGCCGTACTTGTCGAAGTCTTGCTCATTGGCTACTCCATCCATTCCGATGATCTTCCTTTTGCCTCTCCTCACGACAACACGACTGGGCTTTGACGGATCGGTAATGAAGAAGCATTGGTCAACTTGGGAAGCCAGTACCCATGGCTCATTTTTCGCGGTGACGTTTGCGCCCGCGGTCTTGGATTTGGTTTCGGGTATAACCATGGTGGTGAAATACCGGTCTTCTTTTAGGACGCTCTTGGCCCATCTGACACGGAACATCGGGACCTTCTCTCCAGCGTAGCTCAGCTCCCAGATCTCCTCGATCCTTCCGTAGTATCTGTCCTTGTCATTACCGGTGTAGGATTCCATCGTTACCCCGGAGTTCTGATAACCATCGCTCTTCATGTCCTTGGCCTCGGTGTAGAAGGTCTTCGAAGTTCAACGCTTGCCACTGGCTCGCATCCTTAGGGTGACTCAGCATCTTGTCTTTTTTATCTATCTCCGGATCATTTGCGTCATCTTCTCGCTTCTTCTCCTCCCTATCCGAGTGCCAACGCAGAAGCTTTGCAACCTTAGGGTCCGCGAAATACCGCTGCAGACGAGGAGTGATCGGAAAGTACCACACCACTTTTCGAGGAGCTTTCTTCCTCTTCTTGTATCGAGTGACGCCGCACACCGGACATATGGTAGACTCCGCGTGCTCGTCCCGATAAATGATGCAATTGTTCATGCACACATGGTATTTCACGTGCGGTAAATCCAGAGGACACACGATTTTCTTCGCCTCCTCCAAACTGGTGGGGCACTTGTTCCCCTTGGGAAGACGTTCGTGCCAGAATGACATGTTCTCGTCGAAGCATGCGTCGGTCATTTTGTGTTTTACCTTCATCTCCAGAGCCATGAGCGTTACTTTCAGGCGGGTATCCTCGGGCCTGCATCCTTCATACAATGGAGTAACCGCGTCTAACTCAAGTTGATCCATCTTGGCTTTCTCTCGGGCGGCAGCTCTTGCGTTATCGGTCTGCTTGAGAAGCAGCTCTTGAATATGAGGGTCCTGCACCCAGCCCATCGATGGTTCAACGTCGTCTGCTCCGCCAGCATCATCATCTTCATGATCATGCCCGTCGTCTGCTCCGGCATCTTCCTCATCATCATGTCCTGCATCTTCTACATGATGACTGTGTACAGCATCACCGTCGTGATCATCTCCTGGGGATTCTTCGTCTTCTCGCCCGCCCGAGCCGCGGTGGTTGTCTTGCTGCCCTTCCTCATTTCTTGCCCGGCCCCCATGGACGACTTCGTAGTCATCTTCATCACCTTGCCACCGATAGCCATCCATGAAACCACGCAAGAGCAGGTGGTCCCGCACCTGCCCGGAATCCGGGTCCGCAATAAGGCTCTTCAGCTTGCATCTTCGACACGGACATCTTATCTCCGTCTCGTTCTTTTGAAGCATCTCAGCCTTCGCGGACCTCAAAAACCTATTCACGATGCCTTCGGTCATCGTGCGCACCATGGTCGCCCTGCGGGGTAGAGCAAAACGATATTTTAGAACCAAGAAAAAATTTGCCATGACTTTCCCTAAAAATAGGACAAAAATGAATGCTTAATGCCAAAATTCTCACCGAAACGGAAATGAATCAACATTCCGGGAAAATATTGGCAACTATCGCATTTCAAATACCGGTACACCTCCAAACACAAACACATATGCAACACAACAAACCTATGCAACACCACAAACATACATAGATCTAGCTAGGCCATAAAAGTGCATGTGCACATTGTTGTACTGAGAACAACATAAATATAGCTTCCCCCCATACTTACCTACCAAAACAAGGTAATTTAACCACTTAATTTGAATGAATATATGGTGGAAATGAGGTGAAAAAGAGGAGGGACCCGAGAGGAGAGGAGGTGGAGAGAATGAAGAAGTGGGGGGGGGGGGAAGTGAGTGTGGTAGAGAGGATGTCCAAAATATCTTGTTGCTGCCCGCATACTAATGGCGCACCAACTACAAATGCGCCATTAGTAATCAAGGTTACTAATGGCGCATTTATAGTTGGTGCGCCATTACAAGTTTTGCAAAAAAAAACATACTAATGGCGCACTGTCGCACAGTGCGCCATTACTAGTTCAAACTAGTAATGGCGCACTCTGGGACAGTGCGCCATTAGTAGTTTTGTAAAAAAAAAGAATAAAAAATATCATAAAAAAAGAGCATTAATGGCGCACTTTACTGCAGGTGCGCCATTACTAGTTACAACTAGTAATGGCGCACTATGCATGGATGCGCCATTAGTATGTTTGGAAAGGCGCGCTAGTTAAAAAAAAACTTCTTGATACTAATGGCGCACTCCGGGCAAGGTGCGCCATTAGTACTTCGAACTCTAATGGCGTATCCAAGGTTATTAGAATCGCGATTTTGAATCGGATCGGAGCTCTGATGGTAGGATCGCAAATCGTAGAATCTTCACTATCAGGATCGTAGAAACGTAGATTCTATGAACTAAAATTGTAGAATCATAGGGGTTAGTTTGGATCGTAAAGTCGTAGAATCGTATAACAGAATCGCGATTCTGACAACCTTGGGCGTATCTGTTGCTGGTGCGCCATTACTATATACTAATGGCGCACTGCCTGTCTGGTGCGCCATTAGTATCAATTCCATCTATAGCCCTTTTCCTAGTAGTGTTCATCGGAGACACACGGAGATAGACATGATCATCAATGTTGAATGCCAAATCACGATGCTTGCCGTCATAGTAGCTCTTCTGACGCGACTGAGCGGCCTTGAGATTCTCACGTATGACTTTGCACATTTCTTCGGCTTCTGAGATCAAGTCATTGCCAAGAAGTTGACGTTCGCCTGTTTCAGACCAGTTGAGAGGGGTACGGCACTTTCTGCCATAGAGGATTTCAAACGGAGCTTTGCCTGCACTTGCTTGAAAGCTGTTGTTGTAAGAGAACTCGGCAAATGGAAGGCAGTCTTCCCATTTCATGCCAAAGGATATGACACAGGCTCTGAGCATATCTTCTAGAATCTGATTCACACGCTCGACTTGACCACTAGTCTGAGGGTGAAAAGCAGTGCTGAACCTGATCTTAGTGCCCATGACGGACTGAAAGGAGTCCTAGAACCTGGATGTGAACAAACTTCCACGGTCTGAGGATATCACTTGAGGAATGCCATGTAAGGACACAATTCTGGAAGTGTACAGCTCTGCCAACTGAGCTGCATTGATTGATTCTTTGACTGGAAGAAAGTGAGCGACTTTGGTAAGCTTGTCAATCACCACAAAGATAGCATCATTTCCTCGCTTGGATTTAGGAAAACCAGTGACGAAGTCCATTTCAATGTGGTCGAACTTCCACTCGGGAATAGGAAGAGGTTGGAGAAGACCGGCTGGACGTTGATGTTCTGCTTTCACTCTTCTGCACACATCACATTCGTTCACGAATTGGGCAATCTCCCTTTTCATGCGTGTCCACCAGTAAGACTGCTTGAGATCTTGATACATCTTGGAACTGCCAGGATGAATGGAAAGGAGAGAATCATGAGCTTCTTCCATTATGAGCTTCCTGAGATCACCTTTGGGAACAACGAGTCTGTCCTCAAAGAACAAGGTATCTCTCTCATCAACACGAAAGCACTTGTATTTTGGAGTGCCCTTTGCAATACCATGTTTCACCTTCTTCACCATGGTATCCCTGAGTTGGGCCTCACGGACCTGATCTTCCAAGGTAGGAGCAACTTGAAGATTTGCAAGAAAACCTTGCGGGACAACTTGAAGGTTGAGCTTCCTGAAAGCTTCACAAAGCTCAGGCTGGTACGGCTTGATAAGAAGGCTGTTGCAATATGCCTTTCTGCTCAAAGCATCTGCAATCACATTCGCCTTGCCAGGAGTGTATTCAATGCTGGGATCATACTCTTGGATCATTTGAACCCAACGAGTCTGGCGGAGGTTCAGATGCGGCTGTGTGAAGATGTACTTCAAGCTCTTGTGATCAGTGAAGATGTCGACCTTTCTGCCCAACAACAGATTTCTCCACGTAATCAAAGCATGTACCACAGCTGCTAGCTCGAGATCATGTGTGGGATAGTTCTTCTCACTTGGCTTGAGCTGCCGAGAAGTGTATGCCACAATTCTCTTATCTTGCATAAGCACACCACCAAGTCCTTGAAGAGAAGCATCACAGAATACTTCATAGGGCTTGGATTCTTCTGGAGGAGCGGATATTTGTTCTTTATTGTCTTCTTGTTCAATGGCCGGTAATCAACGCATAGACGCTCCGTGCCATCTTTCTTCTTGACAAATAAGACACCACAGCCCCAAGGAGACGTACTAGGTCTGATGAGACCCATACTCTCCTGTTTATCAAGCTGCTTCTTCAATTCCTTCAATTCGTCCGGAGAGAGCTTGTACGGACGCTGGCATGCTGGCTCAGTACCCGGCTCGAGTTCAATGACAAATTCCACCTGACGGTGTGGAGGCATGCCTGGAAGTTCTTCAGGAAAGACGTCTTGATATTCGTTCACCACCGGAATTTGAGATATGGCATTAATTTCGCCCTTATCATTGAGAGAGAAAAGCCTGATAGTGTTATCCCTGGAGGCGAAGATAATCACATCTTCATCAGAATGAGTCATCTTGACTTCCTTTTGAGCACAATCAATGTGAGCATCATGCTGAGAAAGCCAATCCATTCCGAGGATGAGGTCGATGTCGGAATTACCAAGAATCACCGGATTAGCCAGAAAGCGATAATCACCCATGCGAATAGAAACATTCGGAGCCACCATACTAGAACTCAATCTCTTGCCAGGTGATATGACACTCAAAGGTCTTGGCAAAGCTTCAGAGTGAACATTATTCTTCGATGCAAATGGATATGACATGAAAGAGCATGAAGCACCCGAATCAAACAAAACTTTAGCGGGGATAGAGTTCACTGGAAGGTTACCCAAAATCACATCAGAAGAATTCTCCGCTTGTGCTGCATTTATCAGATTGACCCTTGCTGCCTTTGGATCATGCCTGACAATAGCTGAACTCACAGGTGGAGGAGGTGGAAGACGCTTCGGATTCGGACATCTGTTGGCATAATGACCTTTCTGAGTGCATTTGTTGCAAGTCACTTCTGAGAGAGGACAGAAATGAGAACCACTTGACTTGGAGCCTTGAGACTGAAACTGCTTCTTCGACTGGTTGCTCGGGTTGGGTGGGTGGGAGAAACCACGTCCACCAGAGTTCTTGTAGCTGTTGGAGTTGTTGGAGTTGTTGTAAGGAGCTCGAATCACTGGAGGAGGAGGAAGCCAGAATTTCTGATGCTTCGAGACCATCTGAGACGATGAGGAAGAGTGAACGGCATCTCGAATTCTCTTTTTAGAAGCCTCCATCTTAAGCTGAGCTGCTTCTTGTTTCAAAGCCATGTTATAGAACTTGTCGAATTCATCGGGCTCGAACAAAGTGAGAGCAAGCTGAAGTTCATCTTTGAGACCTCCACGGAACTGGTAGATTTTGCTCTTGGCATCAGGAATGTCTTGCTTAGCATAGCGGGCGAGGTTTTGGAACTTGACATTATACTGATAGACTGTCATGGAGCCCTGCTTCAGGTTGCGGAATTGCTCACGCATACCCTCGATGACACTTGTAGGAATGTGGTGCGAGCGAAAATCCTTGCAGAAATTCTCCCAAGAGATCACTTGACCTGGCCTGGAGTCTTTGTATTGCTGCCACCAATCAGCTGCTTGATCTTTGAGTTGGAAGGCTGCAAACTTCACATAATCATCTTCCTTCACGTTACTGCACTCAAAATGCTTCTTTATGTCGGTTAACCAATCTTCAGCATCAAGAGGGTCGACACAGTAACTGAAAGCTTTTGGATTATTGGCCAAGAACTGGTTGAGAGTAGCATGGTGCTGCTGGTTGAAGAAGTTGCCTTGATTCCCTGGAACACCCTGATTAGCTTGATTAGCTTGCATCTGCTGCATCATCTGCATCAACATCTGAGTGTTCTGAGCTGTAGTCTGCATAATCGCTCTCCAAGCCTCAGACGGAGGAGGAGGGGAAGGAGGACGTTCTGGAACCTCTTCCGCCTCTGGGTTAGCGTTGGGAACCCTTTTCGGAGCCATCCTGAAAGAGATGACCACGAATCAGCAATTGATTGACAGAAGGTATAAGCTGAATCAATGGAATGAATTGCAACAAGTCTTCACAATAATCATTCGAACAATAAGAACGAATGAAATCATTCGAACAAGAGGAACGAATGAAATTCTCAGTTAAATGATAACATCAATCTTCACAAGAAGCCACATAGGGGACAAAAGGAAAATAAGACAAACAACAAGGTACGGATGGGAACAAACACAAGAGAGGAGTTTCGTTCTAACATCTTTGTGCTGAAAGCATATGAACGTGTTATGAAAAGGTTTTGCAATCCCAGGATCAGCATAGCCAAGGACCCTTTAAGATGCAACTCCTGATAGTAACATCGGTCATAAACCACTTCACTCAATGTAGAACCCCGAACTCACTAACCTGCATCTGTTGGAAGAATGCCTACGATCTACTGGATAAACCCACCTATAAATTTCCGAAAGATTCCAGTTATGCAATCAGGTGTTGGGGATACACGGGAAGCACCGCGCAATCAACTCTAAACCTACATCCAGGTGTATCCATTCTTCAACACATAACCAGTCTTTCTCGGAAACTGTGTACCTCGGACCTTCGAAAAGCATCCACTATAACAAGCTATGGCAATACTCCCGAACTACCTCCCCAGTACTGGGTGATGTCGGGGTTATCTTGCCACTGGCCGTATAGGAGAGATTTTCGATGTCGGCCGTCTTAAGTATTTAGTACTGCCGCGATATGCTTGTGACGACAATACCCCGAAGCTCAACTCCCCGGGACACTGCCACAACCCCTAATGTCAGGAGGCATCGAGAACAATATCCTCGTCACAAGAACATCGAAACAATCCCAGAATACTCGCGGGATTCCTAAAAAAAATTTGGTGCAATTTTTGAAGATAGGAGAGACAAGAGTAGTCGTCAGGAGTCCTCACCAGAGAGAAAGGGGATGAGAAGCAAAGAAATCCTACTCTCCGATATAATATAGGACTCAAAATATTTTCAGTGTGTGCCTAGACTCGACCATCAACGATTCGATCAATCAGTGGGGGCTCCTAGGTCGGAGAAGGCTCTAAATACCAACTTGTAATGCCCAGGATGGAATTATACCTCCTACGTGTCGAGGCACGACTTAAAGGCATAAGTCCATCCTAGAATGATCTCAAGTTTGGTAATCTTTGCACATCTCATGTAAAAGAGGGGATTGTAAACATAAATAGTTGGCTTACACTCGCCACATCACACAAATACAATACATGTCTCAAACATCATACATTAAGAATATCACAACCCTCTAAGGGCAAAATCCAAATGTCAAGATACCAAACTTAAATAAATAAACCACAGGCGGATCGAATCCTAGTAGAAGTCTCCACTACTGATCATCCGGATAACGAACATAGTACCGACTACGCTCCTCGTCGTACTCCCAATCCAGCTCGGTGCCATCACCTGGATAGCTCACAGCTGGACCTGCATCTGGTGTGGTGAAGTAACTGTGAGCCACAGAGGACTCAACAATCCCGTTCCCGGGTAACAAGACTATTTAAGCCTTTGGGAGAGGATAAAGGCTGAAGAAAAGAGTAAGTGTCTGCAGCAGCAACTAGCAACTAACTTACGTGAGTGAGAGCGAGAAGAGAAGCCTCGGTCGAGAAGTGATCACGAAGTGATCCTAGCTACAACACGTCAAACATAACCCCTCCGTGTTCAACTCCCGAATCCCTATTCGGAAATTGACGGTCACAGAACACACGCTGGTAGTGTATTAGAAACATTGTGTCAAGTTATCTACAACCGGATATTAACAAGCTCCCATCTGCCACATAACCGCGGGCACAGCTTTCGAAATTTCATAACCCTGCAGGGGTGTTCCAACTTGACCCATTACAAGCCCACGATCCGCGGAGTCGCAACTCCAAAGTGGGAAGACCCGAGTATTCTCGGAATCCCGTGCTCAAGATATACCGAACTAAGGTAAGGCTAATCCAGCAAATCCTCCCGGCGTGTCGACACCCTGATAGTAGACGCGCGTATCTAAGTCTCAGGACACGACCGGATGGGCGATTCTACAGGTGTATGCCAGATACCTCGGGTTGCCCCAAGGCGGCCCCGCAGAACCCCCGTTTCGGACCAACACTCATGTGGAGCACTGGCCCGGGGTTGTTGATTAAGAAAGAGGGTTAATTACTCCCTATGCATGTTTAGTTTGTTATTAGGCAAATAGTACCAATGTTGGGACTTGCTGGAAAAGACTTAGCACTTAGCGGTTTATCGAGGGGGTCCCATACACCCCAACCGTGTTAGGAACGCATAATCAAGGAACATAACACCGGTTTATACGGTTCCTAACGGCATGAGTGGAACAAATCACCAAGCAAAAGGCTTAGCCTTCCACCCTTGCCAATATATAGATGATTTCATTTAAGCAATTATATAGTGTGATATAACCCAACAAAACTTCAACATGAAGCAAGCATCTTCGATCTTCACCTGCAACTAGCAATGCTATAAGAAGGGCTGAGCGAAGCGTACTTAGCCAAGCAACGGTTTGCATAGGTAGGGTGGTTAAACATGGCAATGGTTACAAGTAGGAGGCTGATAGGAAGAACATGGGCATCGAGGCAAAACTACAGAGCGGAACTACTAGCAATAGGCAAAGATAGTAATGTTATCGGGGTTCGGTCATCTTGCCTGAAGAGAAGTCGTTCGGATCGTAAGAAGGGTCCTCGTGCTCAACCTCGTTGGTAACCTCGTGCTCGTACTCGTACTCGGTCTCAGCTTCCGGCTCTAAAAAATACAATCACACATGGCACAAATCAACAAGATGCAATGCGCACTCGAAAATGATGGATGCATGATGGATGCACTAAGGATGCACACGGAGCACGGAAAATAGCACTCAAGCAAAACACCTCAAAACATGATAACAATCTGATATTATGAATCTACACAGAAAATCAATCAAGTTTCATATAAGACTCGCTGAAATCGGAGTTACGGGCTAAAAGTTATGCCCGAAACAAGAAATGAGCGAAAGCTGAAAATTACAGCAACATAGCAACTTCGGAGCACAAAAGAATTAAGCTACAGCACTCAAACATCATCGCAAAGGACATGAACATAAACTAGACATATCCTACAGCAAATAAGTCCAAAGGTGCACCCCCAAAGGAGCCACGGATCAATAGCAATAAGCTTGGACATATTGAACTTGACAATAAAATTCTGGCAGCAGAATTTTATTGAAACTTTGGAGCAAAAGATAAACATGCTACGCCACTCAAATAAGCATGTGAGGACATGAATGGAAAGACAACAATATCTACTACAAGGAACAATCAAGATCCACTCCAAAACTAACATGGTTTGTCCTAGAACATCACACGAACATGGCATCGGAACGTTACAGATTTCAGACTTAGTGAAAAACCACTAAGTCGTAAAACAGCAATTTCATCATGGCATCTGAAAGAGCAAGTTTAAGTCACCTCGAAACTAAACATGGCAAGTGGTAAGCACCACCTCAAAGTACACATGATGGTGATTCCGAAACACACAAGCATGCTTCATGGAGATAATCACAACGATACCAACGAGCTCAACAAGATGGCATTTCATAACAAGTGAAACAACATCACAGCCACATGGCACTTTGCAACGATGATAAACATGGCAAGAATAAATCTATCATGCAACCTATCACCAACAACATGGAGAGCATGGCAAGACGAACACGTGGACATGTCATTTGCATCATTCGGACAAACGAGCTAAAAGATATCACTATGCAAAGATGACATAAAAACATCACATAGCAGCAATTATACCGGGATGCACTATTGCAACAGAGAAACAAGCACCTAGATGATCTCTAACATGCATGACACAAAAAGATAAAACGTAGTGCTATTCACCACGAACGTCTGGACATGCTATTTGCGCGAAACGGACAAACACACTAAAAGATATTGCAGTTTGAATATAGCATCAGACAACAATAACAAAAAGGTCTTAGGTATATATGCAACAACCTCAGATTTGCAGAAAGTCAACGGGCTCGGGCCGGGTGGATCTGATGCGGCGGCCCGAGAGGAGGCAGAGCGGAAGGGCCCGCGGTGGCTGGCCCGGCTCGGAGGCTTGGGCCGGCTCGGCGGCTGAGGCGAGGCGGCCCAGGCGGAGGAAGGGCGCGGCCCAGCTGGCTGGCTGGCAGCCCGCGCGGAGGCGAGGGCCCGCTGCGGCCTGGAGCGGTGCGCCCGGCGGCGGCCTGGTGCGGTGCGGTCGGGGCGAGGAGGCGGAGCGATCGGGGCGATGCGGGGTGGCGGCTTGCGGTGGCGTGGGCCGGCCCGGGAAGGAAGCGCCCTGGAGGATCGGTGGCCCGGTGATGTGGTCCACCCGGCGGTCGAAGGAGGCCGAGGCCTGGCGACGATGCGAAGCGGCTGGATCGTTGACCCGAGGCGATCTGGTCGACGAAGGAAACGCGCTGGCTCGAGGCGCTCGGTCGGACGGCGCCCAGCGCGCGAGGGCGTTGACCTGGGGATCGGCTGGGTCGGTGGGGAGCTTGAGGGAAGAGCCAAGTGGCTGGTGGATCTGAGAAAAAATGAGGGGGAGAGAGGAGCTAGAGGTTAGGGATGGCAAAAATAGACTAGGGTCTATTATATAGCAGAATTTAGGGTTTGGGGGATTTAGGTGTGCTAGGAGCCCTCCGATCGCGATCCGACGGATCCGATCGCGGGGGAAGTCTAGATGGGCCTAGGAGAGGGTAGTGGGCTGCTGGAGGGGTGTTTCTGGGACACAAAGTGAAGGCACTTTGGACCCACACGAATAACTGTTGGAATAGCAAACGGAGTCCAAACGCGACGAGATTTGAGAGGCGGGTTGCACACAACAAAACAACAACACACGACAAGTCTCGCGCCACACCGGTAACGTTACACGCCCAAACAACAAGGTAGGCCTACGGGACGTCACGGACACGTGAGGGAGCTCCGGAACGCGAAACGGACATCGGGAAGGAACGCGTGGAACCGGGTGCAACCGACAACACAAATGCAATGCAATGCACATGTCTACATGATATGAATGAATGCCACACACTCACACAACAAAACGACGAAAACCCGAAAGACAAAGAACCCGAAAAGGAAATAGATGAAGCCGGAGATATATTATATGCCCAAAAGGAAAAGTATTAC
Source organism: Secale cereale (assembly GCA_902687465.1). Lineage (NCBI taxonomy): Eukaryota > Viridiplantae > Streptophyta > Magnoliopsida > Poales > Poaceae > Secale > Secale cereale. The sequence goes on from LR738713.1 coordinate 684,306,045, forward strand.
ATCCGGGGCATTACAGAGGGTGCTTGAATACGTTTTAGTCCCATGACTAAAAGTAGTCGGACTAAAACTTATTAGTCTCACCCATGCTTGGATCGAAATACTGAAGAGACTAAAATCAAGTTAATGAGCATTTATTATGCTCCCTCTCCCCTAATCCTAACCAATGAAAGCGCTCGAGGGAGAGACGAAGGAACAGGAGGGGAACCGGCTGTGTTAAAGGAGAGGAGTTAAATGACGAGAGAGAGAACTAATCCATATTTTATTAGGGATTCCCCTGACTAATTTTTTTTTCTTTCAAGACTAGGTTTAGCCCCTCTTCAGTCAAAGATGCTTGGAATTTTGGCCTTTTATAAAGAAACTATTTTTAGTGAGACTAAAATAAATCCCTTAAACCAAGCACCCTCTCCCCTTCACATGAAGACAAACACACGCACGCACCATAAATACACAGCTGCAACACAACCTCCCGAATCATGATCGAACCACTTCTCGTTTGATCAGGCAGTTATCATTCTCAACTGCTTTCGGCCATGGATAGCTTGCCGAAACGGGACGCCAACTACGTCCCACTGAGCCCCGTCACCTTCCTGCCTCGCGCCGCCGCCTTCTACGCCGATCGCACCTCCCTCGTCTGCGGCGGCTCTGCCTTCACCTGGCGCCAGACGCACGACCGATGCCTCCGCCTCGCCGCGGCGCTCCAGGGCTTCGCCGTATCCAGGAACGACGTCGTGTCCATCCTGGCGCCCAACACGCCGGCGCTATACGAGATGCACTTCGCGGTCCCCATGGCCGGCGCGGTCATCAACGCCATCAACACCCGCCTGGACGCCGCAGGCGTCGCCGCCATCCTCAGGCACGCCGCCCCCAAGCTCCTTTTCGTGGACTACCAGTACATCCGCGTCGCCACCGATGCACTCAAAAGCATCGCCATGGACGCAGCCTTGCCGTTGCTCGTGGTCATCGACGACATCGACGCTCCGACGGGAGCGCGCGTGGGCGAGCTCGAGTACGAGGATTTGCTGGCGCGAGGCGACCCGACGAGGCACCCGCCGCGCGTTGTCGAGGACGAGTGGGACGCCGTGGCGCTCAACTACACCTCCGGCACGACGTCGGCGCCCAAGGGCGTCGTGTACAGCCACCGCGGGGCGTACCTGAGCACGGTGGGACTCCTACTCCATTGGGGCGTGGCGCACGACCCGGTGTACCTCTGGTCGCTCCCCATGTTCCACTGCAACGGTTGGACCTTCACGTGGGGCGTGGCAGCGCGCGGCGGCGTCAATGTCTGCGTCCGCACGCCCACCGCCGACGCCATGTACTCCGCGATCGCCGACCACGGCGTCACCCACATGTGCGCGGCGCCTGTGCTGTTCAACATCCTTCTAGAATCTCGCCGCGAGCGGTTGCCACGCCGCGTGGAGGTGCTCACTGGTGGCGCGGCGCCGCCGGCGCCACTGCTTGAGCGCATGGAACAGCTCGGTTTCCACGTCACGCATGCCTACGGCATGACGGAGGCGACCGGACCAGCCATGGTGTGCGAGTGGCGGGAGCGATGGGACGCGCTACCGCCGCCCAAGCGCGCGCTGCTCAAGGCACGGCAGGGCGTGAGCGCGCTCTCCCTCGCCGATGCCGACGTGAAGGACCTCAAGACAATGCAGAGCGTGCCGCGAGACGGCGCTACACTCGGCGAGATCGTGCTCCGCGGAAGCAGCGTCATGAAGGGATACTATAAGAACCCTGAGGCCACAGCGTCGGCTTTTCGCGGCCGGTGGTTCCTGACCGGCGACGTGGGCGTGGTGCACCCGGACGGGTACGTGGAGATCAAGGACCGGTCCAAGGACGTGATCATCTCCGGCGGCGAGAACATAAGCAGCGTGGAGGTTGAGGCGGCGCTGTACGGCCACCCGGCAGTGCTTGAGGCGGCGGTGGTGGCCATGCCGCACCCGCACTGGGGCGAGACGCCGTGCGCGTTCGTCGCGCTGAAGAAACAGTTCGACTCCGGCGCTGCCGAGACGAGCGAGGAGGAGCTTGTGTCCTTCTGCCGGAGCAAGATGGCGCACTTCATGGTGCCGAGGAAGGTGGTGTTCGTCGACGACCTGCCGAAGAACGCCACGGGCAAGGTGCAGAAGCTCGCGCTACGCGAGAGGGCGCGCGGGCTCGAGCCCAGAGATTCTGACAAGAAGAGGGCTGAGCCGGCCCGACCCGCCATTGTGCTGACTGATGTATCCAGGCTTTGACTTTTGGGCCAGCTGACGTGGCCTGGAGGAACAGTACTTGGCCAGCCCTGAATAAGGAAACAGGAAATAATTCCCTAAAAAAAAATAAAAGGAAACAGGAAATACCAAATGCATTGTCTACAAAAAAGGGAAATACAAAGATAACTACAAATGACTGGTAAAAACTTTTTATGAAGGCGATTCAAAAGAGATTTATGAGGGAGGCTCCTGGTCCATTTTCTCGTCCTACAAACATGAAAAAGAAAAGTTAAATAAAGGGAAACATTTACTTTCAGCCAGCCGATCCTGTGCGAGCGTCCGTCGCCTCCTGTCCTTTTGATGCACTGTTAATCAGACGATAGAGAGCGACTCCTTTTATTTTCACATTTCTACAACTGTGCTTTGTTTAAAAAATTGGGTTTGCAACTAGCCTTTTGCTGCAAATCAAACATGACTAGATCTCGCAGCGCACAGACTAGGGAGGGAGACGGCAGCCAAGCCGAGCGCCGCTGCTTGTATGTCGTCGCCACCGAGCGCATCCATGTTGGATCTCCGCCTCCAAACGCCTCCCCGCCAACGAGATCCGCCATGTCGACGAGATCCACCATGTCAGCCGTGGAGCACCATGAACTTCGCCGCCATCCTATCACCACCGACGCTGTCAGCAACCACATCCCCGTGCACGTACGTCCAAGTCCACTATGCGCTCGGCCCTGCGTCGTTGTTTGCAACAACACCTCCAGTACATGTTTTCGGCAATAACGGCGTTGTTGCGGAACAGTGGCAGCGAACGACGACTGTGCAATTGTGCGACGCGGCCAGAGATGTTGTTGCAATTTTTGCAACAAGGGTCTTGTTGCAGAAAATTAGACACAACGGCAAGAGATGTTGTTGCAATTTTTGCAACAAAGATCTTGTTGCGGGAAATTAGAGAAGTGGTTTTGCAGCACATGTCTTGTTGCGGAAACTCACAGAATAAGACATTTTGCAACAAGAGTCTTGTTGCAGGAAATTAGAAAAGAGAAGACACGTTACAGACTGCTCGCATCACCAAATCGGACTACTCGCGAGGCGGCGGATCTTTTAAAATGATCTTTCGGCCGACGCATAGCATATGCCTTAAAAAATGTCCTTCGATTTTGCATAAAAATAGTACTTGTTTGCCCGAGGATTACAAACACGTACTACCAAATAACAAACCCGCAATGAATAGAAAGGTATACTAATGATATGGAAATAGCCCAACACTGGATACTCAACATAATATCAACAACAGAATGTTCTCCTGTGCTTGCAAACACGATCAACTCCTAACTTTTGTAAATTAGAAAATGAATTGATTTTGTACAAGATTGATTGACCGGTAAATAGAAATACTGTTATTTCATCCTGGCGAGATTGTTAATTTTGTACCAATGGTGTGAATTTTGAGTATACCGAATTAGCAATCCGGTTATCTTTCGTTCAGAAACACAACTCCTTCATTTATTTTTATTTTGTAAAAATTCGAAGTAATTTGGAAGCTTTGACTCGACCTCCTCTTTTTGCATAGATCCACACCCTTGATTGCCGATGCCTCCTTGCTATCTAACACTACTAGAATACGCACCTAGGGTTTTCATCACACCCTAGGGCTAAACTTCAAAAAATTAGGCGCATTAACGCATCCTATGGTGAAATTATGGGCACTAGGTATGTTGAGAGTTCCACATCCTCTTTCTTTCAACATAGATGGCTCCCTAGCACATCTCTTTCATCCCTAGCAATGCATTAGAATGTAGACATTCGACCTCGCAATCGTGAATTGGTATTTGGTACCTTCAATGCAGCTGGTTGGATGGCCACTAATTGACTACTAGAAACTTGCGCAAATACCAAGCGCCGCCCCATCACACTTCTTGCTCGCTCCGTCAATATCAAGCCCCAGACCTCCATATTGCTCTAAGGCTACTCATAGTGGGGAGTATCATACACTAGTATCATGCACATGATATTATTGTATGATACTACCTTCATAGTGCATAGTATTATAGAGTTGTATCATAGATGATCATATTTATTGTCATGCATGACATAAAGGAGCATAACATTTAACATGATACAGTATCTACATATGTTACTTTAACCCTTTCTCTTCTTTAAATATTTGCCACATCAGCATGTTTGCTATTCTCGGGTGCATGTTACTACTTAAGACTAGTCACAGTGGGAAGTAACTTAGACTAGCCACAATGGGTAGTAACATAGAGTAGTAACATGCCTCATGTTACTACTCTATGTTACTACCTCTATATAGTGGGAAGGAACATATATGTGGTAACATGCAACACTTCATTTATTAGGCTATAGATATGTGTGATGTTACACATACTAGTAGTAACTAGCTATGTTGCCACATGCCTCTCTTTCTTCATTTATTGCTTGCCGTATCATCTATTTTATCTAGATATGTGTGATGTAACTACCTATGTTACTCCCACTCTGGGTAGTCTTAGGCTGGTCATAGTGGGAAGTAACTTAGACTAGTAACATGCATATGTTATTAGTCTATGTTACTACTTTCGTAGTGGGTAGTAACATATACTCCCTCCGTCCGGGTTTATTAGGCCCCCTTTCATTTTGAGCCGAAGTTTGACCATAAATTTAACTAATAAAATATGAATTATATGTCATGAAGACTATAACATAGAAAACCTCTTTCAAAAACAAATCCAACAATATACTTTGGGTAGCATATACTTTATATATTTTTAGTTAAATACATGGTCAAACTTGGACCCAAAATACAAAGGGCCTAATAAACCCGGACGGAGGTAGTAGATGGTAACATGCAAGTCTTCATTAATTGAGATATAAACTCATTTTACCTCGGGGTGTGTTATGTCACAGTAACATATTATGTTACCACAAGCATCTCTTTCCTCATTAACTTCATGCCATATAAGCAACTTTTTTTTGGGATTGTGCTATGTTACTACCTAAGTTACTCTCACTATGGCTAGCCTTAGAGTAGTAACATGCATATATTACTAGTCTATGTTACTACCTCTATAGTGAAAAATAACATATGTGTTGTGTCATGCATCATTTTATTTATTAGGTTATAGACTCATCGTTTTTTGATATGTGTGACGTTGCAGTAACTAGTTATGTTACCACATGCCTCTCTTTCTTCATTAATTACATGCAACATCATCTATTTTGCCTAGATAAATATGATGTTGTCACCTATGTTACTCCATTGTGGATAGTCTAAGATATCATCACTATGGGTTATCACCTATGTTACTTCCGTTGTGGATAGTCTAAGATATCATCACTCTGGCCAGCCTAAAATCAACTCGGCCCTACAACACATACCACTTCGCCCCCCCTCGAAGAGAGGGGGGGGGGGGTGGTTTGAAACAAGAAGGAAAAGATGAGGCATCTACCGGAGAAGAGAGACGTCGACTACAACATCCAGGCGTGCGATACCTCCGGTGTGCTTCCACATAGGTCTACGACAAGGAATGTACTCCACGCACGCGGCCCCTCCATCTCCAGACCCCTCTCTCCTCTGGATTCACGGCTTTGACTCTTATGGTCATGCTTGACTTCTTACGAATATGAGGTGCTCTTGGGGCTTGACACTAGACCGCAGTCGCTGTAGACCTCGGGCAGCAGGGGCATATTATGGATCTGAATTGAGGCTGACAACTTGACCTTCTATGCGGTCGGTCCTGGGAGGATTGAGGCAGAGCTAGTACTGCACGTGGAGGAGAGAGCAAGGGCAACTACGGGAGGCGGACACGACTGTGACAGGGATCCATCGACGATGGCTAGTGGGATCACGAAGGCTAGTCGGTGTACGTGAGAAGAGGGCATTGACATGTCTAGGAAATGTGCAATTCAATATTTTGGTCATCCAAACGAAGATTAGGATTGGTTGATCTCTATGACTACAAAATACATGTTCACCCAAACAAAAAATATATCGAGTTGCAAGTGCAACTCATTATAAATGCCTTTGTTTATTTGGTATTGTGGCTCAAATCAATTCCTTGTGATTAATATATACATCCAACAAACCATACAGTATAATGACATACTCCCTCCGTTCATATGCATAGGATGTCTAATGAAAATTTAGTATTCTAAATATATAAATCACTATGCGTGGAAAGAGTTCCACACACCTAGATTGTGATGCAGCTATACCCTATGCATCTGGACGGAGGGAGTACCTGACATGTAAGGGTCATGTCAGCAAAGTATTGGGCTGGAATTTCTTGCCCAAATCAATTCCTTGTAACTAATATATACTCCCTCCGTCCGAAAATACTTGTCATCAAAATGAATAAAAGGGCAGCACATATCAATATGGATAGTGGGACCATACTACGGCGGGGCAGAGGTGTTTACCGTCTCCCACCTGTGTTAGAAGCTCATGGCCAAGACTTGTATGTCGTCATTTTTGTTGATGTCTACCGCGACAAGATCCACCACATTCTCCGTCTGAGAACATATCCAGTGCAAGGAGCCAACTCATGCACCAGATGCACCAGCTGCACATGAGCCGTCAGATCGGAATGGGAGGGACCGGATTGATCTAAGACGTGGGTGCTGGTACATTTTGCAAAGGGACCTTGAAGTGTAGCTAAATCGAGCAAAACAACATCGAAACTCCACTTTAGTCTTTCCCTTTTTGCCATCTCCTGTACCACTGAACCGCTCTCCTTTGATCTCCCTCTCCTGTACCACTGAACCAAATCATGTGGTCGAGCCGCGGCTTGGTGTGATTGCGCCTATGTAGCGACAAGAGCTGTAGCTCGGATGGACGGTACTTCTGCATAGGATCCTTCTCCGCCATTACAGCTCAAGGAGCCGAGGTATGTACACTGCATTTAGTTCTTATATTACTCATGGGTAGCCATATTGGTTCTTCTGGTTCCTCAGTTTCCCCAAGTCGTTTGAACCCATTTTCGAAATTGAGCAGTATGGGCGCCTAATAATTTATGTGCGAGATGCAGCCATAGTGCTAAAATTACATCACTAATTACAATTGTTAGAGTGGAAAAGAAATGTGCTATGTCTGCTCTGATCCTTCATCTGTATAGAGGTATCATGTACTTCACTAAGTTTATACTAAAGTTGTAAATGAATGACTGAACATGTATGTGAAAAATGATTACCTGTGAGCCCGCGTACATGGCAAGAGTTTGTTCATTACTACTCCCTCTGTAAACTATTCTAAGAGCGTTTAGATCACTAAAGTAGTGATCTAAATGCTATTATATTAGTTTACGGAGGGAGTACTTTTTTCTGTCATGTTAATTACTACTTTTTTCTGCGATGCGTACACTCATTATTTTTTATGTGAAAAAATATTATCTGGGAGCACACATTTGCCGGTGTTATGTTGAAGTATGCATCCGTTTGGTTTATCCAGTTCTGTATATTTATTTTATGTAACTCTGAATGAGCGTTACTGTTAGCTTCAGGAACTTGATTGTATGACCCGGAAAGGGAATTGTTAAGCCTAGTTTCACATTGATTTCAAGATTTGGTTCGTCTTTATATGTTACTTCCTTTTGTAGGTAACTGCTATATATTGTGCTCATGTGACTATTTGGCCAATTAGCGCAACCTTATTACTATGTGTACTGCGCACAATTCCTTTTTCCTCTGTGTGTTCTTCTCTGTACTGCAGCAGCAGCATCATCTGAAACTTTGAAGTTAAGTGAGAACATGTTCAGCATCATCATCTGAAACTTTGAAGATAAGTGAGAACATGTTCAACTGTAACAGATATTTTTAGCATCATCATCAGAAATTCTTGCTCTGTACTTTAGCAAGTGGGCCGGACTCTTCTAATAGACACTCAAACAAGATTTTATTCTGAGCAAATATGTCTTAGGTTTTCAGCATTATAAAGACAATTGTGATCCCACCATATCACTTTTGATCTTAGCACGGTCTTGCCTGGATCGCTCAAGTTTTGAGTTTTTTTCCTGAATTTTTCTTTGGACAACACGCTAGGCCTTATATGATTGAAACTTGTTTCTTACTTACAGGCAGTTGTATTGTTCGTACTTGGAGTTTCAGGGCCGGCACATATTCAGTGAAGTGCAACTGGAAGCAGAGGGGATGGCACCATGCAATCCATGATTAGTGTTAAGCCGTGAGTTGATGTAACTGGGGTTGGTTTGTGTGGTTCGGGTATTTTGGATATTGCTTTCTCGTTTAGATTAGTGTTAAGCCTTGAGATGATGTTAGCTGACAATCGGATTTGATGGATTAAGTTAAGCTATGTTATTTTTTTTATTATTTTTTTGCGGGGTAAGTTAAGCTATGTTAATGTACGGTTGTACTCCCTCCGTTCCAAAATAGATGACCCAACTTTATATTAACTTTGTACTAAAGTTAGTACAAAGTTGAGTCATCTATTTTGGAACGGAGGGAGTAACTAGGAACCTCACAGATGAGTGAATCCATTAAATCTGTTTCTATTAGAAGAAAAAATCACTGTTTGCCGATGTAGTTCGTTCAACCAAGTCTACTGAAGAAAATATCATCTTAAAACTTGAGAAAATAGTTTTTCAACTTGGTCAAATAAAAAAATTGATCACGTCTCCTCAAACTACAACAGGTTATTTTCTGGCTCAGACTGGTACATCTGTACAAGATAGGGCAGTACTGTTCGTAGCATTCAATAATACTACAAGGTTCCCTTTGCAAAATGTACCACCAGTCCACGTTTTAGATGGATCCTGTCCCTCTCATTCCAATCTGACGGGTCATGTGCAGCTGGTGCATCGGTAGCACGAGTTCGCTTGTTGCACTGGATACATTCTCCGTCTACCTTGCATACCCCCCACCTTGTTGGACGTGTCTCCTTGCGCCAAATCAACGTCAGGAATAGATCCTGCCTTGAGGGTTTGATCAAGATGCCTATGTCAGCTTGTGTGTTGTTTTCTTCTTGAAAAGGTCATTTTTGGAGAACCTCTTATGTGGTTCGGGTGTTGTCTTTGGTGGGGGTTAGAGTATTGTTATTGCAAGTGTTTCATCACTGCGACATGATCTTTGTTTTTTATATTTCTCTTTTTTTATATTTTATGTTTCATCACGTCGACGGTGCTTGATGCGGGATCGCGGCGGCGGTTACCGTTGTATGGGCGACGACAGCGGCTGACGCGACGGTGGGTGCTCCCTGTAGCACCCGGAATCGGGGCGGCGACCCCTCTTCATCAACGATGACGGACACCGAGGTTGTGTGGGCGACTCAGGGTCTGGATCTCGAGGTGGCGACGACCTTCTGAGGCTGGTGGCGGTATGTGACGTCCCCTCCATCAACAGATCGGGTTCGATGCGGCTCGGCAGGTGACACATGTGACTCTTTCGGAGTTCTCGGGCAGTGCCTGTCGCCGACAGGTGAAGCCACCTGTGGATGTGCTATCGGCGGATGCTACGCACGACGTCTTATATGGAGACGTCAATTCATGCCTGCTACCGGCAGGTGGCACGATGGCTCTGGCGGAGGTGTCATGTTTGGCTTGTTGCTGTCGGATCGAAGGCGGTGCGACAGTAGCGGGAGGCAGGCGGTATGGGACGTCTTTGTCTTCCGTTGTCTCCTCCAGAGATATAGTATCCGGCTATCTAGATGTCAGCAGACGGATAAGGACGGATGGTACAGACGACTTCAGCGATGTGTTTATGCACTTTGGTGAAAACATAAGATCTCTGATTAGACTATGCCGTCGCGTGCCTGTGTCTTGTCCTTGTTGAAGGTGGTGGATTGAAGCTTGGCTTTGGGGATGAGATCCGGAGTACAACCTTGTGGTGGACTCGCCATCATTGGCGCACATGCGGCGATCCCCTTTTTGAAGGTATAGCCTAGGAGTTGTGTATTTTTGTTTATGTGGTGTCTTGTATCATAGGAATTAGTGGCTATCTGGAGGAGGTACTGTCACGAGGTATACAGCCTCATGGTTTATTTTCTGCTTTATTTCCAGATCGATGGTGTTTGGCTGCTAAATTTTGCACTATTAATAATATATGGCTGCATGCATCGTCCTAATGAAGAGGCCGGGATTATCCTTCTTTTAAAAAAAGGACATTTATTTATGAACCATAGTTTTTTTTAACACAGTACAGACGCAATCGCTCATACATACGCGCAAACACTCACCCCTATGAACGCACACGCGCATACCCTACCCCTATGAGCACCTCCGAGAAACTGAGCCGGCATATTATCTTGAGATTTATGAAGTCACCGTAGGCGCCTCGTCGTCGACGGGAACGTCAACCATAGTTGGTTAACTTGTGTATTCACCACCCGATAAAATTTGGAATCATTGAACTCTATCGCTTGGTTGATTGTGCAGGCACAAAGAGCTTATACGCGCATACGCAAGAGAAGATCCTCGCAGGCTACAACAATGTGTTGACTGATTTGGCAGTGTTCGCATCCTGGATGAGCTCCCAGCGCCGGCGGCGGCAAGTACAGGCTAGGTCTCATCTGCCTGTGGCTCACCTCAGTGATGTATTCGTTGGCGCAATGGCACTGACATTAACCCATTGACGAACGCAAAACTGGTCACGGGCGATGGTTAAGCGCTTATCAGGGGAGTGCTATTTTGTAAGTAGTGTGTGGATTAAGCTGAGCGAACACTGCCCTAGATTTTGCATGAGTGTGCTTGTGTGGTGCGCGTTCCCATGTAGTACCAAAAAGAAAGCTAAAAACAGAGCACATAAATTTCTCTAGCTGCTCACCAGTCAGCCATTATGTCTGTACATGTGCAGTCACCTTAATTAATTTGATGGTGATATGCAACAACAAGGTACTAGATCGGGCGGTCAGGCTAATCGAATCTTGTGTGGGCCCGATCGATGGCTGACCTAAACCTCCACAAGAGTGACTGCAAAAAGTAGTGATCAGGACTGATGCCTACTGTTAGCCTCTTTTTTATTTATTAAGTTAGCACATGCAACACGAGTGCTGGCAAAACAACGGAGGGTGACGTGTCATTGGTGCTAGTGACACTTATATAGGCCGTTTGTGCCCGAGAGCAACATAAAATTGTGAAGACACCTCAGTCCTAACTTTTTTAGTTGAAAACCAATCAGCGTTATTCCATTCGAGAAGAAGAGACTTCAGTCCTACCAATGCATACAGTTATTAGTCGGCATGAATGATGAGCTATATTAGAAACAATGGCAATAATTTGGTCACTATCCAATATATCAAGAGTCAAGTAATTACGAAAAAGGGGCATATGGAGAATGGATTCAAATATGTGCATATAAATTTTAAAAACTAAGCACGTCCATTTATGACTGAAAAAATAACAAAATAACGAAGCTACCATATAAATTACGTAACCAGTCATGGGATGGAGGCGCCGCCGGCAAAGCCCCTTCTTCCTCTATGGCTACTCCACTCAACGGTCGAAATGGACCTTGGGGTGGGGTTCGGCTACCATTTGGAGATTACTATGTGACGAGCTTCTCGTCGGTTGATCCTCCTACACTTCTTTGATTCTTTTTTTTTTGAGGGAACACTTCTTTGATTCTATGGTGAATTATAATGGGCCCTCCTCAAATCAGGGGTTAAAACTTTACTGGAAACTTGTAACTAATTCCATGACTCAGCCGCGTAAGGTATGCCCACCCATGGTCATATTATTACTCAACTTCATTCTGCTTCTGACTCGAGAGTGGTTTCATATAGTACTTTTTCCACCATACCTGTAATTAGCACTTGGTCAATGTAATAGGTCCATGCAGTTTGAATCCACCTAGAAACCCTACAACCCACAAAAGAACAAGAAAAACAATAAATTCAATTAGTTAATGGGCTAATTCACTATCAACTCAAGAATATCATGATTAAACTCTAATAAATAATCAATACAAAATACAATCATTGTTGACATCATCAGTGTCAATCTAATGGACCTAAGCTATGTTTTTTCCTTTGCTTGGTTAAAGGAAGATGAAAGTTTTATATCTCAACCATCTGAAGCACTTCAACTTCAAATAACCAATCACAATGATTTCTGGCCTTCCGAATCTATTTCCTATGATCTCTATAGTAAATAAGTAAGATCATCGACATAAAAATGAACTAGTTATATCAATCTTAACTTGACAATGTCTACAAAGCAAAGTACGTGGTTACTTTGAGTGTATCCAATAGCGTCCACCTTTCTAAATCTATGAAACCAAGCTTTTATCCTTAAATTCGAGTGCTCATATTTACATCAACAAGATACCACTAGTGAAAAATCAGGCTTTGCATGCGGTTGTGGTTCATGGGACGGCGGCGGTTTCCCATCCCATCTCAAAGTATGTGTCGCTAATACTCGATCCAGTGGCGGTGGTTATGGAAACCGCCTCCAATATGATGAAAAGCGCAGGCGCGCGGTTTCACACGTATAGCTGCTTCCAATGCTCTACTTGCCACATGCGGTTGTATATCCATAACCGCCTCCATTGTGTATGTGGGGGATCTACTTTTTTATTATTAAGAACTCACCGATGCTAATAATATTCAGATCAAACACTGTAATACATAAGAACAAATATAATATATCATTCACTGTAGTATCCATAGTTCAAATTTTACAAGTTCGGATGATTCAGAGACATTGAAATAGTAAAAAAAATACAGCTACAAAGCCCTCGTATGTTCTTATCTAAAAGTTGCCTAGGGAGGGGCTTCGAGTGCACCGGCCACAGCTCGTCGGTCATGGTTTGTGGCCTTCTTTGAGCTCCACCAGTTGCGCATTTCGATGTCATTAGCTGGAGCCATTTATATCTCTAAAGCACACATCTAACCATTTGTTCTTCTTGTGCAATGTAATTAAAATCAAACTAAAAATACAAAAAATTGAGCATGTTATTGCCAATGTAACGTGGGCTAAATCCAAGTAGTAGTTATATACACATTAGTAATATGCAGATAAGATAAAGCAAAGAAGTTGTAGCATTTTGCATTGTAACACATAAGTGAATCAAGTTCACATTTTATATAGAAGATAAACCAGAGAAGTTGTAGCAGTTTCGATTGTAACAAACAAGTGTAACTAGTTAGCATTTTGCGGAGAAGATCTTGTAGTTTCCACTGTAAAAGAGAATTGTAACCAGTTTCTATTTTATAGAGAATATAAAGCAGGAGATGTAGCCATTTCCATTTTAGCGAAGAAGTTGAAACAGCTGTCATTTTGCAAGAATAGAAAACAAAAGTTTTAGCAACACATGCATTAGCTAGTAACGGCCACATAGGCCATGCATCCCAATGCCCACACAGTCAACCAACTATACATGAAAGTTGCCCCGAAGCACCTAAAATACCCTAGCCGCCGAAGCAACTAAAAAACCCGATCTAGATCTGCTGCCACCACCCTCAAATAGCTGACCCCCCCTCGCCGCTGCCGGAGCCATAGTCTGTCGTCATACGATGTACCGTACGTAGCCCAGTCCTGCCCGAGCCCAAGGCACGATGAAGGTAGCTGCAGAGGTGGCCGCTTATGGGGCGGCCCCTTCCGTGGTCGCCGACCGAAGCTCCTCTTTGGAGTCAGAGCCATAGTCGGAGGAGATGGAGGTGGAGGGTGGTGGTAGCTTTCATATGGCGGTGGCACTGGATGAGTACGTCGCCACTAAGGGACAAATTCATGCCGAGCTCGGGGATGCATTTGTCATTGCCGGCATCCTCGTGGACTAGGGATGGCAATGGGTAGGGAATGGGCGGGTGCGACACTTTTCTACCCAAACCCATACCCAAATCTTTTTTCTATACCCACCCACTTCACTATCCATGGACGCAAATTGATACCCATGCCCTGTTGGAAATATGCCCTAGAGGCAATAATAAAGTGGTTATTATTATATTTCCTTGTTCATGATAATTGTCTATTGTTCATGCTTTAATTGTATTATCCGGAAACAATAATACATGTGTGAATACATAGACCACAACATGTCCCTAGTGAGCCTCTAGTTGACTAGCTCGTTGATCAATAAATGGTTACGATTTTCTGACCATGTACATTGGATGTCATTGATAACGGGATCACATCATTAAGAGAATGATGTGATGGACAAGACCCAATCCTAAGTGTTGAGTATCATGATTATTAGGAAAGCTAGGATAGCGTAGGATATTATTCTACCTTGCCTTGTACTCCAAGTAGATCATTGTACTCCTATATATATATGCCCACGAGGCTCAAGCAATACATCAACAATTATTCCACCAAACCTCTCTCTCCCTTCTAACATGGTATCTATCGCAAGTCGATCCTAAACCCTAGCCGCCACCGCTTCCGCACCCGCGTGCCGCCCCCGGGGCGGTCGGCCTCCATGACCGCCATCGGGGGCCGCGCCGCCCGTACCTAGGGTTCGTCCGCCGGCCGTGTTGGCCGGCTGCCCTAGAGAGTCTTTTTCCTGAGCCCTTGCTCCGGGTTTTTTCGCTCTCTCGCTGGTCGTTTTGATCGGCGTCTTTCTTTTCGGTTTTCCGATCTAATCTTGATCGGTTTGCGTCACCCACCGCCGCCGTCGACCCAGTGCGCCTCTACTCCGACCCTGGCGCGACCAGCCGGCCTCTCCTCCGACCCGGCGACCACGCGCGCCGAGGCGGCCCGTCCGGGCCAGCCGCCGTCCGCGCGTCGGTCCGCCCGTCGCCCTGCGCCGGCCGTCACCGCCCTGCTCCGACCGGAACACCTGCATCGCCCCGACCCGGCGGCCTCGCACCATGCGACGGCCAATCATAGCCGTCGCTCGCGCGCCGGCCCGCCAATCGATCCACGTCACCCGCTTCCGCCGCGTCTGCACGGCGGCCCGGCGATCTACCTCGTCGGCCTCGTCCTCGGCTACATCAGGCTCGTCGTCTGCCTCAACTCGGGCGCCGTTGCTCCGTTGGTCGCTCGGGCCTCGCTGCCCGGGCGCCGGCGCTGCTTTGGCAGCCCGGGTGCCGGCGCTGACGTCCCGTTCCGTCCGCCGTCGCCGGCCTCATCCGGGACTCCGCCATCACTCCTCCACCGAGCGGCGTCCCCGACCTCGCGCGCGATCGGCTTGATCACCCGCTCGCCGCCGCGATCCACCTCATCTACGCCGCGCGATCGACCTGGCCCGTCGGTCACGCGCGCCTCCGCAGGTCCCGTGAAGATCGTCCTCGAGTTCAGCGCGCCTCTTCACCGATCGAGCATCGGGCTGCCGCTGCGTCGCCCCGTCAGGCCGCAGCGCCGCCGCCCCCATGGTTCTCCTCGCGGCTGCATCGACTCGTGCTTCGCCGCTGCGTCGCCCCTTCGGGCCGTAGTGCTGCGATACGCGGCCCCCCCGCCGCCCCGAGGCTGTCCCCGCGGTTGCACCGACTCGCGAACCGCCGTTGTGTCGCCCCTTCGGGCCGCAGCGTCGCGGCCCGCGGTCCCCGCCGCCGCCCCGAGGTCTTCTCGCCGTTGCCCCGACCCGCCTGCCGCCGCTGCGTCGCCCCTTCGGGCCGTAGCGTCGCGGCCCGCGGTCCACTCCGTCGTCACCGCGCGTCGACCTCTCGTGGTATACACCGCGCCATCTCCCTTGGCGCGGGAACGCCACCGTCCGCGCCGGTCTTCGTCCCGCTGGCAGGGTTCTTCGCCTACTTCGAGCATCGCCGCCGCAAACCTAACCTAGCCGCCGCCGCCGCCGCTCTTCTTTGGCCGCCGCCGCTGCTACCTTCGTAGCCGCCGTCGTCGCCTGTCCACCCCCTTCGTCTTCGTCCAAGCACCAGCCCGTCGCCAGCGTCGCCGTCATCTACCCCGACCACTTGGTCTACTCCGACCACCGTTGGTGACGTCGGCCCCGCGCCGATGGACGCCGCAACCGTCGTCGAGTTCTTCTCTGCTGGCCCCTCCGACTTCTCCGACATGGCGTACAGCTCGTGCAGGTCCCTTGTCTACGCATGCCCGGTGCTGGCAACACCGATGCGTGCTTTCATCCACGACATGTCCCCGGGCCTGGCAAGCCTGGTCGGCGCTTCGTCAACTTCGTCTTCGTCCGTCTACGCATGCCTGGTGCTGGCAACACCGGTGCGTGCCTTCGTCTATGATGTGTCCCCGGGCTTGGCAAACCTGCCGCGACACGTCGTCAACAACATCTTCTTCCCGGCGCACCACTACTTCGACACCACAGCGCCCATGCTAACTCGGCGCCCCCATGCGCCCGCGGCTCCACGGCGACTTCCTCGACACCGGCTACCCCGACTCGACATCGACCACGACATTCTTCGCACGGCAACCTCGACAACAGCTACACCACCTACGCTCTCGGCTACATCAACAAACGGCACAAAGGGCTACCGCCTGCTTGAGCAACCTCGTCGGTTTCCACTCCAGCCACGACTCCGCGATGCGTCGACCGTTCCGACTGTGGGGGGGGGGGGTGTCCGTCGGCTTGCCTTCGGATTCTTCTCCAGTCTCACCGTCTGCGTCGCTACCGTTGTGACTGCGGGGGGATGTTGAGTATCATGATTATTAGGAAAGCTAGGATAGCGTAGGATATTATTCTACCTTGCCTTGTACTCCAAGTAGATCATTGTACTCCTATATATATGCCCACGAGGCTCAAGCAATACATCAACAATTATTCCACCAAACCTCTCTCTCCCTTCTAACACTAAGCCTAGCACAAGATCGTGTAGTTTGTATGCTAAAGCTTTTCCAATGTCAAGTATCCTTTCCTTAGACCATGAGATTGTACAACTCCCGGATGCCGTAGGAGTACTTTGGGTGTGCCAAACATCACAACGTAACTGGGTGGCTATAAAGGTACACTACGGGTATCTCCGAAAGCATCTGTTGGGTTGGCACGAATCGAGACTGGGATTTGTCACTCCGTATGACGGAGAGGTATCTCTGGGCCCACTCGGTAATACACCATCGTAATGAGCTCAATGTGACTAAGGGGTTGGTCACGGGATGATGTGTTACGGAATGAGTAAAGAGACTTGCCATAACGAGATTGAACAAGGTATCGGTATACCCACGATCGAATCTCGGGCAAGTACTATACCGATTGACAAAGGGAATCGTATACATGATTGAGTGAATCCTTGACATCGTGGTTCATCCGATGAGATGATCGTGGAACATGTCGGAGCCAACATGGGTATCCAGATCCCGCTGTTGGTTATTGGCCGGAGAGATGTCTCGGTCATGTCTGCATGGTTCCCGAACCCGTAGGGTCTACACACTTAAGGTTCGATGACACTAGGGTTATAGGGAATATATGTACGTGGTTACCAAATGTTTTTCGGAGTCCCGGATGAGATTCCGGACGTCACGAGGAGTTCTGGAATGGTCCGGAGATAAAGATTTATATATGGGAAGTCATCATACGGTCACCGGAATAATTCGGGGTGTGCCGGTATTATATCGGGACCACCGAAGGGGTTCCGGCGGGTCCATCGGGAGGGTCCACCTGCCCCGGAGGGCCCTATGGGCTGTATGTGGAGAGGGACCAACCCCTAAGTGGTCTGGGCGCCTCCCCCCTAGGGCCCACGCGCCTAGGGTTTGGGGGGACACCCTAAGGGGGGCGCCCCCCTTGCCTTGGGGGGCAAGGCACCCCCCTCTGGCCGCCGCCCCTCCTCAGATCTCATCTGAGGGGGCCGACCCCCTCTACCTTGCCCCTATATATATGTGGGGGGTGGGAGGGCAACCGCACCCAAGCCCTGGCGCAGCCCTCCCCATCTCCCAACTACTCCTCCTCTCCCGCGGTGCTTGGCGAAGCCCTGCAGTATTGCCACGCTCCTCCGTCACCACCACGCCATCGTGCTGCTATTGGACGGAGTCTTCCCCAACCTCTCCCTCTCCCCTTGCTGGATCAAGGCGCGGAAGACGTCACCGGGCTGCACGTGTGTTGAACGCGGAGGCACCATTGTTCGGTGCTTAGATCGGATTCGACCGCGATCTGAATCGCTTCGTGTACGACTCCAACGACCGCGTTCTTGCAACGCTTCCGCATCGCGATCTTCAAAGGTATGAAGATGCACTCCCCTCTCGTTGCTAGTAATCTCCATAGATAGATCTTGGTGATGCGTAGGAATTTTTTTGATTTTCTGCAATGAACCCCAACAGTGGCATCATGAGCTAGGTCTATGCATAGTTACTATGCACGAGTAGAACACAAGTTGTTGTGGGCGTAGATCATGTCAATTTACTTCCCGCTACTATTCTTATATTGATTTGGCGGCATTGTGGGATGAAGCGGCCCGGACCGACCTTACACGTACGCTTACGTGAGATAGGTTCCACCGACTGACATGCACTAGCTGCATAAGGTGGCTAGCGGGTGTGTGTCTCTCCCACTTTAGTCGGATCGGATTCAATGAAAAGGGTCCTTATGAAGGGTAAATAGTAATTGGCATATCACGTTGTGGTTTTAGCGTAGGTAAGAAACGTTCTTGCTAGAAACCTATAGCAGCCACGAAAAAACTTGCAACAACAATTAGAGGACGTCTAACTTGTTCTTGCAGCATGTGCCGTGTGATGTGATATGGCCAAAAGGATGCGATGAATGATATATATATATATATATATATATATATATATATATATATATATATATATATATATATATATATATATATATATATGTGATGTATGAGATTGATTATGTTCTTGTAATAGGAATCACGACTTGCATGTCATTGAGTTTGACAACCGGCAGGAGCCATAGGAGTTGTCTTATTTTATTGTATGACCTGCGTGTCATTGAAAATGCCATGTAATTACTTTACTTTATTGCTAACCGTTAGCCATAGTAGTAGAAGTAATGTTTGGCGAGACAACTTCATGAAGACACGATGATGGAGATCATGATGATGGAGATCATGGTGTCATGCCGGTGACGATGATGATCATGGAGCCCCGAAGATGAAGATCAAAAGGAGCAAAATGATATTGGCCATATCATGTCACTATTTGATTGCATGTGATGTTTATCATGTTTTACATCTTATTTGCTTAGAACGACGGTAGTAAATAAGATGATCTCTCACTAAATTTCAAGAATTGCGTTCCCCTAACTGTGCACCGTTGCTAAGGTTCGTTGTTCTGAAGCACCACATGATGATCGGGTGTGATAGGCTCTAACGTTCGCATACAACGGGTGTAAGACATATTTACACACGCAATACACTTACGGTTGACTTGACGAGCCTAGCATGTACAAACATGGCCTCGGAACATGGAATACCGAAAGGTCGAACATGAGTCCTATAGAAGATACGATCAACATAAAGATGTTCACCGTTGATGACTAGTCCGTCTCACGTGATGATCCGACACGGCCTAGTCGATTCGGATCATGTATCACTTAGATGACTAGAGAGATGTCTATCTAAGTGGGAGTTCATTAAATTTGTTTACATAAACTTAATTGTCATGAACATAGTCTAAAATCTTCAAAACATGTCTTGTAGATCCAATGGCCCATGCTAATGTTGCCCTCAACTTCAACGCGTTCCTAGAGAAAACCAAGCTGAAAGACGAAAGTAGCAACTATACAGATTGGGTCTGTAACTTGAGGATCATCCTCATAGCTGCCAAGAAAACATATGTCCTTGAAGCACCGCTAGGTGATGCACCCGTTTTCCCAGCAACTCAAGACGTTATGAATGCCTGGCAGTCGCATAGTGATGATTACTCCCTGGTTCAGTGCGGCATGCTTTACAGCTTAGAATCTGGGCTCCAAAAGCGTTTTGAGCAGCACGGAGCATATGAGATGTTCCAAGAGCTGAAAATGGTTTTCCAAGCTCATGCCCGAGTCGAGAGATATGAAGTCTCCGACAAGTTCTATAGTTGTAAGATGGAGGAGAATAGTTCTGTCAGCGAACATATACTCAAAATGTCTAGGTTGCACAACCGCTTGTCTCAGCTGGGAATTAATCTCCTAGATGATACGGTCGTTGACATAATCCTTCAGTCGCTCCCACCTAGCTACAAGAGCTTTGTGATGAACTTCAATATTAAAGGGATGGAGAAGTCCATTCCCGAGGTGTATTCGATGCTGAAATCAACGGAGGTGGAGATCAAGAAAGAGCATCAAGTGTTGATGGTGAATAAAACCACTAAGTTCAAGAAAGGCAAGGGTAAGAAGAACTTCAAGAAGGATGGCAAAGGAGTTGCTGCGCCCGGTAAGCCAGTTGCCGGGAAGAAGCCAAAGAATGGACCCAAGCCTGAGACTGAGTGCTTTTATTGCAAGGGAACGGGTCACTGGAAGCGGAACTGTCCCAAATACTTAGCGGATAAGAAGGCCGGAAACGTCAAAGGTATATGTGATATACATGTTATTGATGTGTACCTTACCAGCGCTCGTAGTAGCTCCTGGGTATTTGATACCGGTGCAGTTGCTCACATTTGTAACTCAAAGCAGGAGCTGCGGAATAAGCGGAGACTGGCAAAGGACGAGGTGACGATGCGCGTCGGGAATGGTTCCAAGGTCGATGTGATCGCCGTCGGCATGCTACCTCTGCATCTACCTTCGGGATTAGTGTTAAACCTCAATAAACAGTACCAGCTTTGAGCATGAACATTGTATCTGGATCTCATTTAATGCGAGATGGCTACTCATTTAAATCTGAGAATAATGGTTGTTCTATTTATATGAGAGAAATGTTTTATGGTCATGCTCCGCTGGTCAATGGTTTATTCTTAATGAATCTCGAACGTGATGTTACACATATTCATAGTGTGGATGCCAAAAGGTGTAAGGTTGATAATGATAGTCCCACATACTTGTGGCACTGCCGCCTTGGTCATATTGGTGTCAAACGTATGAAGAAGCTTCATGCCGATGGACTTTTGGAGTCTCTTGATTATTAATCATTTGACACGTGCGAACCATGCCTCTTGGGCAAGATGACCAAGACTCCGTTCTCCGGAACAATGGAGCGAGCAACCAACTTATTGGAAATCATACATACTGATGTGTGCGGTCCAATGAGTGTTGAAGCTCGCGGTGGCTATCGTTATGTTCTCACCCTCACAAATGACTTAAGTAGATATGGGTATGTCTACTTGATGAAACACAAGTCTGAGACCTTTGAAAAGTTCAAGGAATTTCAGAATGAGGTTGAGAATCAACGTGACAGAAAAATAAAGTTCTTACGATGAGATCGTGGAGGAGAATATTTAAGTCACGAATTTGGCACGCACCTAAGGAACTATGGAATTGTTTCACAATTGACGCCGCCTGGAACACCTCAGCGTAATGGTGTGTCCGAACGTCGTAAACTCGTAATCGTACTCTGTTGGACATGGTGCGATCTATGATGTCTCTTACCGACTTACTGCTATCATTCTGGGGTTATGCTTTAGGGACTGCCGCATTCACTTTAAATAGGTCACCGTCTAAATCCGTTGAGACGACACTGTATGAACTATGGTTTGGGAAGAAACCTAAGTTGTCGTTTCTAAAAGTTTGGGGATGCGATGCTTATGTCAAGAAACTTCAACCTGAAAAGCTCGAACCCAAATCGGAAAAATGCGTCTTCATAGGATACCCTAAGGAAACTCTTGGGTATACCTTCAACCTAAGATCTGAAGGCAAGGTCTTTGTTGCCAAGAATGGATCCTTTCCAGAGAAAGTGTTTCTCTCGAAAGAAGTAAGTGGGAGGAAAGTGGAACTTGATGAGGTGATTGTCCCCCTTCTGAACCGAAAAGTAGCGCAGCGCAGGAAGATGTTTCTGTGGTGCCTGCACCAACTAGAGAGGAAGTTAATGATAATGATCATGAAGCTTCAGATCAACTTACTACTAAACTTCGTAGGTCCACAAGGACACGTTCCGCACCAGAGTGGTACGGCAACCCTGTCATGGAAAATATGTTGTTAGACAACGGTGAACCTTCGAACTATGAAGAAGCGATGGTGGGCCCAGACTCCAACAAATGGCTTGAAGCCATGAAATCCAAGATAGGATCCATGTATGATAACAAAGTATGGACTTTGGTTGACTTGCCCGATGATCGGCAAGCCATAGAAAATAAATGGATCTTTAAGAAGAAGACTGATGCGGATATTAATGTGACCATCTATAAGGCTCGGCTTGTCGCTAAAGGTTATCGACAAGTTCAAGGAATTGACTACGATGCGACTTTCTCTCCCGTAGTGATGCTGAAGTCTGTCCGAATCATGTTAGCAATTGCCGCATTTTATGATTATGAGATATGGCAAATGGACGTCAAAACGGCATTCCTTAACGGCTTCCTTAAGGAAGAATTGTATATGATGCAGCCGGAAGGTTTTGTTGATCCTAAGAATGCTAACAAGGTATGCAAGCTCCAACGCCCCATCTATGGGCTGGTGCAAGCATCTCGGAGTTGGAAAATTCACTTTGATGAGGTGATCAAAGCGTTTGGGTTTATACAGACTTGGGGAGAAGCCTGTATTTACAAGAAAGTGAGTGGGAGCTCTGTAGCATTTCTCATATTATATGTGGATGACATATTGCTGATGGGAAATGATGTAGAACTCTTGGAAAGCATAAAGGCCTACTTGAATAAGTGTTTTTCAATGAAGGACCTTGGAGAAGCTGCTTATATATTAGGCACCAAGATCTATAGAGATAGATCGAGATGCCTCATTGGTCTTTCACAAAGCACATACCTTGACAAGATATTGAAGAAGTTCAATATGGATCAGTCCAAGAAAGGGTTCTTGCCTGTATTGCAAGGTATGAGATTGATCACAGCTCAATGACCGACCTCGGCAGAAGATAGAGAAAAGATGAGTGTCATCCCCTATGCCTCGGCCATAGGTTCTATTATGTATGCCATGCTGTGTACCAGACCTGATGTGAACCTTGCCATTAGTTTGGTGGGGAGGTACCAAAGTGATCCCGGTATGGAACACTGGACAGCGGTCAAGAACATCCCGAAGTACCTGCAAAGGACTAAGGATATGTTTCTCGTTTATGGATGTAACGAAGAGCTCGTCGTAAAGGGTTAAGTCAATGCTAGCTTCAACACGGATCTGGATGACTCCAAGTCACAAACCGGATACGTGTATATTTTGAATGGTGGGGCAGTCAGCTGGTGCAGTTGCAAGCAAAGCGTCGTGGCGGCATCTACATGTGAAGCGGAGTACATAGCTACTTCCGAAGCAGCGCAGGAATGAGTCTGGATGAAGGAGTTCATCACCGACCTAGGAGTTATTCCAAGCGCGTCGGGCCCGATGACTCTCTTCTGTGACAACACTTGAGCTATTGCCAATGCCAAGGAGCCCAGGTTTCACAAGAAGACCAAGCACATCAAGCGCCGTTGCAAATCCATCTGGAATTATATTCAAGATGGGGACATATATATTTGTAAAGGGCATACGGATCTAAATGTCGCAGATCCATTGACTAAACCTCTTCCACGAGCAAAACATGATCAACACCAGAACTCTATGGGTGTTCGATTCATCACAATGTAACTAGATTATTGACTCCAGTGCAAGTGGGAGACTGTTGGAAATATGCCCTAGAGGCAATAATAAAATGGTTATTATTATATTTCCTTGTTCATGATAATTGTCTATTGTTCATGCTTTAATTGTATTATCCGGAAACAGTAATACATGTGTGAATACATAGACCACAACATGTCCCTAGTGAGCCTCTAGTTGACTAGCTCGTTGATCAATAGATGGTTACAGTTTCCTGACCATGGACATTGGATGTCATGGATAACGGGATCACATCATTAGGAGAATGATGTGATGGGCAAGACCCAATCCTAAGCCTAGCACAAGATCGTGTAGTTCGTATGCTAAAGCTTTTCCAATGTCAAGTATCCTTTCCTTAGAGAATGAGATTGTGCAACTCCCGGATACCGTAGGAGTACTTTGGGTGTGCCAACTGTCACAACGTAACTGGGTGGCTATAAAGGTACACTACGGGTATCTCCGAAAGCATCTGTTGGGTTGGCACGAATCGAGACTGGGATTTGTCACTCCGTATGACGAAGAGGTATATCTGGGCCCACTCGGTAATACACCATCGTAATGAGCTCAATGTGACTAAGGGGTTGGTCACGGGATGATGTGTTACGGAGTGAGTAAAGATACTTGCCATAACGAGATTGAACAAGGTATCGGTATACCGACAATCGAATCTCGGGCAAGTACTATACCGATAGACAAAGGGAATCGTATACAGGATTGAGTGAATCCTTGACATCGTGGTTCATCCGATGAGATCATCGTGGAACATGTGGGAGCCAATATAGGTATCTAGATCCCGTTGTTGGTTATTGGCCGGAGAGATGTCTCGGTCATGTCTGCATGGTTCCCGAACCCGTAGGGTCTACACACTTAAGGTTCGATGATGCTAGGGTTATAGGGAATAGATGTACGTGGTTACGAAATGTTGTTTGGAGTCCCGGATGAGATCCCAGACGTCATGAGGAGTTCCGGAATGGTCCGGAGGTAAAGATTTATATATGGGAAGTCATCATACAGTCACCAGAATAATTCGGGGGGTGCCGGTATTGTACCGGGACCACCGAAGGGGTTCCGGGGGTCCATCGGGAGGGCCCACCTGCCCCGGAGGGCCCTATGGGCTGTATGTTGAGAGGGACCAGCCCCTAAGTGGGCTGGGCACCTCCCCCCTAGGGCCCATGCGCCTAGGGTTTGGGGGGAAACCCTAAGGGGGGGTGCCCCCCTTGCCTTGGGGGGGAAGGCACCCCCTCTGGCCACCGCCCCTCCTCAGATCTCATCTGAGGGCGCCGGCCCCCCTCTCCCTTGCCCCTATATATATGTGCGGGGTGGGAGGGCAACCGCACCTAAGCCCTGGCGCAGCCCTCCACCTCTCCCAACTACTCCTCCTCTCCCGCGGTGCTTGGCGAAGCCCTGCAGGACTGCCACGCTCCTCCATCACCACCACGCCATCGTGCTGCTGCTGGACAGAGTCTTCCCCAACCTATCCCTCTCCCCTTGCTGGATCAAGGCGCGAGAGACGTCACCAGGCTGCACGTGTGTTGAACGCGGAGGCACCATTGTTCGGTGCTTAGATCGGATTCGGCCGTGATCTGAATCACTTCGTGTACGACTCCACCGACCGCATTCTTGCAACGCTTCCGCATCGCGATCTTCAAAGGTATGAAGATGCACTCCCCTCTCGTTGCTAGTAATCTCCATGGATAGATCTTGGTGATGTGTAGGAATTTTTTTTGATTTTCTGCAATGATCCCCAACATGCCCATACCCAACGGGTATCCTATACCCAATGGGTATCCGGTGGGTACAATATATAGCATTGACATGACAAAAGTAAGATGAGAAAAATTTCTAAATTCAGGTACCCATATGGTGGGTACAATATATAGCCTTGGTTGGGGTTGAATCGACGAGGATTCAATAACTCGGCTCTTGATTGCTTCATCTTCCAAGGTCAAGGAAAAGCAGAAAAGATAACTACTGTTGGTATACGAGGGGTCTGGATCGATGGCCAGCTATGGGCCTGTGGTCCGTGGGCTAGTTAAGAACTCAAGATAATTATTTATTCACATATTATAGGGTTTAATTTATTTACTAATTTTCTGGGTATCCATTGGGTTACCCATGGGTATAATTTCATACCCACACCCTACCCATGCATTTTGCGTAGGGTACCAGCGGGTACCCATACCCATGGGCAAAACTGCCATCCCTACGTGGACCCCTAGGTGGTGGCAGAAGACCGCATCGTTGCCGATCAATCATCGACAAGTGTGAGGTCAATGCCAACTGCATCCTTTTGGCCAATGAGAGGGGCAAGTCAGAGGAGATGTTTTGCGACCTCGATGACACTGACGACCACTCAATAGGCGGTCGAGGGGGTGCCTATTGGCACCCACGACGACAAGTCAACATCTTGTCCGACGATGGGAGTAGTAGTTTATCTAGCTAATCGTGTACTTATTCTAGTATTTCTAGTACCAATGAAGTCATAGATGTAGTACTAGGAATGCCATCTTTCTATTGTATAACTAAGCACTACAATGTATCTAATGCTCTGTTTGGATGTCTGTATTGGAGGGCTCCGTATTGAATTGGATGGAATACCAATTCAGCCAGGAAACTGTAATGGCCATGAATACAAATTCGGTTATTTGGGTGTAAACTGAATTGCCTCACGGAATCACACTGAGGGTTCAATACGAAATCCTGTTTGGATGGCAAACTATGGAATTGCATAGCAACATGAGTATAGAATAATGCTTTGGCCACAATCTTCTAGTTATAAAAAAACCTGACTACTATAATTCCCCTCTGACAAACTAGTGTTAATCATTGTGAAATCTTGACAACATGAGGCTACACCATATCAGAACATAAACATTGTTGCTTGATCAATGTAGTCAAATGGTATTGAACTTAATTACTAGATTTACCATGTTTGCATCTGCCATCTAGGCGGGGGGTGGAAACTGCTCAGCTACGTCACCAGTTCAACTCTAAATGCAACACTTACATACAGATTTAGAGAAAGAACACAAATGAACCAAGGAACTAGACAATGATCGATTCAGGTGTTACTCCACATCTGAATCAAACAGATGAGGTTACTTTCATTTTCATACATGATCAATTCATCCATACCAAGCCATACACTATTCGCTGTATCAAAAATAGAAGATAGGACAGAGGATGGAGGAACTTGCGAGGCGATGTGGAGCAGCGTGGCTGAGCCGCCGCCCGCCAAGATGCGTTGCTGGGAGCTGCGAGGGAAGGGGCACCCGAGCTTGGGAGCAACAGGAGAGCGGGAGGCCGGGAGAAGCCGTAATCAGCGTGGCCGAGCCGCTGCGTCAGCTAGAGCACTCACCGGTGGGTAGCAGAGAGCAGCAGCCGAGCATGGCCCGCCATTTGTAGCAGCCGAGGGTCGGCAGAGAAGATGGGGCAGAGATGGGAGGAGGGGAACGAGCTACTGCGCTGGGGATGAGGAAGACCCGCGAGAGGAGGAGGAGGGCCGGCGAGGAGGAGGACCGCGAGGGAGTACCTGGCTGGGTGCCACCGTCGTCTGCTTCGTGGGCGTCGCCTCCTCTTTTCCTCGTCGCGCGGGTTGAGACCTGTCTGTTCGTGTCGAGCGGGGCAGGAGTGAAACATTTTCTTTTGCGGGAGTGGTGAATACAAGCCAAATCGGAGGGGTTGGGCTCGGTAACATGGGAGGGCTCAGCGCACGGAAGGGATTTCGCGGCTGTATTGGATCGAATACCGACTGCTGTTTCCGTTCGCATGCCAAACAGCCGAATTGAAATTTTGTGAATACCAAATCTAATTCGGAGCCTCAATACGGACATCCAAACACAGTGTAAGTTGAAATTTCCGCGTCAGGCATTTGGGGTGAATTGGGAGGAGATGTTGGGGGGATCCGAGCACTAACCTTACTCAATTAGATATGATAGTGAGCACAACCACATACCACGGGAACGCGTAGCATTAAGGCAGTAGGTTTGGTGGCACCAAAGATCTTAGACTGGGGTGACCAAAAGCTGGAAGAACGGGGTAAGAGGTAATATAAGTGATAGGTGCTCGACCACGCTAGTGGTTCTAACTAAAATGTCTCCTCGAATACTTTCGAGTTGTAGACGGTTATGATTTTCAAACCACCTAAGTGGATTCTTATAGGCGGTTTTAAATTTCAACCTCATCCACAACAAAAATAATCGCCTCCACTTTTGTATTAGAGGTGGCTTTGTGGGGTTGTAACCGCCTCTGCGTGTCATTGCTAACGCTTATTTTTTTATTAGTGTGCATTCAACAAGAATCAAGTGTGATTCACTTATCATCATGATCCATCAATAGTGTATAGTTACGGGGTGCGCACGGGTATGGAATTGTGGTGGTGTGTTCACATGTGTTTGCCTTGTACTTGGATAACATAACGTTGAACCTTTCCAGAGCTAGAACATCCATTGCCAACTATAAATAATGACTAGCCATCAAAGTTTATGTCCGTATGTATGCAGATTTATGTTACTATGTAGATCAATAAGATATCCCTCAATTTTTTTAAATGAAAACCAAGACTCACAATTATGCTAAAACACAATGCAAAAACTAAAATGAACATAACTGTTGGAGTGAAAGTTAAGAATGATAAGAATATTGTTGGATTTTACAAATAAAACACTTTATGCTCGTGCGCGCATGCGTATGTGTAGGGGGGGGGGGTCGGGGTTTCTCCTATGGGTTTTGGTGATTGATAACAAGATAATTAAGATGACTAATGGTTCCATTAAGTATATTTTTGATTTTGTCCATTTTCCAAGTGTAAACAATGGATGTTCACACTGGTTTTCAAATGGTAGTGGCACAAGGCTCTTACTTAGTAATTTCTAAGATTTTAGTGGATCAAAGTCTCCATACCGAGTCTACGGACAACCGTAGTATCAAGAACATCACATGAAAAATACATAGGGATGAACACATTGTCAAGATCCATAAAAAATTCCATAAGATCTTCACTTCAAACTCCCATTTCCACCATTATTATAGTAACATGTAACCTGGAACAGTCGACCAGTTCTGTGATCCAGGTGAGTTGAGAGTGTTCTAGTAAGCAAATTGTATTTTTTAAGTGTTCTTCATAATTGGGAACTATTTCCTTCAATACCTCTACTCTATTATCCATTTCATCCCAACCCTTGTTTGCCCAGTACTTCTTGGTAAAACAATTGTATAGCTGAGCGTGTGCAATTCATGTTTGAATGGTCTAATTTTCGTCATTTCTATAAATAGCCCCATGTACCCTTTGAGTGGGTGAGCAATTAAGAAGGTTGAACCCCAAGTTTGAGAGATCCCCTTTGCTTTGTGCTAGCTCCACCTCTCTTAGTCCATACCTACCCTCTAATCTTTTTGAGAAGAGAGGTCCTTGGGGTCTTGAGTTTTCTTTTCTTGATCTTGTTGGGGAATTGATATAGTTGATATTGCTCTCATGTCACCCTTGGAGTTTGTGCGCCTCCTAGATGGCTAGGTATTACTTGAGAGCATTCGAGGTGTACATGACTTAATTTTGTTAAGGCTTAGTGATCGCCTCATTGTGCACATCTGTGCAAGTGATGCTTTATGAGTACATGGTTGATTCGTAGCCTTTTCAAAGTATGAGTACTAATCCCACAGAGAGTTCAGATATTGTTTTACCTCTTGTCGAGGTTTATCAAAATGTGCCTACATGCTACATGCAATTCAAAGGAAAAGCAATGCGGAAGTGGAAATATCGCAAGAGTGTTGTCATGAGAATTAAAGTGCGCGTGAATTCAAAAAAGAGCAAGAGGGTAATGAAATCGATGAATTTCTGTAGTAAGGCTAAGGTATTCTTAGCGAGTCCGGATTCACCAGTATTATTTATGTTACTTAATTATGAAAATGCATAATAGGTTCAGATAATTGAGCCACTTAATACGTTATAATGTGTGGGCACAGCCAAGTACATATATATGCATATGACCGTACACTAGTAGAAAACAGGGCATTGGTCCAGCCCATTAGCCCCGGTTCAATCTAGAACCGGGTCCAATGGGGGTACTGGACCCGGTTCGTGAGCCCAGGGGGCCGGCCGGGCCACGTGGGCCATTGGTCCCGGTTCGTCTGGACCTATTGGTCCCGGTTGGAGCTAAAAACCGGGACCAATGGCTCTTGCTCCTGGCCCACCACTATTGGTCCCGGTTGGTGTTATGAACCGGGACCAAAGGCACCCCTTTAGTCCCGGTTTGTAGCACCAACCGAGACCAGTGAGTTGCCTATATATACCCCCTCACTCAAGAGCAGAGCTCACTGCTCTGTTTTTTTTTCTGGCCGAGGGGGAGAGGGGTTAGTGGTGCTCTAGCTCACCTCCTATGCACACAACGTGTTCGGTGGAATGCCCGAGCCACACTAGTTAAGCTTTTGTCCTCTCGAAGCTCTATTTTCTCCGAGATTTGTCTAGGTTTAGCGGTCCGTCACGTCCCGTCCCCGTCTTCGCCGCCGTCCATCGCCCCCGCCGATCTCGTCACCGGCACCACCGTGGTGAGCCTCTTGTTATGTCCATGCTTTTCTTACTTTTATTATTGCTTTAGATAGATATTTGTCTATTTTTCTTACGTTTATTATTGCTTGTTATTATATAGTGCGATGGTTTTGATATCCGCCCACGTGGGCCCTCGTCCGGTCTACGATTCGGATGTGGTATATTATCTTTAATTTATAACTATTTGTTTTAGTGTTTATGATAGTTATGACGACCAACCTGACATGCGTAGATGTTTTATTATGTCTAGGAGGTAGTTGAACCGGAAATTCCAACCGACCCTCTTGTGGAGAGGTTAAATTTAGTTGAAGAGGAAAACATTTCGTTAAAGAAAAAATTGGAAAAAATGGAGGAGGAGAAGATGGAATTGGAGTTGCATGTTGAGGAAGTTATCGATGATCACAAGATCAAGATGGACCCTATTGTCGAGAGGTTAAATTTAGTTGAAGAAGAAAACAAATTCTTGAAGGAAAAAATAAAAAAAATTGTGGACGAGAAGATGATATTGGAGTTGCATGTTGCGGATGTCGTCGATGATCACAAGATCAAGATGGATGCAATGCGGTTGAAGATTAAAAAGATTAGAAAATATGCCATTCATACCGAGGCTTGGTATCATTATGCCGTTGGATCAATTGTTACCTTGGTTGCGATTATGATAGCATTTGTTTTCGCGTTGAAATGTTTTACATAGTTTCGATGTGTATGGAGAGCTATATGTTGTTAGATGAGAACTATATATGTATGTACTTTGGTTTTAATGTGATGATGAACTTTTATCCATTTGGTCACTTAATTATATATTTATGATGTTCTGTAATGGTTTTTGACACACTTAATTATATATAAATGCACGCAGATGAACCGGCAATGGATGTACGGTGACAGACACACCTCCGAGTACATTAAGGGCGTGCGTGAGTTTCTAAATGCGGCTGAGGCAAACAAGCAGAATGGTTTTATGTGTTGTCCATGCACTAAATGTGTGAATACGATGTCTTACTCTAACCGGAAAATCCTTCACTCCCACCCGCTTTACAAGGGTTTCATGCCACACTATAATGTTTGGACGAGGCACGGAGAAATAGGGGTTATGATGGAAGACGGCGAAGAAGAAGAGTACGATGACAACTATGTGCCCCCTGAATACGGTGATGCTGCAATGGGGGGAGCTGGTGAAGATCAAGAGGAACCAGACGATGTGCCCAATGATGCTGCAACGGGTGAAGCTGCTGAAGATCAAGAGGAACGAAATGATGATCTTCGTCGGGTCATTGTCGATGCAAGGACACAATGCGAAAGTCAAAAGGAGAAGCTGAAGTTTGATCGCATGTTAGAGGATCACAAAAAAAGGGTTGTACCCCAATTGCGAAGATGGCAACACAAAGCTCGGTACCGTACTGTAATTGCTGCAGTGGAAGGCAGAGAATGCTGTGGCTGACAAAGGATTTGAGAAGCTACTGAAAATATTGAAGAAGAAGCTTCCGAAGGATAACGAATTGCCCGACAGTACATACGCAGCAAAGAAGGTCGTATGCCCTCTAGGATTGGAGGTGCAGAAGATACATGCATGCCCTAATGACTGCATCCTCTACCGCGGTGCATACAAGGATCTGAACGCATGCCCGGTATGCGGTGCATTGCGGTATAAGATCAGACGAGATGACCCTGGTGATGTTGATGGCGAGCCCGCCAGGAAGAGGGTTCCTGCGAAGGTGATGTGGTATGCTCCTATAATACCACGGTTGAAACATTTGTTTAGAAACAGAGAGCATGCCAAGTTGATGCGATGGCACAGTGAGGACCGTAAGAAAGACGGGAAGTTGAGAGCACCCGCTGACGGGTCGCAGTGGAGAAAAATCGAGAGAAAGTACTGGGAGGAGTTTGCAAAGGACCCAAGGAACGTATGGTTTGCTTTAAGCGCGGATGGCATTAATCCTTTCGGGGAGCAGAGCAGAAATCACAGCACCTGGCCCGTGACTCTATGTATGTATAACCTTCCTCCTTGGATGTGCATGAAGCGGAAGTTCATTATGATGCCAGTTCTCATCCAAGGCCCTAAGCAACCCGGCAACGACATTGATGTGTACCTAAGGCCATTAGTTGAAGAACTTTTACAGCTGTGGAATGAAAACGGTGTACGTGCGTGGGATGAGCACAAACAGGAGGAATTTGACCTAAAGGCGTTGCTGTTCGTGACCATCAACGATTGGCCCACTCTCAGTAACCTTTCAGGACAGACAAACAAAGGATACCACGCATGCACGCACTGTTTAGATGACACTGAAAGTATATACCTGGACAAGTGCAGGAAGAATGTGTACCTGGGCCATCATCGATTTCTTCCGACCAACCATCAATGTCGAAAGAAAGGCAAGCATTTCAAAGGCGAGGCAGATCACCGGAAGAAGCCCGCCATGTGTACCGGTGATCACGTACTTGCTATGGTCAATGATTTACACGTAATCTTTGGAAAGGGCCCCGGCGCACTAGCTGTTCCGAATGACGCTGAGGGACACACACCCATGTGGAAGAAGAAATCTATATTTTGGGACCTACCCTACTGGAAAGACCTAGAGGTCCGCTCTTCAATCGACGTGATGCACGTGACAAAGAACCTTTGCGTGAACCTGCTAGGCTTCTTGGGCGTGTATGGAAAGACAAAAGATATAGCTGAGGCACGGGAGGACCTGCAACGTTTGCACGAAAAAGACGGCATCCCTCCGAAGCAGTATGAAGGTCCTGCCAGCTATGCTCTTACGAAAGAAGAGAAAGAAATCTTCTTTGAATGCCTGCTCAGTATGAAGGTCCCGACTGGCTTCTCGTCGAATATAAAGGGAATAATAAATATGGCAGAGAAAAAGTTCCAGAACCTCTCATGACTGCCATGTGATTATGACGCAACTGCTTCCGGTTGCATTGAGGGGGCTTCTACCGGAAAACGTCCGATTAGCCATTGTGAAGCTATGTGCATTCCTCAATGCAATCTCTCAGAAGGTGATCGATCCAGAAATCGTACCAAGGCTAAGGAGTGATGTGGCGCAATGTCTTGTCAGTTTCGAGCTTGTGTTCCCACCATCCTTCTTCAATATCATGACACACGTCCTAGTTCATCTAGTCGACGAGATTGTCATTTTGGGGCCGTATTTCTACACAATATGTTCCCCTTTGAGAGGTTCATGGGAGTCCTAAAGAAATATGTCCGTAACCGCGCCAGGCCAGAAGGAAGCATCTCCATGGGCCATCAAACAGAGGATGTCATCGGGTTTTGTGTTGACTTCATTCCTGGCCTTAATAAGATAGGTCTCCCTAAATCGCGGTACGAGGGGAGACTGACTGGAAAAGGCATGCTTGGAAGGGACTCAATAATTTGCAGGGACGGATATTCTTGGTCTCAAGCACACTACACAGTTCGACAGAACTCTACATTGGTGACCCCGTATGTCGATGAACACAAGAACAGTCTGCGCTCCAAACACCCGGAGCAGTGCGACGACTGGATTACACGTGAACACATCAGGACTTTCAGCAATTGGTTGAAAACACGTCTCAGAGGTGACAACACTATTTGTGATGAGTTGTACTTGTTTTCCAGGGGACCATCTTCGACTGTATTGATTTACAAAGGATACGAGATAAATGGGAATACATTTTAAACGATTGTCCAAGATCAAAAGAGCACCAACCAAAACAGCGGTGTCCGCTTTGATGCAACAACCGAGAGGGGAAATGACACATATTATGGTTACATAGTGGACATATGGGAACTTGACTACGGACATGATTTTAAGGTCCCTTTGTTTAAGTGCAAATGGGTCAATCTGTCAGGAGGCGGGGTACAGGTAGACCCACAGTACGGAATGACAACAGTGGATCTGAAAAATCTTGGATACACTGACGAACCGTTCGTCCTAGCCAATGATGTGGCACAGGTTATCTATGTGAAGGACATGTCTACCAGACCGAGAAAAAGAAAAGATAAGGAAGCGAATACATCATACGATGAGCCAAAGCGCCACATAGTTCTTTCAGGAAAAAGGGACATCCTAGGAGTGGAGGGCAAGACAGACATGTCTGAAGATTATGAAAAGTTTCATGAAATTCCTCCCTTCAAAGTCAAGGCTGACCCAAGCATCCTGATAAACGATGTAGATTATCCATGGTTACGGCGCAATAAGCAAATGACACAAGCGAAGAAAAAGTGAAGACTTTTTTCCGCAACTATTATGATGATACCATGCCAACTTTGTAACAAACGAGTATGATACCATTGTCCGTTTGTACTATTCAAATTTCAATACTACTTGCACTAACAGAGAAAGTTTGTAATTGGTTTTACCAGAAAGAATTAGAAAAATAAAGCAAATAACAAAAGAAAATAAATAATGCAGAAAACAAAACAAAAAAACTTGAAAAAAAAATAGCAACAATAAGTATTTTGTTGTAAGTAGAAACAAAATAAAATAAATAAAGCAACAAAGAAAATAAATAATTTCAAATTTAAACTATTCAAATTTGAATACTACTTGCACTAACAGAAAGTTTGTAATTGGTTTTACCAAAAGCAATAATATTCACAAAGAAACTCTAAATACAGCAAAAAACAACTTAGAAATAAATAAAGCAAAAAACGAAAAAAAAAATTGGGCGCTGCCCAGTGAGCCTGCAAGGCCTATAGCACAGGATCCACCTGTACTATAAGGCCCAGCAAGCTCACAGGGCAGCGCGCAGAGTTAGGCCCAGAAGCCTGCATTTGAGAGGATCTCGAGAGGGTGGGAGCAGCAGCCCTTATAAACCACTCTCGAGCTCCCTCAGCTAGCGAGGTGGGACTAAACATCCCACCGCACCCGCGCCAGCACAGGGCCTTTGGTCCCGGTTGGTGGCTGAAACCGGGACTAAAGGGTGGCATTAGTCCCGGTTGGTGGCTGAAACCGGGACTAAT
>LR738713.1:684343640-684378865 GCA_902687465.1 Secale cereale
ACTAGACAAAATGTGACATGAGGGGGGTCTAGGGTTGTGGATCGCCGAGAAGTCGGGGGGGTCGAGAGGTTGCCTAGCTAGTGTCAAAGTATTGAAGAATTCCATGACTTCATCATTTGCCAGAAGTAACCGGGGCATGTTGGTACGAAGTTATGCAAAGTTGTTTTGGAACGGAGTTCCTGATAGGATAACCCGTCTTTTGTTACGAATTATCCTATCCGGGACTCCGTTCCAAAACCACTTTGGAGAGCTTCGTACCATCATGCTACTGTTACTTTCGCCTAATGATGAAGTATTGGTTTTGTTGAATCCTTTGACACTAGACAAAATGTGACATGAGGGGGTCTAGGGTTTGTGGATCGCCGAGCAGTCGAGGGTCGAAGCTAGTTCTACGTTTGCCATTAATATATCCATCTGTCATGTTTGAATAATAATTGGCATGTTGTAAATATTTGTAGAAACAATGGACGACAACACCCGAGACCTAGCACAAGAAGCGATGTTGATGGACATTATCGCAGACGGACAAAATGCCATCTTGTCGTTTCTCAACGACACCGATGAGCAGGTCGAAAAAGAGCTGCAGCTGGAAGATCTAGGCTATGATATTGATGGATCCGGTGACCCAATGCACATGGAAGAAGTAGACCGTGAGGACGGCTCCGGTGACCCAATGCCGGTGCAAGAAGGAGACCGTGATGCTGGCTCCGGTGACCAAACCGAGTCCGGCCAGGAGGTATATATGTTAGTTAAGCATGTGCTGACTAGTTAATTGATGCATTCATTAACTCTCGTCTTTGTTCCTTTTTCTAGCCCTCCGGATCGAGCAAATCTTCGGTAAAGAGACGAGGAGCGAAGAAAAAGTTGAGGCCGGATGAGAAGTTTGAGATCTCAGAAATCTCGCGCTCCGGCGAGCCGATTGCACCCATCCGGACAAAGAACGCATTTGTTAATCAGTGCGGGGTTCTGGTTAGGGACAAGATCCCGATCAGCATCCATCAATGGTTAAAGCCGGCTGCAAACGATGCTCAGGTGACTTATATCACTGATATGCAGAAAGAAGATCTTTGGACTGAGCTGAAGTCAAATTTCGTCCTACCGCGAGAGGATGATCCGGCGAAGCCAGTTAAAGAGGAGTTAATCAAGTCTGCTGCACTTTCGAAGATGGCAGACCAATTCAGGGCATGGAAGAAAAAACTGAATACGTTTGTCAAAGATAAAAAGACTCCAGAATTCGTGGGCATATATGAGAAGATCAAAGATGACTGACCCGCATTTGTGGCCGATAAGAAGTCGGAAAAGAGTCAGAAGATGTCGGAGACAAACCGGATAAATGCTGCGAAGAAGAAGCATCACCATCGCACGGGGTCAGGTGGCTACCTCAGAGCCCGGCCTAAGTGGGCCAAGGCTGAGAATGATCTGCTTCAGAAAGGGATCGAACCAGAGACAATGCACTGGCCAGACCGTTGCCGGACTTGGTTCTTCGGGGCTGGCGGAACCTTGGACCCTGTAACAGGGTGGTGCATTTGGACGGACAAGCAATTGGAAACACCACTCAGGAAGATGCGGCAGTATATCAAAGCAGCGCATGAAGGGACGTTCTTCCCCGACAGAGAGAACGATGAGCTGACAATGGCCCTCGGGAATCCTGAGCACCCTGGACGGACACGAGGCACGCCAGGCTCCCTTCCGTGGCGTGCTGGGTTTCCGGACGCAGGAGGCTACAAATGCCACGACAGGAGGAATAAAATGGAGCTGACCGAAATCCAGGGGTTGCGGGCCAGAATACAAGCGATAGAGGAACGGGAAGCAAATCGGGACAAAAGAATTGCCGAAGCTTCCCCCGAAGCTACCCCGCCATCTCAGCGGAGAAGCAGCGTGGCTTCCACCGAGCTGCTTCAGCCAGAGCCTGTCTTGACGGCTACTGCCAGGAATCCCGTGGATGCTATCACGCAGGCACAAAATTGCCACCATATGGCGCAGTGGATGAATCTGAAGGTCAAGGCGGCTGCTGGCTCTGTTTATCCTTCTGGACCCGACGACACTTTTCACTGCCGGCTGATTCCAGAAGGATATGCTAGGGTGATGGTCGATGAAATAACGGAGGGATTTGAGGAGCTCCAGCTTGACCACCCTACCGGTGAAGGGGAGACTCGACTGGGTTCTTCACTGAAGACTCCATGCCTATGGCGGAAGGACCTCATCAACATTCTCAACTGGACGCCTCCGCCTCCTCCTCCTCCTCCGGCGAGTCAGGGCACTCCGCCTCCTCCACCGCCTCCTCCTCCGGCGAGTGACCATCAGGGCACTCCGGCTCCTTCTCCGGCGCGTGGCGGCACTCCGCCTCCTTCGCCGCCGGCGCGCCCGAGCAGCCAGCCTGCTCCTCCTTCTCCGCCTAGTCAGCAAGGGCGGAAGAGACCTGCCGCCGCTCCGGCTACTCCTGCTCCGGCGCGTAAGCAAGGAAAAAAGACAGCCGCTTCGTCTGGTCCGGCGACGTCTAGCAGTACAGCCAGAGGCGGGAGGCGTTGCAGATTCGGTCCTTCTCTCACGCCTCTAGAGAAGTTACCGTATGAGAGGTTCGACGAGGAAAACACGAAGATCGCTCAAGGCGAAGTGAAAGACTTTTTTGAAGGGTTGAAAGCACAAAGACATCCACCTCCGGAGGAGAAGATAGATGCGGTGAAAGCAAAGCGCACTCTTGCTGCCCTGAAGCAACCAGCAAAAAGTAAGCCGCAGGACAACTATGACCGCATGATTCAAAAGTCATATCAAGTAGCGAAGCGGTCGGGAAGTACTAAAAGTGATCAGAGGTTAGCAGAAGGACGAGCTGGGAAACAAATTGCCCAGCTCGGCAAACAAGCGGACCAATCGTGCCCCCCGCTCAAGGTGTCTAGCGACATGGTCGCTAATGATCCGAGGATGGTGCCCGGTTATACCAATCTTGCAGATTACGTGTCCGACGATGTACACTATGATTTCTTGGACGTGCAGATAGAAAGATACGAGTACAAAAAGCCTCTCGTCAAAAATGAAAGATCTCTATCAACGAATATGCGAAGATTGCATGATTGGTACTTGAAAATCTGCAGAGAGTCTGGGGGGAGGGATAACTTGTATTTGAGAGTTAAACCGGAGCATGACCTCGTTGGAATTGAACTATTGCCTGTTCCATTTGAGGAGTTCTATCAGTTTTTCAATCAATTGGCCCTCGATAAAGCAACGGTCACCTGCTACTGTCTGTAAGTAGTACTACTTCTGTCATTAAGTCTCTCTATATAGCTAATCTTCATTGCATGTATTTATAATTATCCTCACTATATTATGCAGATTGAAGATCGTCGAATTGAAGAAAAGACAAGTAGGTGATATTGGGTTTATTAACACATACCTCATAGATGCAACTGAGGTTAAATTGCGTCCCGACGATACCGAGACCAACTTGCTACGATCGTTGGTGGTAAATGAAAACAAAGATATAATACTCTTTCCTTACAACTTCAAGTGAGTGTTACTGTCTTGTGCATATTTGGTTTCCCTTATATATCAGTCAAGGTTATAGTGATGTAATTGATGAGTTCATGCATTCGTGCGCAGCTTCCACTATATTCTCTTAGAGATTAAGCTTGAGAAGGGAGTAGTAACTGTCTTGGACTCTAAACGTAAAGATCCCGAGGAGTATGCGGACATGACTCAAATGCTCGTCAGGTAAGTTAAATCGATCAATATTATCCACCATGCATATATATCAGCAACTTTATTTCTGATATCAACTAATTGTTTTCTTTGTCTGGCAGGGTTTGGAGAAAATTCACCAAAAAAGCTCCGGGACTGCCGAAGAAGCTACAATTTAGATACCCGAAAGTAAGTACTATATAGTAGCATGTTCCGCGCGCGCATCTCCTATATCTTGATTCAAGCGCTAGTTTCATCAATACCAATTTGGCATTCTTGCTTATCAGTTTGATTGACCTCTATTTCTTGTAAAGTGGTTGTGGCAGGAACCCGGGAATGATTACTGTGGATACTACATTTGCGAGTCCATCCGCCACACGACCTGTGAGCGGGGCTACACTGAAGAACAATTTGAAGTGCGTAAGCAATCAATAATATTCACAAATTTATAGCATCATTTCATGTATTGACCCCCTACTTCAAATTAGATGTTTCGGATGCGGGATGAACTCCTAACACCAGATCGTCTGCGAGCAATTCAAGAGGAATTGGCGGCATTCTTCCTTGAACACGTGATCGCTGAAGACGGAGAATACTATGTGGACCATGCATCCATATGATAGGAGATTATATTTGTAAGAGATAATTATTGTATATATGTGCCCGGTAGTGTCGGATAGATATACAAGAACTTGTTGTTCGACCAATCTCTCGGAGAAGGAGAGGTGGTCGATATTACTTCTCTCTGTATGCATATATATATATATGTTGATTATACGATCTTCTGTTTCCTTCGTTTGCTTTACTAGCTATCTAGCTAGCTACCGTGTCTAGTCATCTCTATACGTATGTGTAGTACGTAGCAAGCACGGACATAAGAGAGGACACTTCTCTCTATTAATTAGCTAGCTAACACAATATGAAACACCTAAATTAACCCCCCAAAACCTCCAACCCCTCCTCCCCTTTCAAAAAAAAAAAACAAAAACCACAGCCACAGAAATGCTGACGCGTGGATGCCTTTTGGTCCCGGTTGGTACCTGTTGGGGATCGTAGCAGAAAATCAAAAATTTTCCTACGCGTCACCAAGATCTATCTATGGAGTAATCTAGCAACGAGCATAAAGGAGAGTGAGTGCATCTACATACCCTTGTAGATTGCGAGCGGAAGCGTTCAAGAGAACGGGGATGATGGAGTCGTACTCGTCGTGATCCAAATCACCGATGATCCTAGCGCCGAACGGACGGCACCTCCGTGTTCAACACACGTACGGAGCGGGGACGTCTCCTCCTTCTTGATCCAGCAAGGGGGGAGGAGAGGTTGATGGAGATCCAGCAGCACGACGGCGTGGTGGTGGAAGTAGCGGGATTCCAGCAGGGCTTCGCCAAGCGCTGCGGGAGGAGGGAGATGTGTCACGGGAGGGAGAGGGAGGCGCCAGGGCTTGGGGTGCTGCTCCCATGCGCCTCCCCACTATATATAGGGGTGGAGGGGGCTGATTTCTTGCCCTCCAAGTCCATTGGGGCGTTGGCAAAGGTGGGGGAAAGAAATCCCATCATTTCCTTTCCCCACCGATTGTTATCCCCCCTTTTTAGGGATCTTGATCTTATCCCTTCGGGATATGATCTTATTCCTTCTAAGGGGGGATCTTGGTGCGCCTTGACCAGGGGTGTGGGGCCTTGCCCCCACTACCCACGTTCATGTGGGTCCCCCCATGCAGGTGGGCCCCACTTCGGAACCTTCTAGAACCTTCCCGGTACAATACCGAAAAATCCCGAACTTTTTCCGGTGGCCAAAATAGGACTTCCTATATATAAATCTTTACCTCCGGACCATTCCGGAACTCCTCGTGACGTCCGGGATCTCATCCGGGACTCCGAACAACTTTCGGGTTTCCGCATACTTATATCTCTACAACCCTAGCGTCACCGAACCTTAAGTGTGTAGACCCTACGGGTTCGGGAGACACACAGACATGACCGAGACGACTCTCTGGTCAATAACCAACAGCGGGATCTGGATACCCATGTTGGCTCCCACATGCTCCACGATGATCTCATCGGATGAACCACGATGTCAAGGATTCAATCAACCCCGTATACAATTCCCTTTGTCTATCGGTAAAGTACTTGCCCGAGATTCGATCGTCGGTATCCCGATACCTTGTTCAGTCTCGTTACCGGCAAGTCTCTTTACTCGTTCCGTAACACATCATCCCGTGATCAACTCCTTGATCACATTGTGCACATTATGATGATGTCCTACCGAGTGGGCCCAGAGATACCTCTCCGTCATACGGAGTGACAAATCCCAGTCTCGATTCGTGCCAACCCAACAGACACTTTCGGAGATACCTGTAGTGCACCTTTATAGCCACCCAGTTATGTTGTGACGTTTGGTACACCCAAAGCATTCCTACGGTATCCGGGAGTTGCACAATCTCATGGTCTAAGGAAAAGATACTTGACATATAGAAAAGCTTTAGCATACGAACTACACGATCTGTGCTAGGCTTAGGATTGGGTCTTGTCCATCACATCATTCTCCTAATGATGTGATCCCGTTATCAACGACATCCAATGTCCATGGTTAGGAAACCGTAACCATCTATTGATCAACGAGCTAGTCGTCTAGAGGCTCACTAGGGACATGGTGTTTGTCTATGTATCCACACATGTATCTGAGTTTCCTATCAATACAATTCTAGCATGGATAATAAACGATTATCGTGAACAAGGAAAAATAATAATAACCAATTTATTATTGCCTCTAGGGCATATTTCCAACAGTCTCCCACTTGCACTAGAGTCAATAATCTAGTTCACATCGCCATGTGATTAACACTCAATGAGTTCTGGGTTTGATCATGTTATGCTTGTGAGAGAGGTTGTAGTCAACGGGTCTGCAACATTCAGATCCCTATGTACTTCGCAAAATTTTATGTCATATCGTAGATGCTGCTACCACGTTCCACTTGGAGCTATTCCAAACTGTTGCTCCATTATACGTATCCGGTATCTCTACCCCGAGTTATCCGGATAGGTGTAAAGCTTGTATCGACGTGACTCTTTACGTCGAACTCTTTATCACCTCCATAACCGAGAAACATTTCCTTATTCCTCTAAGGATAATTTTGACCACTATCTAGTGATCCACTCCTGGATCACCTTTGTACCCTCTTGCCAGACATGTGGCAAGGCACACATCAGGTGCGGTACTTAGCATGGCATACCGTATAGAGCCTATGACAAAAGCATAGGGGACGACCTTCGTCCTTCCTCTTTCTTCTGCCGTGGTCAAGCTTTGAGTCTTACTCAACTTCACACCTTACAAATCAGGCAAGAACTCCTTCTTTGACTGATCTATTTTGAACTCCTTCAAAATCATGCCAAGGTGTGTGTTCTTTTGAAAGTATCATTAGGCGTCTTGATCTATCTCTATAGATCTTGATGCCCAATATGTAAGCAGCTTTATCCAGGTATTCCTTTGAAAAACACCTTTCAAACAACCCTTTATGCTTTCCAGAAATTCTACATCATTTCGAATCAACAATATGTCATTCACATATACTTATCAGAAATGTTGTAGTGCTCCCACTCACTTTATTGTAAATACAAGTTTCTAACAAACTTTGTATACCCAAAAACTTTGATCACTCCATCAAAGCATATATTCTGACTCCGAGATGCTTGCTCTAGTCCATAGAAGGATCGCTGGAGCTAGCATATCTTTTAGCATCCTTAGGATCGACAAAACCTTTCTGATTGTATCATATACAACCTTTCCTTACGAAAACTGGTAAGGAAACTTGTTTTGTCATCCATCTGCCAGATTTCATAAATGCAGCTAATGCTAACATGATTCCGACGGACTCAAGCATCGCTACGGGTGAGAAAATCTCATCGTAGTCAACTCCTTGAACTTGTGGAAAACTCTTCGCCACAAGTCGAGCTTCATAGACGGTGACATTACCGTCCACGTCCGTCTTAGTCTTAAAGATCCATTTGTCTCAATGGCTTGCCGATCATAGGGCAAGTCCACCAAAGTCCATACTTTGTTTTGATACATGGATCCTATCTCGGATTTATCGGTTTCTAACCATTTGTCAGAATATGGACCCACCATCGCTTCTCCATAGTTCGTAGGTTCATTGTTGTCCAACAACATGACATTTAAGACAGGATCACCGTACCACTCAGGAGTAGTACTTATCCTTGTCGACCTACGAGGTTTGATAGCAACTTGATCCGAAACTTCATGATCACTATCATTAGTTTCCTCTTCAACAGTCGTAGGTTCCACAGAAACATCTTTCTGTGTTGCACTACTCTCCGGTTGAAGTGAGGGTTCGAAAACCTTATCAAGTTCTATCTTCCTCCCACTCAATTCTTTCGAGAGAAACTCTTTCTCGAGAAAGGACCCGTTCTTAGTGACAAACATTTTTGTCCTTGGATCTGAGATAGAAGGTATACCCAACCGTTACCAGTGGGTATCCCATGAAGATGTATTTGTCCGCTTTGGGTTCGAGCTTTTCCCGGCTGAAGCCATAAGCCTCGCAGCCCCAAACATTAAGAAACGACAACTACGGTTTCTTGCCAAACCATACGACGTTGTCTCAACGGACTTAGATGGTGCCCTATCTAAAGTGAATGCAGCTGTCTCTAATGCATAACCTCAAAATAATAGCGGTAGATCGGTAAGAGACATCATAGATCGTACCATATCTCATAAGGTTCGATTATGACGTCCAGACACACCATTACACTGTGGTGTTCCAGGTGGCTTCAACAGCAAAACAATTCCACAATGTCTTAAGTGATTGCCAAACTCACAACTCGGAAAATCTTCCCTTGATCAGATCGTAGGAACATGATCTTCTTGTTATGATGATTCTTAACTTCACTCTGAAATTGCTTGAACTTTTCAAACGTTTCAGACTTTTGCTTCATTAAGTAAATATACCCATATCTACTCAAATCGTCAGTGAAGATGAGAAAATAATGATATCCACCACACGCCTTAATTCTCATTGGATCACACACATCAGCATGTATGATTTCCAACAAGTCACTTGCCCGTTTCATTGTACCTGAAAACGGGGTCTTAGTCATCCTGCCCATGAGGCATGGCTCACATGTGTCAAGCGATTCAAAATCAAGTGACTCCAAACGTCCATCAGCATGGAGTTTTTTCATGCATTTTATGCCAAAATGACCTAAGCGGCAGTGCCACAAGAAAGTGGTACTATCATTATTAACTCTACATCTTTTGGCATTAATATTATCATCATGTGTATTGCTATAATCGAGATTCAATAAACCATTGGGTGCATGACCATAAAGGTATTATTCATGT
Organism: Secale cereale; assembly: GCA_902687465.1. Taxonomy (NCBI): domain Eukaryota; kingdom Viridiplantae; phylum Streptophyta; class Magnoliopsida; order Poales; family Poaceae; genus Secale; species Secale cereale. The sequence goes on from LR738713.1 coordinate 684,352,665, forward strand.
AAACAGAATAACCATTATTCTCTAACTTAAATGAATAACCGTATTGCAATGAACATGATCTAATCATATTCATGCTCAACGTAGACACCTGATAACATTTATCTAGGTTCAACACTAATCCCGAAAATAGAAGGAGCGTGCGATGGTGATCTTATCATCCTTGGAAACACTTCCAACACACATCGTCACCTCGCCCTTAGCTAGTCTCCGTTCAGTCCGTAGCTTTTGCTTCAAGTCACTAATAATAGCAACTGAACCGGTATCCAATACCCAGGTGCTACAAGGAGTACTACTAAGGTACACATCAATAACACGTATATCAAATATACTTTGTTGAAGTTGCCAGCTATCTTATCTACCATGTATTTGGGGTGGTTCCGCTGCCATGTGACCGTTCCCCTTACAATAGAAGCACTTAGTCTCGAGGTTTGGGTTCAACCATGGGTTCCTTCATCAGAGCGACAACAGGTTTGCCATTCATGAAGTTTCCCTTCTAGCCCTTACCCTTTTGAAACCAGTGGTCTTGTTAAATCATCAACACTTGATGCTCCTTCTTGATCTCTACTTTTGCGGTACTAAGAACCGCTGACAGCACCGGGATCATCTCCATCCTTTGTATGTCATAGTTCATCACGAAGTTCTAGTAGCTTGGTGATAGTGTCTAGAGAATTCTGTCAACCACTATCTTACCTGGAAGATTAACTCCCACTTGGTTCAAGTGATTTCAGCACCCAGACATTCTGAGCACACGCTCACTAGTTGAGCTATTCTCCTCCATCTTTTTGGCAAAAGAACTTGTCAGAGGTCTCATACCTCTTAACACGGGCATGAGCCTGAAATCCCAATTTCAGCTCTTAGAACATCTCATATGTTCTATGGCGTTCAAAACGTCATTGGAATCCCGATTCTAAGCCGTAAAGTATGGTGCACTAAACTATCAAGTAGTCATCAGGACGTGTCTCTCAGGTGTTCACAACATCCACAGACAACGTTGTAGGGGTTTGCACATTGAGCGGTGCATCAAAGACGTAAGCTTTCTGTGCAGCAGTGAGGACACTCCTCGGACTACGGACCCAGTCCGCATCCTTGCTTACAATATCTTTCAACTTAGTCTTTCTCTAGGATCGTATTAAACAGGGAGCTACAACGCAAGCTATTGATCTACAACATAATTTGCAAAGGCAACTTAGACTATTGTTCATGATAAGTGAGTTTAACTAATCAAATTACTTATAACTCCCACTCAAATTGACATCCCTCTGGTCATCCGAGCGTGACATGATCCAAATTCACCAACCCAAGTCCGATCATCACGTGAGATGAGGTGGTGTCAATGGTGAACATCTTCATGTTGATCATATCTACTATATGACTCATGCTCGACCTTTCGGTCTTCCGTGTTCCGAGGCCATGTCTGTACATGCTAGGCTCGTCAAGTCTAACCCGAGTGTTCTGCATGTGCAAAACTGGCTTGCACCCGTTGTATGCGAACGTAGAGTCTATCACACCCGATCATCACGTGGTGCTTCGAAACGACGAACCTTCGCAACGGCGCACACTTGGGGGGAACACAATTTTATCTTGAAATTTTAGTGAGGGATCATCTTATAATGCTACCGTCGTCCTAAGCAAAATAAGATGCATAAAAGGATTAACATCACATGCAAATCATAAGTGACATAATATGGCCATCAACTCGTGCTTTTGATCTCCATCTCCAAAGCACCGGCATGATCTCCATCGTCACCGGCGTAACACCATGATCCCCATCATCATGATCTCCATCATCGTGTCGCCATCGGGGTTGTCGCGCGCCCACCATGCTCTTACTACTATTGCTACCGTTTAGCGATAAAGTAAAGCATTACATAGCGCTTAATGACTGACACGCAGGTCATACAAATATTAAAGACAACCCTATGGCTCCTGCCGGTTGCCGTATACATCGACATGCAAGTCGATATTAACTATTACAACATGATCATCTCATACATCAAATATATCTCATCATGTCTTTGGCCATATCATATCACATACATACCCTGCAAAAACAAGTTAGACGTCCTCTAATTTGTTGTTGCATGTTTTACGTGGCTGCTATGGGTATCTAGCAAGAACGCTTCTTACCTACGCAAAGCCACAACGGTGATATTTAAGTTGCTATTTAACCTTCTACAAGGACCGCCTTTGTCGAATCCGATTCAACTAAGGTGGGAGAGACAGACACCCGCTAGCCATCTTATGCAACAAAAGTCACATGTCTGTCGATGGAACCGGTCTCATGTACGAGGACATGTAAGGTTGGTCCGAGCCGCTTCATCCCACAATACCGCTGAATCAAGAAAAGACCAAGGAGGGAAGCAATCTAAACATCAACGCCCACAAACCCCTTTGTGTTCTACTCGTGAAAACATCTACGCAAGATCCTAGCTCTGATACCACTGTTGGGGAACGTTGCATGGGAAACAAAAATTTTCCTACGCTCACCAAGATCAATCTAGGAGATGCATCTACGAGGGAAGAGTCGGATCCACATACCCTTGTAGATCGCGATGCGGAAGCGTTGCAAGAACGCGGATGAAGGAGTCGTACTCGCTGCGATTCAGATCGCGGTTGATTCCGACCTAAGCGCCGAACAACGGCGCCTCCGCGTTCAACACACGTGCAGCCCGGTGACGTCTCCCACGCCTTGATCCAGCAAGGAGAGAGGGAGAGGTTGGGGAAGACTCCATCCAACAGCAGCACGACGGCGTGGTGGTGGTGGAGGAGCGTGGGACTCCAGCAGGGCTTCGCCAAGCGCTGCGAGAGACGAGGAGGGAGAGGGGTAGGGCTGCGCCAAGAGGGAGACGTTCTCGTGTGTCTAGCAGCCCCAAAACCTCACATATATATAGGGGGAAGGGAGGGCTGCGCCCCCCTTTAGGGTTTCCCACCCCTAGGGGTGCGGCCAGCCCTAGAAACCCATCTAGGGTGCGGCCAAAAGGGGGGAAGAGAGAGGGGGCGCCCTAGGATGGGCCTTAAGGCCCATCTGGACCTAGGGTTTGCCCTCCTCCACTCTCCATGCGCCTAGGGACTTGGTGGGGGGGCGCACCAGCCCCCTTGGGGCTGGTCCCCTCCCACACTTAGCCCACGCAACCTTCTGGGGCTGGTGGCCCCACCTGGTGGACCCCCGGGACCCTCCCGGTGGTCCCGGTACATTACCGATATCGCCCGAAACTTTTCCGGTGACCAAAACAGGACTTCCCATATATGAATCTTTACCTCCGGACCATTCCGGAACTCCTCGTGACGTCCGGGATCTCATCCGGGACTCCGAACAACATTCGGTAACCGCATACATACTTTCCCTATAACCCTAGCGTCATCGAACCTTAAGTGTGTAGACCCTACGGGCTCGGGAACCATGTAGTCATGACCGAGACAACTCTCCGGCCAATAACCAACAGCGGGATCTGGATACCCATGTTGGCTCCCACATGTTCCACGATGATCTCATCGGATGAACCACGATGTCAAGGATTCAATCAATCCCGTATACGATTCCCTTTGTCTATCGGTATAGCACTTGCCCGAGATTCGATCGTCGGTATACCGATACCTTGCTCAATCTCGTTACCGGCAAGTCTCTTTACTCATTCCGTAACACATCATCCCGTGATCAACTCCTTGATCACATATTGTGCACATTATGATGATGTCCTACCGAGTGGGCCCAGAGATACCTCTCCGCCATACGGAGTGACAAATCCCAGTCTCGATTCGTGCCAACCCAACAGACACTTTCGGAGATACCTGTAGTGCACCTTTATAGCCACCCAGTTACGTTGTGACGTTTGGTACACCCAAAGCATTCCTACGGTATCCGGGAGTTGCACAATCTCATGGTCTAAGGAAAAGATACTTGACATATAGAAAAGCTTTAGCATACGAACTACACGATCTGTGCTAGGCTTAGGATTGGGTCTTGTCCATCACATCATTCTCCTAATGATGTGATCCCGTTATCAATGACATCCAATGTCCATGGTCAGGAAACCGTAACCATCTATTGATCAACGAGCTAGTCATCTAGAGGCTTACTAGGGACATGGTGTTTGTCTATGTATCCACACATGTATCTGAGTTTCCTATCAATACAATTCTAGCATGGATAATAAACAATTATCATGAACAAGGAAATATAATAATAACCAATTTATTATTGCCTCTAGGGCATATTTCCAACAGTCTCCCACTTGCACTAGAGTCAATAATCTAGTTCACATCGCCATGTGATTAACACTCATAGGTCACATCGCCATGTGACTAACATCCAAAGAGTTCACTAAAGTCAGTAATCTAGTTCACATCAATATGTGATTAACACTCAATGAGTTCTGGGTTTGATCATGTTATGCTTGTGAGAGAGGTTGTAGTCAACGGGTCTGCAACATTCAGATCCCTATGTACTTCGCAAAACTTTATGTCATATCGTAGATGCTGCTACCACGTTCCACTTGGAGCTATTCCAAACTGTTACTCCATTATACGTATTCGGTATCTCCGCTGAGTTATCCGGATAGGTGTTAAGCTTGCATCGACGTAACTCTTTACGTCGAACTCTTTATCACCTCCATAATCGAGAAACATTTCCTTATTCCTCTAAGGATAATTTTGACCACTATCTAGTGATCCACTCCTGGATCACCTTTGTACCCTCTTGCCAGACATGTGGCAAGGCACACATCAGGTGCGGTACTCATCATGGCATACCGTATAGAGCCTATGACAAAAGCATAGGGGACGACCTTCGTCCTTCCTCTTTCTTCTGCCGTGGTCAAGTTTTGAGTCTTACTCAACTTCACACCTTACAAATCAGGCAAGAACTCCTTCTTTGACTGATCTATTTTGAACTCCTTCAAAATCATGCCAAGGTGTGTGTTCTTTTGAAAGTATCATCAGGCGTCTTGATCTATCTCTATAGATCTTGATGCCCAATATGTAAGCAGCTTTATCCAGGTATTCCTTTGAAAAACACCTTTTAGACAACCCTTTATGCTTTCCAGAAATTCTACATCATTTCGGATCAACAATATGTCATTCACATATACTTATCAGAAATGTTGTAGTGCTCCCACTCACTTTATTGCAAATACAAGTTTCTAACAAACTTTGTATACCCAAAAACTTTGATCACTCCATCAAAGTGTATATTCCAACTCCGAGATGCTTGCTCTAGTCCATGGAAGGATTGCTGGAGCTAGCATACCTTTTAGCATCCTTAGGATCGACAAAACCTTTCTAATTGTATCATATACAACCTTTTCTTAGGAAAACTGGTAAGGAAACTTGTTTTGTCATCCATCTGCTAGATTTCATAAATGCAGCTAATGCTAACATGATTCCGACGGACTTAAGCATCGCTACGGGTGAGAAAATCTCATCGTAGTCAACTCCTTGAACTCGTGGAAAACTCTTCGCCACAAGTCGAGCTTCATAGACGGTGACATTACCGTCCACGTCCGTCTTAGTCTTAAAGATCCATTTGTCTCAATGGCTTGCCGATCATAGGGCAAGTCCACCAAAGTCCATACTTTGTTTTGATACATGGATCCTATCTCGGATTTATCGGCTTCTAACCATTTGTCGGAATATGGGCCCACCATCGCTTCTCCATAGTTCGTAGGTTCATTGTTGTCCAACAACATGACATCTAAGACAGGATCACCGTACCACTCAGGAGTAGTACTTATCCTTGTCGACCTACGAGGTTTGATAGCAACTTGATCCGAAACTTCATGATCACTATCATTAGTTTCCTCTTCAACAGTCGTAGGTTCCACAGAAACATCTTTCTGTGTTGCACTACTCTCCGGTTGAAGTGAGGGTTCAACAACCTCATCAGGTTCTATCTTCCTCCCACTCAAATCTTTCGAGAGAAACTCCTTCTCGAGAAAGGACCCGTTCTTAGCGACAAACATTTTTGTCCTTGGATCTGAGATAGAAGGTATACCCAACCGTTACCAGTGGGTATCCCATGAAGATGTATTTGTCCGCTTTGGGTTCGAGCTTTTTCCGGCTGAAGCCGTAAGCATCGCAGCCCCAAACATTGAGAAACGACAACTTTGGTTTCTTGCCAAACCTTAGTTCATATGGCGTTGTCTCAACGGACTTAGATGGTGCCCTATATAAAGTGAATGCAGCTGTCTCTAATGCATAACCTCAAAATAATAGCGGTAGATTGGTAAGATACATCATAGATCGCACCATATCTCATAAGGTTCGATTACGATGTCCGGACACACCATTACGCTGTGGTGTTCCAGGGGGCTTCAACTGCGAAACAATTCCACAATGTCTTAAGTGATTGCCAAACTCATAATTCAGATAATATCCCCTTGATCAGATCGTAGGAACATGATCTTCTTGTTATGATGATTCTTAATCTTCACTCTGAAATTGTTTGAACCTTTCAAACGTCTCAGACTTTTGCTTCATTAAGTAAATATACCATATCTACTCAAATCGTCAGTGAAGATGAGAAAATAACGATATCCACCACACGCCTTAATTCTCATTGGATCACATACATCAGTATGTATGATTTTCAACAAGTCACTTGCCCGTTTTATTGTACTTGAAAACGGGATCTTAGTCATCCTGCCCAAGAGGCATGGCTCGCATGTGTCAAGCGATTCAAAATCAAGTGACTCCAAACATCCATCAGCATGGAGTTTCTTCATGCATTTTATGCCAAAATGACCTAAGCGGCAGTGCCACAAGAAAGTGGTACTATCATTATTAACTCTACATCTTTTGGCATTAATATTATCATCATGTGTATTACTATGATCGAGATTCAATAAACCATTGGGTGCATGACCATAAAGGTATTATTCATGTAAACAGAATAACCATTATTCTCTGACTTAAATGAATAACCGTATTGCAATGAACATGATCTAATCATATTCATGCTCAACGTAGACACCCGATAACATTTATCTAGGTTCAACACTAATCTCGAAAATAGAGGGAGTGTGCGATGGTGATCTTATCAACTTTGGAAACACTTCCAACACACATCGTCACCTCGCCCTTAGCTAGTCTCCGTTCAGTCCGTAGCTTTTGCTTCAAGTCACTAATAATAGCAACTGAACCGGTATCCAATACCCAGGTGCTACAAGAAGTACTAGTAAGGTACACATCAATAACAATATACTTTGTTGAAGTCTCCAGCTATCATATCTACCATGTATTTGGGGTAGTTCCGCTATCATGTGACCGTTCCCCGTACAATAGAAGCACTTAGTCTCGAGGTTTGGGTTTAACCATGGGTTCCTTCATCAGAGCGACAACTGGTTTGCCATCCATGAAGTTTCCCTTCTAGCCCTTGCCCTTTTGAAACCAGTGGTCTTGTTAAACCATCAACACTTGATGCTCCTTCTTGATTTCTACTTTTGCGGTACTAAGAACCGCTAACAGCACCGGGATCATCTCCATCCTTTGCATGTCATAGTTCATCACGAAGTTCTAGTAGCTTGGTGATAGTGTCTAGAGAATTCCGTCAACCACTATCTCATCTGGAAGATTAACTCCCACTTGGTTCAAGTGATTTTTAGCACCCAGACATTCTGAGCACACGCTCACTAGTTGAGCTATTCTCCTCCATCTTTTTGGCAAAGGAACTTGTCAGAGGTATCATACCTCTCAACACGGGCATGAGCCTGAAATCCCAATTTCAGCTCTTAGAACATCTCATATGTTCCATGGCGTTCAAAACGTCATTGGAATCCCGATTCTAAGCCGTAAAGTATGGTGCACTAAACTATCAAGTAGTCATCAGGACGTGTCTCTCAGGTGTTCACAACATCCACAGACAACGTTGTAGGGGTTTGCACATCGAGCGGTGCATCAAAGACGTAAGCTTTCTGTGCAGCAGTGAGGACACTCCTCGGACTACGGACCCAGTCCGCATCCTTGCTTACAATATCTTTCAACTTAGTCTTTCTCTAGGATCGTATTAAACAGGGAGCTACAACGCAGTTATTGTTCTACAACATAATTTGCGAAGACAACTTAGACTATTGTTCATGACAATGAAGTTCATCTAATGAACTCCCACTCAGATAGACATCTCTCTAGTCATCTAAGTGATACATGATCCGAATCGACTAGGCCGTGTCCGATCATCACGTGAGACGGACTAGTCATCAACGGTGAACATCTTCATGTTGATCGTATCTTCTATACGACTCATGTTCGACCTTTCGGTCTTCCGTGTTCCGAGGCCATGTCTGTACATGCTAGGCTCGTCAAGTGAACCCTAAGTGTATCGCGTGTGTAAATCTGGCTTACACCCGTTGTATGCGAACGTTAGAACTTATCACACCCGATCATCACGTGGTGCTTCGGAACAACGAACCTTAGCAACGGTGCACAGTTAGGGGAAACACAATTCTTGAGATTTTAGTGAGAGATCATCTTATTCACTACCGTCGTTCTAAGCAAATAAGATGTAAAACATGATAAACATCACATGCAATCAAATAGTGACATGATATGGCCAATATCATTTTGCTCCTTTTGATCTTCATCTTCGGGGCTCCATGATCATCATTGTCACCGGCATGACACCATGATCTCCATCATCATGATCTCCATCATCGTGTCTCCATGAAGTCGTCTCGCCAAACATTACTTCTACTACTATGGCTAACGTTTAGCAATAAAGTAAAGTAATTACATGGCATTATTTAGTGACACGCAGGTCATACAATAAATAAGACAACTCCTATGGCTCCTGCCGGTTGTCATTCTCATCGACATGCAAGTCGTGATTCCTATTACAAGAACATGATCAATCTCATACATCACATATATATCATTCATCACATCCTTTTGGCCATATCACATCACACGGCACATGCTGCAAGAACAAGTTAGACGTCCTCTAATTGTTGTTGCAAGTTTTTACGTGGCTGCTATAGGTTTCTAGCAAGAACGTTTCTTACCTACGCCAAAACCACAACGTGATATGCCAATTTCTATTTACCCTTCATAAGGACCCTTTTCATCGAATCCGATCCGACTAAAGTGGGAGAGACAGACACCCGCTAGCCACCTTATGCAACTAGTGCATGTCAGTCGGTGGAACCTGTCTCACGTAAGAGTACGTGTAAGGTCGGTCCGGGCCGCTTCATCCCACGATGCCGCCGAATCAAGATAAGACTAGTAACGGCAAGAGAATTGACATGATCTACGCCCACAACTACTTTGTGTTATACTCGTGCAAGATACTACGCATAGACCTAGCTCATGATGCCACTGTTGGGGATCGTAGCAGAAAATCAAAATTTTTCCTACGCATCACCAAGATCTATCTATGGAGTAATCTAGCAACGAGCATAAAGGGGAGTGCATCTACATACCCTTGTAGATCGCGAGCGGAAGCGTTCAAGAGAACGGGGATGATGGAGTCGTACTCGTCGTGATCCAAATCACCGATGATCCTAGCGCCGAACGGACGGCACCTCCGTGTTCAACACACGTACGGAGCGGGGACGTCTCCTCCTTCTTGATCCAGCAAGGGGGGAGGAGAGGTTGATGGAGATCCAGCAGCACGACGGCGTGGTGGTGGAAGTAGCGGGATTCCAGCAGGGCTTCGCCAAGCGCTGCGGGAGGAGGGAGATGTGTCACGGGAGGGAGAGGGAGGCGCCAGGGCGTGGGGTGCTGCTCCCATGCGCCTCCCCACTATATATAGGGGTGGAGGGGGCTGGTTTCTTGCCCTCCAAGTCCATTGGGGCGTTGGCAAAGGTGGGGGAAAGAAATCCCATCATTTCCTTTCCCCACCGATTGTTATCCCCCCTTTTTAGGGATCTTGATCTTATCCCTTCGGGATATGATCTTATTCCTTCTAAGGGGGGATCTTGGTGCGCCTTGACCAGGGGTGTGGGGCCTTGCCCCCACTACCCACGTTCATGTGGGTCCCCCCATGCAGGTGGGCCCCACTTCGGAACCTTCTAGAACCTTCCCGGTACAATACCGAAAAATCCCGAACATTTTCCGGTGGCCAAAATAGGACTTCCTATATATAAATCTTTACCTCCGGACCATTCCGGAACTCCTCGTGACATCCGGGATCTCATCCGGGACTCCGAACAACTTTCGGGTTTCCGCATACTTATATCTCTACAACCCTAGCGTCACCGAACCTTAAGTGTGTAGACCCTACGGGTTCGGGAGACACGCAGACATGACCGAGACGACTCTCCGGTCAATAACCAACAGCGGGATCTGGATACCCATGTTGGCTCCCACATGTTCCACGATGATCTCATCGGATGAACCACGATGTCAAGGATTCAATCAATCCCGTATACGATTCCCTTTGTCTATCGGTATAGCACTTGCCCGAGATTCGATCGTCGGTATACCGATACCTTGCTCAATCTCGTTACCGGCAAGTCTCTTTACTCGTTCCATAACACATCATCCCGTGATCAACTCCTTGATCACATATTGTGCACATTATGATGATGTCCTACCGAGTGGGCCCAGAGATACCTCTCCGTCATACGGAGTGACAAATCCCAGTCACGATTCGTGCCAACCCAAAAGACACTTTCGGAGATACCTGTAGTGCACCTTTATAGCCACCCAGTTACGTTGTGACGTTTGGTACACCCAAAGCATTCCTACGGTATCCGGGAGTTGCACAATCTCATGGTCTAAGGAAAAAATACTTGACATATAGAAAAGCTTTAGCATACGAACTACACGATCTGTGCTAGGCTTAGGATTGGGTCTTGTCCATCACATCATTCTCCTAATGATGTGATCCCGTTATCAACGACATCCAATGTCCATGGTCAGGAAACCGTAACCATCTATTGATCAACGAGCTAGTCATCTAGAGGCTTACTAGGGACATGGTGTTTGTCTATGTATCCACACATGTATCTGAGTTTCCTATCAATACAATTCTAGCATGGATAATAAACAATTATCATGAACAAGGAAATATAATAATAACCAATTTATTATTGCCTCTAGGGCATATTTCCAACAGTACCATCAACCGGGACTAAAGCCCCTCCTGCCTGGGCTCGGCGCACAGGCCACGTGGACACCCTTCTGCCCCGGTTCTTGTCAGGACCCCGATCCTAAGTCACACCGATCTAGCTGTAACACGTCATATCACTTTGCGGCCTCACGCACGGTAACCCCACGGGTGCCACCTTACCTGGCCCAGGACCGTTTGCGCATTTTGGCACACGTATATGACAGTGTCGCTAGCATCCATATGACAGAGAACCCGGGCCGACATGGCTAGTTATAAACCAAAAGTGGCACTAAATTACAGAGACAGGCATCCATGACCCAGCAACGAACGTGTCGGTCATCAACGTATGAACCCAAGTCGTAGCAAGCTACATGGACTTAAAGGAACAACGCGTGACATTTCCCCTAAGGGACAGACACAGGAACGAAGAAGGACACATGCCGGCCAGCCTACGTGTTCCGAGCAGTAGCAAGCTACCAAGGCTCATTGGAGACACTAGGAGGCATTTCCCTGTAAGATAGGCTACCAAGGGAAAACAACTAGGTGTCGGATCCCACACATACCAAGCATTTCAATCATACACACAATATGCTCAATATGTGCAAATACAACATTGCATCACAACAGAACTCTATGACTCAAAGTACTTTATTTAAAAGGCTCCAAGAGCCATACATAACATATCCATACAGGTAGGGGTCACATGACCCAACACTCAAGTCATATAGTCATACAAGCACAAGCGGAAGCTACATGTCTGAGTACAGACAACTTAGAAAATAAAACAGGCTTGGTGTAGCCTGACTATCTACAAGGCCCTTCACAAGCTCCAGATCTCCGTCTGGGTGTCAAGCTACTCGTCGACGTCAACGTCTATGTAGAACCCATCAGCAGGGGCAGGGTTCTCCTCTGCAACAGTTATTAAACAAACATGAGTACAAAGGTACTCAGCAAGTCTTACCACAGAACCTATCATACATGCAACATTATCAAAGGGGGTAGTGGAGTTCATAGCAGAATGCCAGCTTTAACCTTGGCTAACCTATACTACAACTCTCAACAGATTGCAAGATGTTATTACGAACACGAGTCCACTACTCACCACATCAATACACTACCGAGGATCCTCTTCCGTCATCCTACGGAAGGGCCATCCACGGCACTCACGCTTATCTTGAGGCTTTTAGTAGTATCCATCAACTTGTCTAAGAACTGTAAGAGTAACCAAGTAGTTCGTACCGCGAACAACGGCTATTCGAATAGATTGATAACCCTCCAGGGGTGTACTTCTTCACACATGTTTTCACCACTTAGCATCTGCACACGACATGTGCTCGGCAGACTTCAAGCGAAAGCCGACGTGGGTGTAGACCACGACCTAACCAACCACTCAAGTCTCTCGTCCAGGTTTATCGCCTATTTGGGTTCCATCCGTGGGGAGATCCGGCCGGGGTGTCGCTCACGGCCCCAAACGATGTGTACAGGGTTCCCGAGTCACCAAACGGGCAACCGGTACACGGTGGCACGTACCTGTCGCATCGCATCCCACCCCGAGGGTCAGCGCTGTGCACGACCTCCAGTAAGCTATAAACACCAGAAACTAGTTGCAACTCCTGGACAGAGTACAAGGATAGTCAATAAGTCGAGCGGGGTCATATTTCAGGGCCCAATGTGTGGTAGTAACTGTAACTTGAATCACACACATAGATCTCGGGTCCTATGGACGATTCCAATGAAACAACCCACCATGTACTCCTACATGGCCTTTCATCGATACCTTTACCAAGCGTGTTCCACACTTCCCTCTCTTTATTGGTATGATCATTTCACTCTGATCCATCACCCAGATGAACCAGACCAGACACAACTCTAAGCATAGCAGGCAACATAAACAAATAGCATGGTGGATCACACATCACATGGCTCAATCAACTCCTACACATGCTAGTGGGTTTCAACTATTTACTGTGGCAATGACAGGTCATGCAAGGGATAGGGTTCAACTACCGCAGCAAGTAGCAGTTCACACGCTGTTGCCTTAATGCAGTAAAAGAGAGCAGGAGCGAGAAGATTGGGTTTGTATCGGAATGATCAATGATTGCTTGCCTGACAAGGTAGTTGTCGGGTACTGCTCTTCAACTGGATACGCAGCAGTATCCTCGGGAGCAGGACCTAACACAGAGAATACCGGCGATACAATCATTAACAAACAAATGCAACAATATGATGCATGCTCATGACATGGCAAGATGCATGTGTGTTGTCTAATGCAACTAAAACCAGAAGGGTTTGAACCTATTTGAATCAAAGATTCAAATTGGAGTTCAAACTATTATTTAAATAAGTGCATTATCATGTTTTTGATGTATACAGCAAGTTAACTTGTTCAAACATGCATGAAACCAGTGCCATTGGAAAGATTGGATTTTTCTGATCATTTTTCATATATAAATCTTTTCCATATGAGCTATGGTTGATTTTATATGATTTTTAGAAGTTTTGGGTATTTTCTGGAATTTCCTGAATTAATTTTAAATCTAAAATCCCAGAAAATCCTTTACTGCGTCAGCATGACATCATGCTGACGTCAGGCAGTCAACAGGGCCAGTCCAAGTCAAACCTGACCAGTGGGACCCACTGGTCAGTGTCACAGCTAACTAATTAACTAATTAGAATTTAATTAACACCTAAACTAGGTTTGACTTGCGGGCAGGGCCCACATGTCAGTGACCCAGGGGGTCAAACCCGTGGTCAAAACAGGTCCAACTCGCCGGCGTTTAGCCGCCGGTGAGGCCAAACACGGCGGCGTGCTTCGGAAATCGTCTACGGGGCACGGCTCGAGCTGCGGCTAGGCGCGTTGGAAAGCTCTTGCCCTTGCGCGTCGGATGGTGGTGGTCGCCGGACCTGCGGTGGCCGGAGACGACGGCAACAAGCTCGACGGCGGCGACCGGCATCGGGCGTGTGTGGAGATGCGGCTGCAGGGGCCTAGGCGATGCGTGCGTAGCACCTATCGCATCTACGCGCTGCGGTGAGTGTGATGGACGGGTGCCAGTGACCAAATGGTCACCGGAGCATCACCGGCGGCGGTGCGTGCAGGTGAGCTTCGTGCGGTGCGTTCCAGGGGAGAAGAGAGCCAACGGAGAGGGGGAGGACGAAGCTGGGCTCACAGGGGTTGCAGCAGGCGCCGGAACGAGCTCGGGGGTGGTCGGAGCTGAGCGGAACGGCGAGGGGGATCTCCGTGGCCGGAGTTGGGGAAGAAGAGGTCGGGGGCATCTTCAGGGCGGGCGAGCGCTCGGGGCTCGGCCTGTTCGAAGCAGTCGAGGACGGCGGAGACGACGGACACCAAGGCGGGGCACAGGGACGACGGTGGGCGCGGCTTCTACGACGGTGCGAGCACGACGGCGTCGGCCATGGCGCGGGGAGAGCGAGGGAGAGGAGCCGGGGAGAGGGGGAGGTGTCTGCGAGGTCGGGGGCGACGTGTATGACCGATCCAGCTCTCCAGGACGGCGAGGGGAGGAAGCAGGGCGGCGGGCAGCGGCGTGGCGCGCCGTGCGGTCGCCGTCGAGCACCTGCCTGCCTGCCTGGCCGAGTCAAGCAGCTCGCTGGAGCGGCAGCTGGGCTGGGCCGGCAGGTGGGCCGGGTGGGGCGCCAGGTAACTCCTTCTCTCTCTTTTTTTTTCTATTTCTTTTCTGTTTCATTTGTTTTGCAACTTTGTTTAATTAAATAAAATGCCAGAGCATTTTTATAACTCATAACACTTGTCATGCCTACTGTATATAATATGAACAGTAGGAAACATTATAGTTTATGATTATTTGAGCATTTAAAATATTTCATAGCATTTAAATGCCCAAATTCAAATACCATATGATTTAATCCAGTGACCTTGGATGTCCTAGAAAATTGTGCACCATTTTTAGCAAAGGTTTGAGACCAAGGCAGAAATGATGAACATTTTTGAAGGGCATTTTGGGTACATTGGAAAATATTTTATCAAACCCTAGTTGTTAGAAGAGGGGTGCTGGGGTTTCTGTCATTCCCATTTCAAATTTCTTTGAAAAGTAAACATGATGCACACACCAACTAACCCTAATGCAAGTGCTAGCTAGGGATGTGACAACTCACCCCCACTTAAAAGAATCGCGTCCCGAGATTCGGGTTCCTCCGGAAAGAGGGTGGGGTACTCAAGTCGAAGACGATCCTCCCTTTCCCAAGTAGCTTCACTCTCGGAATGATGTGACGATTGAACCTTGAGAAATTTGATATTGTGGCGTCGGGTGGTGCACTCGGTTTGATCAAGAATACGAACAGGGTATTCTCGATATGTGAGATTGTCCTGGTGATCAAGCGTTTCGTGGTCCACTCCGCGGATAGGATCCGAGAAGCAACGCCTGAGTTGAGAAACGTGGAACACGTCATGAACTCTGGATAGGTGCGGAGGTAGTTCCAGTTGGTAGGCAACTTCTCCTCGTTTGGCAAGAATGCGAAAAGGACCGATATAACGAGGGGCCAATTTGCCTTTGATACCGAAGCGATGGGTTCCCTTAAGAGGAGTAACCCGAAGGTAAGCCTTATCGCCGACTTCAAAAGTCACAGCCTTATGATGACTATCATATTGGCTCTTTTGGCGAGACTGGGCTGTTTTCAATCTCTCACGAACGATGCGAACTTGCTCCTCTGCTTCCTGAATCATATCCGGGCCAAAGAATTGTCTTTCCCCGGTCTCTGACCAGTTAAGAGGTGTTCGACACCTTCGTCCATATAGAACTTCGAAGGGAGCTTTGCCCAAGCTGGCTTGATAACTATTGTTATAAGCGAATTCGGCAAATGGAAGACATTTTTCCCACTCCATACCGAAAGAAATGACAGAGGCTCGAAGCATGTCTTCCAGGATTTGATTGACTCGTTCCACTTGACCACTTGACTGCGGATGGAAGGCAGTACTGAAAGAGAGATGAGTTCCCATAGCATTCTGGAAACTTTCCCAAAATCGGGAAGTGAAAAGACTTCCACGGTCTGAGTTAATCTCCAACGGTACACCATGAAGTGATACTATTCGAGAGATATATAAGTCTGCTAGCTGGCTAGCGGTAATACTCTCGCGAACAGGCAGGAAATGAGCTACTTTAGAGAGACGGTCGATAACGACGAACATAGCATTATTCCCTTTCCTGGACCTGGGAAACCCGGTAATGAAGTCCATACCGACTTTGTCCCATTTCCATTCAGGAATAGCTAAAGGTTGAAGGGTGCCAGCAGGCCGTTGATGCTCTGCTTTGACTCGACGACAAATGTCGCAGTTAGCAATGAATTGAGCGATTTCTCTCTTCATCCTACTCCACCAGAATCTCTGACGTAGATCCTGATACATTTTGGTACTACCGGGATGAATCGTGAGAGGAGATTCATGAGCCTCCTTAAGGATTAACTACCGTAGATGGTGGTTCTTGGGAACCACTACACGGTTCTCAAAGAAAACAACACCTCGATCATCCATAGAGAAACTTTTAGCGAGTCCGTTAGCAATGTTCTCTTGGAGTCGGGTTATACCTTTATCATGCTTCTGGGCAGCTATAACTTGATCCATAAGGGTAGGTTTCGCCACCAAGGTGGAAAGGAATCCTCGAGGAACAATGTGAAGGTTAAGCTTACGAAATTCCTCGTGGAGAAGTGGTTGACCTTGTTGTAACATTAAGTTGTTACAATATGACTTACGACTTAGTGCATCGGCCATGACATTGGCTTTTCCAGGGGTATAAGTGATTCCTAAGTCGTAGTCTGTGAGCAACTCAACCCAACGTCTTTGCCTGAGATTCAAATCCGGTTGGGTGAAGATATACTTCAAACTTTGATAATCAGTGAAGATTTCACAGCGATTACCAAGGAGGTAATGTCGCCATGTTTTGAGTGCATGGACTACAGCTGCAAGCTCTAAATCATGAGTAGGATAGTAATCCTCATGTGGACGCAACTGTCGGGATGCGTATGCAATCACTTGACGATCTTGCATGAGAATGCAACCTAGTCCTTGTCGCGAGGCGTCGCAATAGATTATAAAATCCTTGGAAAAGTCTGGTGGTACCAGTACGGGTGCAGATGTCAGGCGTCTTTTCAGTTCCTGAAAACTGGACTCGCACTGTGGGGTCCACTCAAACTTTTTATCTTTCTTGAGGAGTTCAGTTAGAGGTTTGGCAACCTTGGAGAAATTCTCGACGAAGCGTCGACAATAGCTTGCTAAGCCAAGAAAACTCCTAACTTGCTTGACCAAATCAGGGGGAGTCCAATCAAGGACGGCTTGAACTCGCTCGGGATTGACAGCAATACCCTTGCCAGAGATCACATGACCTAGATAGGTTACTTCTGGCAACCAAAATTCACATTTAGAGAATTTGGCATAAAGGCGGTGCTCTCGAAGTTTCGTCAATACCAGCCTTAAATGCTCGGCATGATCTTCCTTGTTCTTGGAATAGATGAGTATATCATCGAGGTATACCACGGCGAATTTATCCAAATACTCCATGAATATAGAATTCATTAACCGAGAAAAGGTAGCTGGGGCATTGGTTAATCCGAAGGACATAACGGTGTACTCATATTGGCCATAACGAGTAACGAAAGCCGTTTTAGGAATGTCCCCGTTCTTGATTTTGATTTGATGGTAGCCCAACCTCAAATCCATCTTAGAGAAGACTGAGGATCCAGCGAGCTGATCATACAGGTCGTTGATCCTGGGGAGCGGATACTTATTCTTTATGGTGACCAGATTGACAGGTCGGTAATCTACCACCATCCGCTCTGTTCCATCCTTCTTCTTGACGAAGAGGACGGGGCAAGCCCAAGGGGAAGAACTAGGACGGATAAAACCTTTTTGCAAGGACTCATCGAGTTGTTTCTTTAGCTCAGCTAATTCTAGTGGTGCCATCTTATAAGGTCTCCTAGAGATTGGGACAGTTCCTGGAATAAGATCTATCACGAACTCGACATCTCTGTCAGGTGGAATTCCTGGCAGTTCTTCTGGAAAAACATCCGGAAAGTCACGGACTACCGGGATATCTTCGAGTTCTGGTAGAGGGCTGGCATTAAGAGAGTAGAGCTGACGCTCGGCCATTCGGGTCAAGACATTGACTATCTTGCCGGAAGGATGTGTAAGTTGAACGGTCCTAGTATAGCAATCAATCTTGGCGTAATGAGTTGTCATCCAATCCATACCCAAGATGATGTTTATGTCCGAGGACTTGAGAGCGATTAGAGAAGCAAGGAAAACAAGTCTATCGACAAGGATTTCATTTCCATGGCTTACCCTAGAGGTTTGCCACTTTGAACCAGGAGTTTGAATAACCATGGAAGTAGGCATGTCACAAAAAGTCATGTTGTGCAATCGAGCATAGCTCTCAGATATGAACGAATGGGATGCTCCAGTATCGAAAAGAACAGATGCCGGATGGCAGTTTACGAGAAGCGTACCAAGGACGACGTTAGGATCCTCATAAGCTTCCTCGGCAGAGACATAGTTGACATGACCACGTGTAGTGGGGATTGGCTTGACATAATTCACCTTGCCGGTTGGTTTACCACGGCCAACGGGTTTTCCTGGTTGGTTCTGAGGACACTCACGCATGTAGTGCCCCGGTTCTCCACACTTGAAACATGTCACAGTGGTGGTGCATGGAGCAAAGTTGGAAGGTGGTCCTCCATAGGTCTTAGCAGGTGCAAACTGTTGAGTTGGGCGAGGCGCCTCATAGGATGGCCTCGGTGTGTACTTGGGTGGCAGAGCGGTGTTAGGAACCCACACACGGCGCTTGTGAGAGCCAGAGCCGGATGAGGAACCAAAGTCTCGAGTATGGTTGCGGGTGGCCTCGAAGTCGGTCTGGCCTGTTTCAGCACTGATAGCCTTGTTTACCAACTTCTGGAAGGAAGTGCACTCGTGCAGACGTAGATCTCGGCGGAGTTCAGGGCTGAGTCCCTTGCGGAACCTCGCCTGCTTCTTGGCATCGGTGGATACTTCCTCAGGTGCATAGCGTGCCAAGTTGCCAAACTCGCGGCTATAACCATCCACAGTTAACCGGCCCTGGGTGAAGTTGCAGAATTCCTCCTGCTTGCGATCCATGAGACCTTCCGGAATGTGATGTTCACGGAATGCCTCACTGAACTCAACACAGGTAGTGATTTGGTCAGCAGGACGCATAGCTTCAAAGTTTTCCCACCAAAGACTGGCAGGGCCCTCAAGATGGTAGGCAGCATAGGTAACCTTGTCAGCTTCGGCCACACGGGCAGAGTGTAGCTTGTGGGTAATACTACGTAGCCAGTCATCAACATCCAGAGGTTCAGTGGAGTGATGGAACTTTGGTGGACACATCTTGATAAAGTCATTGATTGACACCACGTCATTCCTCTGGCGGAACCCAGTGTTCTGCTCTATGCGTTCCAGCAGACGGTTGGTCTCTCTCTTGTTCCGTTCTGCTTCAAGCATAACTTCCGCCAAGGAGGGTGGCTGGGGCAGATTCCCATCCCTAGTCCCACTAGCCTCACCCTGCTCCTGAGCAGCAGGAGTGTTGCGAGTGTTGACCATCCTAGGAAACAAAACAACGGTTTAGACAAGGATGGCAAAAATTTGACATAGAAGTGCAGAATGTAATGGATGACACGGAATGCAGAGATGTTCATCCGTACGACATGGTAATATAGAAACTGCTATATATACACCAGTGGTCGTACACACCATACAAAGTTTAGTACAAGCCAAGGCTAAAGTACAACTGCGGTGAAAGACGATACATCCCATCAGAGGCATTCCAAGCTCCTATACATTATTTAACTACACCTCCGGAACTCAGTACACACTAAGTCATATTCCACAAGACGCGCAGGACTGTGGAAATACAACTACTACTATACTACTACAACCACGGCCTAGCTCAGACATTCGCGTAGTAATCCTCGTAAAGATTACCACCGTAGCCTGGAAGTGGAACAGACGGATCTTGAAACTCGCGAACACTCGAAGGCAGTGGACCATAGGGGCATGGGTGTGGCCTCGGTCCCGATGCTGGTGGTAACCGACGCCCACGTGGAGGTGTAATACCCCCAACGTCACGCCAATCCACGCGATCAGGCAGACGAGTCCGCACGGGGTACAAATCCCGCATGTCCAGATATCCGGCGTGCACAGCAGGTGCAAGCCGTGTCAAAGTAGTCCAATGAGCGGCTCGAGTGTTATACAGCTCCATTCGGAGGGCACGGACCTCACGGTCCCTATCCTCCAACATCTGAACAGTAGTCTGAAGCAGTGGCTCATCATGAGCAGCATCAGTATACAGACCAGTGTAGTAGCCTTCCTCTCCGGGAAGTGAGGCTGGCATGTAACAGAACTCAGTGTTCTGCAACAGGGCATGCCTAGCACGGAGAATGGTCATCATCGAATAAGCGGCATCCTGCACTGCCATCTCGATGGTAATCCCGAGTCCATAAGACCAATGGATGGGATCATTAGCTCCGGGATATGAGGGGTATATCCGGACTGTGCAGAAATATTGACTCTGATTGAAATCCCGGTACTGTTCCTCCACAGTGTATTCAGGATACCAGCGATAACCGGTCTCAGTCAGCACATGGACTAGCATGGCCGTGTGACCGGGCACATTAATGCACCGAGTCAAACGGACCACTTGGTGAGGGATGCGGCCAGACATCTGAAACACGGAATAATGCAAAGGCATTAGTGTTTCTGGAAGAAATCGGGCAGCATAACAACTGTAAATGCTCAAACGAAGATTTGAGACATCATACAAATGATATCATAACCACTCAACAATCCATATCAAAGTTCCGGTCCAACAATCATCATACTAAAAGGATAGAAACTGAACTGAGGCTTGAAACCAACAATCCTAAGAGTCTACGGATTAGTAACTCGTGAACCTAGAAAGGATAAGAGGCCTAGTCCTAGATCCCCGTAGAAAGAATAGACTGACTAAGATCAGAAGGCATAAGGTAAAGGAGTAAAAAGAGCCTTACGTTCCCTTCCACAATCAATTCCCCTACATAAAACTAAGAATTTTTTCTAGACTCAACATCGACCAGTTTGGCTTGAGAAACCTACAGGCAGTCCAGCTCTGATGCCAACGCTGTCAGGACCCCGATCCTAAGTCACACCGATCTAGCTGTAACACGTCATATCACTTTGCGGCCTCACGCACGGTAACCCCACGGGTGCCACCTTACCTGGCCCGGGACCGTTTGCGCATTTTGGCACACGTATATGACAGTGTCGCTAGCATCCATATGACAGAGAACCCGGGCCGACATGGCTAGTTATAAACCAAAAGTGGCACTAAATTACAGAGACAGGCATCCATGACCCAGCAACGAACGTGTCGGTCATCAACGTATGAACCCAAGTCGTAGCAAGCTACATGGACTTAAAGGAACAACGCGTGACATTTCCCCTAAGGGACAGACACAGGAACGAAGAAGGACACATGCTGGCCAGCCTACGTGTTCCGAGCAGTAGCAAGCTACCAAGGCTCATTGGAGACACTAGGAGGCATTTCCCTGTAAGATAGGCTACCAAGGGAAAACAACTAGGTGTCGGATCCCACACATACCAAGCATTTCAATCATACACACAATATGCTCAATATGTGCAAATACAACATTGCATCACAACAGAACTCTATGACTCAAAGTACTTTATTTAAAAGGCTCCAAGAGCCATACATAACATATCCATACAGGTAGGGGTCACATGACCCAACACTCAAGTCATACAGTCATACAAGCACAAGCGGAAGCTACATGTTTGAGTACAGACAACTTAGAAAATAAAACAGGCTTGGTGTAGCCTGACTATCTACAAGGCCCTTCACAAGCTCCAGATCTCCATCTGGGTGTCAAGCTACTCGTCGACGTCAACGTCTATGTAGAACCCATCAGCAGGGGCAGGGTTCTCCTCTGCAACAGTTATTAAACAAACATGAGTACAAAGGTACTCAGCAAGTCTTACCACAGAACCTATCATACATGCAACATTATCAAAGGGGGTAGTGGAGTTCATAGCAGAATGCCAGCTTTGACCTTGGCTAACCTATACTACAACTCTCAACAGATTGCAAGATGTTATTACGAACACGAGTCCACTACTCACCACATCAATACACTACCGAGGATCCTCTTCCGTCATCCTACGGAAGGGCCATCCACGGCACTCACGCTTATCTTGAGGCTTTTAGTAGTATCCATCAACTTGTCTAAGAACTGTAAGAGTAACCAAGTAGTTCGTACCGCGAACAACGGCTATTCGAATAGATTGATAACCCTGCAGGGGTGTACTTCTTCACACATGTTTTCACCACTTAGCATCTGCACACGACATGTGCTCGGCAGACTTCAAGCGAAAGCCGACGTGGGTGTAGACCACGACCTAACCAACCACTCAAGTCTCTCCTCCAGGTTTATCGCCTATTTGGGTTCCATCCGTGGGGAGATCCGGCCGGGGTGTCGCTCACGGCCCCAAACGATGTGTACAGGGTTCCCGAGTCACCAAACGGGCAACCGGTACACCGTGCCACGTACCTGTCGCATCACAGCCCACCCCGAGGGTCAGCGCTGTGCACGACCTCCAGTAAGCTATAAACACCAGAAACTAGTTGCAACTCCTGGACAGAGTACAAGGATAGTCAATAAGTCGAGCGGGGTCATATTTCAGGGCCCAATGTGTGGTAGTAACTGTAACTTGAATCACACACACAGATCTCGGGTCCTATGGACGATTCCAATGAAACAACCCACCATGTACTCCTATATGGCCTTTCATCGATACCTTTACCAAGCGTGTTCCACACTTCCCTCTCTTTATTGGTATGATCATTTCACTCTGATCCATCACCCAGATGAACCAGACCAGACACAACTCTAAGCATAGCAGGCAACATAAACAAATAGCATGGTGGATCACACATCACATGGCTCAATCAACTCCTACACATGCTAGTGGGTTTCAACTATTTACTGTGGCAATGACAGGTCATGCAAGGGATAGGGTTCAACTACCGCAGCAAGTAGCAGTTCACACGCTGTTGCCTTAATGCAGTAAAAGAGAGCAGGAGCGAGAAGATTGGGTTTGTATCGGAATGATCAATGATTGCTTGCCTGACAAGGTAGTTGTCGGGTACTGCTCTTCAACTGGATACGCAGCAGTATCCTCGGGAGCAGGACCTAACACAGAGAATACCGGCGATACAATCATTAACAAACAAATGCAACAATATGATGCATGCTCATGACATGGCAAGATGCATGTGTGTTGTCTAATGCAACTAAAACCAGAAGGGTTTGAACCTATTTGAATCAAAGATTCAAATTGGAGTTCAAACTATTATTTAAATAAGTGCATTATCATGTTTTTGATGTATACAGCAAGTTAACTTGTTCAAACATGCATGAAACCAGTGCCATTGGAAAGATTGGATTTTTCTGATCATTTTTCATATATAAATCTTTTCCATATGAGCTATGGTTGATTTTATATGATTTTTAGAAGTTTTGGGTATTTTCTGGAATTTCCTGAATTAATTTTAAATCTAAAATCCAAGAAAATCCTTTACTGCGTCAGCATGACATCATGCTGACGTCAGGCAGTCAACAGGGCCAGTCCAAGTCAAACCTGACCAGTGGGACCCACCTAAACTAGGTTTGACTTGCGGGCAGGGCCCACATGTCAGTGACCCAGGGGGTCAAACCCGTGGTCAAAACAGGTCCAACTCGCCGGCGTTTAGCCGCCGGCGAGGCCAAACACGGCGGCGTGCTTCGGAAATCGTCTACGGGGCACGGCTCGAGCTGCGGCTAGGCGCGTTGGAAAGCTCTTGCCCTTGCGCGTCGGATGGTGGTGGTCGCCAGACCTGGGGTGGCCGGAGACGACGGCAACAAGCTCGACGGCGGCGACCGGCGTCGGGCGTGTGTGGAGATGCGGCTGCAGGGGCCTAGGCGATGCGTGCGTAGCACCTATCGCATCTACGCGCTGCGGTGAGTGTGATGGACGGGTACCAGTGACCAAATGGTCACCGAAGCATCACCGGCGGCGGTGCGTGCAGGTGAGCTTCGTGCGGTGCGTTCCAGGGGAGAAGAGAGCCAACGGAGAGGGGGAGGACGAAGCTGGGCTCACAGGGGTTGCAGCAGGCGCCGAAACGAGCTCGGGGGTGGTCGGAGCTGAGCGGAACGGCGAGGGGGATCTCCGTGGCCGGAGTTGGGGAAGAAGAGGTCGGGGGCGTCTTCAGGGCGGGCGAGCGCTCGGGGCTCGGCCTGTTCGAAGCAGTCGAGGACGGCGGAGACGACGGACACCAAGGCGGGGCTCAGGGACGATGGTGGGCGCGGCTTCTACGACGGTGCGAGCACGACGGCGTCGGCCATGGCGCGGGGAGAGCGAGGGAGAGGAGCCGGGGAGAGGGGGAGGTGTCTGCGAGGTCGGGGGCGACGTGTATGACCGATCCAGCTCTCCAGGACGGCGAGGGGAGGAAGCAGGGCGGCGGGCAGCTGCGTGGCGCGCCGTGCGGTCGCCGTCGAGCACCTGCCTGCCTGCCTGGCCGAGCCAAGCAGCTCGCTGGAGCGGCAGCTGGGCTGGGCCGGCAGGTGGGCCGGGTGGGGCGCCAGGTAACTCCTTCTCTCTCTTTTTTTTCTATTTCTTTTCTGTTTCATTTGTTTTGCAAATTTGTTTAATTATATAAAATGCCAGAGCATTTTTATAACTCATAACACTTGTCATGCCTACTGTATATAATATGAACAGTAGGAAACATTATAGTTTATGATTATTTGAGCATTTAAAATATTTCATAGCATTTAAATGCCCAAATTCAAATACCATATGATTTAATACAGTGACCTTGGATGTCCTAGAAAATTGTGCACAATTTTTAGCAAAGGTTTGAGACCAAGGCAGAAATGATGAACATTTTTGAAGGGCATTTTGGGTACATTGGAAAATATTTTATCAAACCCTAGTTGTTAGAAGAGGGGTGCTGGGGTTTCTGTCATTCCCATTTCAAATTTCTTTGAAAAGTAAACATGATGCACACACCAACTAACCCTAATGCAAGTGCTAGCTAGGGATGTGACAGTTCTGGATTGAACCGGGACTAAAGGGTCAGAGCATTAGTACCGACCCTCTTGTCCCGGTTCAGGAACCGGGGCTAAAGGCCCAAATGAACCGGGTCTGATGACCCTTTATCTACTAGTGGTAGCTCTATATCACACAAGCCATCACTGTCCCTCCCCTGCCGCATAGAGGCAATCATGCTTATAAGTGGTCTCCATTATTCACCTATATATCTTAGTTCCATGAAGGAGGGTAATAGCTTCTGTCACCGCAATACCTCCGCATTCCATTCCCTCGAATAGTAAAATCCTTCAAATCCATAGAACAAATGTTTTGAGGTCAACTTCACACAACATCTGAGGAATAATTAACACAACATATAAAGGCAATATTATGTATCTTATCGGCGTTCATCTCAGTATCATGCTAGGGTTCCTTTCGTATCTCCGAGAACTAGAGGGTTTACTCGTACATAGAGACAATCAATGTGTGCATGAAAATAACAGATGAATGATTAGTGTAGCACACATATGAATCTACACACTAGGGTTTGGCATTATGAAGGGATGGATGAAGAATTGTTGTTGAGGATGTGGATGACAATGATGATGAATATCCATGTTGTATTGTCCTTGATCGTGGTGATAGTGTGGCGGCGCACTTCTGCCGATTCCTCCCCCAGATCCCTTTCGAAGGTGGCGCTTTTTGGTTCTAGTTCATGGTTATGGCCTCAATGTTCGTCCTCCCATATAGATAGGATGTCACATATTTGAAGTAGTCGACTAAGGGGTGGTGGTGCAGTAAATATGTGTCCATGTCACTGAAAGAATAGCGGCAGAGAGTCTGAACTAAATCCAGTAAATATGTGAGCATCCAGATTCATGTCCGACTTGAGCCTGGGTGGGCTGGTTCCACCCAGAAAATCTAACCATCAGTTTGGCTCTTGTTTATACTAGTTCCGACATGTGTTAGGCATAGTGCAAGTTTTGTATAGAGCGTGTGTAAGTTTTCCAAACTAACATTTTGTTTTAGTTTTGTAATGCATATATATATATATATATATATATATAT
>LR738713.1:684386509-684447914 GCA_902687465.1 Secale cereale
GGATCATCTTATAATGCTACTGTCGTTCTAAGCAAAATAAGAAGCATAATAAGATAAACATCACATGCAATCAAAATATGTGACATGATATGGCCATCATCATCTTGTGCTTTTGATCTCCATCTCCAAAGCACCGTCATGATCACCTTCGTCACCGGCGCGACACCTTGATCTCCATCGTAGCATCGTTGTCGTCTCGCCAACTATTGCTTCTACGACTATCGCTACCGCTTAGTGATAAAGTAAAGCAATTACATGGCGATTGCATTTCATACAATAAAGCGACAACCATATGGCTCCTGCCAGTTGCCGATAACTTTACAAAACATGATCATCTCATACAAAACCGTATAACTCATCATGTCTTGACCATATCACATCACAACATGCCCTGCAAAAACAAGTTAGACATCCTCTACTTTGTTGTTGCATGTTTTACGTGGCTTCTACGGGCTTAGCAAGAACCGTTCTTACCTACGCATACAAAACCACAACGATGTTTCGTCAAGTATGTGTTGTTTTAACCTTCACAAGGACCGGGCGTAGCCACACTTGATTCAGCTAAAGTGAGAGAGACAGACACCCGCCAGTCACCTTTAAGCAACGAGTGCTCGTAACGGTGAAACCAGTCTCGCGTAAGCGTACGCGTAATGTCGGTCCGGGCCGCTTCATCTCACAATACCGCCGAAGCAAAGTATGACATGCTGGTAAGCAGTATGACTAGTATCGTCCACAACTCACTTGTGTTCTACTCGTGCATATCATCTACGCATAGACCTGGCTCATGATGCCACTGTTGGGGAACGTAGTATTTTAAAAATTTCCTACGATCACGCAAGATCTATCTACTAGATGCATAGCAACGAGAGGGAAGAGTGTGTCTACGTACCCTCGTAGACCGGGAGCGGAAGCGTCAAGTGACGCGGTTGATGTTGTCGAACTTCTTCGCGATCCAACCGATCAAGCACCGAACGTACGGAACCTCCGCGTTCAGCACACGCTCAGCTTAATGACGTCCCACGAGGTCTTGATCCAGTTGAGCTTCACAGGAGAGTTTCGTCAGCACGACGGCGTGGTGACGGATATGATGTATTCACCGGCGCAGGGCTTCGCCTAAGCACTGCAACGGTATGACCGAGGTGTGTTTCTGTGGAGGGGGGCACCGCACACGGCTAAAAAAATTCAACTTGTGTGTCTCTGGGTGCCCCCCTGCCCCCGTATATAAAGGAGCAAGGGGGGAGGCCGGCCGGCCCTTGTTTGGTGCGGCTAGGGGTGCAATCCTACTAGGAATAGGATTGCAATCCTATTCCTAGTAGGAATTACCAAAGAAGGAAGAGAGGGAAAGGAAAAGAGGGAGGGGTGGCGCCCCCCCAATCCTAGTCCAACTAGGAACCCTAGGTGGGGCGCCGGCCAGCCCTATGGGCTGCCTCTCTCTTTCCCTTAAGGCCCACTATGGACCATCCCCCTTCGTAGGGGGTTCCGGTAACCCCCTCCGGCAATCCCGTTAAATCCGAAACTTTTCCGGAACACTTCCGGTGTCCGAATATAGTCGTCCAATATATCAATCTTTATGTCTCGGACATTCCGAGACTTCTCGTCATGTCCGTGATCTCATCCGGGACTCTGAACTACCTTCGGTACATCAAAACTCATAAACTCATAATACCGATCGTCATCAAACGTTAAGCGTGCGGACCCTACGGGTTCGAGAACTATGTAGACATGACCGAGACTCATCTCCGGTCAATAACCAATAGCGGAACCTGGATGCTCATATTGGCTCCTACATATTCTACGAAGATCTTTATCGGTCAAACCGCATAACAACATACGTTGTTCCTTTTGTCATCGGTATGTTACTTGCCCGAGATTCGATCATCGGTATCTCTATACCTAGTTCAATCTCGTTACCGGCAAGTCTCTTTACTCGTTCCGTAACACATCATCTCGTGACTAACTCATTAGTCTTTTGCTTGCAAGGCTTATTATGATGTGTGTTACCGAGAGGGCCCAGAGATACCTCTCCGACACTCGGAGTGACAAATCCTAATTTTGATCTATGCCAACACCACGAATACTTTCGGAGACACCTGTAGAGCATCTTTATGATCACCCAGTTACGTTGTGACGTTTGATAGCACACAAGGTGATCCTACGGTATTCGGGAGTTGCATAATCTCATAGTCATAGGAACATGTATAAGTCATGAAGAAAGCAATAGCAGTAAAACTAAACGATCATAGTGCTATGCTAACGGATGGGTCTTGTCCATCACATCATTCTCCTAATGATGTGATCCCGTTGATCAAATGACAACTCATGTCTATGGTTAGGAAACATAACCATCTTTGATCAACGAGCTAGTCTAGTAGAGGCATACTAGGGACACTCTGTTTTGTCTATGTATTCACACATGTACTAAGTTTCCGGTTAATACAATTCTAGCATGAATAATAAACATTTATCATGATATAAGGAAATATAAATAACAACTTTATTATTGCCTCTAGGGCATATTTCCTTCACTCATCTCCCCTCTTAGACAGAGAGAAGAAGACTTGTCCTTTATAGTCCCGCGTGACTGCACCAATATGCATTGCCCACTGTCCGGCAAAAAAGAGGTGTCAGTGTTTACTTTGACTGTTAACAGTGTCGGTGGTCTCCATAGACTGAATAGCACCGACTCAGGCTCACCCCCCTGATCCATAGACCTTGCGTTTGATGTTGTATATGGGGCACATTCAGATGGTGGTTGTATGGCTTGCTAATGGACTTTCTGCCCTTCCACGTGTTCCATTGACTCACTATCGCCCGCCTTCTAATTCAGGCACATACTAGGTCAGAAAATCCACATACCTACCAATCCGCTCTTTTCCGGATCCGTGGATACATTCCTCACGGAGGAACCAACAGCGCCACAATAGTAATAGAGTTTTAACTCTACTCTCCATGCTACACAGATCAAGGAGATACTGCAACCTTTCCTCTCAAGTATTCCTTAACTGGTCTTCCGCTGGTAAGTCCCAAACAACCCTCATTTCATTCCTTAGTGCCCTGCTCTTTGTGCACGCGGCGATGGAATGGAACTCATCTTCTTCACCGTTACCACAGATTTTGTATCTACTGTCCACTTCAAGTGTACGTCTCCATTTGTTATTTTTGGTCGCTAAAGTATTTGTAGCTACTCTCCAGCAAAAGATTCTGATTTTCCCTGGTACCTTGGCCTTCCAAATAATGTCCCATATAATCCGATCATCAATGTTGTTTGTGGAGCTTGATGCTCGCTGATTGTTTTGGTAAAGCCGGGTTGATACGTCTCCAACGTATCTATAATTTTTGATTGTTCCATGCTATTATTTATGAAGTCTTGGATGTTTAATGGGCTTTATCTTACACTTTTATATCATTTTTGGGACTAACCTACTAACCCAAGGGCCCAGTCCAGATTCCTGTTTTTTGTCTATTTCAGGGTTTTGCAGAAAAAGAATATCAAACAGAGTCCAAGCGGAATGAAACCTTCGCGAGAGATATTTTTGGAGAAAATCACGCACAGGGGACTTGAGAACCACGTCAGGGGAGCCTCGGGGTGTCCACGAGGGTGGGGGCACGCCCCCCTTCCCAGGGCGCGCCCCCTGCCTCGTGGGCCCCTCGAGCACCCCCCGGTGTCCTCCTTCCTCCTATATAAGTCTACGTACCCCGAAACCTTCGACAACACAGAGAAAACCCTAATTCCACCGCCGTAACCTTCTGTTCCCGTGAGATCCCATCTTGGAGCCTGTTCCGGAGCTCCACCGGAGGGGGATCCATCACAGAGTTCTTCTTCTTCATCATCATCATCGCCCTCACCATGAGTTGTGAGTAGTTTACCACAGACCTTCGGGTCCATAGCTAGTATCTAGATGGCTTCTTCTCTCTCTCTGGATCTCAATACAAAGTTCTCCTCGGTCTTCGAGGAGATCTATTCGATGTAATCTCTTTTTGCGGTTTGTTTGTCGAGATTTGATGAATTGTGAGTTTATGATCAAGAATATCTATGAGAAACATTTGGTTCTTCTCTGAACTTTCTATGTGTGCTCATAATATCCTTGCAAGTCTCTTCGAATTATTGGTTTGGTTTGTCCTACTAGATCTATAGTTCTTGCAATGGGAGAAGTGCTTGGCTTTGGGTTCAATCTTGCGGTGTCCTTTCCCAGTGACAGTAGGGGCAGCAAGGCACGTATTGTATTGTTGCCATCGAGGATAAAAAGATGGGGTTTATATCATATTGCTTGAGTTTATCCCTCTACATCATCTCATATTTCTTAAGGCGTTACTCTGTTCTTATGAACTCAATACACTAGATGCATGCTGGATAGCGGTCGATGTGTGGAGTAATAGTAGTAGATGCAGAATCGTTTCGGTCTACTTGTCTCGGACGTGATGCCTATATACAATGATCATGCCTAGATAGTCTCATAATTATTCACTTTTCTATCAATTGCTCGACAGTAATTTGTTTACCCGCCGTAGAATATCGCTATCATGAGAGAAGCCACTAGAGAACACTATGGCCCCCGGTTCTATTCTCAACATATCAATCTACATCTACTTTACTTTTACCGCTTTTATTTTCTGTTCTTATAAACCAAAATACCAAAAATATAAACTATCATCTCTATCAGATCTCACTTTCGTAAGTGACCGTAAAGGGATTGACAACCCCGTATCGCGTTGGCTGCGAAGTTCTTATTTGTTTGTGCAGGTGCGAGGGACTCGCGTGTGGTCTCCTACTGGATTGATACCTTGGTTCTCAAAAATTGAGGGAAATACTTACGCTACTGTGCTGCATCTCCCTTTCCTCTTCGAGGGAATACAACGCAAGCTCGAGAAGTAGTAAGAAGAATTTCTGGCGCCGTTGCCGGGGAGGCTTACGCAAAAGTCATATACCAAGTACCTATCACAAACCCTTATCCTTCGCATTACATTTATTTGCCTCTCGTTTTCCTCTCCCGCACTTCACCCTTGCCGTATTATTTGCCCTTCTTCTGCCGTGTGTTTATCGTTCGCTTGCTTCTTGTTAGCTTGTGTGTGTTGGATTGCTTGCTTGTCACTATGGCTCGAACAATACCAAATTGTGTGACTTCTCCAATACCAACAACAATGATTTTATTAGCACTCCGATTGCTCCTATTACCGATGCTGAATCTTGTGAGATCAATGTTGCTTTGTTGAATCTTGTCATGAAAGATCAATTCTCCGGCCTTCCTAGTGAAGATGCCGCTACCCATCTAAACAAGTTTGTTGATTTGTGTGATATGCAAAAGAAAAGGGATACGTATAACGATATTGTTAAATTGAATTTATTTCCGTTTTCACTTAGAGATCGTGCTAAAACTTGGTTTTCCTCTTTGCCTAGAAATAGTATTGATTTGTGGAATAAGTGCAAAGATGCTTTTGTCTCTAAGTATTTCCCTCCTACTAAGATCATCTCTCTAAGAAACGATATTATGAATTTTAAGCAACTAGATCATGAGCATGTTGCACAAGCTTGGGAGAGAATGAAATTGATGATACGTAATTGCCCTACACATGGTTTGAATCTATGGATGATTATTCATAACTTTTATGCTAGCTTGAATTTTGCTTCTAGAAATCTTTTACATTCAGCCGCCGGAGACACTTCCATGGAAACCACCTTAGGAGAAGCTACCAAACTCCTAGATAATATTATGGTTAATTATTCTCAATGGCACACCAAAAGATCTACTAGTAAAAAAGTGCATGCTATCGAAGAAATTAGTGTTTTGAGTGGAAAGATGGATGAACTTATGAAATTGTTTGCTGCTAAGAGTGCTTCTTCTGATCCTAATGATATGCCTTTGTCCACTTTGATTGAGAATAACAATGAATCTTTGGATGTGAATTTTGTTGGTAGGAATAATTTTGGTAACAATGCTTATAGAGGTAATTTTAATCCTAGGCCTTTTCCTAGTGATTCCTCTAATAATTATGGTAATTCCTACAACAACTCTCATGGAAAGATGCCTTCTGAATTTGAAACTAGTGTTAAGGAGTTTATGATCTCGCAAAAGAATATCAATGCTATGCTTGAAGTGCTTATGGTTGATGAATTGGCTAGAAGTGTGGATAGAATTACTCTTGATGTTGATTCCTTGAAACTTAGATCTATCCCACCTAAGCATGATATCAATGAGTCTCTCAAAGCCATGAGAATTTCCATTGACGAATGCAAAGAAAGAACCGCTAGGATGCGTGCTAAAAGAGAGGGTTATATTAAAGCGTGTTCTTCTAGTTATCATGAAAATAAAGATGAAGATCTGAAAGTTATTGATGTGTCTCCTATTAGATCCTTGTTTTCTACTATAAATTTTGATGAAGATAGGATTGGAGATGATTCTGCTTTAAGGTGCCCCAATGATTCAGAGTTTTTAGATCTTGATGCTAAAATTGCTAAAAGTGGGAGTGAAGGGATTAAAACTTTGCATAGTGATGAACCCACTACTTTGGATTTCAAGGGATTCAATTATGATAATTGCTATTTGATTGATTGTATTTCCTTGTTGCAATCCATACTAAATTCTCCGCATGCTTATAGTCAAAATAAAGCTTTCATCAAACACATAGTTGATGCTTTGATGCAATCTTATGAAGAAAAACTTGAGTTAGAAGTTTCTATCCCTAGAAAGCTTTATGATGAGTGGGAACCTACTATAAAAATAAAAATAAAAGATCATGAATGCTATGCTTTGTTTGATTTGGGTGCTAGTGTCTCCACTATCCCAAAAACTTTGTGTGATTTGCTAGGTTTCCATGAGCTTGATGATTGTTCTTTAAATTTGCATCTTGCGGATTCCACTATTAAGAAACCTATGGGAAGGATTAATGATTTTCTTATTGTTTCCAATAGGAATTATGTGCCCATAGATTTCATTGTTCTTGATATATATTGCAATCCTTCATGTCCTAATATTCTTGGTAGACCTTTCCTTAGAACGATTGGTGCAATTATTGATATGAAGGAAGGAAATATTAGATTCCAATTTCCGTTAAGGAAAGGCATGGAACACTTTCCTAGAAAGAAAATCAAATTACCATATGAATCTATCATGAGATCCACTTATGGATTGCCATCCAAAGATGTCAATACCTAGATTTATCTTGTATCATGCCTAGCCAGGGGCGTAAAACGATAGCGCTTGTTGGGAGGCAATCCGATTTTATATTTTTTGTTTTTGTTGCTGTTAGTGAATAAATATTGCATCTAGCCTCTGTTTAGATGTGGTTTCATGTTTTGTTTTGTGTTTGTGCCAAGTACAACCGTTGGGAAGATGTGTGTGAAGTTTATGTGATCTTGCTGTGAAAAATAGAATCGTTAGCGCTCCCTAGAATGGTCATCAGATATTATTGGAGCGTGCTATTTAGTTGATTATTTTTGAAGATGATTAATAGACAAATTCCTCACATTTACCAATTTAGTTTGAATTTTTTGGAGTTACAGAAGTATGCGAAACCTGCAGATTACTACAGATTGTTCTGTTTTTGACAGATTCTGTTTTTCGTGTGTTGTTTGCTTATTTCAATGCATCTATGAGTAATATTTGGAGGTATGAACCATAGAGAAGTTGGAATACAGTAGGTTTAACACCAATATAAATAAAGAATGCATTCATGGCAGTAACTTTGAGTAGTGGTTTGTTTTCTTATACTAACGGAGCTCACGAGAATTTTTGTCTAAATTTTGTGTTGTGAAGTTTTCAAGTTTTGAGTATTGCTTTGATGGACTATGGAACAAAGAGTAGCAAAGGCCTAAGCTTGGGGATGCCCATGGCACCCCAATTAAAATTCAAGGATAATCAAAAGCCTAAGGTTGGGGATGCCCCGGGAAGGCATATCCCCTCTTTCGTCTTCATCCATCGGTTACTATACTTGGAGCTATATTTTTATTCACCACATGATACGTGTTTTGCTTGGAGCGTCTTGTATAATTTGAGTCTTTTCTTGTTAGTTTTTCACAATCATCCTTGCTGGACACACCAATTTGAGACAGTTAAATATGGCCTAGGAATTGCTAGAACACTCTATGTGCTTCACTTATATCTTTTGAGTTGAATAGTTTTTGCTCTAGTGCTTCACTTACATCTTTTAGAGCACGGTGGTGGTTATATTTTGTAGAAATTTTTGAACTCTCATGCTTCACTTATATCTATTTGAGAGTCTATTAAAACAGCATGGTAATGTGTTTAGGCTAAAAAAACTAGTCTTCACATGATAGACATCCAATGTCAATGTAGTAAAAAATTTCACACTAAGTGCATTGAATAGAATGAGATGTTGGATGCTTGATAATTGTTTTGAGATGTGAGGATAGTGATATTAGAGTCATGCTAGTGGAGTTATTATGAAATTGAGAAATACTTGTGTTAAGGTTAGTGATTCCCGTAGCATGCACGTTTGGTGAACCGCTATGTGACGAAGTTAGAGCATGAGGTATTTGTAGAGTGCCAACCTTTGTGTGGAGGTCGGGGGCGCGTGATGGTTAACTCCTACCAACCTCCCCCCCTAGGATCA
The DNA here is from genome assembly GCA_902687465.1 of Secale cereale. Classification (NCBI taxonomy): domain Eukaryota; kingdom Viridiplantae; phylum Streptophyta; class Magnoliopsida; order Poales; family Poaceae; genus Secale; species Secale cereale. The sequence goes on from LR738713.1 coordinate 684,395,078, forward strand.
TGCGTTGATTGCTTTGTTTTGACGACTCGTAGAATTTTGCAATAAGTATATGAGTTCTTATGACTAATGTTGAGTCCATGGATTATACGCACTCTCACCCCTCCACCATTGCTAGCCTCTCTTGTACCGCGCAACTTTCGCCGGTACCATAAACCCACTATATATCCTTCCTCAAAACAGCCACCATATTATTCCTCAAAACAGCCACCATACCTACCTATCATGGCATTTCCATAACCATTCCGAGATGTATTGCCATGCAACTTTCCACCGTTTCGTTCATATGACATGCATCATATTGTCATATTACCATGCATGATCATGTAGTTGACATCGTATTTGTGGCAAGGCCACCATGCATAATTTTTCATACATGTCACACTTGTTTCATTGCACATACCGGTACACCGCCGGAGGCATTCATATAGAGTCATACTTTGTTGCAGTATCGAGTTGTAATATCGAGTTCTAATCAAAGTGTGATGATCATCATTATTAGAGCATTGTCCCATGGGGGGAAAGGCTAAATCTATAAAGCCCGTCCGCAAAAAAAAAAGAAAAAGGAAAAAAAAGAAAGGCCAAAGAAAAAAGAAAGGCCTAAAAAAAAGAAAAAAAAAGAAAAAGAAAAGAAAAAAAGGGACAATTGCTACTATTTTTTCCCACACTTGTGCTTCAAAGTAGCACCATGTTCTTCATTGTAGAGAGTCTCATGCTTAGTCACTTTATATACTAGTGGGAATTTTTGTTATATTACTTGGCTTGTATATTCCAACGATGGGCTTCCTAAAATGCCCTAGGTCTTCGTGAGCAAGCAAGTTGGATGCACACCCACTACTTTCTTTTATTGAGCTTTCATTCATATTTAGCTCTAGTGCATCCGTTGCATGGCAATCCCTACTCACTCACATTGATATCTATTGATGGGCATCTCCATAGCCCGTTGATACGCCTAGTCGATGTGAGACTATCTCCCTCCTTTTTTGTCTTCTCCACAACCACCTCTATTCCACCCATAGTGCTATGTCCATGGCTCACGCTCATGTATTGCGTGAAAGTTGAAAGGTTTGAAAGAAAAGAGTATGAAACCAAGTGCTTGGCTGAAATTGGGGTTGTGCATGATATGAATATTTTGTGTGATGAAGAGGGAGCATAGCCAGACTATATGATTTTGTAGGGATAACTTTCTTTAGCCATAGTATTTTGAGAAGACATGATTGCTTTGTTAGTATGCTTGAAGTATTGTTATTTCTTATGTCAATATAGACTTTTATCTTGAATCTTTCAGATCTGAACATTCATTCCACAATTAAGAGAATTACATTGAAAAACTATATTGGTTAGCATTTCACATCAAAAATTCTTTCTTTATCATTTGCCTAATCGAGACGAGCAGGAATTAAGCTTGGGGATGCTTGATACGTCTCCAACGTATCTATAATTTTTGATTGTATCATTCTATTATTTATGAATTCTTGGATGTTTAATGGGCTTTATCTTACACTTTTATATCATTTTTGGGACTAACCTACTAACCCAAGGGCCCAGTCCAGATTGCTGTTTTTTTGCCTATTTCAGGGTTTTGCAGAAAAAGACTATCAAACGAAGTCCAGACGGAATGAAACCTTCGCGAGAGTTATTTTTGGAGAAAATCACGCATAGGGGACTTGAGAACCACGTCAGGGGAGCCTCGGGGTGTCCATGAGGGTGGGGGCGCGCCCCCCTTCCCAGGGCGCGCCCCCTGCCTCGTGGGCCCCTCGAGCACCCCTCGGTGTCCTCCTTCCTCCTATATAAGTCTACGTACCCCGAAACCTTCGACAACAGAGAGAAAACCCTAATTCCACCACCGTAACCTTCTGTTCCCATGAGATCCCATCTTGGAGCCTGTTCCAGAGCTCCACCGGAGGGGGATCCATCACGGAGTTCATCATCATCATCATCATCATCATCATCATCATCATCGCCCTCACCATGAGTTGTGAGTAGTTTACCACATACCTTCGGGTCCATAGCTAGGTTCTAGATGGCTTCTTCTCTCTCTGGATCTCAATACAAAGTTCTCCTCGGTCTTCGAGGAGATCTATTCGATGTAATCTCTTTTTGCGGTGTGTTTGTCGAGATCCGATGAATTGTGAGTTTATGATCAAGATTATCTATGAGAAATATTTGGTTCTTCTCTGAACCTTTTATGTGTGCTCATAATATCCTTGAAAGTCTCTTCGAATTATTGGTTTGGTTTGGCCTACTAGATCTATAGTTCTTGCAATGGGAGAAGTGCTTGGCTTTGGGTTCAATCTTGCGGTGTCCTTTCCCAGTGACAGTAGGGGCAGCAAGGCACGTATTGTATTGTTGCCATCGAGGATAAAAAGATGGGGTTTATATCATATTTCTTGAGTTTATCCCTCTACATCATGTCATTTTTCTTAAGGCGTTACTTTGTTCTTATGAACTCAATACACTAGATGCATGCTGGATAGCGGTCGATGTGTGGAGTAATAGTAGTAGATGCAGAATTGTTTCGGTCTACTTGTCTCTGACGTGATGCCTATATACAATGATCAAGCCTAGATAGTCTCATAATTATTCGCTTTTCTATCAATAGCTCGACAGTAATTTGTTTACCCGCCCTAGAATATCGCTATCATGAGAGATTCCACTAGAGAACACTATGACCCCCCAGGTCTATTCTCAACATATCAATCTACATCTACTTTACTTTTACCGCTTTTATTTTCTGTTCTTATAAACCAAAATACCAAAAATATAAACTATCATCTCTATCAGATCTCACTTTCGTAAGTGACCGTAAAGGGATTGACAGCCCCTTATCGCGTTGGCTGCGAAGTTCTTATTTTTTTGTTCAGGTGCAAGGGACTCACGCGTGGTCTCCTACTGGATTGATACCTTGGTTCTCAAAAACTGAGGGAATACTTACGCTACTGTACTGCATCTCCCTTTCCTCTTTGAGGGAATACAACGCAAGCTCAAGAAGTAGCACATGTCGCCGCAAGTGTATATGCACTTCTGACTGAGTAGATGCCCTTTTTCTCATAGTGCCAAGCTAAGCAGTCATCTATTGCCTTTGGAAGTTTTATGTTACAGATAGCCTCAACATCAAAACGGTAGAACAATTGGTGGATCAGGTCTGTATTCCATCTAGTACCATCAGATTGCATAAGTTGATTTACCCATCGAAGTATGCACCGTCGAATAAAGTTTATGGTTTTGAGCCCCTCTTTCCTCGGAATCCATTGGTCTCTCTGGATGTTTATCTTTGTGCCATCCCCAATCCTCCATATGAGACCCTTCTTAAGTAATTCGAGCCCATGTTCAATTCCATGCCACACAGGTGAAGCATCTGACGTGAACACCGTATCGAGAAGAGTCCCATCTAGGCAATATTTTGACTTTAAAACTCTTGCACAATGGCTATCTGGTCTTTCGATCAGCCTCCATGCTTGCCTAGCGATTAGGGCATGGTTGAAAAGTTTCATATCTTTGAAACCAATGCCACACCCATGCTTTGGCTTGATCATTTGCTCCCATGCCATCCAATTCACTTTCCGATGACCACTATCACCCCCACCAGAAATCCCGAATAAGTCTCTCGTATTTCTCACAAAAACCTCGGGCCATTTTGAAGACCCCATGTAATATGTTGGTAGGGATTGGATAACTGACTTAACCAAGGTTTCCTTTGTTGCGTGAGAGATATCTCTCTCCGTCCATTCCGAGGATCTTTTAATGAATCTTTCCATGATTGGTTGGAACATGCATTCTTTCATCCTTCCTTCCGATGTAGGCAGTCCATGGTATTTGCTCTTGAAAGTTGATGTCGAGATCTCCAACACTGGTTTGATGTTCTGTTGGATAGCACCGGGGCACACCTCGCTGAAAAGAATTGAGCATTTACCGTGGCTCAATAGTTGGCCCGAACCCCTCTGGAATAGGTCTAGGACATGCTTGATGTCCTTGGCTTCCTCACCATCCGCCTTGAGGAAAAGAATATTGTCATCGGCGAATAGCAGGTTTGAGATACCTGGACTCCCTTTGGCAATCTTTAGCAGGGTGATTCTACCTAGTTGGACCTCCTTTTCAAGCAGGCATGTCAGCCCTAAGAAAAAGGTATGGACTCAATAGATCACCCTGCCGCAACCCTCTCGATGGGATAGAAGGTTGCAGGACTTCTCCATTGTACTTGACCATATACCTCACCGACTTAACACAACACATCACACATCCGATCCAAATATGATGGAAACCAAGCTTCGAGATGGCCTCTTCCAGAAAACCCCAATCCACTCTGTCGTATGCATTGGCAATGTCAAGCTTATATACGCATAGTGGGCATTCCTGGCTGCTCTGCTATGTTGAATTTTGTGGAAGCACTCGAACACAATAGCAACGTTATCTGTGATCAGTCACCCTAGGATGAACACACTCTATGTCTATGAGATAAGGTCCTCCGGGAAGGGTCTCAATTGATTAACCAAGCATTTTGAGATCACCTTGTAGATCACGTTGCATAGGCTGATGGGTCGGAAGTCTTTCAAGCATTCTGGGTTACTACCATTGGGAATAAGCACAATGATAATATCATTTACTCCCGTCGGCATGATGTTATCCTTAAAAAAATCAGGACTTCATTTACAACATCATTCTTAACTGTTCCCCAATTTCTATGAAAAAACCAAGCCGAGAAGCCATCCGGGCCAGGGGCTTTGAGTGGGACAATTTGGAAAAGAGTGCCGCTATGAATTCCTTTACAAGGGCAGTGTTCATATCATTTGTCACTCTCACATTCAGATTGTCCACAATGGTCTTCGGGTCCACATTATCTTCCTTTGTGTACAACTGATTGAAAAAGCTTGTAGTCATTTCTTGTAGTTTGCTCCTATCGTCTATCCATGAACCCCCCTCATCCTTCAGTGTACTTATTGTATTCTTTTTCCTTCTCCAGGTGGCTTTGCGCGGAAAATATCAGGTGTTCTTCTCTCCCTCTCGCAGTCACAGGGCACGAGACCGTTGTCACCACATCATTTCTTCCTGATGAAGGACCTCATCTAATTTCCTTGCCACTGCCTTAATCTGTTTATCCCTCTCGTCTGTGACTTCCTGCGCCCCCAGATGTTCTAGCTGTTTCCTGAAGGCTGATGTTTGTATGATTATAGAGCCAAAATTCCGTTTTCCCACCTATTTAGTGAGCTCTACATGGTTGAAATTTTCTCTGACACTTCCGACAAGCTTTCAGCAGTAACATTCTCACCCCACGAGTTGATTATGGCATCAAACAACGATTCTATCCATTCCCACATGTATTCATAGCGAAAACTATTACGCACATGTATCCACTCCTTCCTTCGACCAAATCTGAGCAACAATGGCAGGTGATCAGATCTCAAAGTGCAGATATGTTCCACTGTTGCCTCCGGGAACAAGGAGTTCCATTCCGGGTTGGCCACTCCCCGATGAAGCCTTGCTTTAACATTATCCAGCCCCTCTTGCTTGTTGTCATATGTCCACATTGGCCCCTTGAAACTAAGGTCCAGTAGGTTACAGTCTGATAGTACTTCTCTGAAGTTGGCCATGTTTCTCTCATTTCTCTTTCATCTCAGGAAGTGTTCATGCCGCCAAGCCATTTCATTAAAAATCTCCCATCATGAGCCATGGCTCATTGGAGTTTGGCCTCATTCTTCTGAGGACATCCCACATGTGGTGCCTCTCGCTAGCATTTGGTTCTCCGTAAACAAAAGTACCTTGCCATTGCTGGCTATGGGGATTAAAACAGATCAACATATCGATATAACGCGAGCCAATAACGAGCTCTTTTATTTCAACGTGCTCATCATAGAAGAGAGCTATTCCAACACCTTTCCATTTTCCGACATGGGAGATGCAATGCTTGAGACCGAGTCTCCTACGCACTTATTGTCGGGACCCCAATCCTAAGACACACAGGTCTAGCCTGTAACACATCATATCACTTTGCGGCCTCACGCACGGTATCCCCACGGGTTCCACCTTACCTGGCCCGGGACCGTTTGCGCATTTTGGCACACGTATATGATAGTGTCGCTAGCATCCATATGACTGAGAACCCGGGCCGACATGACTAGTTATAAACCAAAAGTGGCACTAAATTACAGAGACAGGCATACATGACCAAGCAACGAATGTGTCGGTCATCAACGTATGAACCCAAGTCGTAGCAAGCTACAAGGACTTAAAGGAACAACACGTAACATTTCCCCTAAGGGACAGACACAGGAACGAAGAAGGACACATGCCCACCAGCCTAAGTGTTCCGGAGCAGTAGCAAGCTACCAAGGCTCAGTGGAAGCACTAGGAGACATTTCCCTGTAAGATATTCTACCAAAGGTAAACAACTAGGTGTCGGATCCCACACATAGCAATACACATTACACGTACGCATAACATGCAAGTATGTGTTGTACAACATGGCATCACAACATAACTCAACAACTCATATAGATAAAGGCCCAGAAGAGCCATCATAGCATTTATTACAAACAGAGGTCACATGACCCAACATACAGAGCATACAGGCAACAGAAGCAAAACATGTCTGAGTACAGACAACTACAAATGAAAAAGGCTGAGAAGCTTGACTATCTACAAGACCCTCCAAAGGGTACAAGATCGTATCTGAGGTAACAAGCTAAACGTCGAAGTCCACGCGGAACCACAAGTGAGACTGGAGTCTCTCTGCAAAAACATTAATTGAGCAAACGTGAGTACAAAGGTACTCAGCAAGACTTACATCAGAACTAGCTATATATGCATCAGTATCAACATAGGGTGGTGGAGTTTGATTGCAGCAAGCCAGCTTTGACTCGGTGGCTATCCTGAACTATAACTGCAAGTAACTCTTTTGGGGTGGTGCACACGAGTCCACATATTCACCAATCAATACACCACTATGGATCCGCTTCCGTCTCCCTACGAGAAGGCCATCCATAGCACTCACGCTTATCTTGCGTGTTTTAGAGTATCCACTTTCACTTGTCTATGAACTGTTATAGGCAACCCAGAAGTCCATTACCGCGGACACGGCTATTTGAATAGATCATATATAAAACCTTGCAGGTGTGTACTTCTTCATACATGTTTCCACCACTTAGCGTCTGCACACGACATGTGCTCGGCAGACTTCAAGCGAAAGCCGACGTGGGTGTAGACCACGACCTACCTAAACACTCAAGTCTCTAGTCCAGGTTTATCGCCTATTCAGGTTCCATCCGCAGGGAGTCCGGCCGAGGTTTCCACATACGGCCTCGAACGATGTGTACAGGGTTCCGTAACACCAAACGGGCGCCCGGTATACCCGGCCACGTGCCTACCGCATCACAGCCCACCCCTCCGGTCAGCGCTGCCCACGGCCTCCAGCATACTACAAACACCGGAAACTACTTGCAACTCCTAGACAAAGGACTAGGGTGGTTAAGAAGTCGAGCGGGGTCATATTTCAGGGCCCAATGCATAGTAGTAGTTGTTTCATGGATCACAAACACAGAACTCAGTTCCTGAGGACGGCTTCAATGAGACAACCCACCATGTACTCCTACATGGCCTCTCACCGCTACCTTTACCAAATCATGTTCACACACTTAGCTCACACACAGTAGGACATGTTTATCACCCTTCCAATTCATCCCCGATGAATCAGACCTGACACAACTCTAAGCAATAGCAGGCATAACCAGAAAGCATGAATAAGTAGGCACAACATGGCTCAAACAACTCCTACTCATACTAGTGGGTTTCAACTATTTACTGTGGCAATGATAGGTCATGCAGTGGAAAGGGGTTCAACTACCACAGCAGGTAACAGTTAAAGCGTTGTTGTCCTAATGTAGTAAAAGAGAGCAAGAGCGAGAGAGTGGGATTGTATCGGAATGCTCAATGGGGTTTTGCTTGCCTGGCACTCCTGAAGATAGTAATAGTTCTTCATCGGTGTCATCGATCACATCGTCGGAACAACGTCTACTAAGAGGGGACAAACACCGGCAAACAAGAGAGAACACAATCAATGCAATGTGACAATATGATGCATGATCATGACATGGCAATATGCTGTTGATTGAGCTAATGCAACTAGCAGCCATATTAAATGAAGTTGGTTTGAACCAAGGTTCAAATTCAAACCCCATATGTGATTATTTAAATGCCATTTAATTGATTTGACCTGATCAGCAGGTTCAACTTGTTCAAACATGCATGAAAATGCCATAAACAGATTCCTTGAATTTTTCTGATCATTTTTCATATATAAATTATTTTCATTGGAGTTATAGATTATTTTCTCCGATTTTTAGAAGTTTTGGCTATTTTCTGAAATAAATAAATTATTTCTGATTTATTTAAAATTCCAGAAAACACTTATTGCGTCAGCATGACGTCACTGTGATGTCAACAGTCAACAAGGGCTGGTCCAGGTCAAACCTAACCAGTGGGACCCACTGGTCAGTGACACAACTAGCTAACCCTATTAATTACTTCTAATCTAAACCTAACTAAAGTGTCAGGGGGGTGTGGCCCACATGTCAGTCTCTCATGGCCTAATTAAGTTTAGTTTTAAACTAAACTAATTTAACAGGGGCTGGCCCCACCTGTGATTGGCTCATAAAACTAAGCACCGTAATTAGCACTTAATTAACAACCTAAGCTAAATTAGTCCAACGCCGGCCCAACATGTCATTGACACAGGGGGGGGTCCAGCCGTGGTCAAAGGGGGTCAAACCTACCGGCGGCTCGACGCCGGCGAGGCCAAACGCGGCGGCGGTGCTCGGGTTTTGCCTACAGGCCGCAGTTTGAGCCACGGTTGGGCTCTACGGCGAGCCGGGGCTCGTGCGCATCTAGTGGAGGCGACGGTGGGTGCTGGGGTGGCCGAAATAATCGGCGACGAGCTCAAAGGCGGCGGCCAAAATTCGGGCGTCGGCGAGAACGACGCTACAGCGCACGATAGGAGCAACTGGTGGGTGCTCTGGGCTCCTGGCGGCGTGCTGAGCTTGGTGGTGTGCTCGGTTGCGGTCATTGCTAGCTCTGGCCGCGACAGCGATGAGACACGACGGCGGCGGGCTTTGGAGCTCAAGGGAATGGCGGCTATAGGACGAAATCGAACGCATGAGGAGAGGGGTACGGAGCAGGAGCTCACAGCGGCGTCGGAGAGGAGGTCAGAAGGCTCGGGGGAGGCCAGACGGCGTCGGGGCATCTCCGGCGATCTGGGGGGTCTGGAGGTTGAAGACGACGGCGTCGAGGGCGTTGCGGTGCTCCCCAGCTTGTGTACGTCGACGAAGAGGAAGACGGAGCTGCGGCGGTTCTTCTTGGCATGTTGGCGAGGCGTGTGGTGGCCGGTGGCCGCGGTGGTTCAGGGCGGCGGCGACGAGCTCCGCTCGGTGGCTGCGGGAAGACAAAGGAAGGGGGGGGAAGCGACCAGAGGGAGGGAGGAGGGGATTGGGACACCTAGGGCGTCGCACTGGCGAGGTGAGAAGGGCCGAGGCCTTGCCACCGCGAAGCAGGAGGTGGCCGCGGCTCGGTTGTGCGCCGGGCACGCAGCTGCTTCTCCTCCTAGAAGGAGGACGAAGACAGTGCTGCCCTTGGTGGGCCGGGCCTGCAGCTGGGCCACACAGGAGCTGGCCAGGTGGGCTGCTAGGTGAGCACCAGGTAACTCTCTCTCTCTCTCTCTCTCTCTTTTTATTTCTGTTTTCTATTTTCTGCTTTTGTTTTGCTTTAATAAAAATGCCAGAGCATTTTCATAAATCTTGGAAATATTTGTGGGCACTGTCTGGATTAATTCCAACAACCGTCATTTACTTCCAAGATTATTTGGACATTTAAAATTATCTATAGGATTTAAATGTCCAAATGCAAATATCTATCATTTAATTCAAGGATCCAAAATGGCTCCCAAAATTATGAAACCATTTTTGGCAGAGGTTTTAGCCAAGACCAAAAATGATGAACATTTTGTGAAGGGCACTTTGGGTACATTGAAAAGTATTTATTTGAACCTAGTTGAGATCACTTGGTGCTAGGGCTTGAACAACCCCATTTCTAGTTTAAAAGAAAGTTAGACATGATGCAACACAAGACTAATTAGACCAGAGCAGACCAGAACTAGGGATATGACAACTCAACCCCACTAAACAAGAATCTCGTCCCGAGATTCAAGTGTAGGGTAAGATGAAGGGGGGACGCAAACTAACACAGTCTTCGTGATCCAACTGTCCTTCATATGAATGTTGATTGCTTGCATTATGTAGATCCTGACATCCTTGCTTTCGAGGTCTTTGTCCAACACGGTGACGACGAAAGAAGCTCTACAAAAATGATCTTCTGAAAGATCAAGCGACTCAAGATCAACTCATGGAGTGAGACGTTGAAACATCTCTTGAGCTGAGACACGGGACACACATCCAAAGGGATGGAGTGAAACAAATGATGAAGGTTCACTTAGTGGCAATAATTCCACACTTAAGAAGAGGGTGATCGAGGTCACCAGACGGGGCACCTTAGAGAAGGTGACTCGTAGAATTATCCCCTTAAGTGGCAAAAAGAATTACTTTTGGTATAAAGATCATTGAAATTCTCTATACCAACTTAATGTATTCACAAACGATCGTTTGACGGAGTCCGAAAGAATGACATTCTCGGGCCAGAATGGATGATGTGGACTACCTTGTTGAAGACAACACAAGGGATGATTTTTCTTATCATCGGAAATGGATGGGACCCATGGCAAGTCCACTTCTGAAAATAATCCTGAACATCAGTTGCTGAGATGGGAAACCAATGGAGAGTTCGCACGATGGTGGTGCAAGCTGGGAACAAAATGCAAATGCTGGGAATGATTTTGGTAACTGGGAAGAAACCCAACAGTAGAGAGTGAAACTACTCTTTGAGAGGTCATAGCATAACCAAGAACATTGGGAGCAATCCCGGTTAGAGCCAGAGATAACACCTAGTGCTTGTGCGTGCTCTCAAGAACTTGAGCATTCCCATATTCATCAAGGTTTTACCAATATCCGTGTCAAGGATCCTGGCAACACCACATACTACCATGATGAATAACGATGGACGATGCTGATGCAAAGGAAGATAACACTTTCTCAGATTTCACCTTAGCGGAGTCAAGGGGCAAAATCTGGATGATCGACCGAGAGACATTTAGCACTCCGCTTCTAATGTTCTCCTTAATGTGCTAGCGCAACCCATTTATTAAAATAGTTTGGTACCTAGAACGTCAAGTAAAAGGCCGGACTTCAGGAGCACAAGATCCATAAGGAACAACTAGGGAGTAAATCCTGCGAAATCCTTATGGGGAGGTGGCCAACTTCTTCAATCAAGATACTACAACAATAGGTCTTCCGACTGGGTGTGTTGGCCACGACATCCACTTTACCGGTTATCGAGAGACCAACATTATAGTTCTTGGAAAATGCTCCAACCATCATATCTGCTTGAGATTCAGATCTGGTCGGTAACGGGATATTTCAGACAACATGTCTGGAAAAAAAAGTTTGCAACACAAGCCGACGAGACGACGTTGCGAGATTCTCGGAAAATGAACTATGATAGCAAGCTCCAAAACATGAGCTAGTTCTGCTACATACATGTGAACACGTTGTCCAAGACAAACATGACCACGTAGTAGTCTTACAATGAAACACTACCAAGTTCGGGTTGGGGAACCATCATCGAGGATATCGAAGTCCTTGCATAAGTCTGGATCTTAAGAAGGAACTTCTTCTCCTAGGACAAATCAATCAGTGGCTTGGTGTGCTAGGGATACATATAGAATGTAGGTTGCAAGTCTCCAAACCACAGAATACTTCGCATGTATGCATGACTGACTTGGGATGATTCCACAGGAAGCAAAACAACTTTCTCGAACTCACGGTGGCAACTTACATCAATTACACGTGCTTTAGGGGAGAACACTTCTCTCATCCAAACATATACATCATGAACGGAACACGAAGGCCATGCTTGAAAAGTTTCCAATACTAACTTAAATGTTCAACATGAATCGTGGTCAAGATAAACGATGTTGATGGGCTCAACAACGGGTCATCGAGATATCCATGAAGATGGAATTCCACAATTTATATGAACAAGGTGGTAGCATTGGTCAGACCAAGAGATATAATGAGGTATGCTCGAGGGGCACCCACGAGTAAGACAAAATTAAGAACATCGTTGGTTCTGATTTGATTTGATGATAGCCCACACTCAAATCAAAGTTTTGGCAGGACAATAGGTCCAACAATTGATCACAGGGACCAATTGATGATGATATCATCTATCTTCAACACACGCAAATATACCCCTTGAAATGAAGTAAGCTGGCAAGCTTTTATCTTCCAACTCTCCAAGTTATTGTTTAGCTTAACCAATTAGCTCAGGGGGTAACCGACACAGATTCTTGGGGAATGGCTGGTTTACAAGAACCAACTCGATCACGAACTCAACATAGCGGTCAGGTGACAACCTGGCAATACTCCTGAGAAGATATTCGGAAAATCACGGACCACCGGTATGTTACTAAGCTCGAGAACAATCTTGCTTTTTAGGGCAAGACGATATGATCAAAAGAGCGAGAGATTGACACAATCCTAACTCATTGATCGAAGAGCGCACCAGGAAAGATGGACTAGTAGCACGATCAATCTTAGAATGGTGATTGAATAACCAACACGCTAAGAATGAGATTGTTGTCCTTTAACTACCAAACAACGAAGTTGCTAGGAGTATTGATTTCACACAGCACAATTCACTTGTCAGCATTCTGGTTACAATAACACGGAGGCCGAGGAATAAACGATGATGGCGAGAAGTATCACCTTATCAAAAGTTCATAGGAGGTGGCGCAATTCCCATGACATTCTTGACGTAAGGATGGTAATACTCCAAGACAGAACAGATTAGAAGCTGTATTAGCATCCTCCATCTGCGAAGTACAACTCCTTTGACCCAATCCTGGATATGGATAAGGTACTAGAGTTTGTTTCTCCTAGTCATTCCAGAATAGAATGGCTTGACGGACCACAAGAATAATAGTCATCAATGAACACGATCGCACACACACCCTTGACGATCAATTGATAGATGAGGATCGGAATATAACTAAAGGGGGACGACTCGGGGAACATATGATTGTCTGAGTTGTGGATGCATAGGTTAGTATGTTGATCGAGTTCCACATATTTCTTCCGGATAACCCATGCAGGAAGGTAGGATTGGCAGAGTCACAACATGATTGGAGTACTACTCAAGAGCACTCTGGTTGTGATCTTTTGGTTCAGAAGAACTTCTGCCGTGGATGGTTCATGGTATTTGGAAGAATGATATACCACGGACCTCGAGGGCTATCACAAGGTTACTAATATCCTAAAGGAACTAGCAAACACTATTGACAGGAAGTAAGTAGAGTGAATCTTGGGTTCAAGACCCAGAGATAGAATACCTACCAACTAAATGGAATCATGGGATGCTTTCAAGGATAATGGCCAGAATGATCACACTGGGAACACAATACATGGCTAGATTACTAGCTGATACTCTAGACACCTAGGGTCATAATAATAAGTCCAACATATGTGTCGAGGTAACAGAGTACCTCAACACAACGACTAGTGTGGTTAATCTGGCCCAAAGGAGCATCGGGACAGGAAGAAGGGATTTGCAAATGCATCAGACTATTAGAAACCTGGGATGACTCGGATAGCATAACAGCCGTAAATGCTCGAGAATACTTTTGAGATCCAAGCAAAAGGGTAGCATAACCACTCAACATCACGATAACAAGATTCCGAGACCAACTATCAACACACGGAGGTAGAAGAAACTGAACTGAGGGTTGAATCCACAATTAACGTGATCATGATAAATAGAATGAGAATCCTAGTTTCTTAACCCCGTAGAAAAGAAGAGGATGACTCAGATCATAAGGTCATAAGTTAGAGGAGTAAAAAGAGCCTTACGTTCCCTTCCACAATCAATTCCCTTACATAACTAAAGAATTTCTAGACACGACTTCGACCAGTTTGGCTTACTAATCCTACAGGCAGTCAGGCTCTGATACCAAAGCTGTCGGGACCCCAATCCTAAGTCACACAGGTCTAGCCTGTAAAACATCATATCACTTTGCGGCCTCATGCACGGTATCCCCACGGGTGCCACCTTACCTGGCCCGGGACCGTTTGCGCATTTTGGCACACGTATATGATAGTGTCGCTAGCATCCATATGACAGAGAACCCGGGTCGACATGACTAGTTATAAACCAAAAGTGGCACTAAATTACAGAGACATGCATACATGACCCAGCAACGAACATGTCGGTCATCAACGTATGAACCCAAGTCGTAGCAAGCTACAAGGACTTAAAGGAACAACGCGTGACATTTCCCCTAAGGGACAGACACAGGAACGAAGAAGGACACATGCAGGCCAGCCTAAGTGTTCCGGAGCAGTAGCAAGCTACCAAGGCTCAGTGGAAGCACTAGGAGACATTTCCCTCTAAGATAGGCTACCAAAGGTAAACAACTAGGTGTCGGATCCCACACATAGCAATACACATTACACGAACGCATAACATACAAGTATGTGTTGTACAACATGGCATCACAACATAACTCAACAACTCATATAGATAAAGGCCCAGAAGAGCCATCATAGCATTTATTACAAATAGAGGTCACATGACCCAACATACAGAGCATACAGGCAACGAAAGCAAAACATGTCTGAGTACAGACAACTACAAATGAAAAAGGCTGAGAAGCCTGACTATCTACAAGACCCTCCAAAGGGTACAAGATCGTAGCTGAGGTAACAAGCTAAACGTCGAAGTCCACGCGGAACCACTAGTAAGACTGGAGTCTCTCTGCAAAAACATAAATTAAGCAAACGTGAGTACAAAGGTACTCAGCAAGACTTACATCAGAACTAGCTACATATGCATCAGTATCAACATAGGGTGGTGGAGTTTGATTGCAGCAAGCTAGCTTTGACTCAGTGGCTATCCTGAACTATGACTGCAAGTAACTCTTTTGGGGTGGCGCACACGAGTCCACATATTCACCAATCAATACACCACTATGGATCCGCTTCCGTCTCCCTACGAGAAGGCCATCCATAGCACTCACGCTTATCTTGCGCATTTTAGAGTATCCACTTTCACTTGTCTATGAACTGTTATAGGCAACCCAGAAGTCCATTACCGCGGACACGGCTATTCGAATAGATCATATATAAAACCCTACAGGGGTGTACTTCTTCATACATGTTTCCACCACTTAGCGTCTGCACACGACATGTGCTCGGCAGACTTCAAGCGAAAGCCGACGTGGGTGTAGACCACGACCTACCTAAACACTCAAGTCTCTACACCAGAAACTACTTGCAACTCCTGGACAGAGGACTAGGGTGGTTAAGAAGTCGAGCGGGGTCATATTTCAGGGCCCAATGCATGGTAGTAGCTATTTCATGGATCACAAACACAGAACTCAGTTCCTGAGGACGGCTTCAATGAGACAACCCACCATGTACTCCTACATGGCCTCTCACCGCTACCTTTACCAAATCGTGTTCACACACTTAGCTCACACACAGTAGGACATGTTCATCACCCTTCCAATTCATCCCCGATGAATCAGACCTGACACAACTCTAAGCAATAGCAGGCATAACCAGAAAGCATGAATGAGTAGGCTCAACATGGCTCAAACAACTCCTACTCATACTAGTGGGTTTCAACTATTTACTGTGGCAATGATAGGTCATGCAGTGGAAAGGGGTTCAACTACCACAGCAGGTAACAGTTAAAGCGTTGTTGTCCTAATGCAGTAAAAGAGAGCAAGAGCGAGAGAGTGGGATTGTATCGGAATGCTCAATGGGGTTTTGCTTGCCTGGCACTCCTGAAGATAGTAATAGTTCTTCATCGGTGCCATCGATCACATCGTCGGAACAGCGTCTACTGAGAGGGGACAAACACCGGCAAACAAGAGAGAACACAATCAATGCAATGCGACAATATTATGCATGATCATGACATGGCAATATGCTGTTGATTGAGCTAATGCAACTAGCAGCCATATTAAATGAAGTTGGTTTGAACCAAGGTTCAAATTCAAACTCCATATGTGATTATTTAAATGCCATTTAATTGATTTGACCTGATCAGCAGGTTTAACTTGTTCCAACATGCATGAAAATGCCATAAACAGATTCCTTGAATTTTTTTGATCATTTTTCATATATAAATTATTTTCATTGGAGTTATAGATTATTTTCTCTGATTTTTAGAAGTTTTGGCTATTTTCTGAAATAAATAAATCATTTCTGATTTATTTAAAATTCCAGAAAACACTTATTGCATCAGCATGACGTCACTATGATGTCAGCAGTCAACAGGGGCTGGTCCAGGTCAAACCTGACCAGTGGGACCCACTGGTCAGTGACACAACTAGCTAACCCTATTAATTAGTGCTAATCTAAACCTAACTAAAGTGCCAGGGGGGTGTGGCCCACATGTGAGTCTCTCAGGGCCTAATTAAGTTTAGTTTTAAACTAAACTAATTTAACAGGGGCTGGCCCCACCTGTCATTGGCTCATAAAACTAAGCACCTTAATTAGCACTTAATTAACAACCTATGCTAAATTAGTCCAACGCCGGCCCCACATGTCATTGACATAGAGGGGGGTCCAGCCGTGGTCAAAGGGGGTCAAACCCACCGGCGGCTCGACGCCGGCGAGGCCAAACGTGGCGGCGGTGCTTAGGTTTTGCCTACAGGCAGCAGTTTGAGCCGCGGTTGGGCTCTACGGCGAGCAGGGGCTCGTGCGCATCTAGTGGAGGAGACGGTGGGTGCTGGGGTGGTCGGAATCATCGGCGGTGAGCTCAAAGGCGGCGGCCGGAATTCGGGCGTCGGCGAGAACGACGCTACAGCGCACCGTAGGAGCAACTGGTGGGTGCTCTTGGCTCCTGGCGGCGTGCTGAGCTTGGTGGTCTACTCGGTTGCGGTCATTGCTAGCTCTGGCCGCGATGGCGATGAGACACGACGGCGGCGGGCTTTGGAGCTCAAGGGAACGATGGCTACAGGACGAAATCGAACGCAGGAGGAGAGGGGTACGGAGCAGGAGCTCACAGCGGTGTCGGAGAGGAGGTCAGAAGGCTCGGGGGAGGCCAGACGGCGTCGGGGCATCTCCGGTGATTGGGGGGCTGGAGGTTGAAGACGACGGCGTCGAGGGCGTTGCGGTGCTCCCCAGCTTGTGTACGTCGACGAAGAGGAAGACGGAGCTGTGGCGGTTCTTCTTGGCATGTTGGCGAGGCGTGTGGTGGCCGGTGGCCGCGGTGGTTCAGGGCGGCAGCGACGAGCTCCGCTCGGTGGCTGCGGGAAGACGAAGGAAGGGGGGAAAAGCGACCAGAGGGAGGGAGGAGGGGATTGGGACGCCCAGGGCGTCGCGTTGGCGAGGTGAGAAGGGTCGAGGCCTTGCCACCACGAAGCAGGAGGTGGTCGCGGCTCGGCTGTGCGCCGGGCACGCAGCTGCTTCTCCTAATGGCAGGAGGAGGAAGACAGTGCTGCCCGTGGTGGGCCGGGCCTGCAGCTGGGCCACACAGGAGCTGGCCAGGCGGGCTGCTAGGTGAGCGCCAGGTAACTCGCTCTCTCTGTCTCTCTCTCTCTCTCTTTTTATTTATGTTTTCTATTTTCTGCTTTTGTTTTGCTTTAACAAAAATGCCAGAGCATTTTCATAAATCTTGGAAATATTTGTGGGCATTGTCTGGATTAATTCCAACAACCCTCATTTACTTCCATGATTATTTGGACATTTAAAATTATCTATAGGATTTAAATGTCCAAATGCAAATATCTATGATTTAATTCAAGGATCCAAAATGGCTCCCAAAATTATGAAACCATTTTTGGCAGAGGTTTTAGCCAAGACCAAAAATGATGAACATTTTGTGAAGGGCACTTTGGGTACATTTAAAAGTATTTATTTGAACCTAGTTGAGATCACTTGGTGCTAGGGCTTGAACAACCCCATTTCAAGTTTAAAAGAAAATTAGACATGATGCAACACAAGACTAACTAGACCAGAGCAGACCAGAACTAGGGATGTGACACTTATTGACATGTTCCTCGCTCCTTCTAGTTTCTGAAATGAAGACTAATGATGGACAGTAGGTGCGCACAAGGCACACGAGTTCCTGAACTCTCCGGGGCTACCCAAGCCCCGTCAGTTCCAACTGTTGGGGAACGTAGTATTTCAAAATTTTCCTACGATCATGCAAGATCTATCTAGGAGAAGCATAGCAACGAGTGGGGAGAATGTGTCTACGTACCCTCGTAGACCGAAAGTGGAAGCGTCCAGTGACGCGGTTGATGTAGTCGAACATCTTCGCGATCCAACTGGTCCAAGCACCGAATTTACGGCACCTCCGTGTTCAGCACACATTCAGCTTGATGACGTCCCATGAGCTCTTGATCCAGTTGAGCGTCACGGGAGAGTTTCATCAGCACGATGGCGTGGTGACGGTGATGATGTAACTACCGGCGCAGGGCTTCGCCTAAGCACTGCAACGATATGACCGAGGTGTGTAACTGTGGGGAGGGGCACCTCTCACGGCTAAAATCAACTTGTGTATCTATGGGGTGCCCCCTGCTACTTCTCGAGCTTGCGTTGTATTCCCTCGAAGAGGCAAGGGAGATGCAGCACAGTAGCGTAAGTATTTCCCTCAGTTTCTGAGAACCAAGGTATCAATCCAGTAGGAGACCACGCGCGAGTCCCTCGCACCTGCACAAACAAATAAGAACTTCGCAGCCAACGCGATAAGGGGTTGTCAATCCCTTTACGACCACTTAGGAAAGTGAGATCTGATAGAGATTATAGTTTATATTTTTGGTATTTTTGTTTATAAGAACAGAAAGTAAAAGCAGAAAATGTAAAGTAGATGTAGATTGATATGTTGAGAATAGACCCGGGGGCCATAGTGTTCTCTAGTGGCTTCTCTCATGATAGCGATATTCTACGGCGGGTAAACAACTTACTGTCGAGCAACTGATAGAAAAGCGAATAATTATGAGACTATCTAGGCATGATCATTATATATAGGCATCACGTCCGAGACAAGTAGATCGAAACGATTCTGCATCTACTACTATTACTCCACCCATCGACCGCTATCCAGCATGCATCTAGTGTATTGAGTTCATAAGAACAGAGTAACGCCTTAAGCAAGATGACATGATGTAGAGGTATACACTCAAGCAATATGATATAAACCCCATCTTTTTATCCTCGATGGCAACAATACAATACGTGCCTTGCTGCTCCTACTGTCACTGGGAAAGGACACCGCAAGATTGAACCCAAAGCCAAGCACTTCTCCCATTGCAAGAACTATAGATCTAGTAGGCCAAACCAAACCAATAATTCGAAGAGACTTGCAAGGATATTATGAGCACACATAAAGAGTTCAGAAAAGAACCAAATATTTCTCATAGATAATCTTGATCATAAACTCACAATTCATCGGATCTCGACAAACACTCCGTGAAAAGAGATTACATCGAATAGATCTCCTTCAAGACCGAGGAGAACTTTGTATTGAGATCCAGAGAGAGAAGAAGCCGGGGCACGTAGACTTATATAGGAGGAAGGACCAATAATTCTCTCTGTTGCTGATGGTTTCGGGGTACGTAGACTTATATAGGAGGAAGGAGGACACCGGGGGACGCTCGAGGGGCCCACGAGGCAGGGGGGCACACCTTGGGAAGGGGGCGCGCCCCCCACCCTTGTGGGCACCTCGTGGCTCCCCTTCCGTGGTTCTCAAGTCTCCCGTGCGTGATTTTCTCCAAAAATATCTCTCCCGAAGGTTTCATTCCGTTTGGACTCCGTTTGATATTCCTTTTCTGCAAAACCCTGAAACAGGTAAAAAACAGCAATCTGGACTGGGCCTTTGGGTTAGTAGGTTAGTCCCAAAAATGATATAAAAGTGTATGACAAAGCCCATTAAACATCCAAGACATCATAAATAATAGCATGGAACAATAAAAAATTATAGATATGTTGGAGACGTATCACCCCCTCCCCACGTATATAAAGGAGGGAGGGGAGGAGGAGGTGGCCCAGGAGGAGATGCGCGCCCTAGGGGGGCAATCTTACTCCAAGTAGGAGAGGGGGAAGGAAGGGGAGGAGAAGAAGAAGGAAAGGGGCCGCCCCCTAGTCCAATTAGGTTTGGGCTAGGGGGGCTGTGCCAACTCTTCCTCCACTTTGGCCCATGAGGCCCAATAACCCCCCGGGTAGTTCCGATAACCTCCCGCTACTCCGAATATAATTTTCCAATATATGAATCTTTATGTCTCAGACATTCCGAGACTCCTTGTCATGTCCGGGATCACATCCGGGACTCTGAACTACCTTCGGTACATCAAAACACATAAACTCATAATACCGATCGTCATCGAACGCTAAGCGTGCGGACCCTATGGGCTCGAGAACTATGTAGACATGACCGAGACTCATCTCCAGTCAATAACCAATAGCGGAACCTGGATGCTCATATTGGTTCCTACAAATTCTACGAAGATCTTTCTCGGACAAACCGCAGAACAATATACGTTGTTCCCTTTGTCATCGGTGTGTTACTTGCCCGAGATTCGATCCTCGGTATCATCATACCTAGTTCAATCTCGTTACCGGCAAGTCTCTTTACTCGTTCCGTAATACATCATCTAGTGACTAACTCATTAGTCATTTGCTTGCAAGGCTTATTATGATGTGTATTACCGAGAGGGCCCAAAGATACCTCTCCGACACTCGGAGTGACAAATCCTATTCTTGATCTATGCCAACAGCACAAACACCTTCGGAGACACCTGTAGAGCATCTTTATAATCACCCAGTTACGTTGTGACGTTTGCTAGCACACAAGGTGTTCCTCCGGTATTTGGGAGTTGCATAATCTCATAGTCATAGGAACATGTATAAGTCATGAAGAAAGCAATAGCAGACAAACTAAACGATCAAGTTGCTAAGCTAACGGATGGGTCTTGTCCATCACATCATTTTCCTAATGATGTGATCCCATTGATCAAATGACAACTCATGTCTATGGTTAGGAAACATAACCATCTTTGATCAATGAGCTAGTCTAGTAGAGGCATACTAGGGACACTCTGTTTTGTCTATGTTTTCACACATGTACTAAGTTTCCAGTTAATACAATTCTAGTATGAATAATAAACATTTATCATGATATAAGGAAATACAAATAACAACTTTCTTATTGCCTCTAGGGCGTATTTCCTGCAGTCTCCCACTTGAACTAGAGTCAATAATCTAGATTACATAGTAATGATTCAAACACCCATGGAGTCTTGGTGCTGATCAAGTTTTGCTCGTGGAAGAGGCTTAGCCAACGAGTCTGCGACATTCAGATCCGTATGTATCTTGCAAATTTCCATGTCTCCCTCCTTTACTTGATTACGGATGGAATTGAAGCGTCTCTTGATGTGCTTGGTTCTGTTGTGAAACCTGGATTCCTTCGCCAAGGCTATTGCTCCAGTGTTGTCACAAAAGATTTTCATTGGACCCAATGCACTAGGTATTACACCTAGATCAGATATGAACTCCTTCATCCAGACTCCTTCATTTGCTGCTTCCGAAGCAGCTATGTACTCCGCTTCACAGGTAGATCCCGCCATGATGCTCTGCTTGGAACTGTACCAACTGACAGCTCCACCGTTCAATAAAAATACATATCCGGTTTGTGACTTAGAGTCATCCGGATCAGTGTCAAAGCTTGAATCGACGTAACCATTTACGATGAGCTCTTTGTCACCTCCATAAACGAGAAACATATTATTTGTTCTTTTCAAGTACTTAAGGATGTTCTTGACCGCTATCCAGTGATCCACTCCTGGATTACTTTGGTACCTCCCTAATAAACTTATAGCAAGGCACACATCAAGTCTGGTACACAACATTGCATACATGATAGATCCTATGGCTGATGCATAGGGAATGACTTTCATTTTCTCTCTATCTTCTGCAGTGGTCGGGCATTGAGTCTTACTCAACTTCACACCTTGTAACACAGGCACGAACCCTTTCTTTGACTGATCCATTTTTAACTTCTTCAAAACTTTATCAAGGTATGTGCTTTGTGAAAGTCCAATTAAGCGTCTTGATCTATCTCTATAGATCTTGATGCCTAATATATAAGAAGCTTCACCGAGGTCTTTCATTGAAAAATTCTTATTCAAGTATCCTTTTATGCCATCCAGAAATTCTATATCATTTCCAATCAACAATATGTCATCTACATATAATATCAGAAATGCTACAGAGCTCCCACTCACTTTCTTGTAAATACAGGCTTCTCCAAAAGTCTGTATAAAACCATATGCTTTGATCACCTCATCAAAGCGTATATTCCAACTCCAAGATGCTTGCACGAGTCCATAGATGGATCACAGGAGCTTGCACGCTTTGTTAGAACCTTTAGGATCGACAAAACCTTCTGGTTGCATCGTATACAACTCCTCTTTGAGGTATCCATTAAGGAATGCAGTTTTGACATCCATTTGCCAGATTTCATAATCATAAAATGCGGCTATTGCTAACATGATTCGGACAGACTTAAGCATCGCTACGGGTGAGAAAGTCTCATCGTAGTCAACTCCTAGAACTTGTCAAAAACCTTTCGCAACAAGTCGAGCTTTGTAGACAATAAAGTTTCCATTGACGTGCGTCTTCCTCTTGAAGATCCATTTATTTCCAATGGCTTGCCAATCATCGGGCAAGTCAACCAAAGTCCACACTTTGTTCTCATACATGGATCCCATCTTAGATTTCATGGCCTCAAGCCATTTTGCGGCATCTGGGCTCATCATCACTTGCTCATAGTTCGTAGGTTCATCATGGTCTAGTAACATGACTTCCAGAACTGGGTTACCGTACCACTCTGGCGTGGAATGTACTCTGGTTGACCTACGAGGTTCAGTAGTAATTTGATCTGAATTTTCATGATCATCATCATAAGCTACCTCGCTGATTGGTGTAGGAATCACTGGAACTAGTTTCTGTGATGTACTACTTTCCAATTCGGGAGAAGGTAAAATTACCTCATCAAGTTCCACTTTCCTCCCACTCATTTCTTTTGAGAGAAACTCCTTCTGTAGAAAGGATCCATTCTTAGCAATGAATATCTTGCCTTCGGACCTGTGATAGAAGTGGTACCCAACAGTTTCCTTTGGGTATCCTATGAAGACAGATTTCTCCGACTTGGGTTCGAGCTTATCAGGTTGAAGCTTTTTCTCATAAGCATCGCAGCCCCAAAGTTTAAGAAACGACAACTTTGGTTTCTCGCCAAACCACAGTTCATAAGGCGTCGTCTCAACGGATTTAGATGGTGCCCTATTTAACGTGAATGCAGTTGTCTCTAAAGCATAATCCCAAAACGATAGTGGTAAATCGATAAGAGACATCATAGATCTCACCATATCTAATAAAATATGGTTACGACGTTCGGACACACCATTATGCTGTGGTGTTCCGGGTGGCGTGAGCTGTGAAAACTATTCCACATTGTTTTAAATGAAGACCAAACTCATAACTCAAATATTCGCCTCCGTGATCAGATCGTAGAAACTTTATTTTCTTGTTACGATGATTCTCTACATCACTCTAGAATTCTTTGAACTTTTCAAATGTTTCAGACTTGTGCTTCATCAAGTAGATATACCCTTATCTGCCAAAATCATCAGTGAAGGTCAGAAAATAACGATACCCGCCACGACCCTCAACACTCATCGGTCCACATACGTCAGTATGTATGATTTCCAACAAATCAGTTGCTCGCTCCATTGTTCTGGAGAACGGAGTTTTAGTCATCTTGCCCATGAGGCATGGTTCTAAAGCACCAAGTGATTCATAATCAAGTGATTCCAAAAGTCCATCTGAATGGAGTTTCTTCATGCGCTTTACACCAATATGACCTAAACGGCACTGCCACAAATAAGTTGCACTATAATTATCAACCTAGCATCATTTGGCTTCAATATTATGATTACGGGTACCACTACGATCGAGATCTAACAAGAATAGACCACTCTTCAAGGGTGCATGACCATAAAAGATATTACTCATAAAAATAGAACAACTGTTATTCTCTGATTTAAATGAATAACCGTCTCGCAACAAACAAGGTCCAGATATAATGTTAATGCTCCACGCTGGCACCAAATAACAATTATTCAGGTCTAAAACTAATCCCGAAGGTAGAGGTAGAGGTAGCGTGCCGACGGCGATCACATCGACTTTGGAACCATTTCCTACACGCATCGTCACCTCGTCCTTAGCTAATCTTCGTTTAATCCGTAGCCCCTGTTTCGAGTTACAAATATTAGCAACCGAATCAGTATCAAATACCCAGGCGCTACTACGAGCATTAGTAAGGTACACATCAATAACATGTATATCAAATATACCTTTGTTCACTTTGCCATCCTTCTTAACCACCAAATACTTGGGGCAGTTCCGCTTCCAGTATCCAGTCCCTTTGCAATAGAAGCACTCAGTTTCAGGCTTGGATCTAGACTTGGGTTTCTTCGCGGGAGTAGCAACTGTCTTGCTATTCTTCTTGAAGTTCCCCTTCTTTCCCATGCCCTTTTTCTTGAAACTAGTGGTCTTGTTAAGCATCAACACTCGATGCTCCTTTTTGATTTCTACCTCCGCATCCTTGAGCATAGCGAAGAGCTCGGGAATTGTCTTCTGCATCCCATGCATATTATAGTTCATCACAAAGCCTTTATAGCTTGGTGGCAGTGATTGAAGAAATCTATCAATGACACTATCTTCGTCAACTTTGCAACCAAGTTGAGTCATATGATTGTAGTACCCAGACATTCTGAGCAAGTGTTCACTGATAGAACTGTTCTCCTCCATCTTGCAGCTATAGAACTTATTGGATACTTCATATCTCTCAATTCCAGCATTTGATTGAAATATTAACTTCAACTCTTGGAACATCTCATATGCTCCATGACGTTCAAAACGTCTTTGAAGTCCTGATTCTAAGCCGTAAAGCATGGCACACTGAACTATGGAGTAGTCATTAGTTTGCCAGACGTTCATAAGTACAGAGTTGCTCCTACAGCAGGCCTATCACCTAGCGGTGCTTCCATGACATAATTCTTCTGTGCAGCAATGAGGATAATCCTCAAGTTACGGACCCAGTCCGTGTAGTTGCTACCATCATCTTTCAACTTAGCTTTCTCTAGGAACGCATTAAAATTCAAGGGAACGGTAGCATAGGCCATTGATCTACAACAACATAGATATGCAAAAACTACCAGGACTAGGTTCATGATAAATTTAAAGTTCAATTAATCATATTACTAAAGAACTCCCACTTAGATAGACATCCCTCTAGTCATCTAAATGATCACATGATCCGAAGCAACTAAACCGTGTCCGATCATCACGTGAGATGGAGTAGTTTTTAATGGTCAACATCTTATGTTGATCGTATCTACTATATGGTTCACGCTCGACCTTTCGGTCTCCAGTGTTTCGAGGCCATGTCTGTACATGCTAGGATCGTCAAGTTTAACCCGAGTATTCTGCATGTGCAAAACTATCTTACACCCGCTCTATTTGAATGTAGAGCTTATCACACCCGATCATCATGTGGTGTCTCGGCACGATGAACTTTTGCAATAGTGCATACTCATGGAGAACACTTGTACCTTGAAATTTTGTAAGGGATCATCTTATAATGCTACCGCCATACTAAGAAAAATAAGAAGCATAATAAGATAAACATAACATGCAATAAAAATATGTGACATGGTATAGCCATCATCATCTTGTGCTTTTGATCTCCATCTCCAAAGCATCGTCATGATCTCCATCATCACCGGCTAGACACCATGATCTTCATCGTAGCGTCGTGGTCATCTCGCCAACTATTGCTACTACTACTATCGCTAACTCATAGTGATGAAGTAAAGCAATTACATGGCCTTCGCAATTCATACAATAAAGAGACAACCATAAGGCTCCTGCCGGTTGCCGATAATTTACAAAACATGATCATCTCATACAATAACGTATAACTCATCACGTCTTGACCATATCACATCACAACATGCCCTGCAAAAACAAGTTAGACGTCCTCTACTTTGTTGTTGCAAGTTTTACGTGGCTGCTACGAGCTTAGCAAGAACCGTTCTTACCTACGCATACAAAACCACGACGATTTTTCGTCAACTATGTGTTGTTTTAACCTTCACAAGGACTGGGCGCAACCACACACGATTCAACTAAAGTGAGAGAGATAGACACTCGCCGGTCACCTTTAAGCAACGAGTGCTCGTAACAGTGAAACCAGTCTCGCGTAAGCGTATGCGTAATGCCGGCCCGGGCCGCTTCATCTCACAATACCGCTGAATCAAAGTATGACATGCTCGTAAGCAGTATGACTATTATCGCCCACAACTCATTGTGTTCTACTCGTGCAAATCATCTACGCATAGACCTGGCTCATGATGCCACTGTTGGGGAACGTAGTATTTCAAAATTTTCCTACGATGACGCAAGATCTATCTAGGAGAAGCATAGCAACGAGTGGGGAGAGTGTGTCTACGTACCCTCGTAGATCGAAAGCGGAAGCATCTTGTGATGCGGTTGATGTAGTCGAACGTCTTCACAATCCAACCGATCCAAGCACCGTACGTACAACACCTCCGCGTTTAGCACACGTTCAGCTCGATGACGTCCCACGAGCTCTTGATCTAGTTGAGCATCACGGGAGAGTTTTGTCAGCACGACGGCGTGGTGACGGTGATGATGTAGCTTCCAGCGCAGGCTTCACCTAAGCACTGCAACGATATGACCGAGGTGTGTAACTGTGGGGAGGGGCACCGCACATGGCTAAAATGAACTTGTGTGTATATGGGGTGCTGCTTGATGGCTTCTCGCCCCTCGTTGGTTACCCCAAGTGGAAGGTTTGAGATGCAGTGTAGCGGTAGTTTTCCCTTGGCAAAGATACCAAGGATCGATTTCCCCTGAGACTCGTAGGTTCAACAAGAAGGTGTCAACTGCTAACGGCGCCAGATATTAGCAATCAACCGGACCTGCACACAGATACAAATAACTTTGCTCCCAACGAGTACAGAGAGGTTGTCAATCCCTCCGGCCTTGTCGTTTACAAAGGATCAAACACAAGAGATAATAGTGATAGGTATAACTACAACTAGTAAGTAAAAGCAGAAAGTAAATAGCGGATGTGATCAGTGATGGTAATATGGACCGGGGTCTCATGATGTTCACTAGTGATGTCTCTCTCCCAAAAGATGATAAAACAGCTATGTGAGGTAAACGAATTACAGCTGGGCAATTGACAGAATTATGTGCGCAAACCAATGCTAACTATGTTGCAAGAAAGGTAGAGGTTCAAAGCATGGGCGGTACGCCAAGGCAAGTAGACCGAAATCCATCTGCATCTACTACTAATCATCCACCTTGAGATATCTATCCAGAACATCTCGCTGGTATTAAGTTGTGAGTCCCACCCATAGTGTAAACTCAAAGCAACAGACAACTGCATTAAAAGAACTTTGCGTAAAGTAAACAATCCTTGCACCCGCGAGTACAAGCACCGTTGTTTTCCCCCTTGTGGCAACAGCACATCCCCTAGACTCATGTTTCTGTCACTCAAACTAGTCATCGAGGGGCATGAACCCACAATCAAGCATAACGTTCCCTCTTGGAGTCACTACCTACTACTTGGCCAAAGCAATAAATAGCAACGGAGAACATGCAAGAATTACTTACGAACATAAATATAAAAGAGGTAAATCAAATATATTACTCAAACACAATCTGAACATAATCTCACAATCCATCGGATCCCAGCAAACTCAACATAGCAACAGCATAAGGATTACATATGTGCCTCGATCATGTAGGGCAGCTCACGAGGTCTAATTAGTGAAGCACAAGAAGGGGAGGAGAACATCACATAGCTACTGGTCATGGACCCATGGTCCAAGGGAGACTACTCACAACTCATCCGGGAGGCGTCCATGGTGGTGGAGAGGCTCCCGGTGGTGATCCTCCCCTCCGGCAGGGTGCCGGGAAGAGTTCTCCTGGTGCTCCCGATCTTGGAAGCGCGGCGGCGGCGGAACAGAGATGAGATCGCGAACAAGGGTTCCGTCCTCGAGGGTTTCGGGACGCGTGTTAAATATATGCCAAAGGGGGGCATCAGCGGAGACCTGGGGGGCCCAGGCGCCCTCCCGGCGCGGCCAGGAGGGGGGCCGTGCCACCAGGGTGCCTGGAGCCCTTGTGGCCCCCCTCCGGCCCTACTTCGGCCGTGTGGAAGCTTCCGGAACGCTGATTTTTTATATAATTTTTCCGGGATTTTTCTGGCAGTTTACGTGATGGGAAAACCTGAAATACAAAAACAGCCGAAGACAGAAACTGGCACTGGGGTGCACTGAGTTAATAAGTTAGTCCAAATATGATCAAAAGTGTATGGAAGTGTATAAATATCATAGCAATATCACACAAAAGAGGCATGGAGCAAGCAGAAATTATAGATACGTTTTGGACGTATCAACATCCCCAAGCTTAATTCCTGCTCGTCCTCGAGTAGGTAAATGATTACAAGCATAATTTATGTGGTGACATGCTATTAACCATATAAGGATTTTTCATAGTCACATGACAAAAGCTTACTGAGACAATGAATCTGTAGTAATTAAGTTGCCTCATGAGAAAATTACAAAGAACTGAAAGTTTTACAACATGATACTGAAACATCAAATAGATTTGTAATGAGCATGGTGTGCAAATATGATAAAGTGATATCTCGCTTGCCCCCTTTAGTGAAGCAAAACATAAATGCAGGGGCACCTCCAAGGTTTAAGTGATGTCTAGATACATTGATTTCAGAATAAACGATATCACAATCATGCAAAAGACAATGCTACTTTGGGACAATGCACATTACACTCAGAATGACAATCATGCTCTCAGTAGTTGGTGCTTTAAAGAAGGTGGAGACTCTCGAACCGTGGCTTTTGTTGGCAAGGTTGAAAACTCGTGGTCGGAAACAAAGACAAAGCATGTACCAGAGCTCTTGGTTTTAAAAACAGAGGTAATAATTATTTTTTAGATTATGCATGTTTCGTCAACGAATGCTAGCAGATAACTCAATTACTTCTTGAGATGGACAAGTTTCGAGGAACGGCTCCCGAATGAGGACGATCACATCCTCTTAATCTCCTTTGTTTATCACTGCCAAAGTTTTCTAATTTCTCATGAACAAAGCGTGAAGGAGGGTTTGTTTGTTTATATTATTTTTTAATGAGCCGGGCGCACTCTATGCCAGTTCCTTCTCGTATTATGGGTTTGCACATGAGACATGCAATCCTGGGGTGAAGCTTGTCCAACTTAAAAAGATCATGAATTAACTACTACTTCCTCGTGAACTAAAACAGAGGCACAAAAGAGAAATGCTTTTTTTTTGAATAATTTCGAGATGGTACATGAAAGTCTTCGTTAGGAATGGCAGGTAAATACCATGTATAGGAAGGTATGGTGGACTCGTATGGCATAACTGGTTTAAAGGATTTTGGATGCACAAGCAGTCAGTCCGCTTAGTACAGGTGGAGGTTAGCAAAAGACTGGGAGCGACCAACTAAGAGAGCAATGACGGTCATAATCATGCAGAGCGACAAAGCAACATTGAATCAGGCATGGAAGTTATATCGCTACTCAGAAACTAAAGATCATCAAGGCTTGACAGACTTTCTTTACAGTCTTTAATATGCGTGAGCATACGCCAAGTCAATCAAAATAAATTCTTGAAGGAAGATATTACTAAACCATACCACATCATAGGCAAACAAATCATGTTGGTACTCCAATAGCACATTGGGAACCCCCCAGCTATTTGAGACCAACCATAAGAAAACATGAACTACTAAGCACCATTATGCACGTAGCATTTTTATCATAGACATATCGACCAATGCAACAGAAGCCAACTCTCTTAATAAGATAAGCATGATAAATAAAGAGAGTTCCAGCGACCAACCAAACAAAAAGGCTCTTTAAAAAGATAAGCATGAAAACTAAGAGCTGAACATGATAGTAGCTATTGAAAGACCAAGAACATACACAGCAAAGATAGACATGAAAATTCTATGTTGTCTTCTAGGTTGAAGTGGAGCGTGTTTCTCTCCCACACAAAGAAAGCTGAGTTCCAATTCGTTATGAAAAGCAAGCAAAGCTAACGAAAACTAAAAAGGAAACTAAAAGCAAGACGCTCCAAGCATAGCACATAACACATGAAGTGATAAAAATATAGTGGAACGAAAGACGAACTGATAATGTTGATGGAGAAGGGGATGCACGGGGGCATCCCCAAGCTTAGACGCTTGAGCCTTCTTGAATATTTCTTGGGGGTCCATGGGGGCATCCCCAAGCTTGAGCGTTTGACACTCCTGGATCTTTTTATCATCTGCCCTCGCACACTTGAAAACTCCATACATAACTCATAATAATCTGATTAGCGAGGTTAGTACCCATAATAAAATAATTGTTCCTTGCTGGAAATAAGGATATTCTTGAAGGTCTACTGTTTCTCAAGATTGCCAAAAGGTTTTTGCAAAGAAAAAGCAAGCTCAAGGTTTGCAAAATGAAGGAAAGGCAAAACAGGACAGAATCTGTGAAAAACAGACCAGCAGGTAGTAAATGATTTTTTCGGGGCACTTCTGCAACTCTAATCAAAAAACTCAGAACAGACGCCCGAAAGACAATTGTATAGAGCACCCTTTCGAAAAAATTCAGAACAAAAAGATGATCTGGTGATTTTATACGAATTTTTCTATCCAAGGACAGAATCTGCTTCCTGGACAGCACGTCACAACTTTTGAACTTTCTTGCAATCAGAGGCTACACTTGGCACAAAATTGAAAAGTAAAGATACAATGATGATGCTACTGTAGTAACAACATCAAAACACAACAAAAGCAAAATAAAATATTATTCATTGTGGGCTGCCTCCCAAAAGCGCTTTCTTTTATGCCTTTAAGCTAGGCATAATGCAAAGAGATCAAGTTTTATCAAGAGTAAAAGAATAGCTAGCCCGTATAACGGACTCAAAAGGTAACTCAATCTTCTTCCTAGGGAAGTGTTCCATCCCTTTCTTGAGAGGAAATTGGAATTTTATATTCCCCTCTTTCATGTCAATGATAGCACCAACGGTGCGTAGAAAAGGACGTCTCAAAATAATTGGACAAGAAGGTTCACATTCAATATCCATAATAGTAAAATCAACGGGACCGTAATTGTCATTGACAATGATAAGAACATCGTCGATCCTCCCCAAAGGTTTCTTTATGGAAGAATCAACGAGACGAACACCAAAAGAACAAGAATCAAAAGGTTTCAGTTTAAGCATATCATATATTCTTTTGGGCATGACAGAGGTACTAGCTCCAACATCACATAAAGCATAGCAAGAGAAGTTATTCAACTTAATTTTAATCATAGGATCCCAACCATCTTCTAGCTTTCTAGGTATGGAGGCTTCTACTCTAAGTTTCTCCTCCCTAGCTTTGATGAGAGCATTAGTGATATGCTCTGTGAAGGCAAGATTAAGCGTGCTAATGCGGGGATCTTTAGATATTCTTTGTAGAAAGGTGACAACTTCCGAGATACTACAATTATCAAAATCAATTTTATCATTATTGAGAAGTATTATAGTGTCATCTTCTTTGTTTGAATTGCTCTCTATTATAAGAGTGCGAACGTCTTCCCAAGTTTGGGGAAGCATAGGAGCAACTTTAAACTGAGGCTCATACTCTTTTCCTGGAAGACCATGCCATGGGCATAACTCTCCATTAAGACTAACATAATCACAAGGTTTATTACTTTTGTAGATCCCGACAGTGGTGATTGGCGTGATGGAAGAAGGGGTGTACTCCTCCCATTTAGTGTTTTTGGTGGAACCCATAGCAGCAAGCAAGCAAGATAACTATTTTTGTGATTTTCGATAAAAGATACTAAAGCCAAACTGAAAGGTAAACTAACAAGACTAAAAGCAAAGGTAAAAGATAGCGTGCTACTCCCCTATCTTGAAGAGTGGAGTCCCCGGCAACGGCGCCAGAAAACTTTGCTTGATGGCTTCTCGCCCCTCGTTGGTTACCCCAAGTGGAAGGTTTGAGATGCAGTGTAGCGGTAGTTTTCCCTTGGCAAAGATACCAAGGATCGATTTCCCCTGAGACTCCTAGGTTCAACAAGAAGGTGTCAACTGCTAACGGCGCCAGATATTAGCAATCAACCGGACCTGCACACAGATACAAATAACTTTGCTCCCAACGAGTACAGAGAGGTTGTCAATCCCTCCGGCCTTGTCGTTTACAAAGGATCAAACGCAAGAGATAATAGTGATAGGTATAACTGCAACTAGTAAGTAAAAGCAGAAAGTAAATAGCGGATGTGATCAGTGATGGTAATATGGACCGGGGTCTCATGATGTTCACTAGTGATGTCTCTCTCCCAAAAGACGATAAAACAGCTATGTGAGGTAAACGAATTACAGCTGGGCAATTGACATAATTATGTGCGCAAACCAATGCTAACTATGTTGCAAGAAAGGTAGAGGTTCAAAGCATGGGCGGTATGCCAAGGCAAGTAGACCGAAATCCATCTGCATCTACTACTAATCATCCACCTTGAGATATCTATCCAGAACATCTCGCTGGTATTAAGTTGCGAGTCCCACCCATAGTGTAAACTCAAAGCAACAGACAACTGCATTAAAAGAACTTGCGTAAAGTAAACAATCCTTGCACCCACGAGTACAAGCACCGTTGTTTTCCCCCTTGTGGAAACAGCACATCCCCTAGACTCATGTTTCTGTCACTCAAACTAGTCATCGAGGGGCATGAACCCACAATCAAGCATAACGTTCCCTCTTGGAGTCACTACCTACTACTTGGCCAAAGCAATAAGTAGCAACGGAGAACATGCAAGAATTACTTACGAACATAAATATAAAAGAGGTAAATCAAATATATTACTCAAACACAATCTGAACATAATCTCACAATCCATCGGATCCCAGCAAACTCAACATAGCAACAGCATAAGGATTACATATGTGCCTCGATCATGTAGGGCAGCTCACGAGGTCTAATTAGTGAAGCACAAGAAGGGGAGGAGAACATCACATAGCTACTGGTCATGGACCCATGGTCCAAGGGAGACTACTCACAACTCATCCGGGAGGCGTCCATGGTGGTGGAGAGGCTCCCGGTGGTGATCCTCCCCTCCGGCAGGGTGCCGGGAAGAGTTCTCCTGGTGCTCCCAATCTTGGAAGCGCGGCGGCGGCAGAACAGAGATGAGATCGCGAAAAAGGGTTCCGTCCTCGAGGGTTTCGGGACGCGTGTTAAATATATGCCAAAGGGAGGCATCAACGGAGACCTGGGTGGCCCAGGCGCCCCCCCGGCGCGGCCAGGAGGGGGGCCGCGCCACCAAGGCGCCTGGAGCCCTGGTGGCCCTCCTCCGGCCCTACTTTGGCCGTGTGGAAGCTTCCGGAACGCTGATTTTTTATATAATTTTTCCGGGATTTTTTTGGCAGTTTGCGTGATGGGAAAACCTGAAATACAAAAACAGCAGAAAACAGAAACTGGCACTGGGGTGCACTGAGTTAATAGGTTAGTCCAAATATGATCAAAAGTGTATGGAAGTGTATAAATATCATAGCAATATCACACAAAAGAGGCATGGAGCAAGCAGAAATTATAGATACGTTTTGGACGTATCAGGTGCCCCCTCCCCACGTATATAAAGGAGGGATGGGAGGAAGAGGCGGCCAAGGAGGAGAAGCGCGCCCTAGGGGGGGCAATCCTGCTCCAAGTAGGATTCCCCCCTTTCCTAGTCCTAGTAGGAGAGGGGGAAGGAAGGGGAGGAGAAGAACACGGAAAGGGGGTCCGACCCCCTAGTCAAATTTGGTTTGGGCTAGGGAGGCCGCGCGCCCCTAGCTGGCTTCGCCTTCTCTTCCTCCACTTGGGCCCATGAGGCCCAATAACCCCCCGAGTGGTTCCGATAACCTCCCGGTACTCCGGTGTTTATCCGATAACCCCCGGAACTCATCCGATGTCCAAATATAACCTTCGAATATATGAATATTTATGTCTCCGACATTCCGAGACTCCTCGTCATGTCCATGATCACATCTGGGACTCCGAACTACCTTCGGTACATCAAAACAGATAAACTCATTATGCCGATCGTCATCGAACGTTAAGCGTGCGGACCCTACGGGTTTGAGAACTATGTAGACATGACCGAGACTCATCTCCGGTCAATAACCAATAGCGGAACCTGAATGCTCATATTGGTTCCTACATATTCTACGAAGATCTTTATCGGTCAACCCGCAACAACATACGTTGTTCCCTTTGTCATCGGTGTGTTACTTGCCCGAGATTCGATCGTCGGTATCATCAGACCTAGTTTAATCTCGTTACCAGCAATTCTCTTTACTCGTTTCGTAATACATCATCTCATGACTAACTCATTAGTCATTTTCTTGCAAGGCTTATTATGATCTGTATTACCGAGAGGGGCCAGAGATACCTCTCCGACACTCAGAGTGACAAATCTTATTCTTGATCTATGCCAACAACACAAACACCTTCGGAGACACCTGTAGAGCATCTTTATAATCACCCAGTTAGGTTGTGACGTTTGATAGCACACAAGGTGTTCCTCCGGGATTCGGGAGTTGCATAATCTGATAGTCATACGAACATGTATAAGTCATGAAGAAAGCAATAGCAGTAAAACTAAACAATCAAGTTGCTAAGCTAACGGATGGGTCTTGTCCATAACATCATTCTCCTAATGATGTGACCCCGTTGATCAAATGACAATTCATGTCTATGGTTAGGAAACATAACCATCTTTGATCAATGAGCTATTCTAGTAGAGGCATACTAGGGACACTATGTTTTGTCTATGTATTCACACATGTACTAAGTTTCCGATTAATACAATTCTAGCATGAATAATAAACATTTATCTTGATATAAGGAAATGCAAATAAAAACTATATTATTACCTCTAGGGCATATTTCATTCACCAACTTATGACCACCATGGCTCCTGGTGGGTGCTATCCGTCGCACCCACCAGTAGACAGGGAGCCCCTTGTCTGGTTGCTTCCTGACCACGATCCTTCTCATTTTTGATTTTCACCTCATTGCCATTTGCTCATCTTTTTCTTCTTATTCTTATCCGGGTCAGCTGCATCTTCCTCTGTACATGCATTCACAGAGACACCATGTTCACGAGTATCTCTCTTCCCCAGCACTGAACCAGTGGGCGTTGTGCCCTTGCTCTTGCCCTTGTTCTCTGTCGTCATATGCTTTTCTCCTTCCTTTGCCACAGTAAGCTTGCCATCCCCCGACCCGTGGTTGTAGGGTCTTTCATGACCCCTGCTTCCTTGACTCTAGTACCCTACTTTTTTTAGCTTCATCTTTTGCCTCAACCTGGTCTTCAACAGCCATGGTGTTTTCCTCTAGTGGTGTTACCCATACAACATGGATCATTGCCAGGACGAACTGCGGTGTAGGGCCAAAGCCCCGAGGGTACCTCGGTTCCTCAGGCACACCGCATGCTTGTCCATCTGTCCCTATGACAACAATGACCTCAGAAGGAACCGAGCCCAGCTACGTCATAGACTCCTTAGGCGTCCTCTTCACCTCTGATCGGGAAGTCTGCTCCCATCTCCGCTTGCCCTTCTGTTCCTTAGGGGTGCACTCACCAACCCTAATAGAGATGACCACAGCATTGGCATCCTGCACTACAGGATCCGCGAGCACCTCCTCTGGAACATCACCGTATCGCACCAAGCCCCGGATCTTTGGTGCCCACTTGGACTCCAACTCGTTCTCTGAACCAAAGCAGAGGAATCAGCGAGCTCCACCTGTTTCGAGGAGGATGACCCTACTCACACTACTATTTCTTTTGAACGGAGAGGCACGCATTGCTGCCGTGAACCTCATCATTTGGAGGTCCTCCCATAGCTTATAGTCGTGTTGGCCATGTCCGACACGCCCACAATACGCACAGAAGCATGGCACTCTCTCATACTTCACTTCTAAGATGTGTAGCTCATATTCTTCTTGTCCTACCTCAGCTAACTTTCTAGTTTTGTTCCTCCTAGTTAGTGGTTCATCTACATCATGATTCACTCCAACCCTGATGAACTTGTTCTAGATTCTACCATTTTTGTTTGCATCTACCGCAATTACATCACCAAGCAAGGCACCTAGATATTCCCCAACCTCCTTAGAGAGCATGAGGGGAGGCACGTCATAGATCTGTGCCCAGATCGACATGTGGGCGATCTCCACATCGCCAGGAGCCCTTGTACCATCCACCGTGACGATGAGGAAGGCATCAACCCGGTGGGTCCATGGCCCGTTGTCGAGGATGAAGCAGAGATCACCCTCTTTCTTGAACTCTAGGAGATACATGTTCTTCTTCAGCTGGGTGTAATGGAGTCCGCTACGCAGACCCCATTTATCGTTGAGCTCCTGATACGTCTCCAACATATCTATAAATTTTTATTGTTCCATGCTATTATATATTCTGTTTTGGATGTTTAATGGGCTTTATTATATACTTTTGTATTATTTTTGGGACTAACCTACTAACCCAAGGCCCAGTGCAAATTGCTGTTTTTTTTGCCCATTTCAAGGTTTCACGGAAAAGGAATATCAAACGGAGTGAAACCTTCGGGAGAGTTATTTTTGGAACCGTATATACCTAGAAGACTTGCAGTACATGCGAGGGAACGAAGGAGGTGGCCACGAGGGTCCAGGGCACGCCCCCCACCCTCGTGGGCCCCCTCTAGCTCCCCCGATGCCCTTCTTCCTCCTATATATATCCATGTACCCTGAAAACATCGAGGCAACAGAGAAAACCCTAATTCCACCACCGCAACCTTCTGTTCCCATGAGATCCCATCTTGGGGCCTGTTCCGGAGCTCCACCGGAAGGGGGATCCATCAAGGAGTGCTTCTACATCAACGCCATAGCCTCAGCAATGAGTTGTGAGTAGTTTACCACAGACCTTCTGGTCCATGGTTATTAACTAGATGGCTTCTTCTCTCTTTTTGGATCCTAATACAAAGTTCTCCTCGATCTTTGAGGAGATCTATTCGATGTAATCTTTTTGCGGTGCGTTTGTCGAGATTTGATGAATTGTGGGTTTATGATCAAGATTATCTTTGAACAATATTTGATTCTTTTCTTAAATCTTTTATGTATGATTATAATATCCTTGCAAGTCTCTTCGAATTATTGGTTTGGTTTGGCCTACTAGATCTATAGTTCTTGCAATGGGAGAAGTGCTTGGCTTTGGGTTCAAATTTGCGGTGTCCTTTCCCAGTGACAGTAGGGGCAGCAAGGCACGTATTGTATTATTGCCATCGAGGATAAAAAGATGGGGTTTATATCATATTTCTTGAGTTTATCCCTCTACATCATGTCATCTTGCTTAAAGCATTGCTTTGTTCTTATGAACTTAATACTCTAGATGCATGCTGGATAGCGGTCGGTGTGTGGAGTAATAGTAGTAGATGCAGAATCGTTTCGGTCTACTTGTCACGGACGTGATGCCTATTTATAATGATCATGCCTAGATATTCTCATAACTATGCACTTTTCTATCAATTGCTCGCCAGTAATTTGTTCACCCACCGTAGAATTCTGCTATCATGAGAGAAGCCACTAGTGAAACCTATGGCCCCTGTGTCTATTCTCAATATATTAATCTTCCATCTACTTTACTTTGCTTTATTTACTTTCTGTTCTTATACCAAAAATACCAAAAATATTATACTATCCTATCTATCAGATCTCACTTTCGTATGTGACCGTGAAGGGATTGACAACCCCTTACTGTGTTGGCTGCGAAGTTCTTATTTGTTTGTGCAGGTGCGAGGGACTCGCGCGTGGTCTCCTACAGGATTGATACCTTGGTTCTCAAAAACTGAGGAAAATACTTACGCTACTGTGTGATGACCCACAAGTGTAGGGGATCTATCGTAGTCCTTTCGATAAGTATGAGTGTCGAACCCAACGAGGAGCAGATGGAAATGATAGGCAGTTTTCAGTAAGGTATTGTCTGCAAGCACTGAAATTATAGGTAACAGATAGTTTTGTGATAGGGTAATTGGTAGCAAGTGACAAAAGGCAAAAGTAAATAAGGTGCATAAAGGTGGCCCAATCCTTTGTGTAGCAAAGGACAAGCCTGAACAAGCTCTTATATGAAGGAAAGCGCTCCCGAGGACACATGGGAATTATCGTCAAGCTAGTTTTCATCACGATCATCTCATTCACGTTCGGTACTTTGATAGTTCGGTATGTGGGTGGACCGGTGCTTGGGTGCTGTCCTTACTTGGACAAGCCTCCCACTTATGATTAACCTCTAATGCAAGCGTCTGTAACTACAAAAGAAGTATTAAGTTAAACCTAACCATAGCATGAAACAAGTGGATCCAAATTAGCCCCTTACGAAGCAACGCATAAACTAGGGTTTAAGCTTCTGTCACTCTAGCAACCCATCATCTACATATTACTTCCCAATGCCTTCCTCTAGGCCCAAATAATGGTGACGTGTCATGTAGTCGACGTTCACATGACACCACTAGTGGAGAGACAACATACATCTCATCAAAATATCGAACGAATGCCAAATTCACATGACTACTTATAGCAAGACTTCTCCCATGTCCTCAGGAACAAAAGTAACTACTCACAAGACATAATATTGTTCATGATCAGAGGGGTATTAATATGCATAATGGATCTGAACATATGATCTTCCACCAAATAAACCAACTAGCATCAACTACAAGGAGAATCAACACTACTAGCAACCCATAGGTACCAATCTGAGGTTTGGGTACAAACATTGGATACAAGAGATGAACTAGGGTTTGAGAGGAGATGGTGCTGGTGTAGATGTTGATGAAGATAGCCCTCCCCAAGATGGGTGAGTTGTTGGTGATGACGGCAGTGACGATTTCCCCCTCCCGGAGGGAAGTATCCCCGGCAGAACAGCTCTGCGGAGCCCTAGATTGGTTTCCGCCAAGGTTCCGCCTCGAGACGGCGGCATCTGGTCCCGAAAGCCTCCTTTTTATTTTTTATAGGTCAAAACACCTCATATAGGAGAAGATGGGTATCGGGGGGCCATCGGGGGGCCCACGAGGCAGGGGGCGCGCCCCCCACCCTCGTGGACAGCTGGTGGCCCCCTGGTGATCTTCTTTCGCCAGATATTTTTTGTATTTTCTGAAACGGTGTCCTGTGGAGTTTCGGGGCTTTTTGAGTTGTATAGAATAGGTTTCCAGAGTTTGCTTCTTTTCTAGCTCAGAATTCCAGCTGTCGGTATTCTCCCTCTTTAGGTAAACCTTGTAAAATAAGAGAGAAAAGGCATAAGTATTGTGACATAACGTGTAATAACAGCCCATAATGTAATAAATATCAACATATAAGCATGATGCAAAATGGACGTATCAACTCCCCCAAGCTTAGACCTCGCTTGTCCTCAAGCGAAAGCCGATATTGAAAAATATGTCCACATGTTTAGAGAGAGCGAAGTCGATAAAAATAAAATACAGACATGAGGGCATCATGATCATTCTCATAAACGCAACATATATATATATATATATATATATATATATATATATATATATATATATATATATATATATATATATATATATGTATATATATATATATATTATCATATGATTCTTCTGCTAAAGTAACAATTCATTCACAATATCAAGCATGAATCAGAAACTTCATTAAAAACCAACTAACTATGATCTCGGTCATTGAAGCAATTGCAATTTATCGTAACATCGGAAAGAGTCAATATAAGTGCTTTTCAGCAAACCTTCATACTGAACTATCATATAGTCTTTCACAATTGCTCGCACTCACGCAATACTTATGGTTATGGAGTTTTAATAGGACACAGAGAAAGATAGGGGCTTATGGTGACGCCTCCCAACCTTTTACCTCAAGGGTAATGTCAACAGTAGTAGACCATGATAACTTACATCCAAGTGGGTATATATGTCAGGATCTTTCCAACACAATGTGCTTGCCAAAGGATAAAATGTAAAAAGGAAAGGTGAATTTCACCTTGACTCTTGTAAGGCAAGAATAACAGATAGGCCCTTCGCAGAGGGAAGCAGATGTTGTCATGTGCTTTTATGGTTGGATGCATAAAGTCTTAGCACAGAAGAACGTCACTTTATATTGCCACTTGTGATAAGGACCTTTATTATGCAATCCCTCGCTTTTATTACTTCCATATCACAAGATCATATGAAGCTTATTTCCTCCACACTAATAAATCATACATATTTTAGCGAGTTTGCAACATGACAACTTACTTGGAAGGATCTTACTCAATCCATAGGTAGGTATGGTGGACTCTCATGGCAAAACTGGGTTTAAGGATGTATGGAAGCGCAAGTAGTATCTCTACTTGGTGCAAGGAGTTTTGGCTAGCATGAGGGGGAAAGGCAAGCTCAACATGTTGGGTGATCCATGACAATATACTTTATTTCAGATATAAGAAAACATAACCCATTATGTTGTCTTCCTTGTCCAACATTAACTCTTCAGCATGTCATATTTTAATGAGTGCTCACAATCATAAAAGATGTCCAAGATAGTATATTTGTATGTGAAGCCTCTCTTTCTTTATTACTTCCAATTAATTGCAACGATGACCAAAACTATGTTTGTCAACTCCCAACAACTTTTATTCATCTTACTCTTTATATGTGAAGTCATTACTTCCCATAAGATCAATATGATCTCTTGGATACTCTTTATGTTTTCTTTCTTTTTCTATCATGACCAAAGTGAGGAAATCAAGCCCTTGACTCAACACTAACATTTAGTTTGACAGCAAAGTTTTTTTAAAACTGTGGTAATTGAAAACCACAGTATTACTCTGGGTGGGCAAAGAATATTACAGTTTCCTAAAACCAATGTTTTCCTCAGTTTTACATGTGTTTGGTTGCTGCTGTTTAACCAATGTTTTGACCAAGTATTTGAGCGTGGATGACTGAATAATTAGCAACTGCTAACGGCGGGCGGCTGCATGCAGCTGCCATGCACACGTAATACCATCCTAGGATTAGTCAACTAGATTGAAGAAATACCATCCTAGGAGTAGTCAACTAGATTGAAGTAATACAATTCTAGGAGCGTGTTGTCATTATATGTCTATATACATGCATGTACTTCCAGCCGGTCCTGCATTCTTTGTGCATGTTCATGCGCCATTTATATTGAATCGGCTAGCTAGCTAGCATATAAAATCTGCTGCTTATGAGTGTTCTCCAAAAGGATCAATCAATCTAATCATTGCGCTACTCGCCGGAAATACATAGGCAGCCAAGGACTCAAGAAATAGCTTGCTGCGAACGAGCGTTCTCCCTGGTGGTGATCTTTATTCAGTCAATGGCACTACAGAGAGATGGAGACTCGTGCGCGATGCTGGCCTGAAGATAGACTAATCAAACTGAATTGGCTATAACGAGGAGATATAATATGGTTGTTTACCATATAAGAGAAAGAGGGAAAATAGGATGGGATCGCTCTGAATATTCTTATCGCGATGTAGACGGCAAGTCAAGTGCGATCTCCCAGAAGATTTCTCTTCATTCTGTTTAAAAAATAGAGGTCGGGACCTCTTTTCCGAATACTGAAAAAAAACATGGTTTCTAGCATACTGTGGTTTACAAAACTTTGGTTTTTTCTGAAGCCAAACGCGACATAATCTTTATTATATAGCTCATTGAATCGATTACAAATGATAAAGATCATAAAGCAAAAGATCACAACTAGATCATGCTAACTTTATTCTACTAGATCAAGATACTACCAAAAGGATCGAACTAAGAAAAATGGTAAAGATAGGTGTGATGGTGATACGATACCGGGGTCACTCCCCCAAGCTTGGCAGTTGCCAAGGGGAGTGCCCATACCCATATGATTATGTCTCCTTCTTTGGCGATGGTGATGAGGAAGTTGAAAGTAGTGATGCTGGATCATCATATATCGAGCGTAGGAGATCCTCCATCTTGCGGATAATACCTTTGAGTGCAGCTATATACTCCTTCAACAAAATATTTTCACGTGTGAGATACTTGTTTTGAATTCGAGCTAACTCAATCATCTTGAAAGCTTCAATCTCAGTTGAAGTAAAGAGGTTGGGAAGAGGTTGATGGATGTCTTTTTCTCCCAGTGCTGGAGCCTGATCTTCCACCTCCTTCATGGTCCTCTTCTCCTTGTTGGTCTCCTCGGGTCCTTCCCTCTTCAGATCTATCTTCATTAGCCAAGCATCATTGCCTTCATTGTTGGAGGAAGGAGACGACATGGTTCCTGGCTTCGTCAACCCTAATAGAAAACAGCTCGAAACAAGAACAAAGGATTTTTGCATGATATAGAGGTCAAAACCTTCGGGAGTATATATAATGAATTTTTACCGACCAAAAGGAGCAACATACAAGAAATCGGAGTCCGGGAGGCACACGAACTGCCCACGAGGCAGGGGCGCACGCCCAGGGAAGGGGGGCGCGCCCTCCACACTCGTGGAAGGCTCGTGTCTCTTCCGGACTGCCACTTATTTTTCTATTTTTCTAAATATTCCAAAACGGTGAAAAATTGCCTTTAGAACTGTTTTGGAGTCGGTTTACTTACCGTATCACATACCTATTCCTTTTCGGAGTCTGAATCGTTCTGGAAAGTGTCCCTTATGTATTCCTCCGGGGTTATGGTTTCAATAATATTGGTTTCAACATTTATAGGGTTACCTCAGATATAATTTTTGATTCTTTGACTGTTCACCACCTTCAAATTTGTGCCTTCGAAGTTGTTGATTTGTATGGCACCGGAATGATAGACCTCCTCAATGAGATAAGGTCCTTCCCACTTAGAGAGAAGTTTTCCTGCAAAAAATCTTAAATGAGAGTTGTATAACAAGACATAATCACCTACATTAAACTCATGCTTTTGTATCCTTTTGTCATGCCATCTTTTAACTTTTTCTTTAAATAGCTTGGCATTCTCATAGGCCTGGGTTCTCCATTCATCAAGAGAGCTAATGTCAAATAACCTCTTCTCACCGGCAAGTTTGAAATCATAATTGAGCTCTTTAATAGCCCAATGTGCCTTATGTTCTAGCTCAAGAGGTAAGTGACAAGCTTTTCCATGAACCATTTTATATGGAGACATACCCATAGGATTTTTGTATGCAGTTCTATAGGCCCATAGTGCATCATCAAGTTTCTTAGACCAATTCTTTCTAGACATATTAACTGTCTTTTGCAAAATTAATTTCAACTCTCTATTACTTAGTTCTACTTGACCACTAGTCTGTGGGTGATAAGGGATGCAATTCTATGATTAACATCGTACTTTGCAAGCATTTTACGGAAAGCACCATGAATAAAGTGTGAACCACCATCAGTCATTAGGTATCTAGGGACTCCAAACCTCGGAAATATAACTTCTTTATGCATCTTAATAGAGGTGTTATGATCAACACTACTAGTTGGAATAGCTTCTACCCACTTAGTAACGTAATCAGCAGCAACTGGGATATGTGTGTACCCATTAGAGGCAGGAAACGGTCCCATATAATCAAAGGCCCAAACATCAAATGGTTCAATAACAAGTGAATAATTCATAGGCATTTCTTGACGTCTACTGATATCACCAATTCTTTGACATTCATCACAAGATAAGACAAACTTACGGGCATCGTTGAAGAGAGTAGGCCAATAAAAACCGGATTGCAAAACCT
Organism: Secale cereale; assembly: GCA_902687465.1. Taxonomy (NCBI): domain Eukaryota; kingdom Viridiplantae; phylum Streptophyta; class Magnoliopsida; order Poales; family Poaceae; genus Secale; species Secale cereale. Next base: position 684,439,030 of record LR738713.1, read on the forward strand.
TATGTGCAGTTGTATCTCCAGCATGGTGTCCTCCATAAGCTTCGGAGTGGCACTTGCGTAGGATCTGTTCCTGTTCATGCTCAGGTACACAACGTCTAATAATACCATCTACTCCTTCTTTATAAAGATGTGGGTCATCCCAAAAGTAATGTCTCAAATCATAGAATTATTTTTTCTTTTGTTGGTATGTGAAGTTAGGAGGTATAAACTTAGCTACAATATAATTAGCATAATCAGCATACCATGGTGCAGTATGAGAATTATTTTTATGACATCTAATTGTTCATCGGGAAAGCTATCATCAATGGGTTGTGGGTCATCAAGTATATTCTCTAGCCTAGACAAGTTATCTGTAACGGGGTTCTCAGCTCCTTTTCTATCAATAATATGCAAGTCAAATTCTTGCAGCAAGAGAACCCATCTAATAAGTCTAGGTTTAGCATCTTTCTTTTCCATAAGGTATTTGATAGCAGCATGATCAATGTGAATAGTTACTTTAGAATCAACAATATAAGGTCTAAACTTATCACAAGCAAATACAGCTGCTAAAAATTCTTTCTCCGTAGTAGCATAATTTCTCCGGGCACTGTCTAGAGTTATACTAGCATATTGGATAACATTCAATTTCTTATCAACTCTTTGCCCTAAAACAGCACCTACAGCATAATCACTAGCATCGCACATAATCTCGAAAGGTAAATTCCAGTCAGGAGGCTGGACAATAGGTGCAGAGGTCAATGCTTTCTTAAGTATTTCAAATGCTTCTAGACAATCATCATCAAAGACAAAAGGAATATCTTTTTGTAAGAGATTAGTCAGAGGCCTGGAGATTTTGGAGAAGTCCTTTATGAACCTCCTATAAAACCTGGCATGACAAAGGAAACTTCGTATACCTTTGATGTCCTTGGGGCACAGACTCTTTTCAATAGCATCAACTTTAGCTTTGTCAACTTCAATACTTCTTTCAGAAATTTTATGTCCCAAGACAATGCCTTCATTAACCATAAAGTGGCACTTCTCCCAATTCAATACAAGATTAGTGACTTCACATCTCTGCAAAACTCGATCAAGGTTGCTTAAGAAATCATCAAAATAAGTTCCGTAAACAAAAAATCATCCATGAAAACCTCAACAATCTTTTCAAAAAATTTAGAGAATATAGCCATCATGCATCTTTGAAAGGTAGCAGATGCATTACATAAACCAAAAGGTATACGTCTATAAGCAAAGGTACCGAAAGGACAAGTAAAAGTGGTCTTTTCTTGATCCCCTTTTGACACAGGTATTTGAGAGAAACTAGAATAACCATCTAGAAAGCAAAAATGAGTATGTTTGGATAACCTTTCTAGCATTTGATCAATAAAAGGCAAGGGGTAATGATCGTTCTTAGTAGCTTTATTTAATTTGCGGAAATCAGTTACCATCCTATAACCTGTAACTATTCTTTGCGAGATCAATTCATCCTTATCATTAGGAACAATAGTCATACCTCACTTCTTAGGGACACAATGGACAGGAGTTACCCACTGGCTATCAGCAACTGGATAGATAATACCTGCCTCTAGATGCTTTAGTATTTCCTTCCTTACCACTTCTTTCATCTTAGGGTTTAACCGTCGTTGATAATCAATAACTGGTTTAGCGTTTTCTTCCAATTTTATCTTGTGTTGACATAAGTTGGGACTAATGCCCTTAAGATCATCGAGAGTATATCCAATAGCAGCATGGTGCTTATTCAGAGTTCTCAATAGTTTTTCTTCATCCTGCTCTGAAAGGTTAGCACTAATAATAACAGGATATATCTTATTTTCATCAAGATAAACATACTTAAGATTATCAGGTAAAGGTTTAAGTTCAAACACGGGATCACCCTTGGGTGGAGGAGGATCCCCTAGGATTTCAACAGGCAAGTTGTTTTTCAATACGGGTCCCTGATTAAAGAATATTTCATCTATTTCCCTTCTCTCATTCATATGCATATCATTTTCATGATCTAGCAAATATTGTTCTAAAGGATCATTAGGAGGCACAACAATAGAAGCCAGACCAATAATTTCATCCTTACTAGGTAATTCTTTATCAAGAGGTTGTCTACGGAATTTACCAAAGTTAAAATCATGAGACATATCCCCTAAACCAATAGTAAAAATATCTTTCACGTAGTCTATCTTAGCATTAACGGTATTCAAGAAGGGTCTACCAAATATAATGGGACAAAAGCCATCTTGTGGGGAACCAAGAACAAGAAAATCAGCAGGGTATTTAACTTTCCCAGACAAGACTTCAACATCTCTAACAATCCCAATTGGTGAGATAGTGTCTCTATTAGCAAGCTTAATAGTAACATCTATACCTTCTAGCTCAACGGGTGCAATATCGTGCATAATTTCATCATATAAGGATATAGGTATTACACTCGCACTAGCACCTACATCACATAAACCATGATAGCAATGATCTCCTATTTTAACAGAGATAACAGGCAAGCCTGCAATAGGTCTATGTTTATTCCTAGCATCGGGTTTGGCTATTCTAGCAGATTCCTCTTGGAGGTAAGTAACATGTCCATCTAAATCTTCTACCAAGAGATCTTTAACCATAGCAACACTAGGTTCAACTTTAATTTGCTCAGAGGGTGTAGGTGTTCTAGTATTACTCTTACGAACTACAGTTGAAGCTTTAGCATGATCCTTTATCCTAACAGGGAAAGGTGGTTTCTCAATATAAGCAGTAGGAACAATAGGATCAACATTATAAGTGATAGTGTTTTCTTCAACTTTAACAGGTTCAACTACATTTACTTCAATGGGAGGATGGTATTTAAACCACTTCTCCTTGGGAAGATCAACATGAGTAGCAAATGATTCACAGAAAGAAGCTACTATCTCAGAGTCAAGTCCATATTTAGTGCTAAACTCACGGAAAACATCGGTATCCATAAAAGCTTTAACACAATCAAACATAGGGGTCATACCTAACTCCTTAACTTCGTCGAGATCCCAATCTTCAGAGTTGCGTTTAATTCTTTCCAATAAATCCCATTTGAATTCAATAGTCTTCACAATAAATGAACCAGAACAAGAAGTATCGAGCATGGAGTGATTATTGAGAGAAAGCCGAGCATAAATTTTTTGAATGATCATTTCTCTTGAGAGCTCGTGATTGGGGTATGAATATAACATTGACTTACACCTCCCCCAAGCTTGAGAGATGCTTTCTCCTTCGCGAGGCCAAAAATTATAGATATAATTACTATCACGATGTACCTGGTGCATAGGGTAGAACTTCTGATGAAATTCCAACTTCAGACAATTATAATTCCATGATCCAATATCATCACATAGCCTAAACCATGTCAATGCATCTCCCTTCAAAGATAAAGGGAAGACCTTCTTCTTTATAACATCCTCGGGCATACCCGCAAGCTTAAGTAATCCACAAACTTCATCCACATAGATTAGGTGTAAATCGGGATGCAGTGTTCCGTCTCCTGTAAAGGGATTATCTAGCAGTTTCTCTATCATACCCGAAGGAATTTAAAAGAAAACATTTTCAGTAGGTGCAATGGGTTGAGGAGAAACTCTTTGCTCTTCTGGTCGGGGTGAAGATACCCCGAACAAGCCCCTCAAAGGATTATGAGCCATAGTAACAAGTGACAATAAATTTCAGCACACTATATATTTTTATCCTTACCAATGGCGCTTCACTCCCCGGCAATGGTGCCAGAAAAGAGTCTTGATGACCCACAAGTTTAGGGGATCTATCGTAGTCCTTTCGATAAGTAAGAGTGTCGAACCCAATGAGGAGCAGAAGGAAATGGTAGGCAGTTTTCAGTAAGGTATTGTTTGCAAGCACTGAAATTATAGGTAACAAATAGTTTTGTGATAGGGTAATTGGTAGCAAGTGATAAAAGGCAAAAGTAAATAAGGTGGAGCAAGGTGGCCCACACTACTGAAATCTGGCACTTTGCCATCTGCCATGGCAGATGGCAAAGGCATGGTCGGCGGATGGCAAAGGCTTTGCCATCAGCCAGCAGATGGCAAACAATTTGTCTGAATTTCAGTGGGCAAAGGCTTCTTTGCCATCTGCTGGCTGATGGCAAAGAGCCTGTGCCTTTGCCATCAGCTGGCAGATGGCAAAGCCTCTTAATGGGGTTAGCCCCGTTAGAAGGATAACGGCATACTTTGCCATCAGCCAGCAGATGGCAAAGGCTGCATACTTTGCCATCAGCCAGCTGATGGCAAAGAGCTTTGCCATCAGCTGGCAGATGGCAAAGAAAAAATTTGGACTGGCCTATTTGGGCTCTTTGCCATCTGCCAGCTGATGGCAAAGCTCTTTGCCATCTGCCAGCAGATGGCAAAGTGTATATATTGCCCCATTTAATTTTTTTTTTCTTATATCAATTCATTTTCACAGAAAATCAAACACAAATATATTTATATGACCAATATAGCACATTCAACACATATTACCAATAGTCATGAACACATATATATATCCAACACATGTTACCAATAGTAGCACGTTTCATCCGTACATATACATAGTTTCATCAATATTACACAGTTTCATCCATAGGTAGCAAGTTTCACAAGGTCAAAACAAAAACTAAATACAAGCACTCCATCAACCCAAGCTTCCGTGATCTTAAGCACATCTGTAAAATGGGAAAGAAGAAAGTTAGAAGAAGAAGACTAGAAGAAGAAGATTATTATGATGCAACTAAAATGTGAAGATTATTATGATGCAACTTATATCTGTAAAATAGGTCATTTTGGAGCTAAGTAAGGTCATTATGTCATTTTGGAGGTAGCTAAGCATATGAAGTCATTTAGGAGCTAAAATATGACATTTCTTAAGCATATTATGTCATTTTAGAGCCAGTTAAGCATATTAAGTGATTTTGGAGGAAAAGATGCTAAGTATAGGTCATTTTAGAGCTATCCTAGGTTAAATAGGTCATTTTTAAGCTAGCTAAGCATATTAAGTCCTTTTGGAGGAAAAAATGCTAAGTATAGGTCATTTTAGAGCTATCCTTGGTTAAATAAGTCATTTTGGAGCTAATCATGCTTGATATATCATTTTTGAGCCAGCTAAGCATATTGAGTTATTTAGGAGGAAAAAATGCTAAGTATAGGTCATTTTAGAGCTAGCCTAGGTTAAATAGGTCATTTTGGAGCTAAGTAAGGTTATTATGTCATTTTGAAGCTAGCTAAGCATATGAAGTCATTCAGGACCTAAAATATGTCATTTCTTAAGCATATTATGTCATTTTAGAGTTAGCTAAGCATATTAAGTCATTTTGGAGGAAAAGATACCAAGTATAGGTCATTTTAGAGCTATCCTAGGTTAAATAGGTCATTTTTAAGCTAGCTGAGCATATTAAGTCATTTTGGAGGAAAAAATGCTAAGTATAGGTCATTTTAGAGCTATCCTAAGTTAAATAGGTCATTTTGGAGCTAATTAAGCTTATTATGTAATTATTATTGAGCTAGCTAAGCATATTGAGTCATTTAGGAGAAAAAAATGCTAAGTATAGGTCATTTTAGAGCTAGCCTAGGTTAAATATGTCATTTTAGAGCTAAGTAAGGTTATTATGTCATTTTGAAGCTAGCTAAGCATGTGAAGTCATTTAGGAGCTAAACTATGTCATTTCTTAAGCATATTAAGTCATTTTGGAGGAAAAGATCCTAAGTATATGTCATTTTAGAGCAATCCTAGGTTAAATAGGTCATTTTTAAGCTAGCTAAGCATATTAAGTCATTTGGGAGGGAAAAAATGCTAAGTATAGGTCATTTTAGAGCTATCCTAGGTTAAATAGGTCATTTTGGAGCTAATTAACCTTATTATGTAATTTTTAAGCTAGCTAAGCATATTAAGTCATTTTGGAGGAAAAAAATGCTAAGTATAGGTAATTTTAGAGCTATCCTAGGTTAAATATGTCATTTTGGAGCTAATTAAGCTTATTATGTCATTTTTGAGCTAGCTAAGCATATCGAGTCATTTTGGAGGAAAAAAATGCTAAGTATATGATTATGTCGCTAGTATCCTTATGGCAGAGAACCCGGGCCGACATGACTAGTCATAGAACCAAGGTGGCACAAACGTACAGGGACAGGCATACATGACCCAGCAATGCACGTGTCGGTCATCAGCGAGTGCAACCAAGTCGTAGCAAGCTACAAGGACTTCGGTGATACACCGCGTGACATTTCCCCATAGGGACAGACACAGGAGCAAAGAAGGACACATGCCGGTCAATCCATGTGTTCCGGAGCAGTAGCGAACTACCATGGCTCAGTGGAAGCACTAGGAGGCATTTCCCTGTATGGAAGGCTACCAAAGGCACACGACTAGATGTCGAATCCCACAAATACAATGCATTCAAACATACACACATTATACACGATATGTGTAGATACAACATGGCATCACAACAAAACCCTATTAAGCAAAACACTTGGGAAACTTACCGTCATCACGGAGGTGTAGGTGTAGGTGTAGGTGTAGGACCGGTCGCGCCAATGGCAGACGGAGAAGGATCGATCGATGCTTGTCGGGAGTTACGCTGCACCAAAGATTATTTCCAATGTATCATTAGCATGATGCAACTCAAATGTGAAGACTAGTAACTAATGGCCGTTCAAATGAAACTCACCGTGCCCGCCAGAGCAATGACTGGCATCGACGGAGGGGTCTGGCCGTTCTTCTCGCACATGGACTGCACATTTGGTTTTGACGAGTCAGTCATATTAATTAGTTACTAATGAAAGGAACATTGTGTGCATGATTTAGCTAATATGCAGAAGAAACTTACCACGAAGAGATCGTACATGGCCCGGTTAGCCGAGTCGTTCCGGTTCCTCTCCTCCTCCAACAGCCTAGCTGTCCTCTCCTCATTCTCCCTCTCCCTCTCCGTCGCCTGCCGGTCCCTCTCCGCCAACTGCCGGTCCCTCTCCTCAAAAGCAGACTGGGTCTTCGCTCTCTCTGCCTCAATAGCAGCCTGCAACACCACTCGTTAGCATTGTAATCATCGATGGTCGCAAACACAATGTAATGGAGGAAAGGCTACTGAGTCCATATAACAAACCTGGAATTCGATTTCCACTGGTCGTAAACGAGACGGTATCTCAGGATCAGAGCTGGTCTGGCGCTTCTTGATCTGCGGGAGAGTGCTACTACAACGTATCAGTCCATTACCCATGGCTAATGAGCCATGGGACCTCCCGCCACCAGATATCATCACCAGCTCTGGATCAAAAGGCCGGCTCGGGTTAAAGTCCAGCCCTTTCCTCTCCTTCCCCTGCTTAACGTACTGCACCATCTTGTGGTGGGAGGCCACGTTGCTGAAATTATTTGCATTTTCGAGGTCAGACTCAGAGAATGCCTTGGCCTTCTTGTACGGTGCCATATTGGACATGCCATAGAGGTCGAACAGCTCTGGCACTCGAGCCTTGTTGAATTTTGACTAAAAGAGAGGAACAGAGTATTAGTTAAGGACTCAAGCTAGCACAAAGAATGAATTTGCATGAATCATGAAGCAAACCACACATACCCAGTTATTCCCGTACCCATATAGGTTGACGCTGCCTAGATGGTGTGGCACGCCTTTCATTTTGAGACGCTTCTCCTTTGCAATGTTGTGGGCGACGCGCCATTGGGGAGAGCACCACTCATCCACCAACGCCTCCCAGCAGTCCATCTTGTCCGCACACCATCTCGGGGGCACCTAAGTTAAGCAAGAGAAATTTGAGCGCTACGCCTACGAATCAAATTAAGGAAACTAAGTACAAGGCCTTAAGAATAGGTAATTACCTTCATGTACTTCTCCTTACTCAGATACTTGTTCCGGCACTTCTCTTTTCTCCTCCTAATACCTGTCTGTGCTAAGTAGTCTCGAACAGCCTGTGTCCGAGCCTCGTGCCGAAAGTTTCCAAGTAGGCGCCTGCACTCGGCGTCGATAACCCGAGCCGCGACCTCCTCCTGTCCCTCAGCACACCTGTAGAAGGTCTGCAATCAAACAAGAAAACACGGATTAGAAGGTCCGCAATCAAACAAGAAAACACATGTAGAAGGTATGCAATCAAAGAAGAAAACACAACGTAAATGGCAAAGGAGAAATTACCCAAAATGTGGCGATCACAATGTCGGCCACCGTGGCGCACTCGACATCGCCGACCCTATGCTCCGGCGGGGCCGGGGCAGCCAAGTAGTGCTCCCAGGTCATTCCTATCTCTGGAACCCTGCCCTCACCGGGCAACGTGACCCACCCCGGAAAGCACTGGCGACAAATCACACCAAGGACAGTGTTGGGCTTGCGGACCCCGTCTGAGTGTGTCCAAGAACTGCAGTATGACAAGGCCAACGCATTAGATATTCGAAGAAACGTCAAGGCAAAAGGTTAAACAAGAGTAAATGCACTTACTTCTCCCCGATAGGCGCAATCAACCACCTCTGGTCGGGGGTCGTCGGGGTGGGCGGGAGCTTTGTACCACCACGCTGGTAGACTTTGCGCCCCTCAACCAACTCACCCTCGCTATAGCTATCAGAACTATAGTCTGCACCCTGAACACGACCATGTGCACTCGACTCCGTCCAGTCCTCCCATGGGCTCGGGTCCGACTCAGCGTGACCCCGTCTGAGCTCCGTAGTCTCGTGGGGCGAAGACTCGGCGGCCCGAGGCTCATCGACGGCCCGAGGCTCGGCGGCTCGAGGCTCGTGGAGTGGAGTCCGAGACGGGTCCACCTCAAATGGCTCGATCTCAGACAGAGCAGTCCTGTGGTCGGGTGACTCAGCTGGTGGTGGCGGCGAGGAAGGCGTAGCAACCTTCCTACCTCTCCCGCCGCCACGTCCACCTCTAGCAGCCTTCTCCTTCTTCTTACCCC
>LR738713.1:684447986-684531343 GCA_902687465.1 Secale cereale
CCCCCCCCCCGACCTCTCCCGGCCGAAGAAGAAGCGACCGTCGCTGGACTCTGCAAACTGAGATCTAGCGCTCTCCGGAGGCTATGGGGGGGAATGGAACTACCCTTCCCACCACGCGCCGAGGTAGGAGCCTCGGAGCGCTCTCGACCCGCGCCCACCATCGGTCAAGACCTGGAATGACAAAGAGTAAACGAAATTAGTACAACATAAAAAAATGAATACCTGACATGAATAATAATATGTATATAAATTCATTTTAGAGGAATAAATGCTAAGTATAGCTCATTTTAGAGCTATCCTAGGTTAAATAGGTCATTTTTGAGCTAATTAAGGTTGTTATGTCATTTTTGACCTAGCTAAGCATATAAATTTATTTTGGAGGAATAAATGCTAAGTATAGCTCATTTTAGAGCTATCCTATGTTAAATAGGTCATATTTGAGCTAGCTAGGTTAAAACTTGAACTAATTAATAATATATATGTATATAATAATAATGGAATACCTGACATGAACTATAATATTAATCTTCATCGTCATCATTAATAAATGCATCATCATCGTCTATATATGCTTCGGGGTCAATAAATGCATCATCATCATCACTATCAGTAATGACGTGCTCATCATCATCATCATCAATAAATTCATCAACATCTGGAAGGCCTCCTGTATGTAATCGGTCAAGCATTGACAGGTCATCCGCTGCAGTAACCTCTTCTTGTTCCGGCTCTTCTTGTTCCTGCTCAGGCTCGGATTCACTGTCGCTGTCTACTTGAATGTTCCGAGGTGAGCGGTTCTTGAAACGTTTTTTGGAAAGACGTGTTTCTTGGAACAATTCTCCTTCATATGTGTCTGGATTAATGTGAGGTTCATAATCCTCTTCATTGGGGGTAGGTGGTCTAACACGTGGCGGCACTTCATAAACGACATCCCAACCTTCGAGATTTGGATTACTTTGGCAGGCCCACGGTAGATAGAAAACTTGGGTTGCCTGTTGAGCCGTAATATAGACATCGGGAACATCCAAATGGGTGCTTTGTTTGATTTCGACTAGCCCTAGATGTTCATGAGTCCTTCTAGTCTCTTTCGGCTGGAACCAATGACATTTGAAGACTACGACATTCGGTGGGTTTGCATCATAGAATAAAAGTTCATAAATTGCTTCAACTCTTCCATAATACTCGGTATCTCCTTCGCCGATAGCAGAGACACAACAATTTGTAGACTTTCGGTCGGCCATAGATAGCTCTTTGCCATAGGTACGAAAGCGATACCCGTTGATGTCGTATTTGTCAAATGAATGGACCTTATAGTCAAAACCATTAGCGACTTGTCTCAATTTGGTGTCCATAGACTCTGAACTAGCCTACAAGTTTAATACGAAAGGATTGTTGCATTAGCCAGAAATTAGAAGAAGAAATGAAATGGTCTAATGGAAATTACCGTTTGTTTGAACCAAGAGATGAAACCGGGATAGCCGCCTCCATGCATTGCCAGAAGTTCTAATGGTCTAATGGAATTTGGCGACGTATCGACTGTATCAAATATCCGGGAATAAGAGCAGTTCAAATGAAGTAGAGGTTGCGAAACAATGTACCGAGAACTTACTCGATGTACGGCCGCACTTCTGTTAGATTGTTCAAGATATACAACATAATGGTCCACCATTCCTCGTTATCCAACGATAAGGGAGTATAAGCACTGGCTGGTGCAAGCTTCCCTTTGAATAGGCTGAGGTTGGATTCACCCTTTTTAGGGTCGCCAACATTGTACCGAGGCTTCGGATTATGCAAATGACGATTTTTGGCTTTGTAGTGTGTTGTCACGAAGTTTGCCGCCTCCTCAGTAATGAATGCCTCGGCCATCGATGCTTCAATTCGACGTTTATTTTTACATTTTGCTCGAAGCGTCTTCTGCATCCTCTCAGTTGCGTAGCACCAACGGTTCTGCATGGGCCCCCCCAATCGTGCCTCGGTTGGGAGGTGCAAAATCAAATGCTGCATTGGATTAAAGAAGCCAGGTGGAAAGATCTTCTCCCACTTGCAGATCAACTCCGGCGCCAACTCTTCCATTTCTTCTAGCAAGCCAGGCGATAATTCTTTCGCGCATAGAACACGGAAGAAATAGCTCAGCTCTGCCAGTACTAGCCATTCATCCTCAGGGATAAAGCCACGCAACATCACCGGCATTACCCGCTCAAGCCATATGTGCCAATCATGACTCTTGAGACCAAATATTTTCAATTTTTCAAGGCTCGCTCCCCTCTTTAGATTCGATGCATACCCATCGGGGAACATCAACTCCTTTTTCACCCACAGGAGTATTTCCCTCATAACCGGCCTTCCAAGATTGAACCATGCCTTTGGCTTCGCCCAGTTCTTCTTTCCTTTTGGTTGTTTCATGTTTTGTAGCGGTCTATCACATAGAGCCTCCTGATCGACTCTGGCCTTAGGATTATCCTTCGTTTTCCCCTCTACGCCGAACAATGTACCAAAGAGGGCCTCGCCGACATTCTTTTCAGTGTGCATCACGTCGATGTTGTGTGGGCAAAGGAGGTCTTTGAAGTACGGCAGCTCCCACAAGCATATCTTGTGGGTCCAGGCGTGTTCCGTATTATACCCCTTGAAATACCCTGGACGCTCTGGATCCGGCTCGAGAGCGTTTAACTGATCCAGGGTCTGTTGGCCTGACAACGCAGGTGGTGCGGAGTTTTTGACATCTCTACCTTTGATAAAGTTCTTCTTGTCTTTCCTGAACTTATGGTGAGGATCCAGGAACTGTCTATGCATGTCGAAGCAAGAAAACTTGCGACCCGCCTGCAGCCGACGAAACTCAAGAGCTGCCTTGCATGTGGGGCACGGGAACCTTCATTGCCTAACGCTCTGTAGTTTTGCTAAAGCGGAGAAAAACTGAGAACCTTCTGGACCTCTTCTTTTCAAACCGAGAAACACTCATGCCTTGCTGGTCTTAGAAAGATTGTGCTTGCCAAACGCTCTGTAGTTTTGCTAAAGCGGAGAAAAACTGCAGTTTTTAAAAAATGAGGTATTCATTGCCTAGGCATTACAATATATCTTATTTACATTCATTCTTATGGAGATAACCCATCATCCATGAGGTAATACTGCAGCATCAACATGAGCAGTGGCAGTGCTTTGATGAACTGATACAACAGATAATACACACGAAAAATGAAGTTGGGCAACACAAACCAAAACAAAACCGGCAGCTCTAGAGATGTTAAATGCCATTCAAGGCATACAGGTTTGAGACAGACACATTTAAACGTTGCAGACTAGTGTTTTAAATGGCCTGCACCACATTAACATGGCAGAACGGTCAAGACCATATTTTGCATGTATATTCGCTTGTATCTAATTCCATTTAAGATGCCTAGCCACCAACCCATGTACACGTATTTGCTAAATTAACCTCGCGTATTGTTTGGGTATTCATTCAATCACTATATTAATTGCTAATCTTATAGCATAGATGGACTGCCGAGATTTTATTTACTGCTACCTGTTTGGCTAACGCCAAAAACTGTGTTATTAAAACAAGAGTATTTACAAAACTGTAGTAATTTCTCTGCATAATAAAAAGAGCCTTGAACCTCTTTTTTTTAACAGAGCAAGCCGGGTGTGTTTGGATTGCAACCAATAGCAACCATACCAAAAAATTGGCAAGCCCACAGAAATTGGTAAGCGTTTGGATGGCAACCAAAATTTTGGCTCGCCACACGCGCCCACAACTGACCAGTATGATTCTTGCCAATGAGAGGGCAAGTTGATGGCGCGGAAAAGCTGCGCCAAAAAATTGGCAACTCCCTCGCTCGCTCTCTTCGTGGGACCCGCTTAATTATTGCAGCGATTTACTCTGGAAACGTATTTATTGGTCCGCATATCTCTCAAATTTCCTAATCTTCAGGCGGTATATTACTCCTTTTTTTGCTCAACTAACCAGCAGGTGCACGCAGCAAGAGCAAGATAGGTACTTACCAAACAAATTAGCATCGGTTGTTTAGATCGACTATAATCCGTTGCAAACCTGGTACCTTATTTGTTTATTATTACGGCCCAGAGCAGCCGTAACTCATACAACTAGTCCTGAATATCTGAAATAAAAACTACTTCTGAAACCCTTAAAAAAAACTACTCCTGGAAAATCAGGAATTTTATCTCAAAAAAGATTATTCTTTTGTGTGAGAATGTAACGTACATTTGAGCTTTTGCATGCCAATTTTCGTTTCTTTCAGCATATTGTAGTTGATTAAAAAGGTTATGTGTCACATTTTTTTATCAATTTAAAGACATTATAACTGGGCACTCTAGGCACCCTCTCACGCCCTCATCATTCTGGAACGTCAGATTTCGTGTCCTGATCATTATCGACCGTCTGATGCGCTTTCTCTCTTCGCGTGGGCTGCTCCTGGGCCCTAGGGCCGCTACACCCGAAACAAAATGGGAGTCCTCCCATTCACTATAGGGTTTCCGATCTCACGTATGGGCAATCGTGATATGCGCTGGGAATTTCATCCCGTTCCACTCGACCTCTTGCCTCTCACCCCGTGAAGGTTGCGCCGCCTCGTCTTCGCCTAGCCGCCATCCTACTTCTCATGTCCTTACCAGGGAGCAGCTCCACTCTCAGATCGGTTGAAGCGGTGTACCAGTGAGGACGAACCAGATTTTTTTCCTTTGTGTCGTGCCGCCGCTGGAACCAACCTCGCTTGAGCACCCGGCCGGAGGTATGGCGAGTTCCTCCTCGATCCACCACTCAAAAGCGAGTCGGGACACGACTAGAAGGATGTGTTGTCACCCTCAATCTCTTCTTGTCCGGAGACACTGGTGACCGGTGGCAGAGTGACCACGGCGAGGTTCCGGTCGTCCACGGTGAGATTTCTGTGATTGCTTATGTACCACATTTTTTTCATGGATTTAATTTCGATCTTCAATCCCCCTTTATTAGTTTTTGGTTTGCTGGAATTAAGTTATGCACAAAACTCCTTGTATGTAGAAGATTTCATTGGTGTTCCGTGCGCTGACGAGCGACCAGAGGCAAGCTGGAGAGGGAGGTTCCTTGATGGCAAGACGGGCAATGGCGGCAGCCTATCTTCCTGGTTAAGCCTATCTTCCTGCTGCTTGGTGTGTGTGTGTGTGCGGCTCGCGTGCTGCCGCTGCAGCATGTGTGATGTGTACGCTCATGCATGTGTGGATGCTTCGTGCTAGGTTCATGTGTGCGCCGGATGTGTTTGCATCAAATTTGATGACCATCGTAACCCCAAGTCTGACCTGATGCCTGAAACATGAAGCTACTGCAAGAAGTTCAGTTCATAGGCTTGCAAATGTTCAAAATACTGAATATTCAGAACAAAGCAAAACAGAGAAGGGAAAGAAGGAACGACCAGGATGCAAGCTTATCCTACCACTAAACTGTATGGTTTACAATCTCGCTTACTCGGTGTTAGGATTATTGTAATGTTTGCACCTAGAAAGTATTAACTATATAAACCGTGTATAATAACTGTAAACTCGCGGTCTCTTTGATATAAAGGGCAGCCCAGAGGTCGGAATTTTCAGAACTTGAATGTTGTACACCAGACTGCAAAATTTGCCAAACTCCTAAGCTTTAGGTCAATATATTCTTTTGCTGCAATTTGGCAAAATCTGACCATCCTCTTTAATCATAGTGGAACTTTACTGATTTTAATCACAGTGGAATATATATGTGTTCTAAACTTTGTTATATTTAGTTGGCAGCAAACCAAATGGCAACTTTACTGATTTTGCCAAAAAATTGGTAGGTACAATGGATCTAAACCAAACAAGGATAACTTGCCAAAAAATTACTGTACTGGCATTTGAGCTTTTGTACTAATACAGAGGGGAGGCAAATTTTACCTGGGTTTAAATGAGGCAGGCGACGGGGCGGTGGAGGGCCGGCGACGGGGCGGGGGAGGGCCGGCGACGGGGCGGGGGAAGGCCGGCGACGGGGCGGGGGAGCGATGGCCACGGGGCGTTGGAGCGAGAGCGACGGGGCGGAGTGGCGGGGGAGAGCCGACGACGGGGCGGCCGGCGACGCGGCGGGGAGGGCCGGCGACGCGGCGGGGAGGGCCGGCGACGGGGTGTGGGCGAGCTAAAGCGAGGGCGACGGGGTGGGCGGCTGACGTTCGAGTGCGTTTGGGCGCTGGGCGCCGAAATACTTAGCCAAACCAAAAAACTAGCGTGCGTTTGGCGTCGAAATCGCTCCCCCTGTTGTTTTTTCGCCAACAACATGGGCGTGCGCTGGGCGCCGAAATCGCTCGCCAAAAGATTGGCGACGCCGCTGGGTCTACGCGGTTACTTTTTCTAGGAACTAGTACACGTCACGGTTTAGCTAAAAAAAGAGATTATTATCTTTAAAAAAAGCTAATGAAAAGAGAGTTGTTTGGATATCAATATTTTGCCAAAATTTTGGCAGGTACAATGGCTATGATCCAAACAAATATAGCTTGCCAAAACTTTGGTCATGCCCTCACTTTGGTCATGCCAAAATTTTGGTTGGGCTAATAGAGACACAAACCAAACACACCCGATGTGTTTGGCGCCTGCGCCCGCCCAGCCAAATCGGGGCGCGCCAATAATTTCGTTTTTGCCGCCGCTAGCTCGCCCGGGAGTTGGCGTAAATCTGAACAGCTAGCCAAAAATCCAAACGTGACGATTTTGTTTTGTAGGAAATATGATAGGAAGTGTTTCCCTTTTTTTTACATATGTGGATGGGTGGGGAGAGAGGGAGGGGATAATTAACCCCATAGTTTTTTTTACCTGAAAAAAATAATCCATCTCTTTGCCATCTGCTGGCAGATGGCAAAGAGGTGGGGCTGGTACGCCATTATCCACTTAACGGCAACAGGAGTTGGCTATCTCTTTGCCATCTGCTGGCAGATGGCAAAGATTGTTTGCCATCTGCTGGCAGATGGCAAACAATTGGCTGATGGCAACCATGTTCTTTGCCATCTGTCAGTTCTTTGCCATCCGTTTTTTATAAGCAGATGGCAAAGAAGTTCTTTGCCATCAGCTGGCAGATGGCAAAGAGCTGGCTGATGGCAAAAACCCAGAATCCAGTAGTGCCAATCCTTTGTGTAGCAAAGGTCAAGCCTGAAAAACTCTTATATGAAGGAAAGCGCTCCCGAGGACACATGGGAATTATCGTCAAGCTAGTTTTCATCACGATCATCTGATTCGCGTTCGGTACTTTGATAATTTGGTATGTGGGTGAACCGGTGCTTGTGTGCTGTCCTTACTTGGACAAGCCTCCCACTTATGATTAACCTCTAATACAAGCGTCCGCAACTACAAAAGAAGTATTAAGGCAAACCTAACCATATCATGAAACAAGTGGATCCAAATCAGCCCCTTACGAAGCAACAAATAAACTAGGGTTTAAGCTTCTGTCACTCTAGCAACCCATCATCTACCTATTACTTCCCAATGCTTTCTTCTAGGCCCAAATAATGGTGAAGTGTCATGTAGTCGACGTTCACATGACACCACTAGAGGAGAGACAACATACATCTCATCAAAATATTGAACGAAGACCAAATTCGCATGACTACTTATAGCAAGACTTCTCCCATCTCCCCGGGAACAAAAGTAACTACTCACAAAACATAATATTGTACATGATCAGAGGGGTATTAATATGCATAATGGATATGAACATATGATCTTCCACCAAATAAACCAACTAGCATCAACTACAAGGAGTAATCAACACTACCAGTAACCCACAGGTACCAATCTGAGGTTTGGGTACAAAGATGTAACACCCAAAAAAATTAACCTTGTTTTATTAATTAAAATTTTGCCAGGAAATTAAAATTTTCATTTGCTGGATTTTCCTTTTGATTTCAGGACCATTCTTTTCCCTTTTTATGGACTTTTTACCACTAGTGAAAGCTTTCCAATTAATGTTAGACTCTCATATTCACTCATTAAAACTTTTCTTATATCAGTGGAATTAATTATGTAAATATCTCCCTAATCTTCTTCTCTCTAAAAATGGTTTCCCTTAGTTTTAGGGCCCCATTTGAGCTGCAACCACTTGATAAGTTTATTTAATACTTTCACCAAAAATTGGAGATGTCATGTGATGTTGTTAGATCACTTTTGTGCAAGAATATATTTCATTCTTTTAATATTTTGAGCTCCACACCAAGATTTCGGGCCAGTTCTTTTGGTAGCTTTTTTGGGCTTCTAGAATAAGTTGCCCCCTACCCAGCTTATTCTAGAAGCCCAACCAAATTTATTTATTTAGAAGCCTACTAGTCAAGTCTTAATTAGTAGGCTTCTAAATAAATAAATTTGGTTGGGCTTCTAGAATAATCTGGGTAGGGGTAGCTTATTTCAGCTTATTCTAGAAGCCAACAAAAGAACTGGCCCTTCAAATCTGGTCCAGTGGGCAATTTTGCACTACAACCCCTTTAAATATTTCTTTAAAGCTTCCACCAAAATTATGGGATGTTCACAGGAGTATATTATTCAACTTTATGCAAAAACCCAAAGTTGCCCATTGAAAAATTTGAGTGAATCAACCTCATTTTCATTCTGGTCCAGCATGGTGATTTGTACACCAACCACCATTTAACTTTCCCTTCTAGCTATGATTCCTTTTCCTACTTATAGCACATCCTGCAAAAACCTTAAGTCCAGGAGAGTGGACTCATTGGAAGATTTTAAGTGCATGCATTAGTGCCATTTTCTTTCTGCCCAGAATCAGTTTTCTCACAAGCTTGAACTGACAAGTTTTTTGCTTTTAGCAAACTACCATTGCCACCCTCTGTATCACCTAGAGAGACCCCAATCTGGAAGATTTGGCCACCCCAAGAGTTGCCTAGTTGTCTCTAGCATTTTGTCAAACACCTGTTGTGCATGGCCAGTTTTGGCATGATCTTTGCTTCCCACTGTGACCTTGCCCCTCCATGCATACTGGCATGTCCACTAAACTCCCTAAAGCATCTGGCCTAGACCTGCTAATTTCCAGCTTCACCCAAGCTCTGTGGCATGCCTTGGCATTTCGTCAAACAGCTCACATGCGTGCTCTGGGCGCGCCCAGAGCGCACGTTTTGCACGCGCGCGCACCAAGCCGCCGCGTCCCTCTGCCGACACCCCGCGTCCGTTCTGGCCGCTCCCCTCGCACAGCCAGCACACCCGCCCCCTCCCTCGCTGCAGAGACGCCACTAGAGCTCCACAGAGCTCCACAGTGCTGCCCGTTCTGGGTGCCGGGAAGAGTTCTCCTGGTGCTCCCGATCTTGGAAGCGCGGCGGCGGCGGAACAGAGATGAGATCGCGAAAAAGGGTTCCCGTCTCGAGGGTTTCGGGACACGATATAAATATATGCCAAAGGGGGGCATCAGCGGAGCCTCGGGGGGCCCAGGCGCCCCCCCGGCGCGGCCCAGGGGGGGCGCGCCACCAGGGCGCCTGGAGCCCTGGTGGCCCCCCTCCGGCTATGCTTCGGGTGCCTGGTAGCTTCTGGAACGCTGATTTTTTATATAATTTTTCCGGGATTTTTCTGGCAGTTCTCGTAATGAGAAAACCAGAAATACAAAAACAGCCGAAAACAGAAACTGGCACTGGGGTGCACTGAGTTAATAGGTTAGTCCAAATATGATCAAAAGTGTATGGAAGTGTATAAATATCATAGCAATATCACCAAAAGAGGCATGGAGCAAGCAGAAATTATAGATACGTTTTGGACGTATCAGGGATCTATCGCCAGAACGCCCCTACAGGTTCACCGGACGGACAACTTCCTTTGAGCCACAAGCCCTCCAACTAGCTACTCGAGAGGCTATAGTTCAACTCCGGCACTTGTCACCCAGAGTTAACTGTCGCTCATTCTACTAATACCCCAGCCGTGACGGTTATGGTAGGCCATCCCAGGTTGCCAACGGAGATCACGAGACGGATCCTGCATTATTGCATCTAGTGCGCTATGTAAGTGCACTAGCGGAACTGTTCGATCAGATCACCCTGGATCTGATTGCAGCTCGTGGAGAACTGATCCGCAGAGCCCCAGCAAGAAGAGAAGATGAGCCCGACGCCGACAACCCAGTCGTGTTGTTCGGACAACCGATCGAATCCCTGAGGTCTGCCCCAGCCATCGACCAAAATGTTTTGGTGTCCCCAGAAGTGATTCGTCGCCTCCTGGGAACACGCTCCAGCGGGATTGTGGCCAACAACCCCCGCAATGGTCATCATCGCTACCCCGACCCTGCAGTCCCTCAACCCCATCAAGCTAACCCCGATGGTGAAAACCATGGAGAAGCCTCGACGTCCACAAGGCACGCCCGCTTAGATGTAAACGAGGTAGACTAAATCACTCGAGTAGCGCCAAGTCTTAGTATGTCCACGCCCTGTCATTGTGTGATCTTTTATCGCTATATTTCAATGCGGTCTGCTCGTGCGCCCCTATTTTATATATATATATATATAAGTAGCCATGCATAAGTATGTTGGTGTACGATTGCATTTTTAATTCCGAGCATAGCTACCAAAAACCACCCCGACGACACCCACAATAATACGTCACTTTTGCGAGATATGTGTATCTGTAGCACTGACCCCGACCCCACAGAGCAGGACCGACAAACTAGTTGCCCACTCATTGTAGCCGCATTTTACTGCATGAGTAGGATGATTATTTGTGTGATATTGCTTTGTGATAGTAGGAGTATCTCTTTTCATACCAGCCTTTAGCAAATCTCGAGGACGAGATTTTTCTTAAGGGGGGTAGTGTTGTAACACCCCAAAAATTTAACCTTGTTTTATTAATTAAAATTTTGCCAGGAAATTAAAATTTTCATTTGCTGGATTTTCCTTTTGATTTCAGGACCATTCTTTTCCCTTTTTATGGAGTTTTTACCACTAGTGAAAGCTTTACAATTAGTGTTAGACTCTCATATTCACTCATTAAAACTTTTCTTATATCAGTTGAATTAATTATGTAAATGTCTCCCTAATCTTCTTCTCTCTAAAAATGGTTTCCCTTAGTTTTAGGGCCCCATTTGAGCTGCAACCACTTGATAAGTTTATTTAATACTTTCACCAAAAATTGGAGATGTCATGTGATGTTGTTAGATCACTTTTGTGCAAGAATATATTTCATTCTTTTAATATTTTGAGCTCCACACCAAGATTTCAAATCTGGTCCAGTGGGCAATTTTGCACTACAACCCCTTCAAATATTTCTTTAAAGCTTCCACCAAAATTATGGGATGTTCACAGGAGTATATTATTCAACTTTATGCAAAAACCCAGAGTTGCCCTTTGAAAAATTTGAGTGAATCAACCTCATTTTCATTCTGGTCCAGCATGGTGATTTGTACCGCAACCACCATTTAACTTTCCCTTCTAGCTATGATTCCTTTTCCTACTTATAGCACATCCTGCAAAAACCTTATGTCCAGGAGAGTGGACTCATTGGAAGATTTTAAGTGCATGCATTGGTGCCATTTTCTTTATGTCCAGAATCAGTTTTCTCACAAGCTTGAACTGACAAGTTTTTGCTTTTAGCAAACTAACATTGCCACCCTCTGTATCACCTAGAGAGACCCCAATCTGGAAGATTTGGCCACCCCAAGAGTTGCCTAGTTGTATCTAGCATTTTGTTAAACACCTGGTGTGCATGGCCAGTTTTGGCATGATCTTTGCTTTGCACTGTGACCTTGCCCCTCCATGCATACTGGCATGTCCACTAAACTCCCTAAAGCCTCTAGCCTAGACCTGCTAATTTCCAGCTTCACCCAAGCTCTGTGGCATGCCTTGGCATTTCGTCAAACAGCTCACATGCGTGCTCTGGGCGCGCACCGAGCGCACGTTTTGCACGCGTGCGCACTCAGCCACCGCGTCCCTCTGCCGACACCCCGCGCCCGTTCTGGCCGCTCCCCTCGCACAGCCAGCACGCCCGCCTCCTCCCTCGCCGCAGAGACGCCACTGGAGCTCCACAGTGCCGCCGTCAGGTCGGTCGCAGCAGCTAGCGGGCGGACACAGCAGCTCCTGCCCCGGACAGCGCCGCCCCGAGCCACCAGCGCTCGCCACCTGCCCCCTGGAGCAGCTCCAGATCATCCGCAAGCTCGTCCCCTAGCGCACATCGCCGCCACATCGCCCTAGCTACAGAATGTCGTTCGCCGGCGTTCTTATCCACGGCCATCGTCCGAACCGACCCTGATCGCCTATTTAAGGAGCCCCCGAGCACGTCCCGTCCCCCAGGCAGCTTCAAACCATTCTCCTAGCACCCCCGTAGCAGTCAATCGACCAGGGAAGGTCTTCTTCCCCATCTCCGGCGAGTACAGCCGCCACCGCCCTCCGGTGCATTCCGTCGCAACCCGAGCCCCTCCCGTCCATCTAGCGCCACCGTTCGACTCCCCGTGACCCTGCGGAGCCACCCATCACCTCAAACCCGCTCGGGAACTGCCGTAGCACGAAGCCCCAATTCCCCCCGAGGCCACCATTCGCCGCGAAGCTAGTCGTCGGTGACTTCCTCCACCCCCGTCGACCCCTCGACTACCGGGAGGACCGCCCCGGTCTGGCGGATCCATCCCCGCCCTCGGATGCCCTCGAGGAGCCGCCGTTCGCCAGCGTTGATCGCCGGAGCTGCACCTCTGTTCGGCCAGAGGAAGAAGGAGGCGGGGACGAGTGGTCAAACCTGACCAGTGGGGCCCTTGGGCCCTCTGTCAGCGACCCAGCGCCGGTCCACGCGGGCATAAGTGGAGGAATAAAACCCCGAGTACGTTTCCTCTGCTTCGAAGACGTATTCTGCCCGAGTCGTTTTCCTTGTTCTGTTTTATTTTAAAAACAGAATTTGACTAAACTTTGACTAGCTATATCTTTTTAAATATAAATCCAAATGACTTGATTCTTTTTCTGTTGTTTCCCAAATATTGTCTAGTTTATTTTCATATATATTTGAAAATTTTCCAGACAACTTTTTTGTGCTGCTTTGAGTATATGTATTGATTTCGTATTCTTTCAATTAGGATTTTGAAGAGGGAGAAAACTTCCAAAAGTTTTGGAATGCATTTCTTCTCCCCTCTACTTGAAGGCAAGCACTTTTGAACCCTAGTCTAATGCATGTGGTTTTTGTTGATACGATTACAATGATATGAACGCATTCATTTTATTTCATATGTGATGATATGATCCTACCCATGAGGGCATGAGGTAGACCCTCTTGCTGTGAATAACTAATATGCATGGCGGTGATACCCCTCGTATGCCTTCCATGCCTAACGAAAGGAAACCCGTGAAAGTCGCGGTCTTATGTAGACGCGAGCTTGTCACTAGCTCCCCGTCGGGACGGTGGAGTCCGGTATGGCTTGGTGAGGCATGACGGGTGGTGACTCCGACTGTTGTTGTGGAATATATCGGTTATGCTATGCATACATGTGATGCTTAAACCTCCTGAGTCAACCGTAGATCAAGTCTTGTTCTAGTAACCCCCATACTCATTTCGTACTACCACTTGTCCCTGTCGCGGGTAGGGCACGGTTCAGGAAGTGTCAACCCCTGTCCTAGCACACACCATACAGAGAGGCCATGGTGGAAGATACCAGCTGCATCCGATAGGCATGCCACCTGGTCCGGGAGCATGGGTGTTTCCGGTTGGGACCGAGAGGGGGACACCCCTTAGAGCGCGCGATAGAAATTTGATCCCATGCTACGCGAGGTTGTAGCCTCCCCACTCAGAATTTGCTTAACTGGTGTCGTGGGTGATTCCAGACACAAGTAAAGTTAAGCTGGTGTGTGCAAGTCAGGCGTGTTTTCGACTAAAAGACCATAGACGGTATTAGTTCCGTTGGACTAAAGAAAATCGTTACTCGTGGGTAAAGAGTACACCCTCTGCAGAGATATTAAACCTATTCGAATAGCTGTGTTCATGGTTAAGGACTACGGTCTGGGATGGGTCAAGTGTCGGTCTTCGGAGGAGAAACTACTAAACCAGAACATTGACTATGACCTGTAACATATGGTGATTATGATTATTATTGTGGACTAACCATTTGCATTATTTGAATTAATGAGTATCCCTGGGACGGTTCTACCTCCTGGATATTCACTGCTTGTTATTCCTTTTATAAGCCCTTTATGTGGTGTCGCTTAGACGCCCGACTGTGGCATGTTTGCTATTTCTTTTATTTATACGCCCTTTATGTGATGTCGCTCAGATGCCCGACTGTGGCATGCTTGCTATTTATTTTATTGTCGCTCCATGTTTTCATATTCAAATTTCCATAGATAACCTGCATGCATCATGGATTTATCTTTTAGTAGCTAACAATATGATCATCGATTAAATTTCTGAGTATGATTATTTTCTGTTACATTGTACCCGTATTCATAATGTTTGCGAGTACATTCAAAGTACTCACTGGCTTGTCCCTGGCTATTGTCTTGGGCAGATTTCTTGCGTGGAAAGGAACGATGCGATGACAGCCCCGGAACCTACGCAAATGTAGATAGCAGCCTCGCGAAGATAGGAGTTATCCTGGTCAGCTGTTCCCGTGGGAAATGGAGTCCCATAGTCACCGATGAAGCACAAACCACTTGCGCCATCAGCCACTAGAAACCTTGTGTTGTAATCACAGGCCAGAATGGTCTTGTACTACATATCTTGTATTTTGCTTGGAGTTTCTGTAACAAGTTGGTGCCTCATCAGCTAACAATAATCCTGGGGCTGGTGAGCACAAGGGCCGCTTTTGGGAAATTAATATCCCGAAAATCCGGTCTTGACAAACTTGGTAACAGAGCCAGGCTGACCATTGGCTAATCCTATCTTAGCCAGGTCAAAAACCTAGGTAAACCAACCCACCAGACCTTAACCGAACCCCGGCCAAGCTTCTCCTGTAAGATAGCCACACAGTGACCGACACCTAAATTGTCTCATTTGCAAACGTGCGAAGGAAAACTCCGTCCCCTTGTTCATATAAAAAGGGCACGCTAGCCTCAACCCAGCACAGCACAGCCTCTACCCCAAACCAAGCCAAGATGCCTGGACCCATTGTTCACAATGAAACCACAGCAACCAACCTTGGAGGTTTTGTGACCGTGCTAGCAAACCTCACCCGCCGTGCCTTTGCATTAGAAGAACCCCCAAGATATGTTGTGTACCAAGAGAGCCATCAATTCTGGCCCACCGTGCACGTCTATGGTAGGGGTCTATCGCCAGAACGCCCCTACAGGTTCACCGGACGGACAACTTCCTTTGAGCCACAAGCCCTCCAACTAGCTGCTCGAGAGGCTATAGTTCAACTCCGGCACTTGTCACCCAGAGTTAACTGTCGCTCATTCTACTACTACCCCAACCGTGACGGGTATGGTAGGCCATCCCAGGTTGCCAACGAAGATCACGAGATGGATCCTGCATTATTGAATCTGGTGCGCTATGTAAGTGCACTAGCGGAACTGTTCGATGAGATCACCCTGGATCTGATTGCAGCTCGTGGAGAACTGATCCGCAGAGCCCTAGCAAGAAGAGAAGATGAGCCCGACGCCGACAACCCAGTCGTGCTGTTCGGACAACCGATCGAATCCCTGAGGTCTGCCCCAGCCATCGACCAAAATGTTTTGGTGTCCCCAGAAGTAATTAGTCGCCTCCCAGGAACACGCTCCAGCGGGATTGTGGCCAACAACCCCCGCAATGGTCATCATCGCTACCCCGACCCTGCAGTCCCTCAACCCCATCAAGCTAACCCCGATGGTGAAAACCGTGGAGAAGCCTCGACGTCCACAAGGCACGGCCGCTTAGATGTAAACGAGGTAGACTAAATCACTCGAGTAGCACCGAGTCTTAGTATGTCCACGCCCTGTCATTGTGTGATATTGTATCGCTATATTTCAATGCGGTCTACTCGTGCGCCCCTATTATATATATATAAGTAGCCATGCATAAGTATGTTGGTGTACGATTGCATTTTCAATTCCGAGCGTAGCTACCAAAAACCACCCCGACGACACCCACAATAATACGTCACTTTTGCGAGATATGTGTATCTATAGCACTGACCTCGACCCCACAGAGCAGGACCGGCAAACTAGTTGCCCACTCACTGTAGCCGCATTTTACTGGATGAGTAGGATGATTATTTGTGTGATATTGCTTTGTGATAGTAGGAGTATTTCTTTTCATAACAGCCTTTAGCAAATCTCGAGGACGAGATTTTTCTTAAGGGGGGTAGTGTTGTAAAACCCCAAAAATTTAACCTTGTTTTATTAATTAAAATTTTGCCAGGAAATTAAAATTTTCATTTGCTGGATTTTCCTTTTGATTTCAGGACCATTATTTTCCCTTTTTATGGAGTTTTTACCACTAGTGAAAACTTTCCAATTAATGTTAGACTCTCATATTCACTCATCAAAACTTTTCTTATATCAGTGGAATTAATTATGTAAATGTCTCCCTAATCTTCTTCTCTCTAAAAATGGTTTCCCTTAGTTTTAGGGCCCCATTTGAGCTGCAGCCACTTGTTAAGTTTATTTAATACTTTCACAAAAATTGGAGATGTCATGTGATGTTGTTAGATCACTTTTGTGCAAGAATATATTACATTTTTTTAATATTTTTAGCTCCACACCAAGATTTCAAATCTGGTCTAGTGGGCAATTTTGCACTACAACCCCTTTAAATATTTATTTAAAGCTTCCACCAAAATTATGGGATGTTCACAAGAGTATATTATTCAACTTTATGCAAAAACCCAGAGTTGCCCTTTGAAAAATTTGAGTGAATCAACCTCATTTTCATCCTGGTCCAGCATGGTGATTTGTACAGCAACCACCATTTAACTTTCCCTTCTAGCTATGATTCCTTTTCCTAGTTATAGCACATCCTGCAAAAACCTTAAGTCCAGGAGAGTGGACTCATTGGAAGATTTTAAGTGCATGCATTGGTGCCATTTTCTTTCTGTCGAGAATCAGTTTTCTCACAAGCTTGAACTGAGAAGTTTTTGCTTTTAGCAAACTAACATTGACACCCTCTGTATCACCTAGAGAGACCCCAATCTGGAAGATTTGGCCACTCCAAGAGTTGCCTAGTTGTATCTAGCATTTTGTCAAACACCTGGTGTGCATCGCCAGTTTTGGCATGATCTTTGCTTTTCACTGTGACCTTGCCCCTCCATGCATACTGGCATGTCCACTAAACTCCCTAAAGCCTCTGGCCTAGACCTGCTTATTTCCAGCTTCACCCAAGCTCTGTGGCATGCCTTGGCATTTCGTCAAACAGCTCACATGCGTGCTCTGGGCGCTCCCAGAGCGCACTTTTTGCACGCGCGCGCACCGAGCCGCCGCATCCCTCTGCCAACACCCCGCGCCCGTTCTGGCTGCTCCCCTCGCACAGCCAGCATGCCCGCCCCCTCCCTCGCCGCAGAGACGCCACTGGAGCTCCACAGTGCCGCCGTCAGGTCGGCCGCAGCAGCTAGCGGGCGGCCACAGCAGCTCCTGCCCCGGACAGCGCCGCCCGAGCCACCAGCACTCGCCACCTGCCTCCTGGAGCAGCTCCAGATCATCCGCAAGCTCGTCCCCTAGCGCACATCGCCGCCACGTCGCCCTAGCTAGAGAATGTCGTTCGTCGGCGTTCTTATCCACGGCCATTGTCGGAACCGACCCTGATCGCCTATTTAAGGAGCCCGCGAGCACGTCCCGTCCCCCAGGCAGCTTCAAACCATTCTCCTTGTACCCCCGTAGCAGTCAATCGACCAGGGAAGGTCTTCTTCCCCATCTCCGGTGAGTACAGCCGCCGCCGCCCTCCGGTGCATTCCATCGCAACCCGAGCCCCTCCCGTCCATCTAGCGCCACCGTTCGACTCCCCATGACCCTGCGGAGCCACCCATCACCTCAAACCCGCTCGGGAACCGCCGTAGCACGAGGCCCCAATTCCCCCCGAGGCCACCGTCCGCCGCGAAGCTCATCGCCGGTGACTTCCTCCACCCCCGTCGACCCCTCGACCACCGGGAGGACCGCCCCGGTCTGGCGGATCCATCCCTGCCCTCGGATGCCCTCGAGGAGCCGCCGTTCGCCGGCGTTGATGCCGAAGCCGCACCTCTGTTCGGCCAGAGGAAGAAGGAGGCGGGGGCGACTGGTCAAACCTGACCAGTGGGGCCCCTGGGCCCTCTGTCAGCGACCCAGCGCCGGTCCACGCGGGCATAAGTGGAGGCGCAAAACCCTGAGTACGTTTCCTCTGCTTCGAAGACATATTCTGCCCGAATCGTTTTCCTTTTTCTGTTTTATTTTAATAACAAAATTTGACTAAACTTAGACTGGCTATATCTTTTTAAATATAAATCCAAATGACTTGATTCTTTTTCTGTTGTTTCCCAAATATTGTCTAGTTTATTTTCATATTTATTTGAAAATTTTCCAGACAACTTTTTTTGTGCTGCTTTGAGTCTATGTATTGATTTCGTATTCTTTCAATTAGGATTTTGAAGAGGGAGAAAACTTCCAAAAGTTTTGGAATGCATTTCTCCTCCCCTCTACTTGAAGGCAAGCACTTTTGAACCCTAGTTTAATGCATGTGGTTGTTGTTGATACGATTACAACGATATGAACGCATTCATTTTATTTCATATGTGATGATATGATCCTACCCATGAGGGCATGAGGTAGACCCTCTTGCTGTGAATAACTAATATGCATGGCGGTGATCCCCTCGTATGCCTTCCGTGCCTAACGGAAGGAAAGCCGTGAAAGTCGCGGTCTTGTGTAGACGCGAGCTTGTCACTAGCTCCCCGTCGGGACGGTGGAGTCCGGCATGGCTTGGTGAGGCATGACGGGTGGTGACTCCGACTTTTGTTGTGGAATATATCGGTTATGCTATGCATACATGTGATGCTTAAACCTCCTGAGTCGACCGTAGATCGATTCTTGTTCTAGTAACCCCCATACTCGTTTCGTACTACCACTTGTCCTTGCCGTGGGTAGGGCACGGTTCAGTAAGTGTCCACCCCTGTCCTAGCACACACCGTACAGAGAGGCCATGGTGGAAGATACCGGCTGCATCCGGTAGGCATGCCACCTGGTCCGGGGGCATGGGTGTTTCCGGTTGGGACCGAGAGGGGGGCACCCCTTAGAGCGTGAGATAGAAATTTGATCCCATGCTACGCGAGGTTGTAGCCTCCCCACTCAGAGTTTGCTTAACATGTGTCGTGGGTGATTCCAGACACAAGTAAAGTTAAGCTGGTGTGTGCAAGTCGGGCGTGTTTTCGACTAAAAGACCGTAGACGGTATTAGTTCCGATGGACTAAAGAAAACCGTTACTCGTGGGTAAACAGTACACCCTCTGCAGAGATATTAAACCTATTCGAATAGCCGTGTACATGGTTAAGGACTACAGTCTAGGATGGGTCGAGTGTCGGTCTTAGTGTCGGTCTTCGGAGGAGAAACTACTAAACCAGAACATTGATTATGACCTGTAACATATGGTGATTATGATTATTATTGTGGACTGACCATTTGCATTATTTGAATTAATGAGTATCCCTGGGACGGTTCTACCTCCTGGATATTCACTGCTTGTTATTCCTTTTATAAGCCCTTTATGTGGTGTCGCTCAGACGCCCGACTGTGGCATGTTTGCTATTTCTTTTATTTATACGCCCTTTATGTGATGTCGCTCAGACGCCCGACAGTGGCATGCTTGCTATTTATTTTATTGTCGCTCCATGTTTGCATATTCAAATTTCCATAGATAACCTACATGCATCATGGATTTATCTTTTAGTAGCTAACAATATGATCATCGGTTAAATTTCTGAGTATGATTATTTTCTGTTACATTGTACCCGTATTCATAATGTTTGCGAGTACATTCAAAGTACTCACTGGCTTGTCCCTGGCTATTGTCTTGGCCAGATTTCTTGCGTGGAAAGGAACGATGCGATGACAGCCCCAGAACCTACGCAAATGGAGATAGCAGCCTCGTGAAGATAGGAGTTAGCCTGGTCAGCTGTTCCTGTGGGAAATGGAGTCCCATAGTCACCGATAAACCACAAACCGCTTCCGCCATCAGCCACTAGAAACCTTGTGTTGTACTCACAGGCCAGAATGGTCTTGTACTACATATCTTGTATTTTGCTTGGAGTTTCTGAAACAAGTTGGTGCCTCATCAGCTAACAGTAATCCTAGGGCTGGTGAGCACAAGGGCCGCTTTTGGGAAATTAATATCCCGAAAATCCGGTCCTGACAAACTTGGTATCAGAGCCAGGCTGACCATTGGCTAATCCTATCTTAGCCAGGTCAAAAACCTAGGTAAACCAACCCACCAGACCTTAACTGAACCCCAGCCAAGCTTCTCGTGTAAGATAGCCACACAGTGACCGACACATAATTGTATCATTTGCAAACGTGCGAAGGAAGACTCCGTCCCCTTTTTCCTATAAAAAGGGCACGCTAGCCTCAACCCAGCACAGCACAGCCTCTACCCCAAACCAAGCCAAGATGCCTGGACCCATTGTTCACAATGAAACCACAGCAACCAACCTTGGAGGTTGTGTGACCATGCTAGCAAACCTCACCCACCGTGCCTTTGCATTAGAAGAACCCCCAGAATATGTTGTGTACCAAGAGAGACGTCAATTCAGGGCCACCGTGCACGTCTATGGTAAGGGTCGATCGCCAGAACGCCCCTACAGGTTCACCGGACGGACAACTTCCTTTGAGCCACAAGCCCTCCAACTTGCTGCTCGAGAGGCTATAGTTCAACTCTGGCACTTGTCACCCAGAGTTAACTGTCGCTCATTCTACTACTACCCCAGCCGTGACGGGTATGGTAGGCCATCCCAGGTTGCCAACGAAGATCACGAGACAGATCCTGCATTATTGCAACTGGTGCGCTATGTAAGTGCACCAGAGGAACTGTTCGATCAGATCACCCTGGATCTGATTGCAGCTCGTGGAGAACTGATCCGCAGAGCCCCAGCAAGAAGAGAAGATGAGCCCGACGCCGACAACCCAGTCGTGCTGTTCGGACAACCGATCGAATCCCTGAGGTCGGCCCCAACCATCGAACAAAATGTTTTGGTGTCCCTAGAAGTGATTCGTCGCCTCCTGGGAACACGCTCTAGCAGGATTGTGGCCTCATCAGCTAACAGTAATCCTGGGGCTGGTGAGCACAAGGGCCGCTTTTGGGAAATTAATATCTCGAAAATCCGGTCCTGACAAAAGGTTGGATACAAGAGATGAGCTAGGGTTTGAGAGGAGATGGTGCTGGTGAAGATGTTGATGAAGATAGCCCTCCCCAAGATTGGAGAGTTGTTGGTGATGATGGCGGTGACGATTTCCCCCTCCCGGAGGGAAGTATCCCGGACAGAACAGCTCTGCCGGAGCCCTAGCTTGGTTTCCGCAAAGGTTCCGCCTCGAGACGGCGACGTCTGGTCCCTAAAGCCTCCTTTTTATTTTTTCCAGGTCAAAACAGCTCATATAGGAGAAGATGGGCATCGGGGGGGCCACGGGGCAGGGGGGCGCGCACAGAGAGGGGGGGGCGCCCCCCCCCCCCCCCTCGTGGACAGCTGGTGGCCCCCCTGGTGATCTTCTTTCACCAGATATTTTTTATATTTTCTGAAACGGTGTCCTGTGGAGTTTCGGGGCTTTTTGAGTTATGCAGAATAGGTTTCCAGAGTTTGCCTCTTTTCCAGCTCAGAATTCCAGCTGTCGGTATTCTCCCTCTTCATGTAAACCTTGTAAAATAAGAGAGAAAAGGCATCAGTATTGTGACATAACGTGTAATAACAACCCATAATGCAATAAATATCAACATATAAGCATGATGCAAAATGGACGTGTCACTGTGCCGCGTCACCATTTCCTCTTCGAGGGAATACAACGCAAGCTCGAGAAGTAGCAAGAATAATTTCTGGCGCCGTTGCCGGGGAGGCTTACGCAAAAGTCATATACCAAGTACCTATCACAAACCCTTATCCTTCGCATTACATTTATTTGCCTCTCATTTTCCTCTCCCCCACTTCACCCTTGCCGTTTTATTCGCCCTTCCTTTTCTGTGTGTTTACCATTCGCTTGCTTCTTATTTGCTTGTGTGTTGGATTGCTTGCTTGTCACTATGGCTCACCCTATCAATGTTGACCCTCACCTTAAGAGGTTATAGGTGATTGAAAACAATGTTTGACATTTTATGTCCGTGCAATTTGAGCACAATGATTTCTTCAGAAACGAGCTTTAAGAACAGAAAAGCTTTATGGAGTACATGAATAAAGAGCTTGATGATATGTCTAAGGAATTTTATGGTTTGAAATCTCAGTTTTCTCATCTTGAGAACTTAATAGCCCAAATTTCGGACAAGTAATCCACCTTAGTTAATAAGATGGCTGCTAACCGGAAGAATTTGAAAATAAAGATGAAGATCTGAAAGTTATTGACGTGTCTCCTATTAGATCCTTGTTTTCTAGTATGAATCTTGATAAAGATGGGACTGGAGATGAGTCTAGTTTAGTCGAAAGGCGTCCCAATGATTCGGAGTTTTTAGATCTTGATGCTAAAATTGTTAAAAGTGGGATTGAAGAGATTAAAACTTTGCATAGTGATGAACCCATTATTTTGGATTTCAAGGGATTCAATTATGATAATTGCTCTTTAATAGATTGTATTTCCTTGTTGCAATCCGTACTAAATTCTCCCTATGCTTATAGCCAAAATAAAGATTTTACTAGACACATAGTTGATGCTTTGATGCAATCTTATGAAGAAAAACTTGAATTAGAAGTTTCTATCCCTAGAACGCTTTATGATGAGTGGGAACCTACTATTAAAATTAAAATTAAAGATCATGAATGCTTTGCTTTGTGTGATTTGGGTGCAAGTGTTTCTACAATTCCAAAAACTTTGTGTGATTTGTTAGGTTTTGATGAGCTTGATGATTGTTCTTTAAATTTGCATCTTGCGGATTCTACCATTAAGAAACCTACGGAAAGGATTAATGATGTTCTTATTGTTGCCAATAGGAATTACGTGCTCGTAGATTTCATCGTTCTTGACATAGATTGCAATCCTTCGTGTCCTATTATTCTTGGTAGACCTTTCCTTAGAACGATTGGTGCAATTATTGATATGAAGGAAGGAAATATTAGATTCCAATTTCCGTTAAGGAAAGGCATGGAACACTTTCCTAGAAAGAAAATCAAATTACCATAATAATCTATTATGAGAGCCATTTATGGATTGCCTACCAAAGATGGCAATACCTAGATCTATTCTTGTATCGTGCCTAGCTAGGGGCGTTAAATGACAGCGCTTGTTGGGAGGCAACCCAATTTTATTTTCTTTGTTTTTGCTTCTGTTTAGGAATAAATATTGCATATAGCTTCTGTTTAGATGTGGTTTTGTGTTTTAATTAGTGTTTGTGCCAAGTAGAACCTTTGGGAAGACTTGTGTGAAGTTTATATAATCATGCTGTAAAAAACTGAAACTTTAGCGCTCACGAGTTTGGCTGTTATTTTTTACTGAAGAGTGCTATTTAGTTGATTCTTTTTGCAGATGATTGATAGACAAATTCCTCACGTTTACCAATTTATTTCAATTTTTTGGAGTTACAGAAGTATTCGAAAGTTACAGATTACTACAGATTGTTCTGTTTTTGACAGATTCTGCTTTTCGTGTGTTGTTTGCTTATTTTGATGCATCTATGAGTAGTATTGGGGAATATGAATCATAGAGAAGTTGGAATACAGTAGGTTTAAACACAAATATAAACAAAGAATGAGTTCATTACAATACCTTTGAGTGGTGGTTTGTTTTCTTATACTAACGGAGCTCACGAGATTTTTGGCTAAGTTTTGTGTTGTGAAGTTTTCAAGTTTTGAGTATCGCTTTGATGGACTATGGAACACAGAGTGGCAAGAGCCTAAGCTTGGGGATGCCCAAGGCACCCCAAGGTAAAATTCAAGGACAACCAAAAGCCTAAGCTTGGGGATTCCCCGGGAAGGCATCCCCTCTTTCGTCTTCATCTATCGTTAACTATACTTGAGACTATATTTTTATTCACCACATGATATGTGTTTTGCTTGGAGCGTCATGTATGATTTGAGTCTTTGCTATTTAGTTTGCCACAATCATCCTTGCTGGACACACCTTTTTAGAGATATAAATATGGTTTAGAATTTATTAGAATACTCTATGTCCTTCACTTATATCTTTTGAGCTAGATAGTTTTGCTCTAGTGCTTCACTTATATCTTTTAGAGCACGGTGGTGGCTTTATTTTGTAGAAATTGTTGATCTCTCATGCTTCACTTATATCCTTTTGAGAGTCTTTTAGAAAAGCATGGTATTGTGCTTTGGTTATAAAACTAGTCCTAATATGATAGGCATCCAAGATGGGTATAGTAAAAACTTTCATATAAAGTGCATTGAATACTATGAGAAGTTTGATACTTGATGATTGTTTTGAGATATGAGGATGGTGATATTAGAGTCATGCTAGTAGAGTAGTTGTGAATGTGAGAAATACTTGTGTTAAGGTTTGCAAGTCCCGTAGCATGCACGTATGGTAACCGTTCCGTGACAAATTTGAAGCATGAGGTATTTCATTGAGTGTCATCCTGTGTGTGGAGGTCGGGGGCACGCGATGGTTAACTCCTACCAACCTCCCCCCTAGGAGCATGCGTGTAGTACTTTGTTTTGATGACTTGTAGATTTTTGCAATAAGTATGTGAGTTCTTTATGACTAATGTTGAGTCCATGGTTTATACGCACTCTCACCCTTCCACCATTGCTAGCCTCTCTTGTACCGCGCAACTTTCGCCGGTACCATACATCCACCATATACCTTCCTCAAAACAGCCACCATACCTACCTGTCATGGCATTTCCATAGCCATTCCAAGATATATTACCATGCAACTTTCCACCTTTCCGTTCATATGACATGCTTCATCATCATTCACATAGAGTCATATTTTGCTCTAGCTTCAAGTTGTAATGTTTGAGTTGTATGTCAATAAAAGTGTGATGATCTTCATTATTAGAGCATTGTCCCATGTGAGTAAAGGCCAAATAAAAATGATGGCCCAAAAAAATATAGAGAGGGGCTAAATAAAAAAAATAAGAAGAGAGAAAGCCCCTCCAAAAAAATGAGAGAAAAGAGAGAAGGGACAATGCTACTATCCTTTTCCACACTTGTGCTTCAAAGTAGCACCATGATCTTCATGATAGAGAGTCTCTTGTTTTGTCACTTTCATATACTAGTGGGAATTTTTCATTATAGAACTTGGCTTGTATATTCCAACGATGGGCTTCCTCAAATGCCCTAGGTCTTAATGAGCAAGCAAGTTGGATGCACACCCACTTAGTTTCTTTTTATGAGCTTTCATACACGTATAGCTCTAGTGCATCCGTTGC
This sequence comes from Secale cereale, assembly GCA_902687465.1. Taxonomy (NCBI): domain Eukaryota; kingdom Viridiplantae; phylum Streptophyta; class Magnoliopsida; order Poales; family Poaceae; genus Secale; species Secale cereale. Next base: position 684,473,361 of record LR738713.1, read on the forward strand.
ATCGCAATCCCTACTCACTCACATTGATATCTATTGATGGGCATCTCCATAGCCCATTGATACGCCTAGTTGATGTGAGACTATCTTCTTTCTTTTTGTCTTCTCCACAACCACCACTCTATTCCACCTATAGTGCTATATCCATGGCTCACGCTCATGTATTGCGTGAAAGTTGAAAGGTTTGAAAAAAATTGAGTATGAAAACAATTGTTTCGCTGAAACCGGGGTTGTGCATGATATGAATATTTCGTGTGATGAAGAGGGAGCATAGCCAGACTATATGATTTTGTAGGGATAACTTTCTTTGGCCATGTTATTTTGAGAAGACATGATTGCTTTGTTAGTATGCTTGAAGTATTATTCTTCTTATGTCAATATGAACTTTTATCTTGAATCTTTCGGATCTGAACATTCATGCCACAACAAAGAGAATTACATTGAGAATTATGTTAGTTAGCATTCCACATCAAAAATTATGTTTTTATCATTTACCTACTCGAGGACGAGTAGGAATTAAGCTTGGGGATGCTTGATACGTCTCCAACGTATCTATAATTTTTTATTGTTCCATGCTATTATATATTCTGTTTTGGATGTTTAATGGGCTTTATTATACACTTTTATATTATTTTTGGGACTAACCTACTAACCCAAGGCCCAGTGCAAATTACTGTTTTTGCCTATTTTAGGGTTTCGCAGAAAAGGAATATCAAACGGAGTCCAAACGGAATGAAACGTTCGGGAGATTTATTTTTGGAACCGTATCAACCCAGAAGACTTGGAGTACACGTGAGGGAACAAAGGAGGTGGCCACGAGGGTCCAGGGCGTGCCCCCTTCCCCTGGGCACGCCCCCACCCTCGTGGGCATCCTCTGGCTTTCCCGATGCCCTCCTTCCTCCTATATATATCCATGTACCCTGAAAACACCGAGGCAACAGAGAAAACCCTAAATCCACCGACGCAACCTTATGTTCCCATGAGATCCCATCTTGGGGCCTGTTCCGGAGCTCCGCCGGAGGGGGGATCCATCACGGAGTGCTTCTACATCAACGCCATAGCCTCGCCAATGAGTTGTGAGTAGTTTACCACATACCTTCGGGTCCATAGTTATTAGCCAGATGGCTTCTTCTCTCTTTTTGGATCTCAATACAAAGTTCTCCTCGATTTGTGAGGAGATCTATTCGATGTAATCTTTTTGCGGTGTGTTTGTCGAGATCCGATGAATTGTGGGTTTATGATCAAGATTATCTTTGAACAATATTTGGTTATTTTCTGAAATCTTTTATGTATGATTATAATATCCTTGCAAGTCTCTTTGAAATATTGGTTTGGTTTGGCCTACTAGATCTATAGTTCTTGCAATGGGAGAATTGCTTGGCTTTGGGTTCAATCTTGCGGTGTTCTTTCCCAGTGACAGCAGGGCAGCAAGGCACGTATTGTATTGTTGCCATCGAGGATAAAAAGATGGGGTTTATAAAATATTTCTTGAGTTTATCCCTCTACATCATGTCATCTTGCTTAAAGCATTGTTCTGTTCTTATGAACTTAATACTCTAGATACATGCTGGATAGCGGTCGGTGTGTGGAGTAATAGTAGTAGATGCAGAATCGTTTCGGTCTACTTGTCACGGATGTGATGCTTATATATAATGATCATGCCTAGATATTCTCATAACTATGCACTTTTCTATCAATTGCTCGCCAGTAATTCGTTCACCCACCATAGAATTCTTCTATCATGAGAGAAGCCACTAGTGAAACCTATGGCCCCTGGGTCTATTCTCAATATATTAATCTTCCATCTACTTTACTTTTCTTTATTTACTCTATGTTCTTATATCGAAAATACCAAAAATATTATACTATCCTATCTATCAGATCTCACTTTCTTAAGTGACCGTGAAGGGATTGACAACCCCTTACCGCGTTGGCTGCAAAGTTTTATTTGTTTGTGCAGGTGCGAGGGACTCGCGAGTGGTGTCCTACTAGATTGATATCTTGGTTCTCAAAACCGAGGGAAATACTTATGCTACTGTGCTGCATCACCCTTTCCTCTTCGAGGGAATACAACGCAAGCTCGAGAAGTAGCAGCTCCTTCAAGAGGCCCGCGGCGGTGAAAGCCTGCATCGAGAAGAAGAGGCCCACTGCCAGCCACCTTGTGCGCATGGCGGCTCTCTCTCTGGAGAGATCAAGCCCGACCACATCAGAGGCTTGCGTGTCCATGGCCGCCCATCCGTTAGTCCTAGACGAGCTGCCCCTCAACAGCATGCGGCTACTCCCATCGCAGCGATCACATGAGTCCACCACCTCGTGCTCATGCATCGCCGCCTTGTTCTTCCCATCTCCTTTGTTCGCCATCGGCACAGGTGTTCTAGGGATTGGAAACTGGTTGTATTGTGAGGTCTGCGAGGCTGCCATGGTCCCTTTTAAAGACCCATCATGTTGGTCCAACCCCCCTTGCTCTTCATAGTTCCTTGGTAACCCAGGATTTGCTATCGTATCAGTGATCTGCCCTATTATTTCATACCGAGATGGCTCTCTTCCTCGATCTGGCGGATCACCAACCTCCCGATCTAATCTCTTGGATTGTCCCCGCGGTTGATCCCTTATTAACTTATTCGGATGGAGAAGATCTGCCCTCATCTCTCTCAGGCTGGTTGCAATGGGGAGTATCATATTCTAGTATCATGTTATGATACTAGTGTATGATACTACATCCGTAATGCATAGTATCATATATTGGTATCATAGATTAGTACATTTATTGGCATGCATGACACAAAGTAGCACATCATTTAATATGATACTCAAGCCTCTCTTTCTTCATTTAATTTCATGCCACCTCATCAAAATTGCTTAGTTGGCATGCATGATACTACCTATGATACTCCCTTTACGGGCAGCCTCAGGCGGATCTCAACTTTTACTAGGCTTGAATCTAGTGATGAGCCCTGATTTACCCAGAATCCCTTTCCCTTCTTACCCTCCGGTGATCTTTCCTCTACCAGCTTGCATAGCGCTTTCCTTGTCTTGATCCACGAATCACTGAGACCCAAGGGGTCGTGCTGGATTTCACCACTTGTGTTGATCTCCAAATCCCTTCTGCTTTCATCAGATCCCTCAATCTTTGACGCTGACTCTTTGTTTCCCTCCTCTCTCTGCGATCGCCCTGGAATCGCCTTTCCTAGGGGAGCGAGAATCACAGCACCCCAAATGGTACCTGACTACTTACTATCTGTCACAGTATTATTACTGTGATCCTCATAAGTGCATTGGCACAGAAATACATAAGTGACTGAGGTTTAGAAACTAATTAGTCACCCAATAGATAACTCCGATTAACCCCTCTGTCTTAAAATAAATGACTCAAATCGGTATATATACCTAGCAGCCGTAGCCAATTAAGCCAACACACACACACACAAGGCACTCCTCGATTGTTTAACAGCAAGTACATTGTCCCCAACTGAAAAAGAAAATTGACCCGGCACACACATGGCGGGCTCAGCGGCGGCGGAGTTGAAGTTCACGGTGCGCAGGCAGCCGGCGGTGCTGGTTTCTCCTGCACGGCCGACGCCGCGGGAACTGAAGCGGCTCTCCGACATCGACGACCAGGATGGGCTGCGCTTCCACATCCCAGTCATCTACTTCTTCCGACGCCAGGTCGACCGGGGCGACGACCCCGCGCCGGTGCTCCGAAACGCCATCTCTGTCGCGCTCGTGAAGTATTACCCGTTCGCCGGGCGGCTGAGGGAGCTCGAGGGCCGCAAGCTCGCCGTCGACTGCACCGGCGAGGGCGTGCTTTTCGTCGAGGCCGACGCCGACGTCCGCCTCGACCAGTTCGGCGCTGCCCCGCAGCCGCCATTCCCAGGCCTCGATGAGCTCATGTTTGACGTGCCAGGCTCCACCGCCATCCTGGACACCCCCGTCCTCCTCTTCCAGGTAACAGTTACAGCTTTTCTTTTCATGGATACCACAAGTACGTAGAGTGCCGATACAGCAACAGCATGCAGGTGAGTCGTTGGATCCCTTACTCGCGATTAAACAGAAAACTATAGCTCTCTATGTTATACTACTATTTACTTGATTCGAAACGGAGGCAAAAAATTTGCCTCATCGATTAATTAAGAAGAAGAGAATTACCCGGTTAATTTAAAGAAAACCAGACGAAAACCTATACAAACGAAGCACAGACTAACTACTCACATGACAAGAGACCCCACAGCCACATAGTCGGTCTCTGCCAAACTCTCCGAATACACAACATCCACAAACCCCGACACTGCTACAACATGACAAGAACATCTCGATACAAGACATCATGCACCTCCCAAACCAAAAGGACATGCCAAGAGACCCAAGATCATCCATCAAGCAACCAGAGACACCTTGCCTATGATGCCACTCTTGACTTTGCCCACCTTCTTGTATTTGCCCCTTATTGGTGTCCCTGTCAGGAGGCAAGCAATCGACCTGCCCAAACCAGGTCTAGCAACCTCCACGCTAGCGAGCAAGTCACAAAGTTCCTTCACGAAGAGAGCATCTGGATTTGGAGTAGGTGACAACACACTTGCCTCAATGATCATGCCTTTCACATACATCACCTGCTCGACGGTCGCACATGAGGGAAGGGCAGCAACATGAGAAACTCCATGCTCCATGGCTAGCGCCTGACGCCCAAAGGACTTAGGCGAGCGAGAGATTGCATCGTCCAAATCAGCACTCTCCTCGGCATCAACATATAGCATCAACAATTTATCCAGATGCTCAAATGTGCCACTCAAAATTAACCACTTCCAAATGGAGTAGAGCATATAATATATTGTTTTTTTTTGCATCGGTTATGGATTTGCCTTCTGTCAGTTGACGGTTAATTGACCGTCAAGTTTTTGTGGTGACCGTAAAACTGATTCTGTAGATGTATCATGTACTAGCATTGTTGTCGGTTGACCCACTTAGGGCATCTCCAATAGTTGTAAGATAGGTGTTGGTAAATTTGTCACATATGACATACTGATGATGTGGCATGCAATAAATGTGGAGAGAGAGCAAAGTTGTATGTAGATTAATCAACAACATTTGCACAAGCTCCAAGATGAAATAAAGAGCAATCACATTTACTTTCTTATCATCTATTGGATAGCTTACATACAACCTATTGAAGTAGTTGTATGACAGCTTGTTGGTTGATGATATAGACATTTTACCAACAAAACTAATATACAAGCTATTGAAGATGCCCTTATTAGGGCATCTCCAATAGTTGTAAGATAGTTGTTAGTAGATTTTGCCACATAGGATTTTTGATGATGTGTCATACTCCCTCCATTCTCTTATACAAGGCCACAAACTCAAATTACAGGTACCAAGGTAAATTCTAATGATTGCTTTGCAAGTCCACTTTTCTTTTCGTTAACTGTAATCATTAATACGTCCACATGCATGCAAAGAAGGAATTGCATTGTGTCATTATGACTACATGCATGCAAGTATTAAAATGGTTGGTAGTACGAGAAAACATCATTAATTTTTGCTTCGATTACAGTTAGTGGCCTTGTATATATGCAAATTGTATTTTTCATAGTGGCCTTGTATAAGGGAATGGAGGGAGTACAATAAATGAAGGAAGAGAAGAAGGTTGTATGTACATGAACCAACACTCCTTGCACAAGCTCCAATGTAGAATGAGAGAGCACCTTATTTATTATCTCACATTTTATTGGGCAAACTAGATACAATCCATTGAAGTTATTGTATGTTAAGGTGTTGGTTGATGACATGGCATATTTTACCAACAAGCTAACATACAAACTATTGGAGATGCTCTTGACTGTGTGCTGCATGTAGGTGACAAGATTGGCGTGCGGAGGATTTGTGTTTGGGGTGCGGATGCAGCACACAATGGCAGATGCGCCAGGGCTGGTACAACTACTGGCTGCGGTGGCGGAGTCGGCACGTGGAGAAGCGGCGTCAACGGTGCCCCCCGTGTGGGGGCGTGAGCTGTTCGAGGCGTCGCCCTACGGAGACTCGCCGCCACAAAGCACCTTTGCCCACCGTGAGTACGACGATGTGCCCGACACCAATGGCTCCATGGTGCCCCTCGGCTCCATGGCGCACCGCTCCTTCTTCTTCGGGCCTCGGGAGGTGGCCGCCATCCGCTCCCACCTCCCTCCAGGCCTCCGGGGGAGCACCACCACCTTTGAGGCCCTCACAGGGTGCCTTTGGAGGTGCCGCACAGTGGCGCTGGCCCCCGGCGACGACGAGGAGATGCGGATGATCTGCATCGTCAACCTCCGTGGCAAGAGTAGCATCCCACGCGGCTACTATGGCAACGCTTTCGCGTTCCCGGTTGCCATCTCCACAGCCGGTGATCTTCGTGCGAAACCCGTGAGCTACGCCGTGAAGCTGGTGGGGAAGGCGAAGCGGGAAGTGGACATGAAGTACGTGAAGTCGGTGGCCGAACTCATGGTGAGGCGCGGACGTCCCAACTTCACAGTGGTTGGCGCGTACCTGGTGTCAGACGTGTCCAAGGCTGGCTTCCATGACATCGACTTCGGTTGGGGCAAGCCGGTGTACGCCGGGCCAGCCAAGGGCGGCGTCGGCACCATCCCCGGATTCGCCAGCTTCTTCATCGCACACAGGAATACTAAAGGCGAGGACGGCATCGTGGTGCCCATATGCCTGCCGCGCGCCGCCATGGGCAAGTTCGAGGAAGAGATGGGGAAGCTGCTCAGGCCAGCCGGTAACGCTATGCCCATGACAAAGCAACCTGACAACTTGTTTTGCATGATCAAGGCCGCGCTCTGAAGATTGGATTGAATCAGCAGTATTGGAATGTTGGTGTGTGGGAATTAAAATACTCGAAGGAAAGTAGTGAAAGCTATGAGACATCATATTTTTCAAAATTTCAATAAATTCTAACCCCTCTGATTCATAATAAGTGTCGTCGGAGGGAGTAATAAATATAGTTTGTCTAGAGTGCTCTATAAATGTTTGAGATATTCAGAGCAAAAGATAAACTCACCATTGGTCAGCGAACTCTCGCGAGATGAGCATATTGGTCACATAAGTGTCAAAACGTGGAAAACGGATCAGTTTGGTTTGTTTTATGAGCAAACGGGTCACTCCCGTGTCTTTAGCCGTTGCCGCTGCCCACGTGGCGTTGTGAGTAAGCGGTGGCTTGGTGTACATTCGCAAGAAAGCCCCTAGAAAGAATAGCATGTTCATTACTGACCCCTGAGCAAAATCCCCCACCCCCCACCACCTACGTGTGAAACAGAGAGATGAGAGATTGGTTCGACACACCTGATACGGTGGTCGCAGGATCATTATATAGGGCGTCTCTAGGGCTGCCGCTAGGGTTACAACAAGATAGATACAAGGTTGTTACAAAAGATAACTACAACTCTAGATACTAACCATATCAGATATCTATACGGTTTAACATTCCCCCTCATTCTGAACTTCCTAAACAAAGATTCAGATTGCGCCTATTCGAAACAAACGGCACCTCAGCGAGAGGCTTTGTGAAAATATTTGCGACTTGTTCCTTGGAGGAGATAAACCGAACATCAAGTGCCTTGGCTGCAACTCATTCACGGACAAAATGGAAGGCCACTTCTATATGCTTGGTTCTGGCATGGAATACCGGGTTTGCAGATAAGTAAGTAGCTCCTAGGTTGTCACACCAAATAGAAGGTCGAGACATAAAGACCCCAAGTTCACCAAGGACTGACTGTATCCAGATTACCTCGACTGTTCCATTTGCAAGTGCCTTATACCCAGACTCCGTGCTTGACCGAGAAACTATAGCCTACTTTCTTGAACTCCATGAGACAAGATTGGGTCCAAGAAAGACTGCAAAACCACCCGTGGATCTACGGTCATCACTGCATCCAACCCAGTCTGCATCTGAAAAACAGCTTAGTAGCATTGAAAGTGACTTTCTAATAGAAACGCCCATGCTATGAGTGTACATCAAGTATCTCAAGATCCTCTTGGCTGCTGAAAAATGCGCAGTCGTAGGTGCATGAAGAAACTGACAGACACGACTTACTGCGAAAGAGATGTCTGGCCTCGTGAGTGTCAGATACCGAAGAGCTCCAACCAGGCTGCGGTATTTGGTACCTTCATCATGAGAAAGTGGTGATCCACTATCCTTGCCGATTTTTTCACTGGACGACATGGGCGTAGTGAAGATCTTACAATTATCCATATTGGCACGATGGAGAATGTCGCTAATGTACTTCTGTTGAGACAGAATAATTCCCCCTAGCGATGACTACACATGTACTCCAAGAAAATAATGTAAGGGACCAAGATCCTTGAGAGCAAAGGAGGCCTGGAGATCGGCCAGCAACTTGGTGGTAGCAGTCGGAGAGGAGCTAGCCACGATGATGTCGTCCACATACACAAGCATGAAGATGGTAATACCATTACGGTTGTAGACAAAAAGAGATGTGTCAGCTTTGGATGCTACAAAGCCAAGTTGTTGGAGCCGAGAACTCAACCTGGAATACCATTCCCGAGGAGCTTGTTTGAGTCCATAAATAGCCTTGCGAAGCTTGCACAAATGATGAGGAGCTGAGGGGTTCACAAAACCAGGATGTTGTCGCATGTATACGTCTTCTTGAAGAATGCCATGAATAAAAGCATGCTGGACATCCAACTATCGCAGACACCAGCCACGAGAAACAGCAATGGAGAGGACCAACCGCACGGTGACAGGTTTAACGACCAGACTGAACGGATCATCATAATCCAGAGCATAGCGTTGTTTAAACCCCTTTGCAACCAGGCACGCCTTGTAACGATCAACAGACCCATCAGACTTGTGCTTGATCTTGAACACCCACTTACAATCAATCACATTGACATGAGATGGAGGAGGTGCCATTCTGATGAAGAGCATCAAGCTCAAGTTGCATAGCCATACGCCATTCTGGAGAAGAGACAGCTTCACGATGATCAACAGGTTCCCGCAAGGCCAGGAACGCACGGCAGGACGGATCATACGTGACAATACCATCTGTTCGGCGCAGTGTTTTGCGAGTGTGATCACGTGTGCGCGTCGTCATATGATGTGCTGGTGGAGCAGAGGATCCGGGGGCCGCAAAAGATCTAGGAGGAGCACATGTAGCCTGACTCGTAGGCGAATCCCCCTGGGATCCCGTGTCGGTCGGGGGCAAAGACACGGGCGCCAGATCCTCCTAGGATCCAGCACCGCTAGTGGAAGCAGCAGTCGGGCCCGTAGCAGTGGCCCGGTCCGCAGGAGCCAGGTGGACCGCAGCCCGTGGCAAGACGGAAGGCGCGGTGCCTCGTCTAATAGTGGACCCGCCGCAGCGGAGGACGGGCGCATACATGCAGAAGACGACGCGGGTGACGCCCTGGACCACCCGTCTGCGGTGGCCACGTGGTTGGCGGGGAGCGGAGATGAGACCCGAGCGCGGTCGCCTGTCGCCATGCTCTCGCCCGTCGCGGGAGATGCCGCATCGCTGTCCCCATGCAGCACGTGATCCGAGGCTGATTCGGCGTCGGATCTAGTGCCAGGATCCGCCTGGGATTCTGTGGGGTTGATCTTCTGCGCCGAAGATGATCCTGCATCCAGATTAGTCCACAAAACAGACGTGCCATAGATCATGTGGTCATGTGGAAATAAAAGAATGGCATGTTCAGCAACACGAGGTGGAGTTGGAGAGGTTTGAGCATTGGCAAAGGGAAAAATTTGTTCATCGAAAACAACATCATTTGACATATAGATACGAGCCGTAGGCACATGAATACATTTATAGCCTTTCTGAGGGATACTATACCCAATGAACACACATTGTTGTGATCTAAACGCAAGTTTATGAGTGTTGTAGGGTCGCAAGTTAGGCCAACAAGCGCACCCGAACGTGTGAAGAGATGTATAGTCAGGTTTTGTGGAAAACAATGTTTCCATGGGACTAAGATTGCCAATGACACAGCTTGGGAGCCGATTGATAAGATAGCATGCGGATAAGTACGCCTCGTCCCAAAAGCGGAGGGGCATAGATGCATGCAATAAGAGAGATAGACCCATGTCAACAATGTGACGGTTTTTCCTTTCGGCCGAGCCATTCTGTTGATGTGTGTGTGGACAAGAGATGTGGTGCGCAATGCCAAGTTGATGAAAAAAGGTGTTGCTAAGTTTTTTGTATTCACCACCCCAATCGGATTGAACACACAAGATTTTACGAGATAATAGGCGTTCAACATGGTCAAGAAAATCACGAAAAACATCAAACACATCACACTTTCTCTTGAGAAGATAGATCCACACAAAATTACTATAATCATGAAGGAATGAAACATAATATTGAAACCCACCAGAGGAGGTTTTGGCAGGTCCCCACACGTCCAAACAAATAAGTTCCAAAGGGAAAGAGGAAACACTCGAAGATCTAAGGAAAGGTAGTTGATGTGCTTTGCCTTGTTGACAAGCATTACACACATGGGTCAAAGCCCGACTTGAAGAAGCTAACTTATTGGATGCAAGAACATGTGGAACAACTTGTGTGGATGGGTGGCCGAGCCTAGCATGCCAATCTTCAGCAGAGAGCCTGACCGAAGACAAGGCATGAGATGATGAAGGACGAATGGGATAGAACCCATTTTCACATCTGCCGTGAAGAAGAACCCTCTTGGTGCTCAAATCCTTCATAAGAAAATGAGTGGGATAATATTTTAGATAAGCATGACTGTCAATGGCAAGGCGATTAACAGAAAGAAGGTTCTTGTCGGCATTGGGAACATGAAATATGTTTCGGAGCTTAAGATTGGCAGAGGGTGTGGGAAGGATAGCATGACCACGATGAGCTATGTGCAAACCTGATCCGTCGGCAGTATGGATGCGGTCCCTCCCTCGATACTTCGCCCTTACAGTGAGATGGTCCAGATCTGATGTGATGTGATCGGCTGCCCCCGTGTCGGTGAACCAGGTGGGATCGCCGAGGATAGATGGTGGTGAAGCAGCGGCCAGACCCACAATCTTAGAGTGTTGGGGTTGAAAGGCATGGTTGTAGCGTTGAGCGCACTCCCAGGCATAGTGCCCAGGGTCAGGATAGAATTGGCACTGGAGACGCGAGTCCCAGCCACCACCATGGTCACCGCCATGGTTTCCACCATAGTCACCGTTCTGGCGATTTCCACCGCCGCCACGGTCACCGTGATACCCGCCGCGGTTGTTGTTGTTGTAGTCATCGCGGTCACCAGAGTTGCCGCGGACCATGCCGCGGTAGTTTCCCTTGCCATGATTGTTGTTGTTGCCGTTCTTGTCACGAGCAACATAGCTGACAGAGGAGCCGCCCGTATGAAGTTGAAGACGAGGCGCATGGTATTCGCGGCGGCGCTCGGAGGAGATGGCATGGGAGTAGAGTTCTCCCAGTGTCATGACATCGATACGGGTCGTGACAGCAGTGATGAGGGGCTCATACTCGCTGTCGAGACCGGTGATGATAGCGGTGATGATGTCCTCCTCTCGCATGGGACGACCAACAATGGCGAGCTGATCGGTGTTTGAGCGGATCTTGGCGAAGTAGTCCACCATGGAGAGATTGCCCTTGCGGAAGTTCGCCATGTCCAGCTTGATTTGCACCACGCTGGCATGGTAATGCGTGGCATACATCTCCTCGAGGTGCGCCCAGATGGCACGGGAGGTGTCGAAGAGGTGCACTTGCTGAAGCACGTCGTCGGTGAGCGAGGCTAGCAAGTAGCTCAAGATGATCTGGTCCTGACGAAACTAGGCATCATACGCTGGATTCGGAGCGCGCTCCCCCTTGTCATTAGCTGGGAGGAGGCGAGGAGGAGTGGGAAGGGTTTCGTTGACATAGCTAGTGACACCGGCGCTGCGAAGGGGAGGAAGGATCTGGGCATTCTAGAGGAGGAAATTGGAGGAGGTGAGCTTAGCGGTGATGAGGCTAGCAGATGGTTGGGGAACAACGGAAGATGACAGCGCTGAGAGCGAGGCCGGGAGAGGCAGGGAAGCCAAGGCGGAGGAGGTCATGGCGCCGGAGGAAAGGGAACCCATCGTGCAGTTATGAGAGATGGCCTGATACCATGTGAAACAGAGAGATGAGAGATTGGTTCGACACACCTGATACGGTGGTCGCATGATCATTATATAGGGCACCTCTAGGGCTGCCGCTAGGGTTACAACAAGATAGATACTAGGTTGTTACAAGAGATAACTACAACTCTAGATACTAACCATGTCTGATATCTATACGGTTTAACACTACCATGCGACATGACGGCGGCTGGGTGCCCGTCGGCGGCAACCTCAAGCCCGTCGGCTGCCTCCGTAGGTTGCGGTGACGTAGAAGATGGCGAGGTAACCGCACCCCCTACAGTAGCTGCGCCGGCTGACGGCGGCGACGAATCTGCAGACGCTGAGGGCGGCGATGATTGTGGTGAAGCCGCTGTCAGCGTGGTTGATGGCGGCGCATGCGCAGGCGCTGAACTACTTCCTCGATGACGGTTCCCCTGGGTTGATGCTCCCGAGTATGGTAAGATCTTCTCACTATTTCTCTTCCCCTTCTTTTGTGCCTATCAGCAGTATTCCACATTTTTTTAAAATCCGCATGCTATTTTTGAAATAGCATGGTATTTTAAAAACAGCATATTCAAAGCAGCATGCTATTTTTAAATCCGCATATTCATTCTATTTTCAATTGAACATGCTTTTTTTAAAATGAGCATGCAATTTTTAAAATATCAGTATGCTTATTTTCTATTACAAAATAAACATTTTTCAAGGTTATTTGAAAATGAGGTTTCAATTTTGATTTCAAGTAGGTTTCTGAGGAAATCTAATGTTCTATTTTCGTATATATATATTTTTTTTTTAGTTTCTATTTTATATTTCATATATGAAATTTGACTACACTATGAAGAAATTTCAGCAATATATTATGTAAAAGAATGAAAAAAAATACGGAAAACCAACTTCACTAAAAATGCATTGTTTGATCGATGTTGATAAATCATAACCGTGTCGACACGTCCATAATAAAATGACGGTACCAATCAAACGAGGAGTTTAGACAAATAGTGGCAGTCCATCAAATAGGTCTAATACATCAGAAACAAGGTGGATCACGGCATGGAAAACTGTCTAATTCGGTTTGTTCTTAATTTTTCGACCCCAAAAATCCTTTTGTTTTCTCTGCCTGGCCCTGTGCATCTAAACATCCTCTCTCGACTTCACTTTAGTTTTCCTGCATGAAACAATGTTTGTTAATATGATAGCAAAGAAGATTTGAGGATGTACAGTACACTTGAAAAAAAAAACACTAACTTCACTGATTTTCTCTTCATAGATGCAGAAGCTAACTTGACATCTCTCATTCGCACAACCTTTGGTACATTCCTAGCAGGCCTTTTTGTCTTCATCACCCCTTTCGCTTGTTCTTTACCCCCTTCCCAGATTCTTTCCTCAAAAAGTTAAGAAACGTCAACACAGTACTAGCAAAGACCTGACTTGTAGAGCGGACATGTAAGTACAGACACTAACTTCACCGGTTTTCTTCGCACACCCTTGTCTTATTTCTTTTTCTTCCTCCCAGCTTTGACATTTGGAGCGCCCTTACATTTCCTGCAAAAAATGAAATAGATGAATCTGCAGCCAGCATTCGAAAACATGTTCAAGTACGCACAATTATGGTAGGAGTAAAATGCAAGCACGGTCGTAATTCTTTCCCAAAAGTGTCGATTGGGTCCTAATTCTTTCAAAATGCATATCTGAGTCCTAATTCTTTCTAAGTTGTTCACCCGAGGTCCTATTTTCGTCTAACCGCCGCTGACCAGCTCGCGTGGCGCTTTGACCGCCGCCACATCGACCCGAGGGCCCACGCGGGATAACGTCCAGCCGTGCGTTTTTGCAAAAGAGCCCCCCAACCTTAACCTGTCCACAGCCGTAGTTCTTCTGCTCTCCACTTCCCCACCTCTCTCTGCTCTGGCAAAACAGGGGCGATCGACGGCGGTGGTCCGGTGAGAAGAGGCGGCCATCGCAAGCGCTTGTCCGCCGCCGCCGCCGCTAGGATGCCACCCGTGCAACGGTGACCCGGAGATCCTCCTCCGCGATACGGAGTAGCACATGAGCCAGGAGCAGAACAGGAACGAGCAGCAGAAGAGGCAGTAGCAGAACATGAGCAGCAGCAGAAGATGCAGCAACAGAACAGGTACCAACAACAGAAGAGGCAGCAACAATACACGAGCCAGCAGTACAAGAGCTACAACCAATTCAGGTTGTGCTTCCAGAAACACAGCAAAGAACTAAACTACCAGTCAAGAGAAGGCCCAATTGCAAGGTTCATTTCCCTTGAATGTTTCCCTTAAATGTTGACAGATTTCTGAAATTGCAATGCTAAACAACATTTCTGATTTTTTTTTTTGCAGAAAAGGGCATGTCCACAAGTGGGTAGAAGTACATCTAATATGATGTCTTCTTCTATGACTTATGATCTTGCTTCATCTACTATGATTGAGATTTTACAAGACCAAATGAGAGCTTTTTATTCAAATGCAATGTTAATAAATGCAATGCCTTCTGTTCTTCCATAAATTCACCTACATTACTAACTACATGTTTGGTTGGTTTGTAGGATATAGCTACTCAACAATCTCAAAAAACAGTGCTAGCTCCTCTACCAGAAAGCCAGTTCTTTGGAAACTGCAGAGATGCCCTGCCACCTCCAAGAAGCCATACTATTGCTACAGTACGTTTGAAGAGAAGGAAGAAAGTGAAAAACAAACTAAGGAGAACAAAGCCCCAACAACTCAGAAGTGAAGAGCTACAAAGGTGGCACATTTTGGACATATTTTGGATAGAAGCAAACTTGGAAATGTTCTGAAAAGAAGCTGTGTAGGATGTTTTGTTTTTTTGCTTAGGAAACAAGATGGTTTGTAATGAAACCTCATGCTGAGATGTGACTTTGAGTTTCACACAAACCATGGAAATGTAATGCTATTTCCTACTTATGTTGCACAACTTCAAGACCTTGTAATGTTGAACCCATCTATCTATCTTTCAGACTGCTTTTAAGTTCAATTACTAGTAAATGAAAGGCCTTGTATATTACTATTTATTTGTGCTGTCAATTGTAGTAAAAAATGCTGCCAAAGTACAGAAAACAAACAAAATGCTGCCAATTTTTAGTTCAATTTCATTAGCACAGCACATGATCAAGATCTGGATACATCAACAAGCATTGAACACTGGATACATCATACTACCACATCACTTCTTAAACCCTACATACACCACTACTGCAATCAGTACAACAAGTGCACTGAGAATATTCCTATAGAGAAAAATGAGCTCATTCATCTTCTTCTCAACAGTGCTCTGCATTGCTCCTACACATTCCTCTTGCACCTCTATTTCTTCACTTGCAATGACACCAGCCGAATCAGAACTGCTCAATCCACGGCTGACATACCCACCTCTCACCAAAAAATCAAAATAGTTGTCTGGCCCATCTTTCGAGTAATAATGTGGGCAAGGATTTGGTGGAATCTGACACAGATTGAGTAACAAAATTCAGCCAAAAAGAAACACAGAATCATCAAATTGATTGGGGCACTTGTAGAAAATCTTACATGGTGATTGGGGCACTTGTAGAAAATCCTGCCATGATTTGCCTCCGATGTTGACACAAGACGAATTGTAGATCGAATGCGGCAGCTAAGGCATGGTACCAACGGCAGCAGACCCGCTGGTGCCGGCGATGAGATGGGTGGCGAGAAAATGGCTAATGCCGGAGGTGGAGGAGGCACTTGGGGAGCCTTCTTCCCGCGATGCTTCACGGCGGCCGAGCTAGCGGCGGTGGACATGGCGGCGATGGCGCGGCGGTAGATAGAGGGAGATAGCGAGCAGAACACCTAGGGACCGGGGATTGAGGAAAGCATAAACTCCAGGGGCCTAATTGCTTAAATTCCCAACCTCCAACCGCAGGAAATCTCCCGCGTGGGCCCTCAAGTCGACGTGGCGGCGGCCAAAGCGCCACGCGAGCTGGTCAGCGGCGGTTAGACGAAAATAGGACCTCGGGTGAACAACTTAGAAATAATTAGGACCCAGATGTGCATTTTCAAGGAATTAGGACCCAATCGACACTTTTGGAAAATAATTAGGACTGCGCTTGCATTTTTACTCTTATGGTAATACCCACTTGTTTGGTTTTGCATAATCCTCTTCTGCAATCTTCAGTGGTCTCTTCCTAGCCCTCCTCAACCCACCATCGTCTGCATCTGAATCTTCCTCTTCTACATCAGAATCTTCCTCTTCTTCTGCATCTGAATCTTCCTCTTCTTTTGTATCTGTCTCTGTCTCTTCTTCTGTATCTGACTCTCTCTCTTCTTCTGTATCTGAGTCTTTCTCTTTTTGTTTCTGTGACCATTGATTTCCCCAATTTTTTCCTGTGTAAATTGAAGGAAAACATGTGAACACTCTCCGGGAGAACATATTAACACTGTAAGCATGTATGGAAATGAACGATGAGATAAGCATGTGCACTAACTTCGTTGCTTTTTTTTTTATTCTTCATCTTCTTCTGTATTTGACTCTGTGTCTTCTTCTGTCTCTGGGTCTTTCTCTTTTCGCTTCCTCCACCTTGTGACCTTTCATTTCCCTGATTTTTTCCTGCGTAAATTGAAGAAAAACATGTGAACACTCTCCCGTAGAACAAATTAACACTGTAAGCATGCATGGAAATGAACAATGAGATAAACATGTGCACTAACTTCATTGCTTTTTTTCCCTCTCATCCGCTCGTGTCTGGATTTAATCCTCTTGTTCGATTCTTTGGTAGTTGGTCTCCCTTTTGGAACTATTTTGATTGGATTTTCCACATCATCAGTGCACCATTTGCGAGCAGCAGAGAAGTATGCCGGCAAAGGAACAAACGATTTCTGGCCTTCATCCAAATCAGTTTTTTCTCCATCAACCAATATACTCCGGAGGAGCTCCATCACCTGTTCTGACTATGAATTGCTAGCTGTGGCTGTGAATAAAGCGTCACTAGCCATGTTGCATAGTTGATTATACTTATTCATGTGATCAAACCATACATGAGTATTCGCAGTCCTCGAAGAAGGGAACGCTGGCTTGGCATGCATTGATCATCTTTTCTTCACCATTTTTTTGGAAATGTGCGTACACCAAGATGATCCAGAACGCAGAATATATGTGCGCATGGGTAATCCCGATTTTCCAACTTTTTAAATTTACATGCTCCAGCATCCAGTCTTTCTCCTGTAAACAGACAAGTCACGCGATATATAAAATCCACAGGCTTAGCATCCACGCCATGTGCGTCCAAATTTTTTGCAGCCAATTACACACTGTCCTTACCTTCCAAGTCATTGGGATCCTTAGCATCCATGTTTTTTGCATGCAAGTCCACACCATCCTTGCCTTCCAAGTCATTGGGATACTCATCATCCAAGTTTTTTGCATGCAAGTCCTCAGCATCCTTACCTTCCAAGTTTGTAGGAACCTTAGCATCCGAGTCCTTACCATCCTTACCTTGCAATTCTCTAGCATCCCTACCATATGGGACTTTATCATATGGGACTTTGCGCAAAACTCCAAACACGACCAAACCATCACACGCTACCCGGTTTGCGACCTGCCAATTTGTTCCTTCGACAATCTGACGCTTTACCCGTGGAAACATCACAGTTGTATAAATATAAGAGGCAGCAATCTCCAGAGGATGTGCATTCAGCTTAGTGAAGGGTATCGTATGTGTCGCTATTGCGTCTAATGCTGCTTCATTGTTATGCATTATGGATACATAGTGCTCATCATGCTACAACAAATCAACAAGTTGCATCTTCCTGTTCAGGTGCACATGAAGCCTTGACTTGAGAGAGTCACTCCTCTAATTACTCATCATGCCTAGGAAATATCTACCCTTTGTGTACGCCGCAACCCATTTGTGTCTCAGCTCGTACATCCTATTAACCCATGACGACCTCTTCCCCGTTTGTTTTATTTTGAACCGAACCTTATAAGCCTCCCATTGTTTCTCAAACTCATCAACATCCCAACGACGGTAAACATTACTTCCTTCTATCTTGCGCTTCTTCTAGATTGAAACATGGTTGTATAGGTCTCGATCTATAAATCCAAGCTTGTCGGGACCTCCGGCATTCTTCTCCATAACATTCATAATCTGATGTGTTCGAAGTCCATAGACAACATACTCGATGGCATCGGCCTTTTGTGCGTCAGTCATTCTACGATGAGCCGATAAGTAGGGAGTCAGGTCAGCAGGCACAAACAGATGGTTATGTTTGTCTACAAAATTCTTGACGAACCATAGGCCACTGCTATCTTGTAGGTCAACCTGAAAAAGAGCGGGACACCCACACCAAGAAAGACCCCTCGGTGTTCTTTTTCTTCCAGCTCTGTTAAAGTGCTTAAGGGCCCGCCATCCTTGTTTGCAACACTTGTATATCCTTCTGTATGCATTTTGTTTTAGACCTATACCCCTGTACTTTAGATCATCCTTTCTAACACCAAACCCTTTTTTTCACGCATAGCCTATGTAGAACATGTAGGCTTCTTCCTCAGTCCTGAAAGTTTTCTTCAAAATCTCTAAGTATTCCATATACTCATTCAGGTCTGAACCAGTCATGCCTTTATTACCAATTCCTTTACCTTGCATGTGTACATCATCCATGTCTATGACATCCTTGCCTGCATCCTCATTATCCTTATCATCCATGCACATACCATCCATTCCTTTGGGGTCCATGGCTACAAAATCATTGTCCTTATCATCCATGCCTTTGCCTTTGTTGCCTCTATCACCCATGTCCTTGTCATCCGTGCCTGTATCACCCCAGTTTTTGCCATCGTTGCCTTTATCAGCCATGTCGTTATGCTGCCAACGAAAACAGATAGTCAATGTTACAGATGGATAGCATACGTAATAATTATGCACTACTCCGCTTAAATAATTGATATAATTTTTCATATCAGATTCATGTACCTAACTCAGTCCTTCTAAAGCTGTAAGTAAGTATAAAATATGCCCTGACTAAATCCTGAAATGTTTGATAGATTGTACTTGTTGTAACTGATGATCTCCTAACTAAATCTAAAGTCCACGAATCCTTCCAATGCCCTGATAGATCAACCCCGATAGATCAATTATCTCCAAATTCCATTCAAAATTATCTCCTAACTAAATCCAAAATTATCTTCAAACTAAATCCAAATTATCTCCTAACTAAATCCAAAATAACTCCAAACTCCATACAGAAATAATTATCTCCTAACTAAATCCAAATTGATGTCCTAAATAAATCCAAATTATCTCCTAACTAAATCCAAAATAACTCCAAACTCCATACAAAAATAATTATCTCCTAACTAAATCCAAAATATCTCGAAACTTAATTCAAAAGTATCTCCTAACTAAATCCAAAATTACTTTCTTTGCATCCAAATCTGCTGACAACTTTCTCATGCCACATAACCATAACTAAGTCCTTCAATATGTCCTAGCTAAATCCGACTTACACTTCCTTTCAATCGAAATCTCGTCACAACTTTCTGAAACCATAAACCCTGAACCTCACATGACATATCCTAAACCAGAATCAAATCCGACCCCTATTGGTACTATATGCAGAAGGGACGAGACACGATTTGAGATGGCTAGGCACTTACATTGAAGATCCGGCGTGAAAATGTTGATGCACGTCGGTGAGGATGATGTGGCCTCTCGGGTCAAGGAAGGTGGCGTCGGCTCGGGGAAGGAGGGGATTAGCGGCTTATCACAAGATCTGGCGCCGCGACCTGAGGGGGGTGACTTGCGATGGAGGGGGTATGGGGAGTAGGAGCAGGAGGAAGGACTGACACAACGAGTGGGATCGGCGGCGATCGAGGGCACCGGAGGCGGTCGGCGGCAATCGAGGGCGCCGGAGGTTAGGGCTCGAGAGGAGGAGAGATGACAAACCGCTCGAACCGAAATTCAAATGAGTACGCATGATGATTGTTGTTATTAATAAGTGCAATGTTAATGCAATTAATTTAACCGAAAAATTTAGGACGGGAATACCCCTGGACTTAATTGGGCCGATGCTACTTCTCGAGCTTGCGTTGTATTCCCACGAAGAGGAAAGGGTGATGCAGAACTATAGCGTAAGTATTTCCCTCAGTTTTTGAGAACCAAGGTATCAATCCAGTAGGAGACCACGCGCGAGTCCCTCGCACCTGCACAGACAAATAAGAACTTTGCAGCCAACGCGATAAGGGGTTGTCAATCCCTTTACAGTCACTTACGAAAGTGAGATCTGATAGAGATGATAGTTTGATATTTTTGGTATTTTTGGATATAAGAACATAGAGAAAAAGCAGAAAAGTAAAGTAGATTGTAGAATATAGATTGATATGTTGAAAATAGACCCCGGGGCCATAGTGTTCTCTAGTGGCTTCTCTCATGATAGCGATATTCTACGGCGGGTAAAGAAATTACTGTCGAGCAATTGATAGAAAAGCGAATATTTATGAGACTATCTAGGCATGATCATTATATATAGGCACCACGTCTGAGACAAGTAGACTGAAACGATTCTGCATATACTACTATTACTCCACACATCGACCGCTATCCAGCATGCATCTAGAGTATTAAGTTCATAAGAACGGAGTAACGCCTTAAGCAAGATGACATGATGTAGAGGGATAAACTCAAAAATAGTGATATAAACCCCATCTTTTTATCCTCGATGGCAACAATACAATACGTGCCTTACTGCCCCTACTGTCACTGGGAAAGGACACCGCAAGATTGAACCCAAAGCCAAGCACTTCTCCCATTGCAAGAACTATAGATCTAGTAGGCCAAACCAAACCAATAATTCGAAGAGACTTGCAAGGATACTATAATCACACATAAAGAGTTCAGAAAAGAACCAAATATTTCTCATAGATAATCTTGATCATAAACCCACAATTAATCGGATCTCGACAAACACACCACAAAAAGAGATTACATCGAATAGATCTCCTCGAAGACCGAGGAGAACTTGGCATTGAGATCCAAAGAGAGAGAAGAAGCCATCTAGATACTAGCTATGGACCCGAAGGTCTGTGGTAAACTACTCACAACTCATGGTGAGGCGATGATGATGATGTAGAAGTGCTCAGTGGTAGATCCCCCCTTCGGCGGAGCTCCGGAATAGGCCCTAAGATGGGATCTAACGGGAACAGAAGGTTGCGGCGGTAGAACTATGGTTTTCTCTGTTGTTCTGATAGTTTCCTATAGGAGGGGGGCACCTCCCACGCTCGTGGACGCCACGTCAGCCCTATTCCGTGGTTCTCAAGTCTCCCGTGCGTATTTTGCTCCAAAAATATCTCTCCCGAAGGTTTCATTCCGTTTGGACTCCGTTTGATATTCCTTTTCTGTAGAACCCTGAAACAGGCAAAAAATAGCAATCTGGACTGGGCCTTTGGGTCAGTAGGTTAGTCCCAAAAATAATATAAAAGTGTATAACAAAGCCCATTAAACATCCAAAACATCATAAATAATAGCATGGAACAATAAAAAATTATAGATACGTTGGAGACGTATCAAGCATCCCCAAGCTTAATTCCTGCTCGTCCTCGAGTAGGTAAATGATAAAAACAGAATTTTTGATGTGGAATGGTAACCAACATCGTTTTTCAATGTAATTATCTTAATTGTGGCATGAATGTTCAGATCTGAAAGATTCAAGACAAAAGTCTTAATTGACATAAGAAATAATAATACTTCAAGCATACTAACAAAGCAATCATGTCTTCTCAAAATACTATGGCTAAAGAAAGTTATCCCTACAAAATCATATAGTCTGGCAATGCTCCCTCTTCATCACACAAAATATTCATATCATGCACAACCCCGATTTTAGCCAAGCACTTGTTTTCATACTCTATTCTTTCAAACCTTTCAACTTTCACGCAATACATGAGCGTGAGCCATGGACATAACACTATGTGGAATAGAGAGGTGGTTGTGGAGAAGACAAAAAGGAGGGAGATAGTCTCACATCGACTAGGCATATCAACGGGCTATGGAGATGCCCATCAATAGATATCAATGTGAGTGAGTAGGGATTGCCATGCAATGGATGCACTAGAGCTAAAAATGTATGAAAGCTCAACAAAAGAGACTGGTGGGTGTGCATCCAACTTGCTTTCTCACAAAGACCTAGGGCATTTGAGGAAGCCCATCGTTGGAATATACAAGCCAAGTTCTATAATGAAAATTCCCACTAGTATATGAAAGTGACTAAACATGAGACTCTCTATCATGAAGAACATGGTGCTACTTTGAAGCACAAGCGTGGAAAAAGATAGTAGCAATTGTCCCTTTTCTTTTCTCTTTTTTTGGAGGGGCCTTTTCTTTTGTTTGGCCTTTCCTCGCATGGGAGAATGCTCTAGTAATGATGATCATCACACCTACATTGAATTACAACTCGATATTACAACTCGATACTAGAACAATTATGACTCTATATAAATGCCTCCGGAGGTGTACCAGGATGTGCAATGAATCAAGAGTGACATGTATGAAAAATTATGAATGGTGGCTTTGCCACAAATACGATGTCAACTAAATGATCATGCATGGCAATATGACAATATGAAGCGTGTCATATGAACAGAACGGTGGAAAGTTGCATGGCAATGTATCTCGGAATGGCTATGGATATGCCATGATAGGTAGATATGGTGGCTGTTTTGAGGAAAATATATGGTGGCTGTTTTGAGGAATGATATATAGTGGGTGTATGGTACCAGCGAAAGTTGCGCGTTACAAGAGAGGCTAGCAATGATGGAAGGGTGAGAGTGCGTATAATCCATGGACTCAACATTAGTCATAAGAACCCATATACTTATTGCAAAAATCTACGAGTCATCAAATAAAGCAATCAACGCATGCTCCTAGGGGGGAGGTTGGTAGGAGTTAACCATCGCGCGTCCCCGACCTCCACACAAAGGTTGACACTTTACAAATATCTCATGCTCTAACTTCGTCACATAGCGGTTCACCATACGTGCATGCTACGGGAATCAACAATCTTAACACAAGCATTTCTCAATTTCATAATAACTCCAATAGCATGACTCTAATATCACTATCCTCATATCTCAAAACAATTATCAAGCATCCAACTTCTCATCATATTCAATGCACTTAGTGTGAAAGTTTTTACTACATTGATATTGGATGTCTATCTTGTGAAGACTAATTTTATAGCCTAAGCACATTACCATGATGTTTTAATAGACTCTCAAAAGGATATAAGTGAAGCATGAGAGATCGGTAATTTCTACAAAATATAATCACCACCGTGCTCTAACAGGTATAAGTGAAGCACTAGAGCAAAACTATTCATCTCAAAAGATATAAGTGAAGCACATAGAGTGTTCTATCAATTCCTAGGCCATATTTAACTCTCTCAAATAGGTGTGTCCGGCAAGGATAATTGTGGCAAACTAACAAGCAAAGACTCAAATGGTACATGACGCTCCAAGTAAAACACATATCATGTGGTGAATAAAAATATAGCTTCGAGTATAGTTACGGATGGATGAAGACGAAAGAGGGGATGCCTTCCCGGGGCATCCCCAAGCTTAGGCTTTTGGTTTTCCTTGAATTTTACCTTGGGGTGCCTTGGTCATCCCCAAGCTTAGGCTCTTGCCACTCATTGTTCCATAGTCCATCAAAGCAATACTCAAAACTTGAAAACTTCACAAGACAAAACTTAGACAAAAATCTCGTGAGCTCCGTTAGTATAAGAAAGCAAACCACTACTCAAAGGTACTACAATGAATTCATTCTTTGTTTATATTGGTGTTAAACCTACTTTATTCCAACTTCTCTATGATTCATACTTCCCAATACTACTCATAGATGCATTGAAATAAGCAAACAACACACGAAAAACACAATATGTCAAAAACAGAACAGTCTGTAGTAATCTGCAGTTTTCACATACTTCTGTAACTCCAAAAAAAATTGAAATGAATTGGTAAACGTGAGGAATTTGTCTATTAATCATCTGCAAAAAGAATCAACTAAATAGCACGCTCCAGTAAAATCTGGTGACCATTCTAGCGAGCGCTAACGGTTCTATTTTTCATAGCAAGATCATATAAACTTCACACAAGTCTTCCCAAAGGTTCTACTTGGCACAAACGCTAATTAAAACACAAAACCACATCTAAACAGAAGCTAGATGCAATATTTATTCCTAAACAGAAGCAACAATAATAATAATATAAAATTGGGTTGCCTCCCAACAAGCGCTATCGTTTTACGCCCCTAGCTAGGCACGATAGTTCAATGATGCTCACATGAAAGATAAGAATTGAAGCACAAAGAGAGCACCATAAAGCATGTGAAAAACACATCTTAGTCTAACATACTTCCTATGCATAGGCATTTTATAGGAAAACAGATTAGCAAGACAAGCAAAATCTAGCATATGCAAGGAACAAGAAAGAAACAATAGCAATCTCAACGTAACGAGAGGTAATTTAGTAACATGCAAATTTATACAACCATATTTTCCTCTCTCATAATAATTGCATGTAGGATCATAATCAAATTCAACAATATAGCTATCACATAACATATTCTCAACACGATCCATATGCATGCAAAGTTGACACTCTTCCAAAATAGTGGGATTAACATCAACTAAAGTCATGACCTCTCCAAACCCACTTTTAATATTATTGCAAACATTATTATCAATCTTACTTTCATCATGGGGATTAAATAAATTTTCAAGATCATAAGAAGAATCACCCCAATCATGATCATTGCAACAAATAGTAGTCATAGCAAAACTAGCATCCCCAAGCTTAGGGTTTCGCATATCATTAGCATAATTGACATTAATAGAATTTATAATAACATCATTGCAATCATGCTTTTCATCGAAGGAACTATCAAGTATGGGTGCAATTACAACGATCTCATGTTTAACATAAGGAACTATAGAAATTTCATCTTCATAAATATTGGCATCATGGCCACAAGGATAGCAAGCATCATGTTCATCAAGGGATATTTCAATCAAATCATTGGAATCAAAATTATCTATAGATTCATGCATATCATTATTTTCTTTCAAAGCAGCGGTCATTCTTTCAATAAATTCTTTGACATAGGCATTATGAGCATAGTTTTCAAAGCAATATTTAAGTATGTCAAAATTTTCAGATTCGTAGAGAGTAATATCATACTTTTCAATCAAAGAAGCAAATTCATAAGCACCCTTAAAAGCAACAAATTCTTCAATTTGTTCGATATCGTAGTAACTATAAACACCCTTTGCATAAGAAGATAAGATTTCATTATCATTAAACTCACATAGGTAGGGTAGGTGTTTTTTAGGGTTCTTAGAGCAACAAGTAAAATCACAAATTTCACAAAGATTCCAAGCATAACATAGCAATCTGTTTATTTGATCCCATAAGAGTCTCCCCTTTTCAGACAAACGGTGACGCACAAAATGAGCATGCTCATCTAGATATTTCCCATCAACTAGGCTAGTTGGGGTTTCGGCACGAGCGCATAAGGATCGAAGATGATCCAAATAGAATACTTTAAGGTGACCCATAACAATAGATTTTTAGCAAGCAAAGATGCAAGCAAATTGAGGGCACATAGTAACACAAGCAAACAAGAAGCAAGCGAACGATAAACACATGGCAAAAGAAGGGCAAATAAAACGGCAAGGGTGAACTGGGGGAGAGGAAAACGAGAGGCAAAAAATGCAATGCGAAGGATAAGGGTTTGTGATAGGTACTTGGTATATGACTTTTGCGTAAGCCTCCCCGGCAACGGCGCCAGAAATTCTTCTTGCTACTTCTCAAGCTTGCGTTGTATTCGCTCGAAGAGGAAAGCGTGATGCAGCGCAGTAGCATAAGTATTTCCCTCAGTTTTTGAGAACCAAGGTATCAATCCAGTAGGAGACCACACGCGAGTCCCTCGCACCTGCACAAACAAATAAGAACTTCGTAGCCAACGTGATAAGGGGTTGTCAATCCCTTTACGGTCACTTACGAAAGTGAGATCTGATAGAGATGATAGTTTGATATTTTTGGTATTTTTGGATATAAGAACAGAAAGTAAAAGAGGAAAAGTAAATTAGATTGTAGATTGATAGGTTGAGAATAGACCCGGGGGCCATAGTGTTCTCTAGTGGCTTCTTTCATGATAGCGATATTCTACGGCGGGTAAACAAATTACTGTCGAGCAATTGATAGAAAAGCGAATAATTATGAGACTATCTAGGCATGATCATTATATATAGGCATCACGCCCGAGACAAGTAGACCGAAACGATTTTGCATCTACTACTATTACTCCACACATCAACCGCTATCCAGCATGCATCTAGAGTATTAAGTTCATAAGAACGGAGTAACGCCTTAAGCAAGATGACATGATGTAGAGGGATAAACTCAAACATAGTGATATAAACCCCATCTTTTTATCCTCGATGGCAACATACAATACGTGCCTTACTGTCCCTACTGTCACTGGGAAAGGACATCACAAGATTGAACCCAAAGCCAAGCACTTCTCGCATTGCAAGAACTATATCTAGTAGGCCAAACCAAACCAATAATTTGAAGAGACTTAGAAGGATATTATAATCACACATAAAGAGTTCAGAAAAGAACCAAATATTTCTCATAGATAATCTTGATCATAAACCCACAATTCATCGGATCTCGACAAACACACCGCAAAAACAGATTACATCGAATAGATCTCCTCGAAGACCGAGGAGAGCTTGGTATTGAGATCCAAAGAGAGAGAAGAAGCCATCTAGATACTAGCTATGGACCCGAAGGTCTGTGGTAAACTACTCACAACTCATGGTGAGGAGATGATGATGATGTAGAAGCGCTCCATGGTAGATCCCCCCTCTGGTGGAGCTCCGGAACAGGCCCTAAGATGGGATCTCACGGGAATAGAAGGTTGCGGCGGTGGAATTAGGGATTTATCTGTTGTTCTGATAGTTTCGGGGTACGTAGGTATATATAGGAGGAAGGAGGGCACCGGGGGCCAAACAGGGTGCCCACGAGGCAGGGGGCGCGCCCTATAGGGGGGTGCCCCCCCACCCTCGTGGACGCCACGTCAGCCCTATTCCATGGTTCTCAAGTCTCCCGTGCGTATTTTGCTCCAAAAATATCTCTCCCGAAGGTTTCATTCCGTTTGGACCCCGTTTGATATTCCTTTTCTGTAAAACCCTGAAACACGCAAAAAACAGCAATCTGGACTGGGCCTTTGGGTCAGTAGGTTAGTCCCAAAAATAATATAAAAATGTATATCAAAGCCCATTAAACATCTAAAACATCATCAATAATAGCATGGAACAATAAAAAATTGTAGATACGTTGGAGACGTATCAGCCGACAAAATATATAAAAAAAATAGGTCAAAAGTATCCTTGGGCTTAAAAGGGCCCAGTTAGTTTCATCCGTTAGATCGCTCATATAATACGCATGCTCTCATGTATTATAATGTACCGTAAAATCTCCCATTTTCTAGGGTTTGAAAATTGGGGATTTTTGGTTAGAGAATTGGATGAATTTAGTTGCCACTAAAGACGTTTGTAGTTGTTAGTAAAGAGATTAATTTGTAGTTTTTCTTGCAACGCATGTGATGGCAGTGATTTATTTAGCTTAGTAATACATCACAATAGATGGTTCTGTAGTGTTGGATCGAACCGTGTTTTTGATGTTTTTGATGGTTGTGACAAGGGTACATTCTGTTGTGCTTTGGTGGATTGGATGATCAAGCAACTAGGATATGTTGTGCCAGCCATGGGCTTTTTAGTGTACTGGTTGGATCTTGGTAAAACATTTGTAGATGGTTTGAAGCATGTGAACTTTCAAATGCATGCATTATCTATGGTAGATTCAGCTTCTGCAGGAGGTGGCCACAAGGTGCATGTGTACATGTATCATGACAATGTTCTTGAGAAACAACTTTGGGATGATGTGCTTGTGCAGCTAGTTGAGCTACCTAAAGTAATTAGTCCTTGCAAAAAGGAATTTGAGACAAAGCACATACTAGCTAGGAATTGTATGCCTACATTCAGTGAGCACGTGTTAAACATGATGGCAGGTGGATATGGACAGCTGTGCAAGGAAAACACATCCATGTCTGCTAGGAGGAAGTTGAGTACTGATATGTCTCCAACATATCTACTTTTTCAAACACTTTTGCCCTTGTTTTGGACTCTAACTTGCATGATTTGAATGGAACTAACCCGGACTGACATTATTTTCAGCAGAATTGCCATGGTGTTATTTTTGTGCAAAAATAAAAGTTCTCGGAATGACCTGAAAATCAATGGAGAATTATTTTGGAAAATATAAAAAATATCTGTGGAAAGATCCAAGCCAGGGGGCGCACACCCTATCCACGAGGATGGGGGCGCGCTCCCTCCCCCTGGACGCGCCCCCTTCCTCGTGGGCCCCCTGTTGCTCCACCGACGTACCCCCGGACTCCATATATTCACTTTCGGGGAGAAAAAAATCAGAGAGGAAGAATTATCGCGTTTTACGATACAGAGCCACTGCCAAGCCCTAATCTCTCTCGGGAGGGCTGATCTGGAGTCCGTTCGGGGCTCCGGAGAGGGGAGATCGTCGCCATCGTCATCATCAACCTTCCTCCATCACCAATTCCATGATGCTCACCGCCTTGCGTTAGTAATCCCATCGTAGGCTTGCTGGACGGTGATGTGTTTGATGATATTTACCATGTAATCGAGTTAGTTTTGTTAGGGTTTGATCCCTAGTATCCACTATGTTCTAAGATTGATGTTGTTATGACTTTGCCATGCTTAATGCTTGTCACTAGGGCCCATGTGCCATGATTTCAGTTCTGATCCTATTATGTTTTCATGAATATATGTGTGTTCTTGATCCTATCTTGCAAGTCAATAGTCACCTACTATGTGTTATGATCCGGCAACCCCGAGGTGACAACAATCGGGACCACTCCCGGTGATGACCGTAGTTTGAGGAGTTCATGTATTCACTATGTGTTAATGCTTTGGTCTGTCACTCTATTAAAAGGAGGCCTTAATATCCCTTAATTTCCAATAGGACCCCGCTGCCACGGGAGGGTAGGACAAAAGATGTCATGCAAGTTCTTTTCCATAAGCACGTATGACTATATTCGGAATACATACCTACATTACATTGATGAACTGGAGCTAGTTCTGTGTCACCCTAGGTTATAACTTTTACATGAGGAATCGCATCCGACATAATTCCCCATCACCGATCCAATGCCTACGAGTTTTTTGCTTGTTGCTTATTTACTTTACCGCTGCTGCCATTACAAAAACTACAAAAACACTATCGTTACTTTTATTGTTGTTACCACTATTTCCATATTACTTTGCTACTAAACTACCTTGCTGCAGATACTAAGTTTCCAGGTGTGGTTTAATTAACAACTCAGCTGCTAATACTTAAGAGTATTCTTTAGCTCCCCTTGTGTCGAATCAATAAATTTGGGTTGAATACTTTACCCTCGAAAACTGTTGTGATCCCCTACACTTGTGGGTTATCATGACTATTTTCTGGCGCCGTTGCCCGGGAGCATAGCTAAATTCTTTAAGTCACTTGGGATTTATATCTGTTGATCGCTATGAAGAACTTGAAGGACTCCAAAACCAAGATCTTTCCCTCAACTACGAGGGGAGGTAAGGAACCGCCATCTAGCTTTGCCCTTGATTCACCCTCTGTTATGAGTAAATTTGCGACACCTACTTCTGCTATTGAATCTGATATGTTGCATGTTCTTGATGATGCCACTTCTGCTATGTATGATGAAACTACTTCTATGCTTGATAATACTATGCCACTAGGTGAATTTCTAGATGAACAAATTGCTAAGTTTTGGGAGAATGCAAATATTGAAACTGATAATATTTATGAAAGTGATGATGAAGCTTCTCCCCCTAGATATGAATTGCCA
Organism: Secale cereale; assembly: GCA_902687465.1. NCBI lineage: Eukaryota > Viridiplantae > Streptophyta > Magnoliopsida > Poales > Poaceae > Secale > Secale cereale. Next base: position 684,503,402 of record LR738713.1, read on the forward strand.
GTTATTCCTGAGGGTTATGTTATGGATGAAGAAACTGCTAGAGACTTTCTTGCTTGCAACGATAGGTATGATCTTAAGAAATTATTAGCTAAGCTGAAAGAAAAGTCTTTGAATGCTAGAATGAAATATGACCCTGCTTTTGCTACTTCACCTATCTTTGTTGCTGATAAGGATTATGATTTCTCTGTTGATCCTGAGTTAATTACTTTGGTTGAATCTGATCCTTTCCATGGCTATGAATCTGAAACTGTTGTGGCACATCTTACTAAGTTGAATGATATAGCCACCGTGTTTACCAACGATGAAAAGATTCGTTATTACTATATCCTTAAGTTATTTCCGTTCTCGTTAAAGGGTGATGCTAGGACATGGTTTAATTCTCTTGATCCTGGTTGTGTGTGTAGGCCCCAGGATATGATTTATTACTTCTCTGCTAAATATTTTCCCGCTCATAAGAAACAAGCTGCCTTACGGGAAATATATAACTTTGTGCAAATTGAAGAAAAGAGTCTCCCACAAGCTTGGGGGAGGCTTCTCCAATTACTTAATGCTTTGCCTGATCATCCTCTTCAGAGGAATGAAATACTTGATGGCTTTTATAATGGACTAACCGATGCTTCCAGAGACCACCTGGATAGTTGTGCTGGTTGTGTTTATAGCGAAAAAAACAGTTGATCAAGCAGAATTACTATTGAATAATATGCTGGCCAATGAAAATAATTGGACACTTCCTGAACCAGTCCCTAAGCCAACTCTGAAGAAAAGGGGAGTTCTATTCCTCAGTCCTGAAGATATGCAAGAGGCAAAGAAATCTATGAAAGAAAATGGTATTAAAGTTCAAGATGTTAAGAATTTCCCACCTATTGGAGAAATACATGGTCTTGATAACCCGACACAGGTAGTAAAGGTAAATTCTCTTTATAGATTTGATGAAGGTGATATTCCTTGTTATAATTCTGCTAGCCAATGCTTAGATGAGTTTGATAATTTTATTGTGAAACAAGAAAACTTCAATGCTTATGTTGGTAGACAATTGCAACGTAATGCTTATATGATTGAACGCTTGACTGATTATATGTCTAGAGTTAAAGGTGAATTGAAACTCATTAGTAAACATGCTTCTATGGTTACCACTCAAGTAGAACAAGTACTTAAGGCTCAGAATGATTTGCTCAATCAATTAAATAGCAAGAATAATGACTATGTTGTTAGAGTTGCAACTAGAGGGGGTAAAGTGACTCAGGAACCTTTGTATCCCGAGGGCCACCCTAAGAGAATTGAGCAAGATTCTTAGAGAGCTAATTTAGATGCACCTAGTTCTTCTAAGAAGAAGAAAAAGAAAAATGATAGGACTTTGCATGCTTCTAGTGAACATGTAGCTGACACACCTGCGAATCCCAATGATATATCTGTTTATGATTCTGAGACACAATCTGGTAATGAACATGAACCTAGTGATAATGTTAATGATGATGTTCATGATGATGCTCAACCTAGCAATGATAATGATGTAGAGATTGAACCTACTGTTGATCTTGATAACCCACAATCAAAGAATCAACGTTATGATAAGAGAGACTTTGTTGCTAGGAAGCACGGTAAGGAAAGAGAACCATGGGTTCAGAAACCCATGCCTTTTCCTCCTAAACCATCCAAGAAAACGGATGATGAGAATTTTGAGCGCTTTGGTGAAATGATTAGACCTATCTTTTTGCGTATGCGTTTGAGTGATATGCTTAAAACAAATCCTTATGCTAAGTATATGAAAGATATCATTACCAATAAAGAAAGATACCTGAAGTAGAAATTTCCACCATGCTTGCCAATTACACTTTTAAGGGTGGAATACCTAAGAAACTAGGAGATCTAGGAGTACCTACTATACCTTGCTCCATTAAAGGGAACTATGTTAAAACTGTTTTATGTGATCTTGGAGCCGGTGTTAGTGTTATGCATCTCTCTTTATATCGTAGACTTGACTTGAGTAAGTTGACACAAACTGAAATATATTTGCAAATGGCCGATAAATCAACTGCTATACATGTCGGTATTTGTGAGGATGTGCCTGTTGTAGTTGCAAATGTTACTATTCTAACGGACTTTGTTATCCTTGATATCCCTGAGGACGATAGTATGTCTATTATCCTTGGTAGACCCTTTTTGAATACTGCAGGGGCTGTTATTGATTGCAACAAAGGCAATGTCACTTTTCATGTCAATGGTAATGATGATACAATACACTTTCCGAGGAAACAACCTCAAGTCCACAGTATCAATTTGTATTGGAAAAATCTCAACTATTACTATTGGAGGTTTTCAATTTCCTCTTCCTACTGCGAAGAAGACATATGATATTATTATTGTGGGGGACATACATATCCCCATTGGGGTAACCTAGTGTTATTCAAAAATTCTCCGGTTTCATATTATTCGGAAAGAGTTTATTAACAAGACTTGATCAACCTTGTTAATGTATTCCTTTTGATGAGCATGAGATGGGTGAATCTAGATAGCACAACCTTCTGTACCCTTCTTTTATTTTCTGCTAATTAGATTAAATAAAGCAAAAATTGTATTTTCTATCTGTTTCCAGACTTATCTGTGTAATAAAAAAATACCCCGAAAATAAAAGTTCTCCAAATGCCCTGAAATTGAAATATGATTTTTTTTCTAGAATATTTGAGAATATTTAGCACAGAAAACACAGCGATGGGAGCCAGCACCTGGCCACGAGGGTCCAGGGCGTGCTCACCCTCACAGGGCGCGCCCCCTGCCTCGTGGGCCCCACGTGCCCCCTCCACTTATTCCTGCACCCACACACTCCTTCTTCCTCCCAAAAAAATCACTATCCAGCTCAAGCACGAGTTCTAGCTCATCTTGCTGCCATTTTCGATCTCCTTGCTCAAAGCTCCATTCACAAAACTGTTTGGGGAGATTGTTCCTTGGTATGTAACTCCTCCATTGGTCCAATTAGTTTTTGTTCTAGCGCTTTATTTATTGCAAATTTTTTCTGCTATGGTGACCTTCTCTTGAGCTTGAATGCCAAATTTCTTTGGTCCCAAGTAGTTCTAATGCATGATATAGTCTCTAGGCACTTGTAGGAGTTGTTACTATCAATCTTGTTAAGTTTGGTTCACTTTCATTTTGAGTTACTAAAAATTTCAGAAATTTTTAGAGGAGGAAAATGATAAAGAGATTGTTGAGAGGCTCTTCCAGTAAAAGTTCAGAGGATAAGAAGAAGGAACATAATATAATCTTCCTCGCACTGCGGAAGTTCAGCCGTGTGAATGGTCTTGTAATGAGTTATTAGAAGCCGCCGGGATTTTGGAGACTTTAATTATTTGGCGAACAATGCAGGCCTCACCGACTTCCTCCAGCGTGAACAGTATCTCTTACTCACTAATATTTTCACACAAAACTTTCATTTCCATGCTAAGAAATCACCACCTTCAGTGAAGTTTCGTTTATATGATGAGGTTAAGGAGATGCCATTCTTTGAATTTTGTGAAGTACGCAAGATACCCTTTGCTGGTAGTCTTGAAGAACCACGTCGTGAAGATGTTGAAGGGTTTATTGACATGATAGCTGTAGGGGAGACTAGGCAAGTTTCAGGGGCAAGAATTACTAGTATACATTTTCCTATTCTGCGCTACTTTGCTATATTTGCTAGTAGATGTTTAATTGGTCGCGGGAACAGTGGGAATCTTAGTGTCCCTGATATTGTCATTTTGCGTCATGCTTTGTTTCAAGACACAACCTTTATTTTGGGTGCCGTCGTTGCTAAACGATTAAGTTTGAACCGTACAAAAGGCCCCGTTTTTTAGGCATCTTTGCTTCTCACCTTGCTGAACACTTTAGAATACGTATTATGCATCATGAGAAGGAAGAAAAATTGATGGCCCCTGTTTATCTAGATTATAAGAGTATGATAGCACATGATTTTATTGTTAAGGACAAAGAGAAGTTGCTTAAGTATAAATTGAGGTTTGATGAATAAATTTGTGAGATTATTACCTTGCCTGCACCATCTCTGCTTGATTTGTTTTTAGGCATATACCTCGTTTCATCAGATGCCTTCTACAAGTACGAGAGCCAGGCACAAGCTTCAGAGCCGGAGCCGGAGCCACCACTTGACCCTTACCGACAATCTGTTTATGGGTGGGATCCGGATGAGATTGCAAGCCAGTGGCACTTAGAGGACGCTCCTCAGTACACCGAAGAAAGTAGCTTCGATCCGTGGTCATAGACAACTTAGGCCAAAAGTCTAAGCTCGGGGGAGTACGTGTTTCTCACCGACATAACATTCATGTTCACACACTTATTCTAGTTGTCGGTGCTCACACTCTTTCATTGTACTATCCATGCTAGTTTCTTTTCTTTTCTTTGTATTTTTCTTGTGTGTTAAAAAAACCTTTAGAAAAAAAGATTAGTTGTAGCTTTTAGCTAGTTTACTTCCCATGCTTGTAGTAGTAGTAATTAAAAAAACAAAAAGATTTCTCGTTCTTCTTTTGCTTGTTGGGAGCTTTCCCGTGTAAATAGTTTCTTTTCTTTTCTTTGGGGGTCAAGAGGAGAAGACCATGATTGAAAATTCTTAGTGGCTCTCATATGCTTTATTGTTGATTTAACCTTGAGCCATATTACCTTGTCTTCTCTCTTGTATTAAATGCTGGCAGATTCCAGCTTAGTCCAATGCACGTGCACTATTATTATTTTCCACACCGTTCGGTCGTGCGAGTGAAAGGCAATAATGATGATATATGATGAGCTAATTGAGATGAGAAAAGCTGGTATGAACTTGACCTATCTTGTTTTTGTAAATATGATAGTTAATCATTCCTGATTCAGCTTATTATGAATGAAACATGCTTGCAATGACAATTAGAGATCATAGCTGCTCATGACATGCTTATTTAGCTAAGAGTTTATAATGGTCTATCTTGTGTGCCAACATGATATTAAAATGGTTGTGATGTGGTATGGTAGGGTGGTATCCTCCTTTGAACGATTCAAGTGGTTTGAATTGGCACATGTTCACGCATGTAGTTGAAACAAAATCAACATAGCCTCCACGATATTTATGTTCATGGTGATTTATATCCTACTCATGCTTGCATTCATTGTTGATTAATTTTAATGCATGTTCATGACTATTGTCGCTCTCTAGCTGGTCGCTTCCCAGTCTCTTTCTAGCCTTCACCTATACTAAGTGGGAATATTGCTTGTGCATCCACTTCCATAAACCCCAAAGTTATTCCACATGAGTCCACCATACCTTCCTATATGCGGTATTTACCTGCCGTTCCAAGTAAATTTGTATGTGCCAAACTCTAAACCTTTAAATGAAATTATGTTTTGTATGCTCGAACATCTCATGTATCAAATAGGGCTGTCTATATCGTCCATGCTAGGTGGGTTATTCTCACGATGAGTGGACTCCGCTCATCTTTCATGAGAAAATGGCTGGTAACCGGGATGCCCAGTCCCATGCTCAAATCATAATAATTAAACAAAACTCCCCCAGGGCTGTTGCTTGTTTGGACGGTACCCCGTGGATTCGGATGGCCGTGGAGTGTGCTTGTTGGTGGTTGGGGGAGTATAAACGTTACCATTCTGTTTGGGAACCACCTATAATGTGTGTAGCATGGAAGATATCGAGATTCTTGGTTGTTATGTTGACAATGAGAGTATACCGCTCAAAATATTATTCATCTCTATTTAAAAATCGAGCTCTGGCACCTCTACAAATCCCTGCTTCCCTCTGCGAAGGGCCTATCTATTTACTTTTATGCTGAGTCATCATCCTCTTATAAAAGAGCACCAGTTGGAGAGCACCTCTGTCATTTGCATGTATTGCTATTAATTTACATTTAGTATGATTGTGACTGGATCTCTTGTACCATGAATTACAATGTCTAGTCAGTCCTTGATCTTTAAAGGTGCTCTGCATTTATGTTTTGCGGTCTCAGAAAGGGCTGGCGACATACCATCTTGTTATATCATATTATGATTGTTTTGAGAAAGTGTTGTCATCCAAGGTTTATTATGATTGCTCGCTAATTGATTATGCCTTTGATATGAGTAGACATGAGACCTGAAATTTATTGTGAATGTGGTTAGTTCATGATCTTTGTTGAAAACTTGCATGCTAGCTTTACATATTTACAACAACAAGATCAAACAGAGTTTGTCAAAGTTTTTCTTTATCACTTTCAGTTTATCAATGGAATTGCTTGAGGACAAGCAAAGGTTAAAGCTTGGGGGAGTTGATACGTCTCCAACGTATCTACTTTTCCAAAGACTTTTGCCCTCGTTTTGGACTCTAACTTGCATGATTTGAATGGAACTAACCCGGACTGACGCTATTTTCAGCAGAATTGCCATGGTGTTATTTTTGTGCAGAAATAAAAGTTCTTGGAATGACCTGAAAATCAATGGAGAATTATTTTAGAAAATATAAAAAATATCTGCAGAAAGATCCAAGCCAGGGGGCCCACACCCTATCCACGAGGGTGGGGGGGCGCGCCCCTTCCCCCTGGGCGTGCCCCCTACCTCGTGGGCCCCATGTTGCTCCATCGACGTACCCCCAAACTCCATATATTCACTTTCGGGGAGAAAAAAATCAGAGAGGAAGAATTATCGCGTTTTATGATACGGAGCCGCCGCCAAGCCCTAATCTCTCTCGGGAGGGCTGATCTGGAGTCCATTCGGGGCTCCAGAGAGGGTAGATCGTCGCCATCGTCATCATCAACCTTCCTCCATCACCAATTCCATGATGCTCACCGCCATGCGTGAGTAATCCCATCGTAGGCTTGCTCGACGGTGATGGGTTGGATGAGATTTACCATGTAATCTAGTTTTCCTAGGGTTTGATCCCTAGTATCCACTATGTTCTAAGATTGATGTTGCTATGACTTTGCCATGCTTAATGCTTGTCACTAGGGCCTGAGTGCCATGATTTCAGATCTGAACCTATTATGTTTTCATGAATATATGTGTGTTCTTGATCCTATCTTGGAAGTAAATAGTCACCTACTATGTGTTATGATCCGGCAACCCCAAAGTGACAACAATCGGGACCACTCCCGGTGATGACCGTAGTTTGAGGAGTTCATGTATTCACTATGTGTTAATGCTTTGTTCCGGTACTCTATTAAAAGGAGGCCTTAATATCCCTTAGTTTCCACTAGGACCCCGCTACCACGGGAGGGTAGGACAAAAGATGTCATGCAAGTTCTTTTCCATAAGCACGTATGACTATATTCGGAATACATGCCTACATTACATTGATGAACTGGAGCTAGTTCTGTGTCACCCTAGGTTATAACTTTTACATGAGGAATCGCATCCGACATAATTCCCCATCACTGATCCAATGCCTACGAGATTTTTGCTTGTTGCTTATTTACTTTCCCGCTGCTACCATTACAAAAACTACAAAAACAGTACCGTTACTTTTATTGTTGTTACCACTATTTCCATATTACTTTGCTACTAAACTACCTTGCTGCAGATACTAAGTTTCCAGGTGTGGTTGAATTGACAACTCAACTGCTAATACTTAAGAGTATTCTTTGGCTCCCCTTGTGTCGAATCAATAAATTTGGGTTGAATACTTTACCCTCGAAAACTGTTGCGATCCCCTACACTTGTGGGTTATCAAGTACTGAATTTGTGGAAGAAGAAGTTGTCATGAAAGAGAATGGGAAGGATTATTTGTTTCCTGAGGTTTTAGAGCAAGTTCAATTTTTTGTTGAGCAAGACGAGGTAATAAGAGAAGGGGAAGAAGGGGAGTTTGTTGCTGAGGAACAAGAGGAACTTGTTGGTGATGAAGAAGAGGAATTTGGTGGTGAGAGTAAGGAGGAGGACCTTGCATATCAATCAGACTCTAGTGTTGATCCAGATTTTGCAGATTCTGACTACGATTTTGAAGCTGGAGATGACACTTTGTTTGATGAAAATGTTGACACTTCTGTCCCAGATGACATAATTGCTGCAGCTAGGAAAGTGGTGAAAGAAGATGCAAATGATGAAGATCCAGATGTTGTTGATATAAAGAAAATAGATCTCCCAGATAGTGAAGACGGTCAGAAATTTGATTTCCCTGCTTTCAACAAATTGACAGACATGGAACATCCAATTTTTAAACTTGGGATGATTTTCTCAATCCCTGCTGAACTTAGGTCTGCATTGTCCATGTACATAGTGAAGAATTGAGTAAAAATTAAGAAGACAAGGAACAATTCTACTAGAATTGAAGCAAAGTGTGTTGAAGGTTGTCCTTAGAAAATGATTGATGTTAAAGATAGTAGATTTGAGTGCATGCTAGTAAAAACATATGTTCGAGAGCATACTTGTGAGAGGGTGTGGGAAGTGAAAGAAATGACAGCTCCATTGCTAGCTGAAAAGTTTGTTGAAGAATTCAGAGATGACCCAAAGATGAGTTTGACTGCTTTTCAAAACAAAGTACAGAAGAAGTACAACATGAATCCCACTAGATTTAAGTTAGCTAGAGCTAGGTTATCATGTCTGAAAAAGATTAGAGGAGATGAGGAGGCCCAATATGGACAACTTTGGGACTATGGACAAGAGCTAAGGAGAGGTAACCCAGGCACCACTTTCTACTTCAAGAGGATCGGTGAAAGTTTGAGCACTCTATACCTATGTCTGGATGCATGCAAAAGAGGATGGATACTTGGATGCAGGCCCATAATTTGCTTAGATGGAACTCACATAAGGACCAAGTATGGTGGACAGATTCTGACAGCAATTGGAGTAGATCCCAATGATTACATATACCCAATTGCACTAGATGTTGTAGAGGTGGAGTGCCATGCTTCATGGAAGTGGTTCCTTACTACTTTGAAAATAGATCTGAACATCATCAACACATCGAAAATCACTATAATGAGTGATAAACAGAAGGTGTACTCAAAATAAATATTATGTGTTGTGTTGTGTTGTATGTTAAATACATGGGGATCTCATATACATGTTGTGTTGTGTTGAAGGGTTTGATGAAAGAAGTTAGAGAAATATTCCCTAACGCTGAACATAGGTTCTGTGTTAGACATCTGTACCAGAACCTGAACCAACTCCACAAGAGAGAGACAGTGAAGAACCACCTGTGGGCATGTGGTAGGTCAAGCAACACTACAAGGTGGCAGCAAAACATGGAGAGGTTCAAGGTTGATTGTCCTGAAGCACATGCTTGGTTAGATAAAAAGAAGCCCTTTGACTATTGCAGAGCTTTCGTTAGTGATTTCGTGAAGTGTGACATATTTACCAATAATTCATGTGAAGTTTTCAACAAGTAATTATATACTACTAATCTTTTCTACTTCTAAGTACTTCTGCTTATTAAATGTCTATTACTAATGTTTAGTACTGCTCCCTTAGGTGGATATTAGAAGCTAGAAAGTTGTCTATCATGTCTATGTTAGAGAACATTGCTTGAAAGATAGGCACAATATATAACAAGATGCAGAAAGAGGCTCTACAGAAGTGGACTGGTCAGATTTGTCCAAAGATAAGACGAAAAGTTCAGAAAAATGTTGATTATGCAACAAATTCCTTAGCTACCAAATATGCAAAATCAACATGAGAGCTTGCGCTTGCAGAAGATCACAGTTAACTGGCATTCCATGCAACCAGTCAATAGCTTGTTGCAGACATGAGAGACTAAAACCTGAACAAATGGTATCGAGCTGCTATTCTCTTAATGCTTTTATGCAAGCTTATGGTCCAGTGGTGAAGCCTGTTAGAGATAAGTCTGAATGGGAGGATGCATGTTAATGCCCCAGTAGTGAAACCACCCTTCTATGAGAAGGTTGTTGGTAGAATATCAGGCAAACAAAGATGAAAAGCTTCTGAATAAAATGAGGATAGTACAAAGTTGAGCAAACATGGGGTCACTATTCATTGTGGATATTGTGGGAATGTAGGTCATAACAGGAAAGGATGCCCTAGATTGAAGGAGATTGCAAGGGCATAAGCAGCACAAGCAGCATAAACAACACAAGCTCAAACTCAAGCATCAGAAGAACCAACAGAGGTGAAAAATCAAGCAAGACCAAAGAGAAAGAGAAGAAGAATTGTGCAAGAGAAAGTGGGCATGCCAATCTCCATTCCAAACCCAACTAGAGGTCCCACAATTGTTGATCAGAATGGATATGCTGATATTCCTGAGATACTACAGGTAATATGCAACACACTATTTCATAATCATTGATCAGTTTGCACAAGAAGTACTAACACGGTGTTCAATATTTTGATCAGCACATTGATCATGCAGAACTAGATCCTAGGAAAGATCCTTCCAATGTGAAAGAATCTATGATATCTCAGCTGGCCCATGAGGTGAATTCATAAAATGCAACACTTGAGGTTCTGCTTTTGTTATGTATTTCATGTTTTGATCAGTCGTGTATGTTATATATTGCAGACACCAAAAACTTTCTTTGAAGAAATTGAGCCTTTCCCAATGGAATCTGCTTTTGTTGCACAATATAGAGCAAATATTCCACCACCAAGGAGAAGCACAGTTACAGCTGATATTCTGAGAGGTCAAGCTAGGTAGGTCTGGAAGAAGAATAGTAGCTAGAGCTAGAGCTAATGCAGTGAATAGGAGGGGTGCAAATCAAAGAAGAGAAAGAGGCAGCACCAGCAACACACATGGCACAAGCAATATTGTATCAGCAGGAACTTCAGGTGGTGGAGGGTTTCAATTTCTTCTGTTTGGAGATAGAGGAGGGAGAGCATGAAGAAGAGGAGGTAGAGGAGGAAGAAGAAGAGGCAGAAGAGGAGGAAGAGGAAGAAGCATGGCAGAAGAGGAGGAAGAGGAGATCAACAACACACAATCAGCACCACAAGACTGATATCATGCTTTGTAATTCAGTATTGTCCTTGTTACCGTGTTGACACTTCTTTGACTGAACTTCTAGTTTGGTTCGTGTTGTAGTTTGGTTTTAGACTACTAATTCTCTTTTCAGTGGTATATATTGTCAACTACTTTCTTTCACACTAAATGCATACTGCATATAGGTTGACAACACAACATTTGAACTAGTTTATTTCACAGAAATTGCACAGTGCATACAAATCACATATAATAGGTTCACACCACAACATACTAAATTCAACAATAGCAGGTATGGATACAACAAACTGGTTACATCAGGTCTGGGTACATTTGTTCTTACACACAAAGGCTACAATGCCACGGTAGAACACAACATATACATAGATAGGATGTTGCATCTACATATTGAACAGACCACCTGCACGGCCATCTGTCCCTTGACCTGCAAATCCATGCCCACCTCCAATGTATGCCCTCTCTGCCCCATCAATTGTACCAGGATAGCAAGTAAAAGTGTGACAACGGGCACTGTTGGATTCATCGTCGTAATCGTAAGCAGGTGGCAACTTTGTTAATATAGGGCTCTGATATATAACCTTCAGAATATGGATCTTCACAACATGAAGCACCGTTGGCTTCTTGAGTTTCAGGTGACTGGAAGGTGGTGAAATTGGCCAATCAGAGTCTGAGGTTGGATAATCTTGGGGTAGGTCAGGTTCTGGCAGCTCCACTTCATATAACTTGGGCACTTTGTTAGGATTTTTCAGCCATGCTTCAACAACGTTGAAACAATGATCAGTGGGCTTCACCATCTTAACGAAATCGCCGCCGAGACTGCTAACAAGCTTATCAACAAACTCAACCTCCCATGCTTCTTGCGGCATCCCATCAAAGCTCAACCTATTTAAAAACTTCAAAGACGACGCCTCGCCACCCATCCCACGGTGCCAGCGGCTAAAATGGATCGTCGCTCCGCCGGCGGTAAGCTCACGGGAGTGTTAGATGAGCACCCGAGTGCAGTCCTCGCCGGACCGGGAAAATCCGCCGGAGGGGAACATACCTCGACCATGATGTCGTCGCAGCAGAGGCCGCATTGTGACTCCAAAGCAGCAACCACCTGTGCTGGTGACATGGGAGGTCGGTGCCCTTCCATTCTACCCACCAGTGCACGACCACGCAACTTCTCCTCCACCCGGTACATCCCCGGCGTGCGCTAGAGCACACAGCGGCCGAACTCAGGCCTCAACTCCGGCTCGCTGCGCATCCAGCTCTCCACCGGGAAGAAGAAACTCCCCTCCATGTTCTCCGGCCGCCAGCTCTCTCCCTCGAACTGGTCCATCTCGATCTAGGTGACGGCTGTGGCAGATCGAGAGAGAGGATGAAGTGAGAAGAAATGCTAGGGTTTGGCACGAATCGGGCTGAATTGGGGAATTCGACAGGGGAGGGGATGCACTATTTGCAAAAAAACAACCCAAAATACTATAGGTGCCGCATTGCATAAAAACGCCACTTCCCCGCGAACTAAACTAAAGGACAAAAAACTGACAGTGGGCCGCAAGCTGAGTCAGCCAGCCATGTCGGCCCCGTCACGGCTCGAAACGGAATATTGACCCATTTGCTCATAAAACAAACCAAACTGACCACTTTTCAACATTTTGACACTTGTGTGACCAATTTGCAAAGTTGGATTCCAGGAAGGCCTCTTTGACTTGCGCGGTTTTAGAAACAGGGGAATGGGGTAGGTGCATGTGCAAAATAGAGGATTATTGTGCAAGCATAGGAACAAGAAAAATTGGATGTTTGGTTCGTACGAATAAGAAAAACATAAATCCTGAAATCCATGGTCAAATTAAGCTTAAAGCACATCCAAAGGTAAGATGAAGTTGATATATTATACTACTTACGACCTTTGCCTTTCTTTTTTGTGCATAGGAATGTAAAAAAGAGGTTTAAGTGGATTGTAGAATTCCTTATTTTTTCTTTTGAAACTCAATCCAAAGGATTTCTTTCTATGGTCTATTCCTTTAAATCGAACGGATGAATAGCACTACCATAGAAAAAATAATGTATTCATATGTTTTTTCTCAACTTTTCCTATATGAATCAAAGCGATCCTAAAAATGGAGCCTCTACATTTCTTTCTCCACATGAAGATCACTAGTAAGTGTGTAAATATTTCTTCCTCTTTTCCAGCTCATCCTTGTGCACCTCCACTGCTGCAGGCGCAGCCCCCTGGTACCTCCATCAGCGATCTCTCTCCAAACCGCCTCGCACTACAGTCGAAGTCCAAAGGATGAGCGTGCGAGATTGTGCCGCGGTACCATTCGACACCATTGAAAGGAGGGCCGTGGTAGCATTCTATTTAAATGTGGTAATAAGGGTAATTTTTTCATTTAGCTTGTTTTGAGAAATATTACATATAGTATATATATAAACATACAGTGAATGATAAAGTAGTATATATATGCGAAATGGAGATAGTTTCCATCAATTTGTGTCTCTCGAGCATTTTTTTGCTCCTTACTCCTGGTTTTCCTTTCCCATTTGTCTACAATGGAATATGGTGATCACTAGATTTGTAAATTTGTTTGTGTGGGGAAAAATGTGCATTTTTGGTTGATTTTGAGATTTATTTGTGTTTATTTTATTGAATTTGTTTTGATAAAACTCATGGAAACCATCAACTCACAGAAAGATATTGTACGTGTGTTGAACATATTTTTTTCCCACAAATGAGGAAGCTTTCTTTGTTGAGCAACATAGTGTTACAATAGTTTCGGAGTAGTTCAAAAATATAGGACGGTGCTACTAACCACTAAAGCGCACTATACACAGTCTACTTACCGCATTGTGGTAGTTCGTGAGCCATCGTACACTCTCTTTTTTATAACAGGTAACAAACTCAAGTAACAATGTCAAACCATTCTCTCCCTTCATGAACCAGATCCAAAAGGCGCTGTTTGGTTCCAACCTGACCATCATATGGATCAACTCCGGGATTTGTGAGAATGTGTCCCATCTAGGATGAGGTAGTAGATGTACTTGTTCTCCCACTTTCAAAATTTGCACCCTCTTACATGCAAAAAAGTGCAAACCGATTTTCGTTCAACCAAAATGTTTACAGGTGAAAGGTTGACAAGAAATAATTCATTCCATGATGCTCGTACTTGTAGAAGATCCACCCTAAAAATACCAATCGACATAGCCCACATGGGGACACTAATGAAAGGAGGTAGAAACACCTCATCAACATGGCCATCATTGGAGCAACCCATGAACGATGGTGCAACATTGAGGAGCACATGAACAGAAGGGGGATGAGAGAGAGAGAGAGAGAGAGAGAGAGAGAGAGAGAGAGCTACTGCGTAGAGAAGGAACAATAAGAAATTTACCTGCAGGTTGGCGTGGTTCAGCATAAATGAGGTGTAACTCAACTTTGTCAACAGCGTCGGCCATGGTCATTTTTTTGGTCGTGTTATATGGGCCTTCATAACTATGAGAACAAAAAACAATTTCAATAATTACATGTTCTCGACTCAGAAAATAATGGCATATCCTCAGTTAACGCAAAAGTACAATTCCAATAGAAACTAAATAAACTACAATAAAAATTTAGGAAACATTATTGGAACTTAAATTCCGATTTGTTGTCATTTTGTTCAAATTTTAAAGCAAGTAAGTAATTTAACTAATTTATTCATGCCACTTAAAATTAACTAATTTTATCTTCCCGGAGTTCCCTCTCCTAGAATTCATCTTTTACTAATCCAGTATATTACTTTATTGATCACTTTAATTGATGATCTTTATTTTATTGAAAATTGTGTAAAGATTGTTTGAATTTGATATTGCTACTTGTGCAAGCATTTTTATTCCTGGATAATCATATATTTCTTCTTTTTAATACATCTCGCATCTCGACAACATGTGGGGTGGAGATATAAAACTTGCTTGTTAACCCATAGTGTACTTTTGTGTGGGTATAACTTTATATTGCTTTTTGGGCCGGTTGTGGTTTTTATGTTTGTATTTAGCATGATTATATTATGCCAAGATTATTAAAATGGATGTGTGCATCGTAATAATGCGGGGCTTAACCTCATTTTTGAAAGAAAAAAAGTCAAGTTAGCAACGCGAGACTCAAAATTGAAATTACTCATAATGATTGGGGATAAATTCAAGTTTTAATAGTGTGCACATGATTCATCTATATTTATTTTCCTCTCTCGGAAGCATATGAGCTCAGAATGGTTGTGTGCATCATTCAATGCAGAAATCGCGGGTTATTGTTTTTTTTTTTTGGAACAATGTGAGCTCTCGTGGGAACCAGAATTACAACCGAAATACTGTCAACAAATTCCACGTGAGTCGACTTTCAGGTGATGGGAATTGACCTGGCGTCGACACTTATCGGCTCTGTCAATTCTGGAGGTTACCAAAGGTCCATCAGTCTAGATCAAACGATATGTGCATGCTGGATGTCACTCTTGGGGAGGTTAGCTATCAATACAAAGAGGACAATCACCATTGTACAGTTAAACTGTAGAGTGTCTTGTCACATACTACATGGTTGCAGATAAGCATCAATCAATATCGTAGTTGCAATCACATGCATTGTCTGTCTACATGGTTGCAGATAAGAATCAATCAATTTCGTAGTTGCAATCACATGCATTGGCTGGCTACATGGCTGCAGATAAGCATCAATAAACTTCGTAGCGAAGCTAAAAATAAGTACTATGATGTTTTGTTTCTTCGTGGAGAGGGGTCAACCTTATAAAAATATTTCCTCCAGATGTGTCCTAAAATTGACGTCAATATATTCTATCCGCAGGTACGTATTTTCGATTACGATTTTATATCACAGAAGTACATAGAATTGTATATATATATATAGGGTGGGTCTATTCTCATAACACCCTCCACACCCCTCCCCACCCAGCCTTCTAGCGCGGAGGCGCCCGCACACCACGGCCCCTCCCCTCCCCTCCCCTCCGAGACGCTGCCCCGCCCCGCACCTCTCCCGCCGCACCCCGCGTCCCCTCCACCGAATCCTGCCACCTCGCGTCCCACCACGCCATCCACTCCTCCTCCTCCCACCCATCCCTCCGCCATTCGGGCCACTCGCTGGTGCCGATCCAAGCATGCCCGCGCACCTACGGGCATGGATCTGGCCCGGGGCCACGGGATCCGGCCCTCCACCAGACCCTGTGGCAAGCTCCCCGTCGTGGAATCCCCTCCCCTGAGCTCCCCCGTTGTCCCTTGCCATGCGCTCGCGCACTACTCCAACTCTGGTGCCTGGCTGCCACTGTGGAACCGCATCGGCGCCCCACCTCCCCATCCTCCCAATCTCAAATCGATCCAGCCGAGGGAGGAGAGCAACCGTCTCTCTTCCTCCTCTCCGGCGAGGCCTGGGCGCAACCCTTCTGTGGCGCGAACTAGGCACCCCGCGAGCAGCCACGACGGGGCGGGATCCGGCCGCCACGGGCACCCAGCGAGGCCGCCGACAGTGGATCCACCCACTCCCTTCCCCATCGAACTTCATCTCTGCCCGTACAGTGCAGACGCCCTGTCCTCATCTAGATCGGGGCGATGGCTTCCTTCCTCAAGCTCCTCCTTCCACCTCGTCGGCGATAGAGCACGGGAGTCATGCTACATGCGGTTCAGTTGCCGGATTTGTGGATTGGTTTATCTCCACTTTAGTTCGGCGACCCCAGCCACGATGCGTCTGTTCCGTCGGCTTGTGTACAGCTCAGCGGCAACAGTGTGGTCAGTACCGGATTCAGGTGAGCTCGTCGGCGTGTCCATGCAGTGCGGCGCGTGCGTGAGTGCAGTCTGCTGTTCTTGGGGCGGCAGCTTGCAAGGTCTCAAGAGTTTGGCCGTTTGAAGTTTGCCGGATTCCTTAATCGATCATGGTCTACTGGCGCATCCATGTAGTACCCCGCGCTTGTATTAGTGCAGTTCGCAGCGCGTGGCTAGATGTGATGCTCACATACTTTGTTAGATGTGCAGCTCACTGTACATAATTTTGCAGCTCGGGAACGAATGAGATGTGGCTAGATGTGCAACTCACTGTGTCTAAAGTTGAAGCTAGGGAACGAACTAGATGTGCAGATTGTGCAGCTCGCTGGACCCTGTTCGAAGTTCTAAAAAACTGCAGCCCCTTAGTGGTTCACCTTGTAGAAAAAGAGAGAAATCCTCATAGAAAGTTTACTATCTTCCTCGAATGCAATTTTTGTAGAAAAAGAGAGAAATCCGCATAATTCCGATAAACGGTTAAAAAACTAGAGCAAAAAAGTACCGAAAAAACAACACGTACAGTTTTTCAAAAATGCAGTTCATTGGTCTAAAAAACAAACAAATGCAGTGCACTTTGGTCTAAAAAAATTCCATTGCAAAGGACTCTTTGAAGCTCACTTTGTTCTCTCACGAAGTTGGCCATAAAAAAACCTTTGTGGTTCACTTGGTGATCCAAAAACAAAAACACATCGGAAAGCAGCTCACTTCTCAACACTTCTCAACGCAAGTAAAAAATTAATTAGTACGAAAAAAGACAACAACAAATCATGAGGTTCACTTTTGGTAGTGTTCCGATTCACTTTCGGGAGTGTTGCAGTCCACTTTCCTTCGAAAAAAGAAGTTGGAACAAAGACAACAAAACTCCTCTGAGAAAATCTACGTCCAACAAAATAAATCATGAGGTTCGATTGACTGTCTGATGCAGTGCGTTTTTCAGTTTGAAGCAGTGCGCTTTTCTGTCCGATGCAGTGCACGCGTCGATTTTCTTGTCGCGAAAAACAGAGTTTCTGCGTTTTTGTAATTTCAAAACTGCTCTTAAACCGTAATGAATTAGAGGGCGTGTTCTACATGAAAAATAGCGTCTCGACGATATCTTTCCAACGGTGTATCATTTGGATCATTCCGACCAACGTTTTGTAAAAAATTCACGAAAAAACGGCCGCTGCCCTTCGTAGTCAGCCGCACGATTTTCAAATTTAACTAAAAACCGTAAGGAATCTCAAAAACATTTCAACATATGAAAGTTGCGCCTCGTTCGTAGCTTTCCAACGGTATATTACACGCCTTTTTTCGACAAATGGTTAGAAAACTGGAGTGAAAACAGTACCGAAAAATTGAAAAAAATCGAAAAACACAATTCCGCGATTTAGTAAATTCAAAACTGCTCTTAAACCGTAGCGAATTAGAAAAAATAATAGATACGAAAAAGATGCGCGCCGACGATATCTTTCCAACGGCGTATCGTATGTTTCATTCCGACGAGCGGTTTAGAAAAACACGCCAAAAAACGCTCGCTGCCATTCATTGTGAGCCGCACGATTTTCGAAACTGATTTTAAACTATGATGAATTTTGAAAAGTGTTCAACATGGCGAAGTTGCGTCTACTCCATAGCTTTTCAATGGTATATTACACGCATAATTCCGATAAACGGTTAAAAAACTAGAGCAAAAAAGGTGCCGAAAAAACAACACGTACAGTTTTTTCAAACATGAGGTTCTGTTGCAGTATCTGTGCAGTGCGCATAGCTTTCCAATGCAGAAAAACAAAGCAGTTTGGAAGTGTTATGAGAATATTATTCTCATAACGTTATGAGAATAGACCGGCTGTATATATGTGACAAGAGCTCACATGATTCCTCCATAGTTATTTTTCTCTCTCACAAGCATATGAGCTCAGAATGGTTGTGTGCATTATTCAATGCAGAGACCGGGGGTTATTCTTCTTTTTTGGAAAAATGTGAGCTCTCATGGGAACCAGAATGCCAACCGAAATACTGTGAACAAATTCCACGTGAGTCAACTTTCCGGTGATGGGAATTGACCTGGCGTCGACACTTATCGGCCGAGTCAATTCTAGAGGTTACTAATGGCCCGTCAGTCCTGATCAAACAGCACATGCATGTTGGATGTCACTCTTTGGGAGGTTAGCTATCAATACAAAGACAACAATCACCATTGTACAGTTAAATTGTCGAGTGTCTTGTCACATACTACATGGTTGCTGATAAGCATCAATCAATTTCGTAGTTGCACTCGCATGCATTGGCTGGGTACATGGTTGCAAATAAGCATCAACCAACTTCGCCACGAAGCTAAGATGTGACCTAAAATTGATGTCAATATATTCTATCCACGGGTATTTATTTTTTATTGTGATTTTACATCGCAAAAGTACATAGATTTTTATGTGAGAGTGCGTGCGTGCGTGTGTGTGTGATATTTTGGAATGGATGAAGTATAATTTGGATAATAATAATAACAATAATAATCATCGAAATAGTCTTTCTAATATAGTAAGACTTTACAATATCTCAGTCGACGATGCATGCATTCATGCACCCCTAATTAATCTAGGTGACAAGGCTAGAAAGCTAAGGCTTCATCATCTTGAAGCAGGCTTTCGCCCCGCTTTACATGAGAATCACCCATTAAGTCCAAATAAGCAGTTTAGTTGTCAAAAAATAAATAAGAGGTATGCTGGAGCAACAACACAAACACACTCAGAAAGCAAAAGAAAAGTGATAGAGGGTAACGGAGTCGATTCCGGAATCTTGGGTAGGGGGGCCCCAGCTGAAAGAGTTGACACGATGGTAACATTAGACACGAGGTTTTTACTCAGGTTTGGGCTATCTCAAAGAAATAATACCCTACGTCCTGCTTATGCTTGTATTGATTTGTGCATGGAGTACATATTGGAGGTTTTGTCTACCATGAGATTGTTCTGTATAAAATATCCTCTATCAACTAGCCTAGCCTTGGTTTATATAAGTTACCGGGGACCTAGAATAACATGAGTCCTCGTCGGCTACATCAATGGGGAGGAGCCTTTGTCTTGAACAACAAGGCTTCTTGATTCTTCCTTGTATATCGTCGTGGGCCTTCTTAGGATGCCCCTTGATGAACCTCCATGGAGGGTCCTTGGCCCGACACACCTAGCCGGGAGAGATCGTGGTGGATGACCACTAATATAGGACACCATCACAAGGCTCCACTAAGCCAAAGGATCAATGACTAGGAGGGGAAGCGAGTTGGTGGTGAGCTGCTAGAAGAGCATCGGTCATGCTGCCTATACCGCTCCCTGTCCTGTTTGACCACAAAACGATTGCCACTGAATGGAATTCAAATAGAGTCAAAAACATGACACAGAAAGACCTGCATGATAACCATCATGTTACTGTCCACAGAGTCCAGGTCAAGGCAGCCAACGCTAACCAGAAGATGCACCTCTTATTAGCGATACGGTTGGCCCGAGCTTCCATAAACTCGCCCAGGATTTTGGCTTACCCGTCATGTCCCAGAGCCTCCCGAAGAACTAAGCAAAATATGGATCCGCACTCAGAAACCACGCAAAGAGGGCAAAGGCTATCTTCCACCCCATGTCGGTTAATCACCTATGTACCTGAGGGAAGGCGGATACGAAGCAGTTGCCACATCAACAACAATTTAAATCAACCCAATAATGTCAAAAGTTTATCATTCTCACTAATCTTCCTTTGTCGAGCCCAAAATAGAGGTGCTAGCACTACAATTTCACTAGATGATGCTCTAAAAATGGAATGCACCATCATATCACACAACATTCTACTAAATTTCATACATAAATCAAGATTTGTAATTTTCAACAATTGGTATTTATAATAAAGATATTTTCTATTAAAATTCAGAAAAATAACAAACTCATACATCCTTTTAGGGTACGATGAAAATTAAGTCCTCACTAAATAGTGTCTAATAGTAAAACATTAGGGTTCAGGTTCAATATGTTATTTACACACCCTCAAGTAAATAGAGAGAGGATTTGTGGCACGCATGTGTGGGGGCACCGACCCCCTTTTTTCTGCTTTCCGTTTTGAATCTTTTATATATTTTGAACAAAATGTTCAAATTAAGTTCCGTTTGCATATCCATGTTAATGTGACGAGGGAACTTTTAAATAACAACACATTTAAATAGATTTTATGAGTTTTCAAAACTTCATCAAGTTTCATCTGTTAAAATTTGATACAAATGAACGATAGATTCCCCAAGTTTCAGAAACTAAAAGTTAAAACTTGGTGTGCACTCATGTGGAATCTAACTTTGCGAATCGTGAAGCAATCGTGCGGCCGTGCACGGCTGAGAAGGTGCGTGCCCCTGCAAATTTCTGAACTAAATATTGTTGATAAAACATGACACTTCTAACAAGTAACGCTCCTCGAAACTCAATATTCGATGGGCTCGCCCCTAGTACGGGTGCAACAGCCACATTTATGTGTCATGCAATATTATAGAGATTTCGACATTATAAACATAACTGATACCAAGCAACGTATCCTCCCAAAATCGTGTAGTTTGATCGTTGCCTACTACAATTGTGTGGCTCGTGCACCACTCAACACTCTCTTTTGCTAACCATCCTCACCCTTCATAAACCAGGTCGCAAACGTCACTGTAGGGTAGACCCTAGTCGTCTTAAAGATCTTTGCCAAAGAGGGGCATGCCAACTCTGATCGGCATCTGGATCCATTATACAATGACCAATTCGAAAAAAGCCAAACAAGGTGCTCGGGATCACTTGTTATCTTGTTCCCCTTTTGAAAATATATTTTTTGTTCTATTGGAAAACTTCAAAAACATCCTTACATATAGTTAACTGATAATAGTATCGAAAATGCGAAGTTTCATGAACATCGGTTGTGAGAAAAAACAAGCCCATGCAATTTTTTATAATGCCCACGCACCAAATACATTTGGATTGATTCCCGTGCCGTAAACTATGTTTTGAAATTTGTTGAAAAGAAGGGCGCACATGTGCTCGGGTGCGGAAAAACCTCATTAATGATTGAGTTGTGTGTATCTGAAAGTAAACATGTGTTCTCTCGAAAGCCATCTCAAGGCCGATTGGCACTCTTTCCCAAGGGTATGATCAAATTAAATAATTCATGGTTACTCGTATACATTTTCTCATTATATTTAGCACGGAAAATAAATCGCCACCAGTAGTCACAACAGTATGTAGGTAGAGGAGACCGATCCAGACATGCGTGCATGCATGGTCTATGATGGGTGGCGGTCGACGTGAGCCAGGAACTCCTTGAGGCAGCGGTTGTAGACACATGGCCTCTCCAGGTGGGCTAGGTGCCCCGCCTTGCTTATGGTTCGCAGCGTCGCATTTTCCCCAAGCTCCCTGCACGCATTGCAAGAACATACATTCTTCATCATTATTTGCATATACTACAAAGAAGCAAGAAACTGATTAACCACTAGCTTACCGCTTCAACCTCTCGGCATTCTCGACAATGAAGTAGTTATCATTCTCTCCCCATAATAGAAGTATCATCTGCATGAAAAAAAGTCAATCTTTGGAGAAAAGCACCAATGATCTAAGTGATACAGGAATTGAGATCGCCAGGGATATAAGTGATTGGTTGTCAAGCACTAAGGATTTGAGACTTCCTGGTGGGAGGCATGCACTTTGTGCATTTTAATAAAACAAATATGTACAACATAGAATATAATTGTGCTAAACAATACAAAAAAATCAGTGACCTTTTGTAAACTATATAAGAAGGCAAAAGAAATTAATAGATGTAGTTGTAAACTTGTTATTCTCCTCCCTTGTACTATTTATTGGCACAACTTGCAACCGGTTGTATTGTTCTTCATTCAGAATTGCTATTTCTTAGTCAAAAGATTCTCTTTTTGTCTTCGTTATAAAACAATCACCTCCTCTTATTGTCGGTGTTTTTTTATGTGTTGCAAATTGATATTAGTTGTGTTTTTAGTCTGAAACCTTTATCTAAGAATAAGTTACAGTCTATTACACTAGGTTAACGAAGTATTGGAACATGTAAATCAAGAAAAAATATACTAGAATTTTAATTTTGAAATCATGTTGAACAGATTTTCATTGTGTTTTTTGGTACATTACACTAGTTTTTTTTATAAGATTTGGAACATGTAAATTAGGAATTGACCTTTTTCACTTTGCAAGATATGGCACATGTAAATTACACTAGTTTTTATAATATATGGAACAACATTGTTTACGTTTTAAAATCATGTAAAATGGATTCTTACTAGTAAGTGACCTTTTCACCTTTTTATTATTTATTTTAGTATTTTGCGTCATGTACTTTCTGGTTCTGTTTTGGTAGCTATTTTTTCTTTATTTTTTTAATATTGGGTGGGTTTTACTTGATATATTTTTATATGTTTGTTTGTTGATAATTGCAAGTACTAAATTGAACTACAGCCCCTCTAAAAATTCTGTCAATGACTTGATTACGCGTCGGTGGTAATATTTTTCTCCATGCCAAGTGTCAGGTTATGACTGAAAAAAGGTCTGATTAGTGAAGAATTCAAAATCATTCAAGTATCAAATAGACCCTCCCTTTTCGCTCAACATTTTTTGCCGGAGTTTATACTGTATTCTCCCCATATCCCTATTTACATGGTGCATATGTATTACTAGGTACAACTTTAACCATTAATTTGACAAATAAAACGTATGTTATATATATCAGACAAATTATACCGTTCAATTCGTATTAAAATGTAGTTTTCAAAGGCGTAATTTTTATGACATATGCATGATGTATTGTGGTTGATATTTATGGTCAAAGCTAAATCATACAAAAAGTGGGTGCCATGTAATAAGGGACGGAGGGAGTATAAACTTATGAACATCAAAATTTTATCTGAAATTGATAATGCAAGTTTTCAAAGTAGATATGGCTGCACAAATTGCAGAAACTATATATATTAACTCAATGCTACGCCCATGCTGTATCTATCGTTAACCTGCTGAAAAACAGGTGCTGGTGCTTCTTTGTCCTTGCTGGTGATCATATTTTCCAGCATCTCGGATCTCTCCTTTCGGTTGTCACACATCACCTGCACCAACCAATATCATGTATGGTTAATTCCACTAAAAAATAAATCCACCGTGCTAAAACTAGGGATGGCAATGGGTAGGGTATGGCAGATACGACACTTTTCTACCCAATCTCATACCCAAATCTTTTTTCTATACCCACCCACTTCACTACCCATGGACGCGAATTGGTACCCATGCCCATACCCATTGGGTATCCTATACCCAATGGGTATCCGGTGGGTAAATATATAGCATTGGCATGACAAAAGTAAGATGAGAAAAAGTTATAAATTCAGGTACCCATCTGATAGGTACAATATATAACCTTAGTTGGGGATGACTCGACGAGGATTCAATAACCCGGCTCTTGATTGCTTCATCTTCCAAGGTCAAGGAAAAGCAGAGAAGATAACTATCGTAATCTGAACTTTTGTGAAGTTTTATTCACTTTTGTTTAGTGGTGTCTCCCATATCTTGGTTATCTTGGAGAAAAATAGTACGATTATTGCCCTAAATTAATGGTACTCATATAGGATATCCTCGCGACAATATAAATTGGCATAAAAAACCTTTATTTTGCCATGCCCTCCCAGGGAACATCTGCACAATATTATTACCGAAAATATTGTGCTGTTTTATTAATAGATTTGCATAAAAATTAAATACCGGCGTCACATTTAATCCGGCCCTACATCATGATCGCCAGCCGATCAGACGGCGCAGAAGCTGGTCGCGCTGCCAGACAAAGGGTTCGCTGGGTACCTTGAGAAAGTCGCTGAGCAGACGACGGGGTAGCAACGGTTTCTTGTAGAACGCGGTGGAGAAGAGGCGCTCGACGCCTCCGACAGTCTCCGGCAGCATGAGGTCCGTCATCGACCCAGCGCCGAGCCTCCGCAGCAGGGCGTCATTCACGGCGGCAGTGTAGGCCACGTCGGCACCGGAGACGACTACGGAGTGGACGAGGCTGGGAAACGCCGCCGCCATCTCAAACGCCACCAGCCCGCCGTAGCTGAACCCGACCACGGTGCACCGCCGGCCCGCCAAGCCGAGCTTCTGCAGCGCCGTCGCGAGGCAGCGCGCCTGGAAGGCCACTGAGCGGTCGGGCGACGGCGACGTGGAGCCGCCGAAGTGGACCAGGTCCGGGACGTACACGTCGTGGCCGCGCGCGGCGAGGGCGCCCACCTGGAACCCCCAGGTCATCATGCCGTCGCCGGCGAAGCCGTGCACGAGCACCACGGCGTGCATCTGCTTTCCCCTAGTGGTGTTGGCTGCCCCGGTGTGCTTCTTCTTGGGGAGCCAGAAGTTGACGACGGTGCCATCGTCGTCGACGGTCACGGTGTGCTGCCGGAGGCCGGCGTTCGTGGCCAGACGAGCCACGAAGTGCTTCCTTAGCACCTGCACCCAGTTTACCATCGCAAATAACGTTGTTGTGCTTTCTTGCTTAATTTGGCTACGGCGGTGAGCATGCAATTTAATTTGTAGGGAACGGCACGAAAAGGTAGATGTGGGTATGCATCTCCACCAACACTTTATACACCGAGCACAGTGTAGCACTGTGCTCACATGGACCACCACGTGTGTACGCTTACACAAGTAACACAAGCCTAAGAAAGACCTGCTCAATAACTATCTTGTTGCGCATCATCCACAAGGACCATGTTAACGCCACAAACACAAACCCGAGTTTGAACGAATCAGGACAGGTGTAGGGCCTCCAAGTCGAGCCCCAGAGCATCACGGACAAAGCACAAAAGATACCACGGCATCGGGCAAGAGAAGAAGATGTGTGTCCGGAAAGACACCCAGAGGGGGAACAACCCATCCCCACAGTCGTACCGCTTGATTACCTCCGTCATAGATGGGAGGCGGTCTCGTAGCAGCTACCAAATGAAGATTTTGATTTTGAGTGGAAAGGGCGCTTTCCACAAATAGGAATGGTCCAGAAAACTGACAGTCGTCAACACAAGCAATGGTACGTGCGAAGGGGTCAACCACCAAGATACAACATCCG
The DNA here is from genome assembly GCA_902687465.1 of Secale cereale. Classification (NCBI taxonomy): domain Eukaryota; kingdom Viridiplantae; phylum Streptophyta; class Magnoliopsida; order Poales; family Poaceae; genus Secale; species Secale cereale. The sequence goes on from LR738713.1 coordinate 684,529,149, forward strand.
GACATTCCGAGAGCACCGGCGGGAGGCCTGCCCGCAAGTTGGCCCACTCCACGGTCTTTACAGGCTCAAATGTCCGCATGAACAAGACGTTTCAATGGCTATTGTGGGCAGCCGTGGAAACCAACCACATCAGATCCGAGCAAGTGGTAAAAAGTTGGGGAACTAGATAGGAAACAAGTTTGGGAATTCGGCGAAATTGATAAAAATATATCCTGAGGAATCATCACATGCAGCTCGAGAGGATGGTCGCCTCCCACTAAAATAATAGATCTGCATCAATATATCACACTTTGTAAATTTAGAATTTGATCCTTAGAGCATTTTCAGCCGCGTCCCCAACAGGCCTCCCAGGCCACTTTTTCAGCGTCGGCGCCGAAAAAACGGCCCAATCGCGCCCCCAGGACGCCGAAAATCGCCGGTTCGGCCCTTTTTTACGCCCGGCGGTCACAGGCCGAACCCGGCGCGCTGGGGAGCAGTTGGGGGCTCCAGCGCAAGGGAAAAGCGCGCCTGGCCCACACCGTCAGGGGAAAAGTCAAGGTTTTCTTCCCCGACTCGCCTCCCACCCCCCGCTCCCACTAGCTATATCCCGGCGCCGCCCGCCGCCCTACTCCGCTAGATAGCCATTCCCCGCCGGAAAATAGCAGCGCTTCGCCGCGGAAGCCCCTCCAACAGCAACTGGGCGTTCCCGGCAGCGGAGGCACGGTTTAATTAGCGGCGGGTACTGTTGGGGAACGTTGCATGGGAAACAAAAATTTTTCCTACGCTCACCAAGATCAATCTAGGAGATGCATCTACGAGGGGAGAGTCGGATCCACATACCCTTGTAGATCGCTAAGCGGAAGCGTTCAAGAACGCGGTTGATGGAGTCGTACTCGCCGCGATTCAAATCGCCGAAGATCCTAGCACCGAACGGACGGTGCCTCCGCGTTCAACACACGTGCAGCTCGGGGACGTCTCCTCCTTCTTGATCCAGCAAGGGGGAAGGAGAAGTTGACGGAGAAACCCAGCAGCACGACGGCGTGGTGGAGATGGTGGTGGAGGAATTCCAGCAGGGCTTCGCCAAGCACTGCAAACTAGACGAAGATATTCGTGGGAGAGAGAGGGCAGCGCCGAGGCATGAACTTGTGTTGCTGCCCTCTCTCTGCCTCTCTTTATATAGGGGGAAGAGAGGGGAGGGGGCGCCCCTAGGGTTCCCCCTAGGGGGCGGCGGCCAAGGCAGATGGGGCGGCCAAGGGGGGTGGCTGCGGCCAGGGTTAGGGTTTCCCCCCCCCCCCAGGCGCCTTGCCCCCCAAGTCTAGGGGGTGCGGCTGCCCTAGGGGCGCCCCCACCCTCCTTGCTGCGTGGGAGGCCTGTGGGGGGGCGCACAGCCCCTGTGTGGGCTGATGTGCCTCCCCCCTTTTGGCTCATGAGGCCCGCAACACTTGCCGGGACCCCCCGAAACTCCTTTCGGTCATCCGACGACTCCCCGGTGCTCCCCGGAACACTTCCGGACTCCGATTCCCATCATCCAATATATCAATCTTCATCCCCGGACCATTCCGGAGTTCCTCGTCACGTCCGGGATCTCATCCGGGACTCCGAACAAACTTCGGTTACCATGCACTGTTCTCACTAACAACCCTAGCGTCACCGAACCTTAAGTGTGTAGACCCTGCGGGTTCGGAAACTATGCAGACATGACCGAGACACTCCCAGGTCAATAACCAATAACGGGATCTGGATATCCATATTGGTTCCCACATGTTCCTCGATGATCTCATCGGATGAACCACAATGTCAAGGATTCAGGTAATCCCGTATGCAGTTCCCTTTGTCTCGTCGGTATGTTACTTGCCCGAGATTCGATCGTCGGTATCTCTATACCTAGTTCAATCTCGTTACCGGCAAGTCTCTTTACTCGTTCCGTAATACATAATCCCGTGACTAACTACTTAGTCACTTTGAGCTCATTGAGATGACGTATTACCGAGTGGGCCCGGAGATACCTCTCCGTCACACGGAGTGACAAATCCCAGTCTCGATCCATGTCAACTCAACAGACACCTTCGGAGATACCTGTAGAGTACATTTATAGTCACCCAGTTACGTTGCGACGTTTGGCACACACAAGGCACTCCTACGGTGTCAGTGAGTTACATGATCTCATGGTCATAGGAACTTATACTTGACATGCAGAAAACTATAGCGATAACTGA
>LR738713.1:684536967-684554146 GCA_902687465.1 Secale cereale
AGCAGGGCTTCGCCAAGCACTGCAAACTAGACGAAGATATTCGTGGGAGAGAGAGGGCAGCGCCGAGGCATGAACTTGTGTTGCTGCCCTCTCTCTGCCTCTCTTTATATAGGGGGAAGAGAGGGGAGGGGGCGCCCCTAGGGTTCCCCCTAGGGGGCGGCGGCCAAGGCAGATGGGGCGGCCAAGGGGGGGGGCTGCGGCCAGGGTTAGGGTTTCCCCCCCCCCCCAGGCGCCTTGCCCCCCAAGTCTAGGGGGTGCGGCTGCCCTAGGGGCGCCCCCACCCTCCTTGCTGCGTGGGAGGCCTATGGGGGGGGCGCACAGCCCCTGTGTGGGCTGATGTGCCTCCCCCCTTTTGGCCCATGAGGCCCGCAACACTTGTCGGGACCCCCCCGAAACTGTAGGGTAACGCAGCAGAAAACAAAAATTTCCGACCTACGCACCAGCCCAGGACCACTATGAAGACTGCATACAAGGTTTTGATCATATTCGTTACCGACTCGTAGAGCAGCGGAAGTAGAGTCGATGACGATCGTTGGTGCAGATCCCCGCAGCTAGGATTTACAACCTCCCAACCGCGAGGATGTATACCCTCATCTTCTCCTCGGACAGCCCTCCGGGAGACGGTCGAACAGTCCCCCGGATGGTGTCGCGGACAGCCCTTCGGGAGGACCTTCGAAACTCGAACGGTCACTCGGACAGCCCTTCGGGAGGACCTTCGAAACTCGGACGGTCACACGACAGCCCTTCGGGAGGCACTCACGAACTAAGACCGAAACTACGATCTCTCTACAGAGTTGCACACATACGGTCTCATCTATCCGGCAGGGCTTCGTCGTCCAGAACTAGTTCCTGCCGGAACCCAGACAGCCTTTCGGCACTACGAAACTATTTCGTGGGAGGGAGAGAGAATGCCAGATCATGCATGGCTTGTGTATGAGAGCAAGGGATGAGTGTGGAGGGCTGCCCCTCCACCTCTATTTATAGGCCAAGGCAAGGGGTGGGGTGGTGGAGGAAATACCAAAATACCCATGCTACATGTCCCACATGAAGGGTAAAATGGTAATGCAAGTGGGGCCCCCAAGGGGGACACCACCATGGCAGCCCAACACCTTGTCCCCCCATGGGGGGGGCCCCCCCAACAAGCCACCAACATGTCTCCATGAAACATGCATGCTCCCTAGACAAAAAGCCACCAAACATGCAACCCCCGATTCGTGGGATCTTGTCCCCTCGCGCTGAGACAAGATGTTTTCCGCGAAACTTTTTTCTGAAAAATTCCAGAAGGTCCCAGAACATTTCCGGTACCCTCTAAAATTATTCTGGGCATTATCCGAAACATTTTCGGTGCTGTGGTTTTTATCAGCGGAAAGCATTAACAGCGGTTACGGCAGTTTCGGAACATTTCCGGTTTTTCTCTCTGAAAATTCTCAGAAGTTCCCAGACCAATTCTGGCACCCTCTGATAATTTCCATGCGGTGCCGAAACCCTTTTTGACCTAATAATATATTCCGAAACATATTTTCGGTTTTACCGAAACTCTTTCGGTGTTCTCTCTCCGGAACTCTTCCGTTGTCTCCGAAACTTTTTCGGTGATTTTCTCTCAGACTCCCTGTCTAGTATTCAGCAGATAGATGACCCTTAAGCGTGTGACCCTATAGGTTCAGTGAAGTATAGACATGACCCGGAAACACTTCCGATCAATGATCAACATCGGAGCCGTGGACACCCATATTGACCCCCTATACCCACATGAATAAATATTCGAGTGAACCTCCAGTTGCTGTGTGCTATTCCTTTTGCTTCGCGATATGTCACAAACACCCGAGGTGAGATTTATTGCATCCCCGTGGGCAAACACTTTGTCCACTATGCAAGTTACCTCGTTACCGGTTTTGTTCTCTTTTCTCGTTTTCGTGTTCCGGCATCCCAGTGATCAAATCACCCTGTGTCTGGCCAGACGATGATGGATACCGTTACACCGAGAGGGCCCGAGTATATCTCTCCATCGTCGGAGGAGCAAATCCCAATCTTGAGCTATCTCATTACTTGCCATACTTTCCCATGAACCTGTAAGCCGCCGTAATAGCCATCCAGTTACGGATGACGTTTAACAAACCCCAAAGTTCATGAATCAAGCATGAAGGAACTCGATACTCTCATGGTCTAAGGAATTATGCAAACATTAACTTCCTGTGTTATTAACCATTAACTTGTGACGAATGTAACTCATAGCATAACATCAATTCGGGTCGATTCAACACAAATGTTCTGCTAACATTGTGCCCTCAAAGTTGCTGGCATAGACATGCCCATGATCAGGAAAACAGAACCATCATGCAACACTTGAGCTAGTCTTAGAGGCCAGACTAGGAATACATTTTATCGTTTATTATTCCACACGTGCATATGAGTCTTCCTCCGAGCCTCGTTTTATTTGCAGACTCGAGAACCATAGCAGTTATAGCATGGAATATAAACTTAATTATGAACAGAGAGATAATTTATAACATTTGTTATTGCCTCTAGGGCATATCTCCTACAGACTCCCACTTGCACTAGAGTCAATATCTAGTCAATGCTAATGCACTTTACACCTATGGTACATTGGTGTAAATATGCTTCGCTTGTGGTATAGCCTGATGTCCAACGGATCTGACGACTTCAGCTCCGTGTGTATCTTTGCATATCCTCGCGTTTTCACGCCTTCACAAAATTCATATTTTGTGTGGACTTAGCTTTGTATGTATGTGAATCACAGGTAGAACCTGGATTCCTCAGACTGAGTTATGGAGCAACTACCTGCAGTAGTGTCCCATTGACAAAAGCCATCTTGGAACCATACTAAGTTCATGAATGAACTATATGATTCAACATCTTCTTTGTCGCTTCAAAAGCGGCAACATACTTCACCTCTGTTATAGAATTCGCCACAGTAACTTGTTTGGAACATTTTCCAACTAACTGTGCCACCACATTGTGTGTTACACAAAACCCTTAATTTAAATCGAAAATCGCACGGGGAAAAGATGAAGACTGTATCGATGTAACATTTTACAACGAACTCTTCATGATCTCCGCTTGCGAGAAAACATGTCATCAGTACTACTCTGGTACTACATGACATCTTTCATTGTTGTCCTATGATCAGTACTTTTGACCACTTTGGTATCTATACTCATAACACCTTTGGAGTATCGGACATATCTGGTTGTTTTTACATACCATGGAATACATGACTAATCCAAACACGAAAGTGTGTGGAATCTCCATCATGTATTTTGCTCATAGGTGTTTTTGGGACACCGAGTCTTGCAAAAACTCTTTCCATGTGACTTCGGCAAGAATCACTCCTTGGCGTTTTATATGCTAAAATGTTTTAGCATCTTGTCAATATGTATTCATTGCTTAGGGCCAGTTCTTTTGGTAGCTTCTAAAATAAGCTGAAATAAGCTGCCCCTACCTAGCTTATTCTAGAAGCCCAACCAAATTTATTTTTTTAGAAGCCTAATAGTTGAGACTTGATTAGTAGGCTTCTAAAATAAAAAAATTGGTTGAGCTTCTAGAATAAGCTGGGTAGGGGTAGCTTATTCTGGAAGCCCAAAAAAGCCAGGAAAAGAACTGGCACTTAGCCCCATTAGGTAAATCTATCTCCATAGATCATCATGCCTAATATCAAGGCTATTTAGCCTAAGCACTTCATTGAAAAAACTATTTTCAAATGAAGTCCTAATTCGTGTCAAGAAATTTATTTCCAATTACCAATGTGTCAAGCACACAAGGTTTTTAGAAATATTATTAAGCTCCCACTTACTTTCTTGAATTACAAGCATCTTCGTTACCCATTGATGAAGTCAAAACCCCTTTTGACCATTTCATCAAAACACGAAGATTCCAACTCCAATTTGCTCTCTTCTGTCCATCGCTGGAACTCTGAAGTTTGCACCCTTACTAGCATCCTCTGGATCGACAACCTACTTTGGACTGTATCACATACAAGTCCTAGGTTTCATTTCCATCAGATGGAAATCCTTTTGTCATCCATGTTTCATATCTCAAGATTGAAATATGTATTAATTGCTAGTTCAACCCGAACCGACTTTAAGCATCGCTACGATGAAACAACCTCATCGTAGTCAACTCTTTGAACTTGTTTTGCAACAAGTCGAGCTTTATGGATAAACATTTTTATCCGTATCAGTTTTAAGTTCCATAAATATTCGTTAGACTCTAAGTCTTCTGAAGGGTGTATCAAGGTTTTAATCTTGAATCACTTATATGGAAACTAACTCGGGTTGTATTGGCATTTAGCCAATTCCGGAGTCAGGGCCCATCAACACTTCCTTGTGTATCATAGGTATACTGTTGTCCAACAACAATATCTCGTCTGCGCACCTGAGAGGTTTGCACGAGCCTTGCCTACGTGGTTCAGCTGCAAGTTCGACCGAAGTCCATACATTTTATTGTAGAGACTTCCGTATCAGTCGCAGTAGGAAACTCTGGAATTACTTCCAAGGTTCCTTTCCTTTGACCTGATGACGAAGATACTGTTATCTCGTCGATTTGCATTGTTCTCCCACTCACCTTTTTGAAAGAACCATTCTCTTTAAAATCATACCGTTTCGTGGCAAAACTATTTGCCTCGGTATAGTGAGGGAGGAATACCCAATTGCTTGGGATAACCTACAAAGTAGCACTTGTCTGATTTGGAATAGCTTTGTAACCTTTTACACAAGCCCCATATTCCAAATGTTAAGAAAAGATATAACATGGTTGGGCGTACCATACCATGGTGTCATTTCAACAGACCCGATGGAGCTCTTTTCAGTGTAAAAGCCGCAGTCTCTAAAGCATCACTCTTTAAAAGGGATAATGGCAAATTTATTTATGTCATCTTTGATCTCACCATGTCATAAATGGTTTGATTACATCTTCACAGACTTTTCACTTTGCAGTGGTGTTCCGGGAAGTGTAAGTTATGAAACAGCTTTCACAACTCATCAGACATTCGCTAAACTTGTAACTCAAATATTCCTTTCTGCAATCGAATTGTAGAAACATAATTTTCTTGTTACAATAACTTCTACTTCATTTTTGAAAACCTTTCGAATGATTTCAAAAGATCCAGACTTACGTCTCATCAAGTAAATATCCATATATCTACTTGAGTCATTTCTGAAGATAGATAAATCCACTACTAACAACATTTATCGGACTACACACATCAAATGTATGATCACCAATAAGTTTGTTACTCGTTCCTTATGGCCTGTGAACGGTATTCAGTCACTTCACTTTTCGGAGGAAAGTTGCAAGTGTCAGGCGATTCAAAATCAAATGACTTCAAAATCCATCATAATGGAATTTTCCATGCGGGTTTCTCCAATGTGACCAAATGCAGTGCCACACTTGTGTGGTATTCTTTTAGTCTTGCGACATTTAGCGTCAGTGTTATGGATGTATCATATCACCATCAATATTCATAACATACATCCCATCTTGGATGGAAGCATGACCCTTCATGTTATTCATAATTCTGAACAACAATTGTTCTTTTCTGAATAACCCTCTTGCATTAAACATTGTGCAATGGGCTAGAGTGTATGAAACTCTAAAATGAATTATGAAGGTAAACCTAGAGGTAATGTATTATTATCAATATTCATAACATACATCTCATTCATAATGAAAATATGGCCCTTATGTTATTCATAACACCGAACATCAAAGTTCTCTTATGAACAACCTTCTTGCAAGATACCTTATGCAATGGGCTAGAGTTTGTAAAACTCTAAATGAATTATGAAAATAAATACAGACGGTAATACACCGATGGAAGGTATAGTAACATTTACTATGTTCCCTGTGTATACCTAAACCTCATTTCTGGCTAGTCTTTCAGGCCATAGTAGTTCTTACATCGAGTTGCAACAGAATGCAATCGAGCGGGTATCTTTGTGATTTAACTCACAATACCCAAGAATCAGTGATCAACAATTAATCATAATTCCCAAGGACTATATCTTTGACCAGCCATCTATACCTCAAAAACTTGTATGACATTCATACATGAGCTGGATATTCCAGTCTTCTTTCTATTTGCCTTTATACTTCTAACAGTTTAACTTTTAGTATTTCTCCTACTTCCAGAAAAAGCATCCAACTTCATCATATGAAAGGCTTTCTTCTGGATCTCTCTCTTATCAGTTTAATGCATAGTAAACTCCTTTACTAATGGTTTGCTAACAAACCTTGCTTTGGATATCTCATATCTTTTAGCCTTTGTCTGTCTCTGAAAATGATTTTCAGATTCCATGAATATCACATAATTATCCAAACTTTCGAAGTTCGGGTCTCATGGAAGCAAACATATTGCACTTGAATGAAAACGGAATTCTAGCTTTTGGATCGAAGGACGAGAGTCACATGATCCATAGCATTAGCGGGAGAATACCGAAAGTATGCGATAGGACAAAGTCCTTCTCGACACTCTTGAGGACAATCCTCACATTACGTTACCAACCGTAAAGTTTTAACCAGATATTTAACAGCTATTCAATTTTAATAGGGAAGGTGGAAACACGAGCCATAATTCTACAACTATTATGCAAACCACACTTAGACAGTGTTCAAAATTAATTGCACTGAGAATTAAACAAGTTAATTCTGCAGTGCGCTCCCACTCAAATCAATATCTCTCATAATTGATTGTGAGTGATTCAAGATCCGCATTTCCATTCAACGCCATTGAACGAGATGAACACTGATGGCGCGAACTTCAATCGGTAGGCAAACTTGCCGATCACATCTCTATGTGACTCTTGTTCATCTTTCGATGGGCGTGTTCCGAGCTCAGGGAGATCCTTCCAGAACGTCAAGACAACCAAGTGATCTCGCTGCGAGGCCTCAACTCACCCGCCTCACACATCCCTAATCGTTCGCACCCAGGGAGATCCTGTGATACCCCGAAAAGTTAGGTGCCGTGACGGTGCTACACTTGGGAGAACACTAACTACTTGATATTTTTGTGAGAGATCACCCTAATAAAAAGCGACTACGGCGCAATCAAGAAGGGTGCATCAAAGGGATAAACATCTCAGGCAATTCATAATAGCATGATATGGTATAGCCCTTTCTGACGGAGAAGTCTTGTATTCTTTGTCTTCGGCACTTGCGTCGGTGTTCACCTTCGCGAAGATTGCCACCACCTTGTCGATGCACCAGATAATATTGCTATCTCTATAGCAGATAAAATAAATGCATTACACAAGGTTGACACGCAGGTCATTAAAGTGCAATCATATGGCTCCAGCCATCATGCCGAATCATGACACGCAGGTCATGTTAATCAATTTACATTATATATCCATCTCATACATAATCAAATTATTATGAGCACTGCTATACCACATCACATGCACATGCAAACCCTCCTGCAAAACCAAGTTAGACGTCTCTAATCGGTTCAGGCAAAAGTTTATCTTACGTGGCTTCTAAGGTTTCGAAACAAACCGAAGCTACCAACGTCCATCATCAAGCATGATAATTCAAGTCGCTAGATTAACTTTGCGGGGCGTATGAAACACGAGATAATAAAATCTCGAGCCCCATACTGAACTTCGTCATACGCAAGAACCCCGTGCAGATCATATCTGCATTGCCCTTTCGTCTGCGAAACATCCATCTTTCTTTGACTAAAGTGGAACCCAAAGAACTGTTAGCACTTCGTTGATCTGTCAATCAGCATACTCAGGAGCAGCATGAAAGGATCGCGGATTGCCAGAACTTTGTCAGATTCCACAATGCTGTCAAGATCAGGACTACGCAAATTTAAGGGAAGCAACAAGAACATCAGGTAACAGATTTCATCTGCTACCCGCACAAATAATTTTCAGTAATAGATCTTATCTACTACCTAATTATATTGTGCAACACCCATACATCTCCATGTATTCTAGATCGCAACCTGCATCTACGCATAGCACGGCTCATGATGCCACTGTAGGGTAACGCAGCAGAAAACAAAAATTTCCGACCTACGCACCAGCCCAGGACCACTATGAAGACTGCATACAAGGTTTTGATCATATTCGTTACCGACTCGTAGAGCAGCGGAAGTAGAGTCGATGACGATCGTTGGTGCAGATCCCCGCAGCTAGGATTTACAACCTCCCAACCGCGAGGATGTATACCCTCATCTTCTCCTCGGACAGCCCTCCGGGAGACGGTCGAACAGTCCCCCGGATGGTGTCGCAGACAGCCCTTCGGGAGGACCTTCGAAACTCGAACGGTCACTCGGACAGCCCTTCGGGAGGACCTTCGAAACTCGGACGGTCACACGGACAGCCCTTCGGGAGGCACTCACGAACTAAGACCGAAACTACGATCTCTCTACAGAGTTGCACACATACGGTCTCATCTATCCGGCAGGGCTTCGTCGTCCAGAACTAGTTCCTGCCGGAACCCAGACAGCCTTTCGGCACTACGAAACTATTTCGTGGGAGGGAGAGAGAATGCCAGATCATGCATGGCTTGTGTATGAGAGCAAGGGATGAGTGTGGAGGGCTGCCCCTCCACCTCTATTTATAGGCCAAGGCAAGGGGTGGGGTGGTGGAGGAAATACCAAAATACCCATGCTACATGTCCCACATGAAGGGTAAAATGGTAATGCAAGTGGGGCCCCCAAGGGGGACACCACCATGGCAGCCCAACACCTTGTCCCCCATGGGGGGGGGGCCCAACAAGCCACCAACATGTCTCCATGAAACATGCATGCTCCCTAGACAAAAAGCCACCAAACATGCAACCCCCGATTCGTGGGATCTTGTCCCCTCGCGCTGAGACAAGATGTTTTCCGCGAAACTTTTTTCTGAAAAATTCCAGAAGGTCCCAGAACATTTCCGGTACCCTCTAAAATTATTCTGGGCATGATCCGAAATATTTTCGGTGCTGTGGTTTTTATCAGCGGAAAGCATTAACAGCGGTTACGGCAGTTTCGGAACATTTCCGGTTTTTCTCTCTGAAAATTCCCAGAAGTTCCCAGACCAATTCTGGCACCCTCTGATAATTTCCATGCGGTGCCGAAACCCTTTTTGACCTAATAATATATTCCGAAACATATTTTCGGTTTTACCGAAACTCTTTCGGTGTTCTCTCTCCGGAACTCTTCCGTTGTCTCCGAAACTTTTTCGGTGATTTTCTCTCAGACTCCCTGTCTAGTATTCAGCAGATAGATGACCCTTAAGCGTGTGACCCTATAGGTTCAGTGAAGTATAGACATGACCCGGAAACACTTCCGATCAATGATCAACATCGGAGCCGTGGACACCCATATTGACCCCCTATACCCACATGAATAAATATTCGAGTGAACCTCCAGTTGCTGTGTGCTATTCCTTTTGCTTCGCGATATGTCACAAACACCCGAGGTGAGATTTATTGCATCCCCGTGGGCAAACACTTTGTCCACTATGCAAGTTACCTCGTTACCGGTTTTGTTCTCTTTTCTCGTTTTCGTGTTCCGGCATCCCAGTGATCAAATCACCCTGTGTCTGGCCAGACGATGATGGATACCGTTACACCGAGAGGGCCCGAGTATATCTCTCCATCGTCGGAGGAGCAAATCCCAATCTTGAGCTATCTCATTACTTGCCATACTTTCCTATGAACCCGTAAGCCGCCGTAATAGCCATCCAGTTACGGATGACGTTTAACAAACCCCAAAGTTCATGAATCAAGCATGAAGGAACTCGATACTCTCATGGTCTAAGGAATTATGCAAACATTAACTTCCTGTGTTATTAACCATTAACTTGTGACGAATGTAACTCATAGCATAACATCAATTCGGGTCGATTCAACACAAATGTTCTGCTAACATTGTGCCCTCAAAGTTGCTGGCATAGACATGCCCATGATCAGGAAAACAGAACCATCATGCAACACTTGAGCTAGTCTTAGAGGCCAGACTAGGAATACATTTTATCGTTTATTATTCCACACGTGCATATGAGTCTTCCTCCGAGCCTCGTTTTATTTGCAGACTCGAGAACCATAGCAGTTATAGCATGGAATATAAACTTAATTATGAACAGAGAGATAATTTATAACATTTGTTATTGCCTCTAGGGCATATCTCCTACAGAAACTCCTTTCGGTCATCTGACGACTCCCCGGTGCTCCCCGGAACACTTCCGGACTCCGATTCCCATCATCCAATATATCAATCTTCATCCCCGGACCATTCCAGAGTTCCTCGTCACGTCCGGGATCTCATCCGGGACTCCGAACAAACTTCGGTTACCATGCACTGTTCTCACTAACAACCCTAGCGTCACCGAACCTTAAGTGTGTAGACCCTGCGGGTTCGGAAACTATGCAGACATGACCGAGACACTCCCAGGTCAATAACCAATAGCGGGATCTGGATATCCATATTGGTTCCCACATGTTCCTCGATGATCTCATCGGATGAACGACAATGTCAAGGATTCAGGTAATCCCGTATGCAGTTCCCTTTGTCTCGTCGGTATGTTACTTGCCCGAGATTCGATCGTCGGTATCTCTATACCTAGTTCAATCTCGTTACCGGCAAGTCTCTTTACTCGTTCCGTAATACATAATCCCGTGACTAACTACTTAGTCACTTTGAGCTCATTGAGATGACGTATTACCGAGTGGGCCCGGAGATACCTCTCCGTCACACGGAGTGACAAATCCCAGTCTCGATCCATGTCAACTCAACAGACACCTTCGGAGATACCTGTAGAGTACCTTTATAGTCACCCAGTTACGTTGCGACGTTTGGCACACACAAGGCACTCCTACGGTGTCAGTGAGTTACATGATCTCATGGTCATAGGAACTTATACTTGACATGCAGAAAACTATAGCGATAACTGACACGATCAAAAGCTATGTTTAACGTTTGGGTCTCGTCCATCACATCATTCTCCTAATGATGTGATCCCGTTATCAAATGACAACTCATGTCTATGACCTGGAAACCGCGGTCATCTTTGATCAACGAGCTAGTCCTAAAGAGGCTTACTAGGGACACAAAGTTTGTCTATTTATCCACACATGTATTTAAGTTTCCAATCAATACAATTATAGCATGGATAATAAACGATTATCATGAACAAGGAAATATAATAATAACTCTTTTATTATTGCCTCTAGGGCATATTTCCAACAGGTACACGCCCACCGAGCGCAAGGTGTTCGGCGATTTGCCTGCCTCGGCGATGGACTCGGATGACGAGGAAGCGCTCGCCGCGCTGCTGGAGGAGGAAGCCGAGGCCGACGTCCAGGAAGAAGAGCATCTCATGGTGCTCGCCGCCCTCGCCCAGCTGCTGGCGATCAATGAAAAGTCGCGGCGAGGTGGCTCAGCGCCTGGGCGGGTGAAAGCAAAGAACCGGCATCGTCTCGAAGGCTACTGCATGCTCTACTCCGACTACATCGCCGATGCTTCACTTCACGGCGAGAAAACATTTCGGCGCCGTTGTCGTATGAGCCGAAAGCTCTTCCTCGGGATTGTGAATTCCATCCGGGAGTTCGACAACTACTTCAAGTGCAAGATGGATTGCACCGGCGCTCTTGGATTCACCTCCATCCAGAAGTGCACTACAGCGATGAGGATGCTTGCATATAGAGCTCCCGGTGATTCACTCGACGACTATGGGCGCATGGCCGAGTCCACCAGCATAGAGTGTTTCTACAAGTTCTATCGGGCAATGGTGGCAGTGTTTGGACCATAATACTTGAGAACACCCAATGCGGAAGACACTGCTCGGATCCTAGCACAGAATGCAGCAAGAGGATTTCCTGGGATGCTTGGAAACATCGACTGCATGCATTGGAAATGGAAGAATTGCCCATTTGGTTGGCAGGGGATGTACAAAGGCGCCAAAGGCGGTTGCAGTGTGGTGCTTGAGGCGGTGGCCACACAGGACCTCTGGATTTGGCACTCCTTCTTTGGTATGCCAGGAACTCACAATGACATCAACATGCTGCAGTGCTCTCCTGTCTTTGCCAAGCTTGTTGAAGGTCATTCTCCTTCGGTGAACTTCGAGATCAATGGGCGGCACTACAACAAGGGGTACTATCTAGCTGACGGCATCTATCCGAGATGGTCAACATTTGTGAAGACGATCTCAAACCCTGTGGCAGGAGGCAAGAACGTCTGGTTTGCGAAACTTCAGGAGGCTTGCAGGAAGGAGTTCGAAGAGGAGGCGGAGCGCCGGCGCCACCACGAGGAACTCGAAGAGCTCGAGTTCCGGTAGGCGATCGCGGCCAACCTCGCCGCCAAGGAGAAGGACGACGAGTGGCGGCGCATCCGCGAGGAACAGAGGGAGAAGTACATCGACCTCGGCAGCTCCGGCGAGGAGGATTGAGCTCCTCTACGGCGTCGTCCATGGCCGCGAGCTCGCCGCCGTGAGATCCCCACCCCTCTAGTACTAGTACTGATGTAGTATGTAGTATGAACTAGTGTTTGTAGTGTTTGATCATGTAATATATATGTAGTACGTGATGAACTACTCGCGTCCACCATATGCAATTTCTCCCGGGAAACTGTTTTTTCAAATTATGCAGTTTCATCTACGGTTTCTATTCAGCCGTGCTCGTTCTCGACCCGCAAACAAAATCTTCGTTAAACTGCAAACGCGTTTTGCGGGTCGAGATTTTGCGGGATCAGCTAGAGTTGCTCTCAGCTCTGTAAAATGCTTTTGACCACACGACGACAATCGTGATTCAGATGAAACGAGCGGCTAGGATAGAAGCGCCCCGATGCGTAAGCTCTCACAAACGTTTTCGACCACAAGTACGCACAGTGCAGAGGTGAGCCGTTCGATCCCATACTCACGTTCAAAAACAAAACAATAATCTATGGTATACACTTATATTCCCTCTGTATACTAATATAAGAGCGTTTAGAAAAAATTCGCAATGGCTCCCGGGTGCATATGCACTCATTGTCTAAATACATATTTTGAAAAGTTGAAAAATTCCAAATTTCCGTTCTAGGACGCATGGTTTTCGCTCCTAGGCGCATATGCACTTAAGAGCCATTCGGAATTTCCATTCTAGGTGCATATGCACCTAGGAGCCATTGCGAATTTCCGTAGAATACTATTTTAGTATTCTAAACACTCTTATATTAGCTTACGGAGGGAGTACTTGAGAGAAAAGTTAGTATATGCTATCAAGAGTATCCAGATACTCAAATGGCACTCAGAATTTCCTACTCCGTCCGTCCCAAAAATGTTGTCTTCAATTTGTCAAAATACGGATGTATCTAGTCACGTTTTAGTGTTAGATATTTCCCTATTCAGACAAATCTAAGACAAGAATTTTGGGACGAAGTGAGTATTTCAAAAGGAGTATATACCGAGTATTAATTTCTTTTAAGAATACTAACTGGCAAACATTCCTTGGGAGGAGGATGGTAGACAACCGTATTTTGATGGCATTTTTAGGCGGTAGCATATGGCAATTTTTGCCCCTTTTTTAACATAAAATTTCCTTCTTTTCAAAAGCTGACACGCGTCGTCTTCAAACAAATTGCGATACGTCTCTGAACAAACTGCCCTCACAGCGGATGTTCATTGGCTATTGGAGTCCATTTCGTTTTGCATGGATTATGGATTGTATTCTATTCGTATATGGTTCATAGTGAAATTTTTACAAAGACTTATATTTAGAAACGAATGGAGTACTTACTCTTTTTTGAATACATCACCCATCTCAACAACATGTGGGGTGGTGATATAGAACTTTATTGTTAACCCACAGTGTACTTTCCTGTGGTGCAGCCATATATTACTTTTTCTGCCGGTTGTGGATTTTATCTTTGTACTTGCATAATTGTATTATGCCACGATTAATTAAATGGATGTGTGCATCATAATGATTCGAGGCTTAAACTCATTTTTGAAAGAAAAAAAGAAGTCAAGTTAGCAACGTGAGACTCAAAATTAAAATTACTCATAATGGTTGGGGATAAATTCAATTTTTAATAGAGTGAACGTGATTCTTCTATTATTATTTTTTGTCTCACAAGCATGTGAGCTCAGAATGATTGTGTGCATCGTCCAATGCAGAGACCGGGGGTTAGAGCATGTCTAGCAGACCCCGTAAAATCCCGACCCGCAAAACGTGTTTGCAGTTTGACAGAGATTTCGTTTGCGGGTCGAGAACGAGCGCAACCGATCAGAAACCGTAGATGAAAACTGCATAATCTGAAGAAGAAAAATAGTTTCGCGGGAGAAATTGCACCATAGTAGTTCATCACATACTACAAACACTAGTTCATACTACATATATTACAAGATCAAACACTACACACACAAGTTCATACTACATACTATTCCCTCCGTTCCATAATGTAGTGCCTATAGATTTTTGCAAAAGTCAAACATTACAAACTTTGACCATATTTATTGAGAAAAGTAGGTACATCTAGAATACCAAATGCACATCATTGAATACATCATCAGTTATATTTTCAGAATGTACATGTTTGGTATTGTAGATGTAGACAGTTTTCTCTATACACTTGGTCAAAGTTGGCAAAGTATGACTTTCATAAAAATCTATAGGCACTACATTGTGGAATGGAGGGAGTACATCAGTACTAGTACTAGAGGGGGTGGGGATCTCACGGCGGCGAGCTCGCGGCCATGGACGACGCCGTGGAAGAGCTCAATCCTCCCAACCACGCGCTTCCTCGCGCCGTCCGACCGGACGCGCCGCTCTCGCTCGGGGTCGCTGCCGCCGCAGGATCTGCTCCCAGAGCCGCGTCCGGAGCTCCACATGTGTCCCCACATGGCGTCTGGAGGGGGAACGGAGATCATCGGCGGCGAGAAATGTGAGGAGGGAATGAGGAATTGCGGAGCTCGGCGGCCGGGGGCGGTGGGATAGGGTTTCGACCCGCAAACGCACCGCGAACCCATAGATATACTGGTCGGGGTGGGCGGTTTGCGGGCCACGTTAAATATTTTTACGAGGCGGACGAGTATACGGGTTCTGTTCTGATCAGAAAATTGGGCTGAGTCCGTATACTCGCCGGAATTTTACGGGTTTGTGGCTTTTGCGGGTTCTGCTAGAGTTGCTCTTATTCTTCTTCTCAAAAAAATGTGAGCTCTGGTGGGAACCAGAATGACCACCGAAATACTGTTGAAAAATTCCAGGTGAGTTGACTTTTAGGTGATGGGAATTGACCTGGCGTCGACACTTATCGATCGAGTCAATTTTGGAGGTTACCAATGGTCCATCAGTCTTGATCAAACGGTACATGCATGCTGGAGGTTACTCTTGGGGAGGTTAGCTATCGATACAAAGAAAACAATCATCATTTTACAGTTAAACTGTCGAGTGCCTTGTCAGATACTACATGGTTGTAGATAAGCATCAATCAGTTTCGTAGTTGCACTCGCATGCATTGGCTGGCTACATGGTTGCAGATAAGCATCAATCAACTTCCTAGTGAAGCTAAAAAAGAAATACTATGCTAGCTCTTTTGTCTCTTTGTGGAGTGGGCTCGACCTTACAAAAATATTTCCTCCAGATGTGTCCTAAAATTGATGTCAATATATTCTATACGCAGGTACGTATTTCGGTATTTGTGATTATGATTTTATATCACAAAAGTACATAGTGGTTCTGTAATTGTTCATCAAAGAATGGATGAAGTATAGTTTGAATAATAATAATAACAATAATAATCATCAAAATAGTCTTTCTAACATAGTAAGTCTTTAGAATATCTTAATCAACTGCATGCATTCATGCACCGCTAATTAATCTAGGTGACAAGGCTAGAAAGCTAAGGCTTCATCATCTCAAAACAAGCTTTCGCCCCGCTTTACATGAAAAGCAACTATCTAGTTCGAGTAAGTTGTTTAGTTGTCAAAAATAAATAAGAGGTCTGATGGAGCAACCTCACAAACACATTCAAAAAGCAAAATAAAAGTGATGTAGGGTGACAGTGTCGATACCGGCGAATCTTGGGTAGGGGGTCTCCAGCTGATAGCCTTGACACGATGATAACAGTAGACACGAGGATTTTACCCAGGTCTGGGCTCTCTCGAAGAAATAATACCCTACGTCTTGCTTGTGCTTGTATAGATTTGTGGATGGAGTACAGAGTAGAGGTTTTGTCTACCACGAGATTGTTCTGTATAAAATATCCACTATCGAGTAGTCTAGCCTCGGTTTATATAAGTTACCGGAGGCCTAGAATAACAGAAGTCCTAGTCGGCTACATCAATGGAGAGGAGTCTTTGTCTTGAACAACAAGGCTTCTTGATTCTTCCTTGTATATAGCCACGGGCCTTCTTAGGATGGCCCCTTGATGAACCGCCATGGGGGTCCTTGACCCGGTCCACCTGGCTGGGAGACGACGTGATGGATGGCCATTAATCAAGGACACCATCACAAGGCTCCATAGAGAAAAAGGATCAACGACTAGGAGGCGAAGAGAGTTGGTGGCCAGCTGCTAGAAGAGCATCGGTCATGTTGCCTAGCCGCTCCCTGTCCTATTGCCCACAAAGTGAGTGCCATTGAATGGAATTCAAATAGAGTCAGAAACACGCCACAGAAAGACAGGCATGATAACCATCATGTTATTGTCCATAGAGTCCAGGTCATGGCAGCCAACGCTAATCAGAAGAGGCACCTCTTATTACCGATACAGTGGGCCCAAGCTTCCAGAAACTCGCCCAGGATTGGGGCTTAGAGCATCTTCAGCCGTGCCCCCAACAGGGTCCTCCAAGGCCGTTTTTTAGCGCCGGCGCCGGAAATGCCCAGTCATGCCCCCATGAGCCTATTTTTCGCCGGAGTGGGCCGAAATTGGCGCCGGCGCTCCCAACCCGAACCCGGCGCGCTGGGGGCGCCCGGGGGCACCGGCGTGAACGTTTTGGCGTGAAAGAGTGGCGGGACCGGCGCGTCAGCGAGACGAAGGCTGGTCGTCCTCATCGTCTCGGTTTTCCCGCGGGGAATCAATGCCAAGGCTGCCGCCGTTCAGCCTGCCATTGATTCACGGGCGGCGCATTGCGGCGACGCCGCCCCGCCTTCCGCCACGCGTTCGCACGCGGCCTCCCCCCGAGCCGCTATAAAAGGCGCCCCTGGCCGCGCCGGTGAGGCACCCATCCATCGGCAGTCCTCCCCCTCCTCGTCGCCG
>LR738713.1:684554232-684619946 GCA_902687465.1 Secale cereale
CCCGGCAACCATGAGCGCGAATGAGTGGGAGGCCTACGGTTTCGGCCGCCGCTAGCGGCGTGAGTGGGAGGCCTACCTCCTCCACGAGGCCAACTACCCCGCGCCGCCCGACGTACGCGCTCCGTCGCGGTGGAGGCTCAGCGCCGGTGAGGTCCCAGTCCCCCCTCTGTCCGTCCCCGAGACGCCCTATTTCCACGCCGAGATCGAGCGTGCGCGGGCGTCGCTGACGGTGGCAGAGCGGGCGCTCCCGGAGTACGCCGCCGTCAACCACGCGGCGTGGGCAGCGTACTTCGAACGCCGGCAGGAGGAGCGGCTCGTCTCCACCAACAACGCGCCGATGCCGCGCGGCCGCAACAACAGCGAGGGCCGCTGCCTATGGTGGGGTGTCCCTGGCCGCACGCTCAGCGGCGTCCTCGCGCACGTCGAGGGCGGCAACGACCCGCGGCTCGAGTGAAGCAGCGCGCCGGGGCGGCCGTGTCAAGGAGGAGAAGCATCGGCCGTAGTTTAGGGTTTTTTTTCGTCCCATTTATTCGTGTAAAATACGTCTAAATTTCGCCGAAATATGTCGCGTTTGTTCAAATTTTACCGTGTTTGCTGAAATTTGGCCGAACTGTGGGGACGTCTGGGGCCGACCTGGGGGCGACGGCTGGGGACGTGCTCGCCCCCACGCCGAAAATAACGCCGGCTCGCCCCCAAGCGGCGATTTTCGGCGCGTCTTGGAGGCGCAACGGCTGGAGATGCTCTTACCCCTCATGACCCAAAGCCTCACGAAGAACGCTCCATAGGAAGTGGGCAACTGACAGGAGAAGAAAATATGGATCCGCACTCGGGAACCACGCAAAGAGGGCAAAGACCATTGTCCACCCCATGTCGGTTAATCACCTATGTACCTGAGGGAAGGCGGTTACAAAGCTGTTGCTACATGAACACCAATTCAAATCATCCCGATAATATCAGCTTTATCATTCTCACTACCATTCCTTTGCTGAGCCCAAAATAGAGGTGCTAGCACTACAATTCCACTTGATGATGCTCTAAAAATGGAATACACCATCAGCTCACACAATATTCTACTAAATTCCACACATAAATCAAGCTTTGCAATTTTCAATAACTGTTAATTATAATAAAGACATTTTCTATTAGGCCTGCTTCGGTAGACCCCCCCTCCACAAACCGTATAAGGGCGGTATAGTCATTTCATCAAACTGTATACTCGTACGCTTACTAGACACATATGAGACATCATACCCACTTTTTATTAAATTTCTAAAAATAGCGCAATTACCAGGTATCGAACTCAAGAGGTGAGACATCATACCCACTTTTTATTAAATTTCTAAAAATAGCGCAGTTACCAGGTATCGAACTCAAGACCACTTGGTCTAAGAAAAACCATATTAACCAACTAAAACAACCTACTGCTTAGGTGTTTTTACTTCTTTTTTTAGTTTCTTCTACGTCAGCTCGCGGCTGGGCCGGCCCATTGTTGAATCGGCACTGTTATCACCATTTCTTTTTCGTTTTTTCTATTTGTTTTTTTTTGTTTCTTTTTATTTTCTATTAATTCTCACATTTATTTATTTTTGAATTAAAAAATCGCTTTTTAAAATTTTGTACATAAAGTACTTATATTCATTTTTAAGGAAATAGTACGGATATGTCAAAAAAATGTTTTTTTAAATAGAAATGCTCACATCAATATGATAGATTTCTGAACATCTATTAAATAGAAAAATTGTTCGTTTAAACAAAAATGTTTGTTTATTGTTCGTTTAAATAGGAACATACTCACATAAAAGAACCAAACACTTTTAAAATTTCTGAGCATCTGTTAATTAAAAAAAGGAAAAGGAAAATAAATCATTCAGCGACCGGTTTACTGTTCTTTTTTGTATATTTTCATTCTTGTTGTTTTTCGTTTTTATTCTTTTTTCTTTCAAAAAATACTCACATCAATAAAATGGACCAAATTTTTTTCCGCACGCTAGTATCACCATGTCAAGTATCCATGATAAGTTTCATTGAATTCTGACCTTTTATACATTTTCTAGGGTTTTCCTAGTGAAAAAACCCTAAAACTCTAGCCAAACGTGACGCAACATGCGTTCGGTGTCCAAATCTCTTCAAAACTTCGATGGATGCCTGCCATGAGCATGCTCACATGCTGGCAAAATTGGATGTCATTTCATACATGGCAAGAAGCACACCATGTTCAAAGTTGGTGGTTTGAGTAGGCCGGTAGGGCAAGTCTGGTTGCACTTTTTTTCACACCAATAAAATTAAACCAATTTTTTTAGAAACACTAATATCACCATGCAAAGCATCCATGATAAATTTCATTGAGTTCCAACTTTTTATGCATTTACTAAGGTTTTCCCGTGAAAAACAAATCCTAAAACACTAACCGAACGTGACACAATGTGTGTTATGTGTCTGAATTCCTTCAAATCTTGCATGAACGCCAGCCATGAGCATGGCCACATGCTGACAACTTTTGGTGTCATTTCGTGCATGGCAAGAAGCATATCATGTTCAAAGGTGATGGCTCGGGTCGGCTGGTAGGGCAAGTCTGGATGCACTTTTTTCACATCAATAAAACAAACTCAAATTTGTTCCACACACTAGTATCACCATGCCAAGCGTCCAAGATAAATTTCAAAGAACGCTCATTAAGAAAGAGGAGGGCGTGTAATTACAACTTGATCGTTGACTTTTAGATAATTTTTTAAATAAATAATTAGGAATTCAAGAAAGTTCACAAAAAAATTAAAATGTTCACTCTATTCTAAGAAAGCTCACTGATCAGAAAAAGTGAAACAAGACTTCATCAAATTTGGGAAAAGTTCACCAATTAGAAAAAAATATCATTGATTTTAAAAAATCAAAATAAAGAAACCATTTTAAATAAAACTTTACCGATTTTGTAAAAAATCATTAATTTTTAAAAATAGTTCATTGATTTTTAAAATCAAATTCATCATTTTTATAAAAAGTTCAATTTTTCAAATCACTGATTTGAGAAATAGTACACGAATTTGGGGGAAAACCTTCACCATTTTGGAAAAAAGTGCACCCACTTTGAAGAAAAATTCACGACGTTGAATTTTTTCTTCATTTTTGAAAAAAAAATCACGAATTTAAAAATCTTTACGCATTTAAGAAAGAAAAGGGAAACAAATAAAGAAAAGGAAAAAATAAAGAGGAAAAGAAAGCCAAACAAAATATAGTGCGCTTTTCCGGTGTTCTATTGTTAGTCAAAAACAAATATGTAGCACAAGCTGTTTAGTTGCCTAGTTGGTTAGTGTGCCTGTGCTAATTACTTGTGGAGGGTGGTTCGAATCCTCTTCGGTACTTATTTAATTTTGCGGTTTAAAAAAATAAAAAACATGATGCATGTGCCGGTCCAGCGCGGGAGGATGCGCGTTCATTCATGGACTACAAAAAATGTTTAGCGTATATATACGGCGAAGAATTTATAAATATGACTATCATGCCCCTTCCTATGAAGATGTACGGGCTAATCTGAGCCGTCCTTGTGTTTAGGGGGGGGGGTCTACCAAAGCACAAGTGTTTCTATTAACATTCGGAATAATAACAAACTCATACATATTTTTGGGGTACGACGAAAATAAAGTCCTCGCTAAATAGTGTCCAATAGTAAAACATTAGGGTTCATGTTTGTTCTTTACACATCCTCAACATAGAGAGATGATTTGTAGCACGCAGGTGTGGGAGCACCGACCCCGTTTTCTTTTTGGCTTTCCATTTTGAATCTTTTATATATTTTGAACAAAAAGTTCAAATTGAGTTTTGTTTGCATATATGTGTACATATGAGGAGAAGACCTTGAAATAACAACACATTTAAATATATTTTGATGAGTTTTTAAAACTTCATCAAGTTTGATCTGTTCAAACTTGATACGAACGAACGACAAAATTCCCAAGTTTCAGAAACTAAAAGTTAAAACTTGGTGTGCTCTCGTGTGGAATCTTAAAACTTTGTGGATCGCAAAGTAATAATGCAGCCATGCACGGCTGAGAAGGTGCGTGCCCCTGCAAATTTCTGAATTAAATATTGTTGATAAAACATAGCACTTGTAAGTGGTAACGCTCCTCAAAACTAAATATTCTATGGGCTCGCCACTAGTACGAATGCAACAGCCACATTTTGGTGCCGTGCAATATTATCGAGGTTTCGGCATTATACGCGTAACTTATTTACCAAGCAACGTATCCTCCCAAGATCGTGCAGTTTGGTCGTTGCCTACTACAATAGTGTTGGCTCGTCCGCCACCCTACACTCTCTTTCCTCACTCATCTTCTCCCTTCAAAAACCAAGTCACAAATGTCACTCTAGGGTCGACCCTAGTCGTCTTAAAGATCTTTGCCAAAGAGGCGCATGCCAACTCCTTCCTGATCGGCATATGGATCCATTATACAAGGATCGAATCGAAAAAAGCCATACAAAGTGCTCGGGATCACTTGTTGTCTTGTTCCCCTTTTGAAAATATATTTTATGTTCTATCAAAAAACTTCAAAAACATCCTTACATATAGTTAACTGATAATAGTATCGAAATGCGGAGTTTCATGAACATTGGTTGTGAGAAAAAACAATCCCAGGCATTTTTTCCGCAACTAGGAAAATTGTTGTCTTGGCTTCTTGGTTTTTCCCCATGAAGGTTGTAAAAAAAATCTAATACCCACGCACCAAATACATTTGGATTGTTTCCTGTGAAGTAAACTATGTTTTGAAATTCGTTGAAAAGAAGGGTGCACAAGTGCTCGGGTGCGGAAAAACCTCATTCTTTGTATGTATCTGAAATTATACATGTGCTCTCTCAAAATCCATCTCCTGACCGAACACACTTTGCACTCTTTCCCAAGGGTATGATCACATTAATTAATTCATGGTTACTCATATACATTTACTCATTATATTTAGCATGGAAAATAAATCACCACCAGTAGTCACAAGTCACAACAGTATGAAGGTAGAGAAGACTGATCCAGACATGCGTGCATGCATGGTCTATGATGGGAGGCGGTCGACGTGAGCCAGGAACTCCTTGAGGCAGCGATTGTAGACACATGGCGTCTCCAGGTGGGCTAGGTGCCCCGCCTTGCTTATGGTTCGCAGCGTCGCCTTTTCCCCAAGCTCCCTGCACGCATTACAAGAACATACATTCTTCATCATTATTTGCATATACTACAAGGAAGCAAATACTGAGAGGGTGCTTGGATACGTTTTAGTCCCATGACTAAAAGTAGTGGGGCTAAAACTTGCTAGCCTCATCCATGCTTGGATCCAAATACTAAAGAGACTAAAATCAAGTTAATGATCATTTATTATCCTCCAAACCCTTCAATCAAGAACTTGCATGTGTTAGAGGAGAGGAGTTAAATGAGGAGAGAGAGGACTAATTCATATTTTAGTAGGGTACCCCTGACTAAAAGATTTTAGTCTCAAGACTAGTTTTAGCCCCTCTTTAGTCAGGGGTGCTTGAAACTTTAGCCTCTTAAAAGACTGTTTTTAGTCAGACTAGTTTTAGTCCTTTGGATCCAAGCAGAGCCTGATTATTTGCATATGATACTAGTGTATTAGGCTGCTTCCAATGCATGGGTGCTTAGATAAGGTGCTAAGCACATTAAATAGCTTAGCAACTATACTCCCCAATGCATAGGTGCTTAGCTTATGGTTGCTAAGCTTGCTTTATTTAATGATTTATGAAATAAAGCTCTTCATGTATTGGTGGGCTTCTTTTCTTTAAATGTTTTGCCTAGGTTCACGCGCTTAGCATTGTTTCTTCCTGGGGTCACCACACTCATCTCTCTCCTCTTGACTTTTTTTCTTTCAAAAGATATTGTACGCGTGTTGAACATATTTTTTCCCACAAATGAGGAAGCTTTCTTTGTTGAGCAACATAGTGTTACAATAGTTTCGGAGTAGCTCAAAAATATAGGACGGTGCTACTAACCACTAAAGCGCACTATACACAGTCTACTTACCGCATTGTGGTAGTTCGTGAGCCATCGTACACTCTCTTTTTTATAACAGGTAACAAACTCAAGTAACAATGTCAAACCATTCTCTCCCTTCATGAACCAGATCCAAAAGGCGCTGTTTGGTTCCAACCTGACCATCATATGGATCAACTCCGGGATTTGTGAGAATGTGTCCCATCTAGGATGAGGTAGTAGATGTACTTGTTCTCCCACTTTCAAAATTTGCACCCTCTTACATGCAAAAAAGTGCAAACCGATTTTCGTTCAACCAAAATGTTTACAGGTGAAAGGTTGACAAGAAATAATTCATTCCATGATGCTCGTACTTGTAGAAGATCCACCCTAAAAATACCAATCGACATAGCCCACATGGGGACACTAATGAAAGGAGGTAGAAACACCTCATCAACATGGCCATCATTGGAGCAACCCATGAACGATGGTGCAACATTGAGGAGCACATGAACAGAAGGGGGATGAGAGAGAGAGAGAGAGAGAGAGAGAGAGAGAGAGAGAGAGAGAGAGAGAGAGAGCTACTGCGTAGAGAAGGAACAAGAAGAAATTTACCTGCAGGTTGGCGTGGTTCAGCATAAATGAGGTGTAACTCAACTTTGTCAACAGCGTCGGCCATGGTCATTTTTTTGGTCGTGTTATATGGGCCTTCATAACTATGAGAACAAAAAACAATTTCAATAATTACATGTTCTCGACTCAGAAAATAATGGCATATCCTCAGTTAACGCAAAAGTACAATTCCAATAGAAACAAAATAAACTACAATAAAAATTTAGGAAACATTATTGGAACTTAAATTCCGATTTGTTGTCATTTTGTTCAAATTTTAAAGCAAGTAAGTAATTTAACTAATTTATTCATGCCACTTAAAATTAACTAATTTTATCTTCCCGGAGTTCCCTCTCCTAGAATTCATCTTTTACTAATCCAGTATATTACTTTATTGATCACTTTAATTGATGATCTTTATTTTATTGAAAATTGTGTAAAGATTATTTGAATTTGATATAGCTACTTGTGCAAGCATTTTTATTCCTGGATAATCATATATTTCTTCTTTTTAATACATCTCGCATCTCGACAACATGTGGGGTGGAGATATAAAACTTGCTTGTTAACCCATAGTGTACTTTTGTGTGGGTATAACTTTATATTGCTTTTTGGGCCGGTTGTGGTTTTTATGTTTGTATTTAGCATGATTATATTATGCCAAGATTATTAAAATGGATGTGTGCATCGTAATAATGCGGGGCTTAACCTCATTTTTGAAAGAAAGAAAAGTCAAGTTAGCAACGCGAGACTCAAAATTGAAATTACTCATAATGATTGGGGATAAATTCAAGTTTTAATAGTGTACACATGATTCATCTATATTTATTTTCCTCTCTCGGAAGCATATGAGCTCAGAATGGTTGTGTGCATCATTCAATGCAGAAATCGCGGGTTATTCTTTTTTTTTTGGAACAATGTGAGCTCTCGTGGGAACCAGAATTACAACCGAAATACTGTCAACAAATTCCACGTGAGTCGACTTTCAGGTGATGGGAATTGACCTGGCGTCGACACTTATCGGCTCTGTCAATTCTGGAGGTTACCAAAGGTCCATCAGTCTAGATCAAACGATATGTGCATGCTGGATGTCACTCTTGGGGAGGTTAGCTATCAATACAAAGAGGACAATCACCATTGTACAGTTAAACTGTAGAGTGTCTTGTCACATACTACATGGTTGCAGATAAGCATCAATCAATATCGTAGTTGCAATCACATGCATTGTCTGTCTACATGGTTGCAGATAAGAATCAATCAATTTCGTAGTTGCAATCGCATGCATTGGCTGGCTACATGGCTGCAGATAAGCATCAATAAACTTCGTAGCGAAGCTAAAAATAAGTACTATGATGTTTTGTTTCTTCGTGGAGAGGGGTCAACCTTATAAAAATATTTCCTCCAGATGTGTCCTAAAATTGACGTCAATATATTCTATCCGCAGGTACGTATTTTCGATTACGATTTTATATCACAGAAGTACATAGAATTGTATATATATATAGGGTGGGTCTATTCTCATAACACCCTCCCTACCCCTCCCCACCCAGCCTTCTAGCGCGGAGGCGCCCGCACACCACGGCCCCTCCCCTCCCCTTCCCTCCGAGACGCTGCCCCGCCCCGCACCTCTCCCGCCGCACCCCGCGTCCCCTCCACCGAATCCTGCCACCTCGCGTCCCACCACGCAATCCACTCCTCCTCCTCCCACCCATCCCTCCGCCATTCGGGCCACTCGCTGGTGCCGATCCAAGCATGCCCGCGCACCTACGGGCATGGATCTGGCCCGGGGCCACGGGATCCGGCCCTCCACCAGACCCTGTGGCAAGCTCCCCGTCGTGGAATCCCCTCCCCTGAGCTCCCCCGTTGTCCCTTGCCATGCGCTCGCGCACTACTCCAACTCTGGTGCCTGGCTGCCACTGTGGAACCGCATCGGCGCCCCACCTCCCCATCCTCCCAATCTCAAATCGATCCAGCCGAGGGAGGAGAGCAACCGTCTCTCTTCCTCCTCTCCGGCGAGGCCTGGGCGCAACCCTTCTGTGGCGCGAACTAGGCACCCCGCGAGCAGCCACGACGGGGCGGGATCCGGCCGCCACGGGCACCCAGCGAGGCCGCCGACAGTGGATCCACCCACTCCCTTCCCCATCGAACTTCATCTCTGCCCGTACAGTGCAGACGCCCTGTCCTCATCTAGATCGGGGCGATGGCTTCCTTCCTCAAGCTCCTCCTTCCCCCTCGTCGGCGATAGAGCACGGGAGTCATGCTACATGCGGTTCAGTTGCCGGATTTGTGGATTGGTTTATCTCCACTTTAGTTCGGCGACCCCAGCCACGATGCGTCTGTTCCGTCGGCTTGTGTACAGCTCAGCGGCAACAGTGTGGTCAGTACCGGATTCAGGTGAGCTCGTCGGCGTGTCCATGCAGTGCGGCGCGTGCGTGAGTGCAGTCTGCTGTTCTTGGGGCGGCAGCTTGCAAGGTCTCAAGAGTTTGGCCGTTTGAAGTTTGCCGGATTCCTTAATCGATCATGGTCTACTGGCGCATCCATGCAGTACCCCGCGCGTGTATTAGTGCAGTCCGCAGCGCGTGGCTAGATGTGATGCTCACATACTTTGTTAGATGTGCAGCTCACTGTACATAATTTTGCAGCTCGGGAACGAATGAGATGTGGCTAGATGTGCAACTCACTGTGTCTAAAGTTGAAGCTAGGGAACGAACTAGATGTGCAGATTGTGCAGCTCGCTGGACCCTGTTCGAAGTTCTAAAAAACTGCAGCCCCTTAGTGGTTCACCTTGTAGAAAAAGAGAGAAATCCTCATAGAAAGTTTACTATCTTTCTCGAATGCAATTTTTGTAGAAAAAGAGAGAAATCCGCATAATTCCGATAAACGGTTAAAAAACTAGAGCAAAAAAGTACCGAAAAAACAACACGTACAGTTTTTCAAAAATGCAGTTCACTGGTCTAAAAAACAAACAAATGCAGTGCACTTTGGTCTAAAAAAAGTCCATTGCAAAGGACTCTTTGAAGCTCACTTTGTTCTCTCACGAAGTTGGCCATAAAAAAACCTTTGTGGTTCACTTGGTGATCCAAAAACAAAAACACATCGGAAAGCAGCTCACTTCTCAACACTTCTCAACGCGCGTAAAAAATTAATTAGTACGAAAAAAGACAACAACAAATCATGAGGTTCACTTTTGGTAGTGTTCCGCTTCACTTTCGGGAGTGTTGCAGTCCACTTTCCTTCGAAAAAAGAAGTTGGAACAAAGACAACAAAACTCCTCTGAGAAAATCTACGTCCAACAAAATAAATCATGAGGTTCGATTGACTGTCTGATGCAGTGCGTTTTTCAGTTTGAAGCAGTGCGTTTTTCTGTCCGATGCAGTGCACGCATCGATTTTTTTGTCGCGAAAAACAGGGTTTCCGCGTTTTTGTAATTTCAAAACTGCTCTTAAACCGTAATGAATTAGAGGGCGTGTTCTACATGAAAAATAGCGTCTCGACGATATCTTTCCAACGGTGTATCATTTGGATCATTCCGACCAACGTTTTGTAAAAATTTCACGAAAAAACGGCCGCTGCCCTTCGTAGTCAGCCACACGATTTTCAAATTTAACTAAAAACCGTAAGGAATCTCAAAAACATTTCAACATATGAAAGTTGCGCCTCGTTCGTAGCTTTCCAACGGTATATTACACGCCTTTTTTCGACAAACGGTTAGAAAACTGGAGTGAAAACAGTACCGAAAAATTGAAAAAATTCGAAAAACACAATTCCGCGATTTAGTAAATTCAAAACTGCTCTTAAACCGTAGCGAATTAGAAAAAATAATAGATACGAAAAAGATGCGCGCCGACGATATCTTTCCAACGGCGTATCGTATGTTCCATTCCGACGAGCGGTTTAGAAAAACACGCCAAAAAACGCTCGCTGCCATTCGTTGTGAGCCGCACGATTTTCGAAACTGATCTTAAACTATGATGAATTTTGAAAAGTGTTCAACATGGCGAAGTTGCGTCTACTCCATAGCTTTTCAATGGTATATTACACGCATAATTCCGATAAACGGTTAAAAAACTAGAGCAAAAAAGGTACCGAAAAAACAACACGTACAGTTTTTTCAAACATGAGGTTCTGTTGCAGTATCTATGCAGTGCGCATAGCTTTCCAATGCAGAAAAACAAAGCAGTTCGGAAGTGTTATGAGAATATTATTCTCATAACGTTATGAGAATAGACCGGCTTTATATATGTGACAAGAGCTCACATGATTCCTCCATAGTTATTTTTCTCTCTCACAAGCATATGAGCTCAGAATGGTTGTGTGCATTATTCAATGCAGAGACCGGGGGTTATTCTTCTTTTTTAGAAAAATGTGAGCTCTCATGGGAACCAAAATGCCAACCGAAATATTGTGAACAAATTCCACGTGAGTCAACTTTCCGGTGATGGGAATTGACCTGGCGTCGACACTTATCGGCCGAGTCAATTCTAGAGGTTACTAATGGCCCGTTAGTCCTGATCAAACAGCACATGCATGTTGGATGTCACTCTTTGGGAGGTTAGCTATCAATACAAAGACAACAATCACCATTGTACAGTTAAATTGTCGAGTGTCTTGTCACATACTACATGGTTGCTGATAAGCATCAATCAATTTCGTAGTTGCACTCGCATGCATTGGCTGGGTACATGGTTGCAAATAAGCATCAATCAACTTCGCCACGAAGCTAAGATGTGACCTAAAATTGATGTCAATATATTCTATCCACGGGTATTTATTTTTTATTGTGATTTTACATCGCAAAAGTACATAGATTTTTATGTGAGAGTGCGTGCGTGCGTGTGTGTGTGTGATATTTTGGAATGGATGAAGTATAATTTGGATAATAATAATAACAATAATAATCATCGAAATAGTCTTTCTAATATAGTAAGACTTTACAATATCTCAGTCGACGATGCATGCATTCATGCACCCCTAATTAATCTAGGTGACAAGGCTAGAAAGCTAAGGCTTCATCATCTTGAAGCAGGCTTTCGCCCCGCTTTACATGAGAATCACCCATTAAGTCCAAATAAGCAGTTTAGTTGTCAAAAAATAAATAAGAGGTATGCTGGAGCAACAACACAAACACACTCAGAAAGCAAAAGAAAAGTGATAGAGGGTAACGGAGTCGATTCCGGAATCTTGGGTAGGGGGGCCCCAGCTGAAAGAGTTGACACGATGGTAACATTAGACACGAGGTTTTTACTCAGGTTTGGGCTATCTCAAAGAAATAATACCCTACGTCCTGCTTATGCTTGTATTGATTTGTGCATGGAGTACATATTGGAGGTTTTGTCTACCATGAGATTGTTCTGTATAAAATATCCTCTATCAACTAGCCTAGCCTTGGTTTATATAAGTTACCGGGGACCTAGAATAACATGAGTCCTAGTCGGCTACATCAATGGGGAGGAGCCTTTGTCTTGAACAACAAGGCTTCTTGATTCTTCCTTGTATATCGTCGTGGGCCTTCTTAGGATGCCCCTTGATGAACCTCCATGGAGGGTCCTTGGCCCGACACACCTAGCCGGGAGAGATCGTGGTGGATGACCACTAATATAGGACACCATCACAAGGCTCCACTAAGCCAAAGGATCAATGACTAGGAGGGGAAGCGAGTTGGTGGTGAGCTGCTAGAAGAGCATCGGTCATGCTGCCTATACCGCTCCCTGTCCTGTTTGCCCACAAAACGATTGCCACTGAATGGAATTCAAATAGAGTCAAAAACATGACACAGAAAGACCTGCATGATAACCATCATGTTACTGTCCACAGAGTCCAGGTCAAGGCAGCCAACGCTAACCAGAAGATGCACCTCTTATTAGCGATACGGTTGGCCCGAGCTTCCATAAACTCGCCCAGGATTTTGGCTTACCCGTCATGTCCCAGAGCCTCCCGAAGAACTAAGAAAAATATGGATCCGCACTCAGAAACCACGCAAAGAGGGCAAAGGCTATCTTCCACCCCATGTCGGTTAATCACCTATGTACCTGAGGGAAGGCGGATACGAAGCAGTTGCCACATCAACAACAATTTAAATCAACCCAATAATGTCAAAAGTTTATCATTCTCACTAATCTTCCTTTGTCGAGCCCAAAATAGAGGTGCTAGCACTACAATTTCACTAGATGATGCTCTAAAAATGGAATGCACCATCATATCACACAACATTCTACTAAATTTCATACATAAATCAAGATTTGTAATTTTCAACAATTGGTATTTATAATAAAGATATTTTCTATTAAAAATCAGAAAAATAACAAACTCATACATCCTTTTAGGGTACGATGAAAATTAAGTCCTCACTAAATAGTGTCTAATAGTAAAACATTAGGGTTCAGGTTCAATATGTTATTTACACACCCTCAAGTAAATAGAGAGAGGATTTGTGGCACGCATGTGTGGGGGCACCGACCCCCTTTTTTTGCTTTCCGTTTTGAATCTTTTATATATTTTGAACAAAATGTTCAAATTAAGTTCCGTTTGCATATCCATGTTAATGTGACGAGGGAACTTTTAAATAACAACACATTTAAATAGATTTTATGAGTTTTCAAAACTTCATCAAGTTTCATCTGTTAAAATTTGATACAAATGAACGATAGATTCCCCAAGTTTCAGAAACTAAAAGTTAAAACTTGGTGTGCACTCATGTGGAATCTAACTTTGCGAATCGTGAAGCAATCGTGCGGCCGTGCACGGCTGAGAAGGTGCGTGCCCCTGCAAATTTCTGAACTAAATATTGTTGATAAAACATGACACTTCTAACAAGTAACGCTCCTCGAAACTCAATATTCGATGGGCTCGCCCCTAGTACGGGTGCAACAGCCACATTTATGTGTCATGCAATATTATAGAGATTTCGACATTATAAACATAACTGATACCAAGCAACGTATCCTCCCAAAATCGTGTAGTTTGATCGTTGCCTACTACAATTGTGTGGCTCGTGCACCACTCAACACTCTCTTTTGCTAACCATCCTCACCCTTCATAAACCAGGTCGCAAACGTCACTGTAGGGTAGACCCTAGTCGTCTTAAAGATCTTTGCCAAAGAGGGGCATGCCAACTCTGATCGGCATCTGGATCCATTATACAATGACCAATTCGAAAAAAGCCAAACAAGGTGCTCGGGATCACTTGTTATCTTGTTCCCCTTTTGAAAATATATTTTTTGTTCTATTGGAAAACTTCAAAAACATCCTTACATATAGTTAACTGATAATAGTATCGAAAATGCGAAGTTTCATGAACATCGGTTGTGAGAAAAAACAAGCCCATGCAATTTTTTATAATGCCCACGCACCAAATACATTTGGATTGATTCCCGTGCCGTAAACTATGTTTTGAAATTTGTTGAAAAGAAGGGCGCACATGTGCTCGGGTGCGGAAAAACCTCATTAATGATTGAGTTGTGTGTATCTGAAAGTAAACATGTGTTCTCTCGAAAGCCATCTCAAGGCTGATTGGCACTCTTTCCCAAGGGTATGATCAAATTAAATAATTCATGGGTACTCGTATACATTTTCTCATTATATTTAGCACGGAAAATAAATCGCCACCAGTAGTCACAACAGTATGTAGGTAGAGGAGACCGATCCAGACATGCGTGCATGCATGGTCTATGATGGGTGGCGGTCGACGTGAGCCAGGAACTCCTTGAGGCAGCGGTTGTAGACACATGGCCTCTCCAGGTGGGCTAGGTGCCCCGCCTTGCTTATGGTTCGCAGCGTCGCATTTTCCCCAAGCTCCCTACACGCATTGCAAGAACATACATTCTTCATCATTATTTGCATATACTACAAAGAAGCAAGAAACTGATTAACCACTAGCTTACCGCTTCAACCTCTCGGCATTCTCGACAATGAAGTAGTTATCATCCTCTCCCCATAATAGAAGTATCATCTGCATGAAAGGTCAATCTTTGGAGAAAAGCACCAATGATCTAAGTGATACAGGAATTGAGACCGCCAGGGATATAAGTGATTGGTTGTTAAGCACTAAGGATTTGAGACTTCCTGATGGGAGGCATGCACTTTGTGCATTTTAATAAAACAAATATGTACAACATAGAATATAATTGTGCTAAACAATACAAAAAAAACCAGTGACCTTTTGTAAACTATATAAGAAGGCAAAAGAAATTAATAGATGTAGTTGTAAACTTGTTATTCTCCTCCCTTGTACTATTTATTGGCACAACTTGCAACCGGTTGTATTGTTCTTCATTCAGAATTGCTATTTTTTAGTCAAAAGATTCTCTTTTTGTCTTCGTTATAAAACAATCACCTCCTCTTTTTGTTGGTGTTTTTTTATGTGTTGCAAATTGATATTAGTTGTGTTTTTAGTGTGAACCCTTTATCTAAGAATAAGTTACAGTCTATTACACTAGGTTTACGAAAGTATTGGAACATGTAAATCAAGAAAAAATATACTAGAATTTTAATTTTGAAATCATGTTGAACAGATTTTCATTTTGTTTTTTGGTACATTACACTAGTTTTTTTTTAATAAGATTTGGAACATGTAAATTAGGAATTGACCTTTTCACTTTACAAGATATGGAACATGTAAATTACACTAGTTTTTATAATATATGGAACAACGTTGCTTACGTTTTAAAATCATGTAAAATGGATTCTTACTAGTAAGTGACCTTTTCACTTTTTTATTATTTATTTTAGTATTTTGCGTCATGTACTTTCTGGTTCTATTTTGGTAGCTATTTTTTCTTTATTTTTTAAATATTGGGTGGGTTTTACTTGATATATTTTTATATGTTTGTTGGTTACAGTCTATTACACTAGGTTTATGAAAGTATTGGAACATGTAAATCAAGAAAAAATATACTAGAATTTTAATTTTGAAATCATGTTGAACAGATTTTCATTTTGTTTTTTGGTACATTACACTAGTTTTTTTTTAATAAGATTTGGAACATGTAAATTAGGAATTGACCTTTTCACTTTACAAGATATGGAACATGTAAATTACACTAGTTTTTATAATATATGGAACAACGTTGCTTACGTTTTAAAATCATGTAAAATGGATTCTTACTAGTAAGTGACCTTTTCACTTTTTTATTATTTATTTTAGTATTTTGCGTCATGTACTTTCTGGTTCTATTTTGGTAACTATTTTTTCTTTATTTTTTAAATATTGGGTGGGTTTTACTTGATATATTTTTATATGTTTGTTTGTTGATAATTGCAAGTACTAAATTGTACTACAGCCCCTCTAAAAATTCTGTCAATGACTTGATCACGTGTCGGAGGTGATATTTTTCTCCATGCCAAGTGTCAGGTTATGACTGAAGAAAGGTCTAATTAGTGAAGAATTCAAAATCATTCAAGTATCAAATAGACCCTCCCTTTTTCCTCAACATTTTTTGCCGGAGTCTATACTGTATTCTCCCCCTATCTCTATTTACATGGCGCATATGTATTACTAGGTTCAACTTTAACCATTAATTTGACAAATAAAACGTATGTTATATATATCAGACAAATTATACCGTTCAATTCGTATTAAAATGTAGTTTTCAAAGGTGTAATTTTTATGACATATGCATGATGTATTGTGGTTGATATTTATGATCAAAGCTAAATCATACAAAAAGTGGGTGCCATGTAATAAGGGACGGAGGGAGTATAAACTTATGAACATCAAAATTTTATCTGAAATTGATAATGCAAGTTTTCGAAGTAGATATGGATGCACAAATTGCAGAAACTATATATATTAACTCAATGCTACGCCCATGCTGCATCTATCGTTAACCTGCTGAAAAACAGGTGCTGGTGCTTCTTTGTCCTTGCTGGTGATCATATTTTCCAGCATCTCGGATCTCTCCTTTTGGTTGTCACACATCACCTGCACCAACCAATATCATGTATGGTTAATTCCACTAAATAATAAATCCACCGTGCTAAAACACAGGCGTCTGAACTTTTGTGAAGTTTTATTCATTTATGTTTAGTGGTGTCTCCCATATCTTGGAGAAAAATAGTACGATTATAGCCCTAAAATTAATGGTACTCATATAGGATATCCTCGCGACAATATAAATTGCCATAAAAACCTTTGTTTTGCCATGCCCTCCCAGGGAACATCTGCACAATAATATTACCAAAAATATTGTGCTCTTTTATTGATGGATTTGTATAAAAATAAAATACCGGCGTCACACTTAATTCGACCCTACATCATGATCGCCAGCCGATCAGACGGCGCAGAAGCTGGTCGCGCTGCCAGACAAAGGGTTCGCTGGGCGCAAAGTCTTTTCTACCGGAGCAGGGAGCTACCGGTGTCCTCATCACCAATGATGTACTGACATGTGTAAAGTTGTGGGACCATATGCATGTATATATGAAAGTATTTGGTGGAGAGTACCTCTTGTATTTCTAATTTAGTCAAATCAATGTCAGGATATTGGGCTACCTTTTTACAGAGAGGTGGTACGCATGCATGCAGCATCTCTTCCAATATACCCATGCATTTTCTATTTGTCTAAAATTTTAGATGCCCAATATCTTCAACAGTAATTATCTATCTCCGAAATTTTCTATATATTCAAATTCCTGAACACATAATCTTTAGATCAAGACCAATCTTGAATATATTTACACTAATTTAATTTTTGCTATTTCAATCATAAGAAATTTGCAATTTCACTCATTTCAAAATTACTTATTCGACATATAATTGTATTCAGTATTGAAAATTGAAATGATTGAAACCGTTTTCCGGAGAAAAACAATCATGCATATGAAACATATTTCACCGTGAACTTGTTATTTCATATATGCGACACTACTGAAAAATATTTTTGGAAATGAGTGAAATCAGGATTCTGAAATAAGTGAAATACGTTTTTTAATTTAGTGATACCAACGTTTTGAAATAGTGAAATTGTACTTTTATAAATGAGCGAAATATGTTTTATGAAGCAAGTGAAATTGTTTTTTCAATTGAGAACATTTTAAAATGTGTGAAATATGTTTTCTAAATAATTGAAATCAGTTCTTTGCATCGAGTGAAATCAAATTTGAAATATGTTTTCTCAACTGAGTAAAATTAGTTTTTTCATACTAGTGAAATATGTTTCTTTAGATGAGTGAAATTGGTTTTTGAGCATGATGAAATGAGTTTTTTTTAATGGTTGAAATCAGTTTTCTGAAATAAGTGAAAAATGTTTTTTTATTCAGTGAAACCAATGTTTTGAAATAAGTGGAAGTGTATTTTTATAAATGAGCGAAATCTATTTTTTGAAGCGAGTGAAATTTGTTTTCCAAAACTAGTGAAATGAGTGAAATTTGTCTTTTGAAATGAGTGAAATCAGTTTGCTAAAACGAGTGAAACATAGTATTACAATTGAGTGAGTGTAACGTTTTTCTCTAAATTGTGTGAAACTGATGTTTTGTGAAATACAACTAGAACTGAAATCTGAA
Source organism: Secale cereale (assembly GCA_902687465.1). NCBI lineage: Eukaryota > Viridiplantae > Streptophyta > Magnoliopsida > Poales > Poaceae > Secale > Secale cereale. The sequence continues at coordinate 684,572,303 of LR738713.1, forward strand.
AACTATAAAATTAAAATAAAATATCGTTTCACGGCGAAACAATTTTATGTTTTACGAAAGTTATTTCAAAGATAACTGAAATATATAAAATAAAATGTAGTTTAAATATATGCAAGATTGATCTTGTTTTGAAGATCTTGTCATCACGATTCCAAATATATAAAAAGTTTCAAAAATGAACATTTTGTTTAACAGATATTAATCATTCAAAATATGAGGACGAAGTTAAATACATGGCAATTATATGGAGAGAGAGAACGCATGCAGCGCCGTGTATGTGGTGTGAGAATGCATGCATGAACTGTGTCCTCTGCACCCCGTCCCTCTCTCACATGTAAAAGCTGAGTGTGACACAAGTACTAGTATAGCTATGTTTAATCTGTTGTATTTGCATATGAAAAGTAAGTGTATAAAACCTGCACGCATCTTGATGAAAGTGATGAACGGTGGATTGCGTACCGGTACATCCCCGCATCGGTAAAAAAACTTTTTCGGTTCGCTGGGTACCTTGAGAAAGTCGCTGAGCAGACGACGGGGTAGCAACGGTTTCTTGTAGAACGCGGTGGAGAAGAGACGCTCGACGCCTCCGACAGTCTCCGGCAGCATGAGGTCCGTCATCGACCCAGCGCCGAGCCTCCGCAGCAGGGCGTCATTCATGGCGGCAGTGTAGGCCACATCGGCACCGGAGACGACTACGGAGTGGACGAGGCTGGGAAACGCCGCCGCCATCTCGAACGCCACCAGCCCGCCGTAGCTGAACCCGACCACGGTGCACCGCCGGCCCGCCAAGCCGAGCTTCTGCAGCGCCATCGCGAGGCAGCGCGCCTGGAAGGCCACTGAGCGGTCGGGCGACGGCGACGTGGAGCCGCCGAAGTGGACCAGGTCCGGGACGTACACGTCGTGGCCGCGCGCGGCGAGGGCGCCCACCTGGAACCCCCAGGTCATCATGCCGTCGCCGGCGAAGCCGTGCACGAGCACCACGGCGTGCATCTGCTTACCCCGAGTGGTGGTGGCTGCCCCGGTGTGCTTCTTCTTGGGGAGCCAGAAGTTGACGACGGTGCCATCGTCGTCGACGGTCACGGTGTGCTGCCGGAGGCCAGCGTTCGTGGCCAGACGAGCCACGAAGTGCTTCCTTAGCACCTGCACCCAGTTTACCATCACAAATAACGCTGTTGTGCTTTCTTGCTTAATTTGGCTGCGGCGGTGAGCATGCAATTTAATTTGTAGGGAACGGCACGAAAAGGTAGATGTGGGTATGCATCTCCACCAACACTTTATACACCGAGCGCAGTGTAGCACTGTGCACACATGGACCACCACGTGTGTACGCTTACACAGGTAACACAACACTTCCTGAAAATTGAAATCACGGGGCTTTTAATATGATTGACAAAAATATACTCCCTCCGTCCCATAATGTAGGACGTATTTTGACACTAGTCTAGTGTCAAAAAACGTCTTACATTATGAGACGAAGGGAGCATCTCGAAACAAGCTTTCATCCCGTTTTGTAAATAAAGCAACCATCATGTCCATACAACAAGTTGAAATGCAGCAAAGGAAAATACGGCGCATCAGCACAAACAATGCACAAAGAACATAAAAGAAAAAGGGGGAAATACCATCAAGTGGCCGAAAGCTCAGTAGCCCTGGGGCAAGGTAAGTCGACGCGCGGTATCAGTCATCGCGTCCGTCATGAGGGAAAGACAATCATGATCCCTTGTCTAGATAGTGGGTACCAGTGCTTCCAAAATGAGAGAAATTTGAAGGTAGAGTCAGAAGCACGCCTAAAAAAGACCTGCTCAATAACTATCTTGTTGCGCATCATCCACAAGGACCATGTTAACGCCACAAACACAAGCCCGGGTTTGAACGAATCCGGACAGGTGTAGGGCCTCCAAGTCGAGCCCCAGAGCATCACGGACAAAGCATAAAAGAAACCGCGGCATCGGGCAAGAGAAGAAGATGTGTGTCCCCGTCTCCGGGAAGACACACAGAGGGGGAACAACCCATCCCTACAGTCGTACCGCTTGATTACCTCCGTCCTAGATGGGAGGCGGTCTCGTAGCAGCTACCAAATGAAGATTTTGATTTTGAGTGGAAAGGGCGCTTTCCACAAATAGGAATGGTCCACGAAACAGACAGTCGTCAACACAAGCAATGGTACGTGCGAAGGGGTCAACCACCAAGATATAACATTCAGACATTCCGAGAGCACCGGCAGGAGGCCTGCCCGCAAGTTGGCCCACTCCACGGTCTTTTTTTTTTTGAAATGGAGGTGTACCCCCGGCCTCTGCATCATGAAGATGCATGCAGCCATATTATTAATAGTCCAAAAAGTCACTCCAAAAAGGTCTTACAGCTCGCAAGCGGAGCAGAATGAAAATAAGAACAAAACAAAATTACATGATGACTCCAGCAACCGGTATATAAAAATGTAGGATAATCTCCCTAGACTCCTATCCTGTTATGCGATCGTCATCCAAACCGGTTGAATATAGCCCGAGCTACCATCTCCCATCGGTTGCACCCAGTAATCAAAGGCTCCCTGGAGTCCACAGGAGTGAGTAAGAACCACGTACGGATCCAAGATGTAGCTCTGAAGATGACCTGCTAGAAAGTTAAAGTGTGTTGTCTGTTAAAGATTATATCATTCCTGCAGTTCCATATAGCCCATAAAAGGGCACATATTCCAATCCGAATACGAGCTGCAATAATCTGATCAACCCCATCTAACCACGTCTCAAACAATGACGCAATATCGACTAGGGGATTAATGTTGAAAGCTATATGAATCGTTCTCCACGGTAGTTTTGCCAAAGGGCATTCAAGAAAAAGGTGTTGTATTGTTTCATCATGATCATAAAAACAGCACCGCGAGCTTCCTACCCATCTTCTTTTAATTAGGTTATCCTTTGTAAGTATCAAACCACATAAAGATTTTAATCCGCAAAGGAACCTTAACCTTCCAGATGTGTAATGACCTTGAGATTGGACCAGAGTTAATCAAATCTAAATAGAAAGATTTCACTGTAAAAATCACATTCTTAGCTAGCTTCCAGTGTATCGTATCCGGTTGGTCGAAGAGTTGAACGTCTATCAGTCTCCGAACCAAATGTAGCCAGGCATTCCATCTCTCACCAACTAACGTACGTCGAAACTGAATGTTTAGGGGGGTGGTTTGCAGAACTGTGCCCACGGTCTCTACAGGCTCAAATGTCCGCATGAACAAGACGTTTCAATGGCTATTGTGGGCAGCCGTGGAAACCTACCACATCAGATCCGAGCAAGTGGTAAAAAGTTGGGGAACTAGATAGGAAACAAGTTTGGAAATTCGGCAAAATTGATAAAAAATATATCCTGAGGAATCATCACATGCAGCTCGAGAGGATGGTCGCCTCCCACTAAAATAATGGATCTGCATTAATATATCACACTTTGTAAATTTAGAATTTGATCCTTAGTGAGCTAGTGTGCAGCATCCTAACCAACCAATTAACCAATGATTGTTTTTTAGCCATTTACTTCGCTCAGTGGTGACATGCTTTGCCAACTCGAAAAATGTTTTGGCGAACTCTATATTATTACATGCACCCTGAAGTACCTAGCTAAACTAAATATGTAGCAAACAGTAAATGAATATTATAATAATGTTTTTATAATAACAGAATTGCATTCGCAAAAAAGAAAAAAGAAAAACAGAATTGGTCTATGCCAAAGGCTAATGCAATATGTCAAAGATCTCTTTGGCCAACCAAGGGAGTAGCAGGCCAATGGACCAGCGTCACCATTTCTTAAGATGTGGGTATAAAAACAAAAGGGGAGGGGTAACTATTTATATATGAAAAATTAATGTTATTGTTTTCAATATCAAGAAACTAGAAAGAACTATTTAGGCATTGAATGTAATTTTTTCTAAGATATATGAGAGTTTGTTTTGTTATGGGGTATTGAGAATTTGTTGGTGAGCTCGAGAAGTCTTATAGTGACAAAATGAATAAACTATTTGTCCGAGGCCCTGCTATCTAGGCAGCGAAATGGCTTGAGGGATTAATGGTATTCTCCACGAAAGGATATGATTTTTTTAAGCATGTATATGTTCATGATTTTAAAGTCTAGACGTATAAAATATATCCACAGGCCCTGTTATCTGAGGAAGTATATCAAAACAAAATTCAGATATGATTCATTTTAAGCATATATATGTCTGAGGCATGTTATTTGTGTAATTATAACTCACTCTTACCCCCTCTTTTCACATGAGAAGTGAGAAGGTAAGAGTTAATGAGATCACTATTTAAACCAATTACTGGCTCTGATCTATTATGTATTGATGTAGGGTGGAACCCTAATCGGCAGATCTTTCACGAGATGGAGGGAATCCCACGAAGAACACGAAGAACACAAGGGAAACACGGAGAAATACACGAGAGGAACCGCACAAATCAACACGAATACGGTCACACAGGTGCTAGATCCACGATACACATCAAGATACACGATCCATAGTCAACAACGGTGGTACAAAGATAGTCTTCTCCCGGAGGAGGTCTTGGGGTATCCCTTGGGATCTTCTCCGTGGTGGAGGTCTTGAATCCGAGGTGGATCTTCTCCGCAGAGGCCGCGGTCTCGTAGGAGAGGAACCACAAAGGTCTATGATGAGCTATCACAAAGCTAACCCTAGATAGTTTAGGTAGAGTACTATATATAGGCTAGGAGGGGCGAAGGGGTACATGGACCTCGGCCCAATCATCATGCACGCAGGCACTGTCCGGATGATCCGGACGTTTGTCCGGATGATCCGGGCTTCGGGGAGCCGGATGATCCGGGGCGGCGTTGTGACGCCCGGATAATTAAGCTACAGTAACCCTCTAGTAATGATGCCGCATCACCGCGATTGCTGTTGCTAATCTCGTGTTAGATCAGAACCGATCGAAATTCAAATTGAAGTAAAGTCAAACTACAAAAGGTTTCAAAAAATCAAAACTAAAATGTTCAAATTGTAGCAAATAAATCATAGACGATTATGATGGTGAAACCACATCGTTATGAAATGTTTGAATACTCTGAATTAAATATAACAGCAACCAAAACCTATAATTAAATGCCTTTTTCAATTAATGAATATTAAGCTAATTTATTTTATTGCCCGAAAGTATTGGGGCAGTGGCATATTTATTAATGCTAAATTGGGTAGAACTTTTGTATTTTATAAAACAAAATTTAATGGGCAAATAAAAGAAAACAGAAAAGGGAATACAAAAAAAAGACCTAAACCTACTGGGCACCTTGGCCCATTAAACCAAACGGCCCAGCCCACCGCGGTCAGCTAACAGCCCGGCCATCCCACAAGCCCACCCGGTCCCCGCTCACTCCTCTTATCCCCCCTACCCAGACCGAACCCTAACGCCACCACCACTCCCCTCCGTCGCTGATCTGGATCGAGCCAGATCCCCAACTCCCCTCGCCTACGCGCCTGAGTCCACCGCCGCACACCTAAGGGCCCAATCCCCATGGCCTTGTCTTCCTCCCGCTGCCCTGCTGCGAGCTGAGGCCGCCCCCGCCGCCTCTCCTCCCTCCGTTCGCTCCTGCTCCGTCCGAGCGCGTCCGGAGATGTCGTAGCCGTGCCCCACCTCGTCAACACACGCCGCCGTCGCACACCGCCGCCCACCGTCGTCGTCGCCTCCTCGTCCTCTTCCTCGAGCACGCCTCGCTCAACTACAGGGCATTGTGAGCCCCCTTCCCTTCCCATCTTCCTCCTGGCCGATCCGTCGGTGTGGTCGTCCGAGCATAGCTCTCACCTTGCTCACCGCACGCACTGCACGCCCGTCGCGCCGCGTCTCCTCGTTCCGCGCCAGGTCCATCTTCCCTTTGTCCCCGCGCGAGCACCGCCGCACCGGCTCGCCCGTCGCCATGCCACTGCGCGCGCCAACCGTGCCGTCCCGCACCACCGCGCACGCACGCCCTGCCTTGTCGCTCCTGCTGGGGGCCCGCAGCCGTGGCCGCTCGCTCTTGCGCCCTCCCGTGCTCCTTCTTGCGCGTCGGCGGCGCCCTGCGTCGACCGCCCCGCCTCCGCTCGCAACCGCCGCGGAGCCGCGCTGGCCTCGCCGGCCTTGCGGGCGAGCGCCCCAGCGGCCAACTCCGGCGCCCCGCCGCGCCCCGGCGGCCGTCGCACGCCCCGGCGGCCAACTCCGGCGGGCTCGCCTCGCCCCGGCGGCCTCGCCCCGCGGTACCTGCGGGCGAGCGCTCGCTCGGGTGCCCGTCGCCCGCATCCGAGCCCCGCCCCGCTAAACACCCGTGCCCCGCTAAGGCCCCACGGGCCTTTGACAAGAGGGCCCTGGCCCTAGAACGTTTTAAAAGAAAAAAAAGAGAATGAAAAAAACAAGTAATAAAAAAATATAATAATAATAATAAAATAACAATTAAAATATAATTAATTAATTAATTAGTGAATAAATTATGTTAATTAATCCTGTTTCATTAATCTGATTAACTGGTTAGTTTAATTAAACAGTAATTGGATTAGCTAGATCCTAATTAAACTAAATAGTGTATGACAGGTGGGACCCACTGGTCAGGTGACCAGTCAACCATGCTGACGTCAGCATGATGTCGTGCTGATGTCATAAATCCTTTTTTGAATTAATTTAATTAATATTAAATTCCAGACATTAATAAAAACTTTAGAAAATCATATTTTTTAAACCGTAACTCGGATGAAAAAGTTTTATATATGAAAATCGCTCAGAACGACGAGACGAATCCGAATACGCGGTCCGTTCGTCCGCCACACATCTCTATCATACCAAACATGCAACATTCCCCTCCGTTTCATCTGCCCGAAAATGCCTAACACCGGGAATACTTTCCCGGATGTTATTCCTCTTCGCTTGTATCACCGAGCACCGCGTTAGGTCACACGTAGGACCGCCTTTTGCCATGTTATGCTTTGTGATGCTGTTGTTTGCTTTGTTATTTATTTGTTTCCCCTTCGTTGCTTATTTTCGGTAGACTCCGATACTGTGATAGACCCCGAGACCATTGATGCTTCGGTGTTCGACTACGGCTACGCTCCCGAAGATTCCTTTCGTCTGCAGAGCTTCCAGGCAAGCCCCCCCTTTGATCACCAGATATCGCCTATTCTTCTTTCTACTGCTAGCATTAGAGTAGTATAGCATGTTACTGTTCGGTTACTCCTATTATGTTGCATAGCCTGTCATTGCTGCTATAACCGTTGATACCTGTACCTGCCATCCTAATGCTTAGTATAGGATGCTAGTATTCCATCAGTGGCCCTTCATTCTTGTCCGTCTGCCACGCTATACCATCGGGCCGTGATCACTCGGGTGGTGATCACGGGTATATACTATATACATATTTTACATACACATGATGATGATTCAGGGATGGGGGCTGAAGGGGCAGGTGGTTCCACACAGGTAGTGGTGGGCCTGGGTTCCCGACAGCCCCCTGATGGTTACTTTGTGGCGGAGCGACAGGACGGGTTGCGACCACCTAGGAGACAGGTGGGTCTGGCCCTGGTCGTTGTCCGCGGTTATTTCATAATAACACGCTTATCGAGATCTTGGTATTTGATCTGAGTCTGGCCATTTGGTCTATACGCACTAACCAGCTGCGTGGGAATAGTTATGGGCTCTCTACGTCGTGGTATCAGCCGAAGCCTTCTTGACGTCAGCGACTGAGCGGCGCGCGCCGGGTTGGACCGCGTAACGTAACTTCCTTAGTAATGGAGGTTGCTAGGTCTGCTCACCGGCCGCCCTCGCAACGTGCAGGTGTGCATTGGGCGATGGGCCCAGACCCCTGTGTGCTTAGGACTTAGACCGACGTGCTGACCTCTCTGTTGTGCTTAGGTAGGGCTGCGACGTGTTGATCTTCCGAGGCCCGTGGTGCGTTTACATGTCCATCATCAACACTCGAAGTTTTGGCCAATTATGACCCGTTTCGTGGACTATTACTCACCGTTTTGGGGTCCTAAAGCGATTTCCATAGTTGCTAAACCCCAAGGTGCGCTTACGTGTCGGTTATCAGCACTCGTGGTTTTGGCCGATTTAGGCCTCTTTCGTGGACTATTACTCACTGTTTTGGGGTCCCGGAGTGATTTTCAAGATTGACGAACCACGGGGTGCCTTTACATGTTGGTCATCAATACTCGCGGTTTTGGCTGATTCTGGCATGTTTTGTGGACTATTACTCACTGTTTTGGGGTCCCGGAGTGATTTCCGGGATTTACGAATCCAGGGGTGCGTTTACATGTCGTTCATCAACACTCGTGGTTTTTGTCGATTCTGACCCGTTTCGTGGACTCTTACTGATTTCCAGGATTTACGAACCCCGCGGTGCGTTTACATGTCCGTCATCAACACTCAAAGGTTTGGCCGATTCTGACACGTTTCGTGGACTATTACTCACTGTTATGGGGTCCTGAAGCGATTCCCATAGTTCCTAAACCGCAAGGTGCGCTTACGTGTCGGTTATCCGCACTCGCAGTTTTGGCCGATTTAGGCCTCTTTCGTGGACTATTACTCACTGTTTTGGGGTCTGGGAGTGATTTTCAAGATTGACGAACCACGGGGTGCCTTTATGTTCGGTCATCAACACTCGCGGTTTTGGCCGATTCTGGCATGTTTTGTGGACTATTACTCACTGTTTTGGGGTCCCGGAGTGATTTCCGGGATTTGCGAATCCAGGGGTGCGTTTACGTGTCGTTCATCAACACTCGTGGTTTTTGTCGATTCTGACCCGTTTCGTGGACTATTATTGATTTCAAGGATTTACGAACCCCGCGGTGCGTTTACATGTCCGTCATCAACACTCAAAGGTTTGGCCGATTCTGACCCGTTTCGTGGACTATTACTCACCGTTATGGGGTCCTGAAGCGATTCCCATAGTTCCTAAACCGCAAGGTTCGCTTACGTGTCGGTTATCCGCACTCGCAGTTTTGGCCGATTTAGGCCTCTTTCATGGACTATTACTCGCTGTTTTGGGGTCCCGGAGTGATTTTCAAGATTGACGAACCACGGGGTGCCTTTACGTGTCGGTCATCAACACTCGCGGTTTTGTCCGATTCTGGCATGTTTTGTGGACTATTACTCACTGTTTTGGGGTCCCGGAGTGATTTCCGGGATTTACGAATCCAGGGGTGCGTTTACATGTCATTCATCAACACTCGTGGTTTTTGCCGATTCTGACCCGTTTCGTGGACTATTACTCACTGTTTTGGGGTCCCGGAGTGATTTCCAGGATTTACTAACCCAGGGGTGCGTTTACGTGTCGTTCATCAACACTAGTGGCTTTTGTCGATTCTGACCCGTTTCGTGGACTATTACTCACTGTTTTGGGGTCCCGGAGTGATTTCCAAGATTTACGAACCCAGGGGTGCGTTTATGGGGTATTGAGAATTTGTTGGTGAGCTCGAGAAGTCTTATAGTGACAAAATGAATAAACTATTTGTCTGAGGCCCTGCTATCTAGGCAGCGAAATGGCTTGAGGGATTAATGGTATTCTCCACGAAAGGATATGATTTTTTTAAGCATGTATATGTTCATGCTTTTAAAGTCTAGACGTATAAAATATATCCACAGGCCTTGTTATCTGAGGAAGTATATCAAAACAAAATTCAGATATGATTCATTTTAAGCATATATATGTCTGAGGCATGTTATTTGTGTAATTAAAACTCACTCTTACCCCCTCTTTTCACATGAGAAGTGAGAAGGTAAGAGTTAATGAGATCACTATTTAAACCAATTACTGGCTCTGATCTATTATGTATTGATGTAGGGTGGAACCCTAATCGGCAGATCTTTCACGAGATGGAGGGAATCCCACGAAGAACACGAAGAACACAAGGGAAACACGGAGAAATACACGAGAGGAACCGCACAAATCAACACGAATACGGTCACACAGGTGCTAGATCCACGATACACATCAAGATACACGATCCATAGTCAACAACGGTGGTACAAAGATAGTCTTCTCCCGGAGGAGGTCTTGGGGTATCCCTTGGGATCTTCTCCGTGGTGGAGGTCTTGAATCCGAGGTGGATCTTCTCCGCAGAGGCCGCGGTCTCGTAGGAGAGGAACCACAAAGGTCTATGATGAGCTATCACAAAGCTAACCCTAGATAGTTTAGGTAGAGTACTATATATAGGCTAGGAGGGGCGAAGGGGTACATGGGCCTCGGCCCAATCATCATGCACGCAGGCACTGTCCGGATGATCCGGACGTTTGTCCGGATGATCCGGGCTTCGGGGAGCCGGATGATCCGGGGCGGCGTTGTGACGCCCGGATAATTAAGCTACAGTAACCCTCTAGTAATGATGCCACATCACCGCGATTGCTGTTGCTAATCTCGTGTTAGATCAGAACCGATCGAAATTCAAATTGAAGTAAAGTCAAACTACAAAAGGTTTCAAAATATCAAAACTAAAATGTTCAAATTGTAGCAAATAAATCGTAGACGATTATGATGGTGAAACCACATCGTTATGAAATGTTTGAATACTCTGAATTAAATATAACAGCAACCAAAACATATAATTAAATGCCTTTTTCAATTAATGAATATTAAGCTAATTTATTTTATTGCCCGAAAGTATTGGGGCAGTGGCATATTTATTAATGCTAAATTGGGTAGAACTTTTGTATTTTATAAAACAAAATTTAATGGGCAAATAAAAGAAAACAGAAAAGGGAATACAAAAAAAAGACCTAAACCTACTGGGCACCTTGGCCCATTAAACCAAACGGCCCAGCCCACCGCGGTCAGCTAACAGCCCGGCCATCCCACAAGCCCACCCGGTCCCCGCTCACTCCTCTTATCCCCCCCTACCCAGACCGAACCCTAACGCCACCACCACTCCCCTCCGTCGCTGATCTGGATCGAGCCAGATCCCCAACTCCCCTCGCCTACGCGCCTGAGTCCACCGCCGCACACCTAAGGTCCCAATCCCCATGGCCTTGTCTCCCTCCCGCTGCCCTGCTGCGAGCTGAGGCCGCCCCCGCCGCCTCTCCTCCCTCCGTTCGCTCCTGCTCCGTCCGAGCGCGTCCGGAGATGTCGTAGCCGTGCCCCACCTCGTCAACACACGCCGCCGTCGCACACCGCCGCCCACCGTCGTCGTCGCCTCCTCGTCCTCTTCCTCGAGCACGCCTCGCTCAACTACATGGCATTGTGAGCCCCCTTCCCTTCCCATCTTCCTCCTGGCCGATCCGTCGGTGTGGTCGTCCGAGCATAGCTCTCACCTTGCTCACCGCACGCACTGCACGCCCGTCGCGCCGCGTCTCCTCGTTTCGCGCCGGCTCCATCTCCCCTTTGTCCCCGCGCGAGCACCGCCGCACCGGCTCGCCCGTCGCCATGCCGCTGCGCGCGCCAACCATGCCGTCCCGCACCACCGCGCAAGCACGCCCTGCCTTGTCGCTCTTGCTGGGGGCCCGCAGCCGTGGCCGCTCGCTCTTGCGCCCTCCCGTGCTCCTTCTTGCGCGTCGGCGGCGCCCTCCGTCGACCGCCCCGCCTCCGCTCGCAACCGCCGCGGAGCCGCGCTGGCCTCGCCGGCCTTGCGGGAGAGCGCCCCAGCGGCCAACTCCGGCGCCCCGCCGCGCCCTGGCGGCCGTCGCCCGCCCCGGCGGCCAACTCTGGCGGGCTCGCCTCGCCCCGGCGGCCTCGCCCCGCGGTACCTGCGGGCGAGCGCTCGCTCGGGTGCCCGTCGCCCGCATCCGAGCCCCGCCCCGCTAAACACCCGTGCCCCGCTAAGGCCCCACGGGCCTTTGACAAGAGGGCCCTGGCCCCAGAACGTTTTAAAAGAAAAAAAAAGAGAATAAAAAAAACAAGTAATAAAAAATAAAATAATAATAAAATAATAATTAAGATAATTAAAATATAATTAATTAATTAATTAGTGAATAAATTATGTTAATTAATCCTGTTTCATTAATCTGATTAACTGGTTAGTTTAATTAAACAGTAATTGGATTAGCTAGATCCTAATTAAACTAAATAGTGTATGACAGGTGGGACCCACTGGTCAGGTGACCAGTCAACCATGCTGACGTCAGCATGATGTCGTGCTGATGTCATAAATCCTTTTTCGAATTAATTTAATTAATATTAAATTCCAGACATTAATAAAAACTTTAGAAAATCATATTTTTTAAACCGTAACTCGGATGAAAAAGTTTTATATATGAAAATCGCTCAGAACGACGAGACGAATCCGAATACGTGGTCCGTTCGTCCGCCACACATCTCTATCATACCAAACATGTAACATTCCCCTCCGTTTCATCTGCCCGAAAATGCCTAACACCGGGAATACTTTCCCGGATGTTATTCCTCTTCGCTTGTATCACCGAGCACCGCGTTAGGTCACACGTAGGACCGCCTTTTTCCATGTTATGCTTTGTGATGTTGTTGTTTGCTTTGTTATTTATTTGTTTCCCCTTCGTTGCTTATTTTCGGTAGACTCCGATACTGTGATAGACCCCGAGACCATTGATGCTTCGGTGTTCGACTACGGCTACGCTCCCGAAGATTCCTTTCGTCTGCAGAGCTTCCAGGCAAGCCCCCCCTTTGATCACCAGATATCGCATATTCTTCTTTCTACTGCTTGCATTACAGTAGTGTAGCATGTTACTGTTCGGTTACTCGTATTTTGTTGCATAGCCTGTCATTGCTGCTACAACCGTTGATACCTGTACCTGCCATCCTAATGCTTAGTATAGGATGCTAGTATTCCATCAGTGGCCCTTCATTCTTGTCCGTCTGCCATGCTATACCATCGGGCCGTGATCACTCGGGTGGTGATCACGGGTATATACTATATACATATTTTACATACACATGATGATGATTCAGAGATGGGGGCTGAAGGGGCAGGTGGTTCCACACAGGTAGTGGTGGGCCTGGGTTCCCGACAGCCCCCTGATGTATACTTTGTGGCGGAGCGACAGGACGGGTTGCGACCACCTAGGAGACAGGTGGGTCTGGCCCTGGTCATTGTCCGCGGTTATTTCATAATAACACGCTTATCGAGATCTTGGTATTTGATCTGAGTCTGGCCATTTGGTCTATACGCACTAACCAGCTGCGTGGGAATAGTTATGGGCTCTCGACGTCGTGGTATCAGCCGAAGCCTTCTTGACGTCAGCGACTGAGCGGCGCGCGCCGGGTTGGACCGCGTAACGTAACTTCCTTAGTAATGGAGGTTGCTAGGTCTGCTCACCGGCCGCCCTCGCAACGTGCAGGTGTGCATTGGGCGATGGGCCCAGACCCCTGTGTGCTTAGGACTTAGACCGACGTGCTGACCTCTCTGTTGTGCTTAGGTAGGGCTGCGACGTGTTGATCTTCCGAGGCCAGGCATGACCCTGGAAAGTGTGTCCGGCCAAATGGGATCAAGCGTGCTGGGTTATGTGGTGCACCCCTGCAGGGAAGTTAATCTATTCGAATAGCCGTGTCCCTCGGTAAAAGGACGACCCGGAGTTGTACTCTGACCTCATGACAACTAGAACTGGATTCTTAATAAAACACACCCAGACAAGTTCCAGATACAACCCGGTGATCGCTTTCCCACAGGGCGACGAGGGGAGGATCGCCGGGTAGGATTATGCTATACGATGTTACTTGGTGAACTCTTCAGCTACTCAAGACGGAGGCTGCCAGAAGCTTTGACGCTTGTTACTATTCCATCTACTCTCTTCTACTGTTGCAAGATGGAGGTTGCCAGAAGCGTAGTCTTCGATTGGATTAGCTATCCCCCTCTTATTCTGGCATTCTGCAGTTCAGCCCATAGATATTACCCCTTTACACAGATATCATTGCATATGTAGTGTAGATCCTTGCTTGCGAGTACTTTTGATGAGTACTCACGGTTGCTTTGCTCCCCCTTTTCCCCCTTCCTTCTTCTTTCTAGTTGATGCAACCATATGATGGAGTCCAGGAGCCAGAGGATCCCGATGATGTTTCTACATGGAGTTCGGCTTCGAGGAGTAGTTAGGAGGTCCCAGGCAGGAGGCCTTGCCTTTTCGATCGTTGTTACTTTTGTGCTAGCCTTCTTAAGGCAAACTTGTTTAACTTATGTCTGTACTCAGATATTATTGCTTCCGCGGACTCTTGTGTTTCGAGCTTATGTATTCGAGCCCTCGAGGCCCCTGGCTTGTAATATAAAGCTTGTATTGTTTTAATTTGTGTCTAGAGTTGTGTTGTGATATCTTCCAGTGAGTCCCTGATCTTAGTCGTACACATTTGCGTGCATGATTAGTGTACGGTCAAATCGGGGGCGTCACAGGCGTCCGGATGATCCGGACACGTATGATCTACTGCGGGTGGCCCGGATGTCCGGGTCTTCGTCCGTATGTCCGGAGGTGTCCGGATGATCCAGGCCGGGATCCGGATGATCCGGCTTCGGCGTGGAGCTACGGGTGTCTTCGGGCACATTTGCTGGATTGTCCGGACAGATGTCCGGATCATCCGGGCCTCGGCCGGATCGTCCGGGACATCGTCCGGATCGTCCGGGCAGGCTGAGTCCTGGCTATTCTTCTCCTCCATCTTCCTCCTTCGATTCTTCTTGTTCCTTGACTTCTCCATGGTTGCTTCCGAGGTGCCTGAGTATACAAAGGGTCTCCGATGAGGGTAGCGGCCATGTCTCATGTGAATCAAAGTAACGTAGAGAGAGGAGTGAAGTCACCTCAGCCTCGAGAGCTCGTGCTCGAGCACGTGTCATGGGTCCACTTGGCACTTAGTGAGTCGATGGTGGGTCCATGGGGATGACCTTGGGATGCTCCGCATCATCTCCCCTCCCTTGGGAAAGATCCGACCTTGGATCGAAATCTTCATCACCATGGAAAGTGGAGAGATCCTTGACGTTGAAGACATCGCTCACGTTGTACTTGTCGCGTGGAAGGTCGAGCTTGTAAGCATTGTTGTTGTAGCGTTCTAGCACCTTGAAGGGTCCGTCGACTCGAGGTAGTAGTTTGGACTTGCGCTCGCGAGGGAAACGGTCCTTGCGAAGATGTAGCCATACGAGATCTCCCGGTTGAAACACCATAGGCTTCTTGTTGACGTTGAGCTTGGCTGCCAGGCGATGTACTTGCCGCTCGATCGTTGCCCTTGTATCTTCATGCACCTTCTTGAGGTAGCTTGCACGAGTACTTGCGTCCAAGTTTGTGCGTTCTTGTAGAGGTAGAGGTAGAATGTCCAATGGAGACAAAGGGTTGAAGCCGTAGACGACCTCGAAAGGGGACTTGCCGATAGTCGAATGTCTTGCGCGGTTGTAGGCGTACTCGGCGATGGGCAAGCATTGCTCCCATTCCTTGATGTTCTTCTTGATCAACACGCGAAGAAGCGTCGAAAGCGTGCGGTTCGTCACCTCCGTTTGGCCGTCGGTTTCTGGATGATATGCCGAAGAGAAGAGTAGCTTGATTGCTAGTTTGGCGCATAGAGTCTTCCAAAAGTAGCTCAAGAACTTGACGTCCCGGTCCGACACGATCGTCTTGGGCACTCCATGTAGACGAATGATTTCCATACAAAAGAGATTTGCCACATGTGAAGCATCGTCTATCTTGTTACAAGGAATGAAATGAGCCATTTTAGAGAATCTATCTACGACAACAAACACGGAATCTTTTCCATTTTGAGTCCTAGGCAATCCAAGTACAAAGTCCATGCTAATGTCTTCCCATGGATGGAATGGAATAGGGAGTGGCATGTAAAGACCATGAGATTGAGCTTTTGACTTAGCTTTGCGACATGTTGAGCATCGGTTGGTAAGGCGTGAGACGTCACGTAGCATCTTGGGCCAAAAGTAGTTCTTGGAGAGTGTAGCAAATGTCTTGTCACGACCAAAGTGTCCCATGAGTCCTCCTCCATGAGATTCCAGCAAAAGGAGCAAACGAAGCGAAGACTCGGGGATGCAAAGTTTGTTAGCTCTCATAAGATATCCATCCTGGATGTAGTAATGTTCCCAAGAAGTTTGAGTCAAACACTTAGCATAAGGATTTGCAAAGAAAGGATCATGGTGATTGATACGTCGAAAACGTATCTATAATTTCTGCTTGCTCCATGCCACTTTTGGGTGATATTGCTATGATATTCATACACTTCCATACACTTTTGATCATATTTGGACTAACTTACTAACCCAGTGCACCCCGGTGCCAGTTTCTGTTTTCGGCTGTTTTTGTATTTTAGGTTTTCACGTTACGAGAACTGCCAGGAAAAATCCAGAAAAAATATATAAAAAATCAGCGTTCCAGGAGCTACCGTGCGGCCAAAGTACAGCCGGGGGGGACCCACAGGGGCTCCAGGCGGCCTGCCCACGCGCCCCCCCTGGGCCGCGCTGGGGGGGGGCTCCTGGGCACCCCTGACCCCCTCTGGTGGCCCCCTTTGGCATATATTTAAAGCGTGTCGAGGAAACCCTGAGGCCGGAACCCTTTTCTCCAGACGCGATTCCGATCTCCGCCACCATCGCCATCAAGCTTCGGGGGACCAGAATTCCTGCGCCGGCACCCTGCCGGGACGGGGAAGTGCCCCCGGATTCATCTCCATCGACGTTGCTTCCTCCCTCCATGAGGCGGGAGTAGTTCCTCCTCGGGGCTGAGGTTCTTACTAGTAGCTATGTGGTCAATTCTCTCTCCCATGATGTGATCTTCGTTGTGATCATAGGCTATGTTAATCTAGGGTGATCCCGTGATATTTCCCCTTCCTCTATGTATTGGATTGATGTACTCACTTGTCTTTATCTAGTATAATCCCCGAGACCAAGGTGACAGCGGTCTATTGGACATGGATTAGAAAAGTGTTTTCATGAGTGATTTCCTCTCTTGTGTGTTGATTGAAGATTGAGAGTCTCTTGGTGCTTGTCTTTGACTATCCTTTAGATATGTTGTGGTGATTGTGGTACTCTCTTTGGATGGCCGCGGTGACATTGGGAAATCCTTAGATTGAGAACTACGAACTTTGAGGTGTGCTTTTGTAGCCCTACATAATTCTCGTCCTCTCTTGACCACGAAGGAATGACCTCTGAGTGTGTCCCCTTTGCATGTTTTATGGGAAATATCATGTGATTCGATTTTGTTAATGTTGTTGGGAGTTGCCACTAGTGAAAGTATGAACCCTAGGCCTCTTTTCCACCATTGCAATATCGTTTGTGCTCACCTTTACTACTTGTTTGCTTGCTGCACTTTTTATTACATATTTATATTACCTTGTTTTGCCATCCATATCACTTGCCATTTAACATCTCTTCGCCGAACTAGTGCACCTATACATCTGACAAGTGTATTAGGTGTGTTGGGGACACAAGAGAATTCTTGTATCTTAGTTGCAGGGTTGCTTGAGAGAGACCATCTTCAACCTCTACTTCCCTGAGTTCGATAAACCTTAGGTCATCCACTTGAGGGAAATTGCTACTGTCCTACAAACCTCTGCGCTTGGAGGCCCAACATAGTCTACAAGAGTAGAAGCGTGTGTAGACATCAAGCTATTTCTGGCGCCGTTGCCGGGGAGGTGAGCGCTTGAAGGTATATCTTTAGATCTTGCAATTAAATCTTTTTGTTTCTTGTTTTTATTTCACTAGTTATGTTTATGGAAAACCTTGCTATTGGATCGTTGCTTGCGGGAGGACGCCCCACACCTGTGGTGGTTGCTCCTCCTCCTACTGAAATTGTGCCCTATAAAATACCGGCTAGTATTATCGATCATGTTTTGGCTAATCGTTATGCAGGAGACAGACATCCCGATAAACACTTGCTATATCTGTCACAACTATGTTCATTATTTAAGCTTGCAGGTGTATCGAGGGAGTTTGTCATGAGGAAATTATTTGCCTTGTCACTGAAAGGAAAAGCATTGGAATGGTATAGGCTACTAAATGACTCTCACCTGTTGGAGTGGGAAGAGATCCAGTCTCTCTTTTACTCCAAGTTTTATCCTCTTCATGAAGTCCATAAGAATAGGAATTATGTTTATAATTTCTACCCTCATGACGGAGAGAGCATAGCTCAAGCTTGGGGGAGACTGAAAACGTTAATGCTAAAATGTCCTAACCATGGGCTCCCCAAAGATATTATTATTACTAACTTCTATGCGAGGCTCTCTCGACAGGATAAAGATTTGCTCGATGCTTCCTCTATGGGTTCTTTCACAAACAAAAAGATTGATGCTAAATGGGAACTCCTTGAAAGAATTCAACGCAACACTGAAGATTGGGAGATCGACAAAGGTAAAGAGTCAGGTATAATTTATGAGTATGATTGCATTAAGTCCTTTGTTGAAACTACAAGTTTTAATAAGTTTAGTGCTAAGTTTGGGCTTGATTCTCAACTCCTTGTTGATTTCCTCAAATCTTTTGCTTCACATCTTAATATGCCTAAGGAGGATTGGATCAAGTATCATAAACCTTTTAAAGAGACTTGCAAAGAAAATGAAATTGTTCATGATGATTGCAACATGCATGATCCAATTCCTAAAAATGAAGTTTTATATAAGCATGTTAATTTTTGTGGAGTGGATAGACCTTGTGAAAGGCCTATGATTGAAGAAGAGAAGTATTGTAAGCAACATAAGCATGAAAGAACAATCACTTGGGTCAGAGATTTAAATGAAATTGCTAGAGAATTGTGTGACCTTTATCCTTTTACTTGTGAACTTTGCCGTACAGAGGGTCAATTTAATTTTCAATGCATGAACTTTCAAAACATAACTGTTAACCGGTTGTGTAATGACATGATCACCTCTGATCTTTATGATGAGCTTATGTTATTTTTGATGTGTGAAGAGTTATCAAAAAAGACTTCTTGGCTGGATGATAATGCCATAGGAATAAAAAACACTTTGCAAAATTGCCATCTCTATTGTGTTGTTAATTGCCATGAAAATGATTACATAAGTAAGATTAGAAAGGAGGGAACTTTACCAAAGTATAAAAATGTCTCTTATATTTCTGCTAATAAAAAGGAGAGTTTCTCCCAAGTTTCCCCTATTGTTTCTAATGATAAACCAGGATATGTGGAGAAGCTTCATCTCCAACCACCCCCTCCTAAGGTGAAGAAGAAGAAAAAGAAGAGGAGGAGGAGGAGGAGCAAGAAGGAAGAAGAATGGGCATCAACCTGGCCTGAGCATATTCCTCCTAACAACTTTTATCCTAACGGTTGTAAGTTTAAAGAAGAAGGTGAAGTTTATTGCCTTAATTATCATCTTGATGATACGTCCGTAGGTACTATTGAAGATGATTTTGATTATGATATGCATGTTACTTATTGTGATTGGGAAAATGATGATAATGCTGCTTATGATCTTGAAAATCTTTTTGGTACCAACTCTGAAAGTGAAGATATGGGAAGCTCTAAGCTTGGGGATGATAGGATTGCAAATCCTATCCCCACTAGTGATGTGATAATTGATAATTCTCTTGCTAGTAAGAATAAAGACAACATGTTTACAAATATAGTTGCTAGCAATGATAATGCTCTTCTCTACCATGATGATGTTATAACTCCAATCTATAGTGATTATAAAGGTACCTATGACATAAGGAGAAATTATTCTTATGAAACTTGTCATAATCATGAAAGGAATTACTCCCTTGTTGAACACCACCCTCCTAATATACAACTAATCTATAGTGTTCAAGTTGTTTATGATAGTCCTACTCCCACTATTACCAATGAGAAAAATTATGCCTATGTGGGGAGTGAGAGTACCTTTTTGCATGTGGATCATGGTAACAATGCTTTATGTGATGCTTATATTGTTGAGTTCATCCATGATGCCACTGAAATTTATAATGAGAGAGGGAGGCTTGGTTCTAAATATCTTAATAATAAGAAGTTTCCTCTCTTTATGGTGAATATTTTGAAGTTATGCTTGTTTTGCCTTCCTATGCTAGTTGCTTCGTGCTTCAATGAATTATTCTATTGCAATATTCCTATGCATAGGAAGCATGTTAGGCTTAAATGTATTTGGCATTTGCTTCTTGATGCCCTCTTTTGTTCTTCAGCTCTTATTCTTGCGAGAGCATCATTAAAGTCCTATGCCTAGCTTAAAGGCATAAAAGAAAGCGCTTTTGGGAGGCAGCCCACATTAATAAATTTTTTCTTTTGTTGTGTCTTGATGTTGTTTACTGCTGTAGCATCATCATTGTATCTTTGCTTTTCATATTTGTGCCAAGTATAGCCTCTGATTGCTAGAAAGTTCAAAAGTTGTGAGGTGCTGTCCAGGAAACAGATTCTGTCCTTGGATAGAAAAATTCGTATAAAATCACCAGATCATCTTTTTGGTCTGAATATTTTCGACAGCGTTCTCTATATAATTTTCTTTCGTGCGTATGTTCTGAGTTTTTTGATTTGAGTTGCAGAAGTATCCCGAGCAGATCAATTACTACCTGCTGTTCTGTTTTTCACAGATTCTTTCCTGTTTTGCTTTTCCTTCATTTTGCAAACCAAGAGCTTGCTTTTTCTTTGCAAAAACCTTTTGGCAATCTTGAGAAACAGTAGAACTTCAAGAATATCTTTATTTCCAGCAAGGTATAATTATTTTATTAAGGGTACTAACCTCGCTAATCAGATTATGATGAGTTATGTATGAAGGGAGTTTTCAAGTGTGCGAGGGAAGATGATAAAAAAGATTCAGGAGTGTCAAGCGCTCAAGCTTGGGGATGCCCCCGTGCACCCCCAAGAAATATTCAAGGAGACTCAAGCGTCTAAGCTTGGGGATGCCCCCGTGCATCCCCTTCTCCATCAACATTATCAGTTCGTCTTTCGTTCCGCTATATTTTTATCACTTCATGTGTTATGTGCTCTGCTCTTAGTATTCATGCTTATCTTTTCAAAGAGCTTTTGTTTAGTTGGTTGCTTGAACTCTCTTTAATTATCATGCTCACATTATTAAGAGAGTTTGCTTCCGTTGCATTGGTTAATGTGTCTATGATAAAGATGCTACTTGCATGATGGTGCTTAGTAGTTCAGGTTTTCTTATGGTTAATCTCAATTAGCTGGGGGGTTCCCAATGTGTTATTGGAGTACCAACTTGATTTGTTTGCCTATGATGTGGTATGGTTTAGTAATATCTTCCTTCGAGAATTTGTTTTGATTGACTTGGCGTATGCTCACGCATATTTAAGACTGTAAAGAAAGTCTGTCAAGCCTTGATGATCTTTTGTTTCTGAGTAGCGATATAACTACCATGCCTGATTCAATATTGCTTTATCGCTCTGCATGATTATGACCGTCATTGCTCTCTTAGTTGGTCGCTCCCAGTCTTTTGCTAACCTCCACCTGTACTAAGCGAACTAACCATGCAATACATAGCTCATGGGAAATTAGCCTAAAAACTATTGTGGTAAATAATATGTTGCTTATGTATCTTATTTCTGATGAGTTGCTTGCTGAGCGGTAACCATGTTTCTGGGGACTCCATCAACTATCACACTTTTGTTGAACATCATGTGAGTTGCTATGCATGTTCGTCTTGTCCGAAGTAAGGGTGATTTGTCGTGGGTTGAATTAATATCCATATTGTTAGAGAAGAACATTGGGCCGCCAACCAAAGCCATGTATCATGGTGGAAGTTTTAGCTTGGACCTTAATCCTCAATCTCTTATGAGAACATGCTTATGCATTGAAGGGGAGTCCATCATCTATTTTCTATGTTGTCCCGGTATGGATGTCCTCAAGTTGAGATTTATCAAAAACGAGAAATCAAATGCGATCTATCTCCTTGGACCTTTGTACAGGTGGCATAGAGATACCCCTTTGTGACACTTGGTTGAAACATATGCAATGCAATGATGACCCATGGAAATCCGAGCTAATTAGGACAAGGTGCGAGCACTATTAGTATTCGATGCATGAGGCTTGCAACTTATAGGATGTCTTATGCATGACACATATGAAGTACTACTACCGTTGACAAAATTGCTTCCATGTTTTCAAAATAAAAAGCTCTAGCACATAACCATCCTTTTACTTTTATGTTAAAGCACCAACTACTGAGAGCATGACTGTCATTCTGAGTGTAATGTGCATTGTCCCAAAGTAGCATTGTCTTTTGCATGATTGTGATATCGTTTATTCTGAAATCATTGTATCTAGTCATCACTTAAACCTTGAAGGTGCCCCTGCATTTATGTTTTGCATCACTAAAGGGGGCAAGCTAGATATCACTTTATCATATTTGCACATCATGTTCATTGCAAATCTATTTGATGTTTCAGTTTCATATTGTAAAACTTTCAGTCATTTGTGATTTTCTCATGAGGCAACTTAATTACTACAGATTCATTGTCTCAGTAAGCTTTTGTCATATGACTATGAAAAAGTCCTATATGGTTAATAGCATGTCACCACAGAAATTATTCTTGTTATCATTTACCTACTCGAGGACGAGCAGGAATTAAGCTTGGGGATGTTGATACGTCGAAAACGTATCTATAATTTCTGCTTGCTCCATGCCACTTTTGGGTGATATTGCTATGATATTCATACACTTCCATACACTTTCGATCATATTTGGACTAACTTACTAACCCAGTGCACCCCAGTGCCAGTTTCTGTTTTCGGCTGTTTTTGTATTTCAGGTTTTCACGTTACGAGAACTGCCAGGAAAAATCCAGAAAAAATATATAAAAAATCAGCGTTCCAGGAGCTACCGTGCGGCCAAAGTACAGCCGGGGGGGACCCACAGGGGCTCCAGGCGGCCTGCCCACGCGGCCCCCCCTGGGCCGCGCCGGGGGGGGCGCCTGGGCACCCCTGACCCCCTCTGGTGGCCCCCTTCGGCATATATTTAAAGCGTATCGAGGAAACCCTGAGGCCGGAACCCTTTTCTCCAGACGCGATTCCGATCTCCGCCGCCATCGCCATCAAGCTTCGGGGGACCAGAATTCCTACGCCGGCACCCTGCCGGGACGAGGAAGTGTCCCGGATTCATCTCCATCGACGTTGCTTCCTCCCTCCATGAGGCGGGAGTAGTTCCTCCTCGGGGCTGAGGTTCTTACCAGTAGCTATGTGGTCAATTCTCTCTCCCATGATGTGATCTTCGTTGTGATCATAGGCTATGTTAATCTAGGGTGATCCCGTGATTGTAGCGACCCGACCCAAATGGATCAAAGTCTCTGTGCTTAAGTGTCATCCCTGGATCGGTATGCTGACACACACAGTACTCGATGAATTATAACAGAGTTCAATCACACACTTTATTACATCGAGGTCCTCAAAAGAGTATTTATTACAATAATATGGCCAAAGGCCATCTGGATAAAATAACTGCGGAAGCATCAAAAGTAAAATGAGTCCATCAACTCCACGGCAAACTGAGTGCAGAACAACGACCTATCGCACCTTTACTCCTCGTCGGAAAACTCTGCAACATGAGACGTTGCAGCCGTGTAGGTCAGCACATGGAATATGCTGGCAATGTCACACCATAGAAATAATAATAAAGAAAAAGACTATCTCTATATGCAAATTTAGCTGGTGGAGGCTCTAAGTTTAATTTTTGCATAAAGCCAATTTTACCCTACAACAAAGGAATACATTTTTATTTACTACTAAGTTAGAAATGCCATTATTGAGAAGGTTCCTCCAACTCAATCCCAAAATTCCCAAGTTATTAGTAACCCAATGATTTCATTAAATAAAGTGATGAGATCAACCAATAATTCACTTCTAGATACTCAAGTTGTCCGTGACCGGGGAATGAATTGAGTGGGAGGAGGAGAGGAAGAGGTGGTGCCATGGCTGTTCCTCTTGTTCTGTTCGTGCTCCAGATGAACGTACAGAGGAAGAAGAAGGGGTTACGTGGAGATGGGCTAAGGGAAAAAATTTACATGGGCCTTAGTGGCAGAAATTGGCCCGAAGTGAAAAGGTAGGAAAGACAAAAAAAACTATTGGGCTGAGCTGCAGCTGCGCCGTAAAGGAAAAACAAATGGCCTTAGCCAAAACAGAAAACATTTTTTTTAAGACAGAAAAATATATATAGATAGAAAATAAAAATATTTTTATATAGGACATATATATATCAAAAAATTCAGAAAAATAAATCCTACAAGATGAACTATTTTTCAGAGGCTAAAAAAAACTTTATAAAAAACATTTTTCTAAAAAAAATCCAAATGAAACTCAATTTTGAATTAAAAGCTTTTGGCATTGTTTTCTTCTGACTTTTTGGAGTGTCATGTTAGCTCCTCTCACACTTTTGAACAAGTGTTTGTCAGGGATTTTTGAAATAAATTTCAATTGCCAAGTAGAATTCAAAGTCAGATAAAATTCAAATGCCTCTGAAATTTCCAAATGACACTTAAATAAAAAAATGCATAGATGTTAGCTAATAGTTGTAAAACATTCCAAATTGAAAATTTGGGATGTTACAAACCTACCCACCTTAAGATGAATCTCGCCCTCGAGATTCGGGTTGGCTAGCAAAAAGGTGTGGGTGATCCTGTCGAAGATCTTCTTCGCGTTCCCAGGTGGCTTCTTCCTCAGTATGATGACTCCACTGAACCTTGCAAAACTTGATGACCTTGCTGCGGGTAACCCTGCTTGTTGTTTCGAGAATCTTGACGGGCTTCTCATCATAGGTCAGATCACTATCCAACTGTATGGCCTCAAGTGGCACTGTATCTCTCAAAGGAATATCAGCCATCTCTGCATGGCACTTCTTCAACTGGGAAACGTGAAACACATCATGAACTCCTGACAAGGCTTCGGGTAATTTCCAACTTGTAGGCAACTTCACCCATGCGTTCCAAAATTCTGTATGGCCCCACAAATCGTGGTGCTAGTTTGCCTTTAACTCCAAACCGTTTAACACCTCGAAGTGGAGACACACGAAGATATGCTCTATCTCTGACTTCATAAGTTACTTCCTTGCGTTTAGTATCGGCATAACTCTTCTGTCTGGATTCGGCTATCTTAAGTCTGTCACGGATCAACTTGACTTTCTCCTCTGAATCTCTGATAAGGTCGGGACCAAATAATTTACGGTCTCCAACTCCATCCCACATTAATGGTGTCCTGCACCTCCTTCCGTACAAAGCTTCGAAAGGGGCCATCTTCAAACTAGCTTGATAGCTGTTGTTATATGAGAATTCTGCGTATGGCAAATTATCATCCCAACTAGATCCATAATCTAGCGCACAAGCTCTCAACATGTCCTCCAGAATCTGATTGACTCTCTCGGTCTGCCCATCTGTCTGCGGATGAAAGGCTGTACTGAACTCTAGCCTGGTACCCAAAGTTTCGTGTAACTGATACCAAAACTTTGAGGTAAATTGTGTTCCTCTATCTGATACAATGGTCCTCGGAACTCCATGCAGACATACGATCCTGGTCATGTATATCTTGGCCAATTTAGCACTTGTATATGTGGTTTTCACGGGGATGAAATGAGCTACCTTGGTCAAGCGATCAACTACTACCCAAATAGAATCATAGCCTGATCGGGTCCTGGGTAATCCTGTAATGAAGTCCATGCCAAGCTTGTCCCACTTCCAATCCGGTATCGGCAAAGGCTGAAGTAATCCTGCTGGTTTCTGGTGCTCTGCCTTAACCCTTTGACATACATCACATACTGCGACATACTCGGCAATATCCTTTTTCATACCTGTCCACCAGAAACTTTCCTTCAAGTCCAAATACATCTTGGTGTTTCCTGGGTGTATCGAATAAGGCGAATCATGAGCCTCCTGAAGAATCAACTTCCTGATCTCTGTGTCATTTGGCACATAAATACGCTGCTCAAACCATAAGGTTCCGTGTTCATCCTCACGAAATCCTTCTGCCTTTCCTTGGTTCATCCTTTCCTTTACTTCTGCAATACCTTTGTCTAACTTTTGGGCTTCTCGAATCTTTCCCAACAAGGTGGATTGAATTTCCATTGCGGTAACAAAACCTCGTGGTACTATCTCCAATCGGAGATCTCTGAGATCATCAATTAACTCTTGAGGTAATCCTCCTGCTGTGAGGGTATTGACATAACTCTTGCGGCTCAATGCATCTGCCACAACATTGGCCTTTCCTGGGTGATAGTGCAATTTCATGTCATAATCTTTTATGAGCTCCAACCATCTTCTCTGCCTGAGGTTCAACTCCTTTTGCGTGAAGATGTATTTCAAACTCTTGTGATCCGTGTAAACATCACAATGATTTCCAATAAGAAAATGCCTCCAGGTCTTGAGCGCATGCACTACGGCTGCTAACTCCAAATCATGTGTGGCATAATTCCGCTCATGGGGTCGAAGTTGATGTGAGGCATATGAAACAACTCTTCCTTCCTGCATAAGAACACCTCCAAGTCCCTGACGAGAAGCGTCACAATATACCTGAAAATCCTTGTGTATATTCGGAAGAATTAGTACTGGGGTTGTGACCAAACGTTTCTTCAACTCCTGAAAATTGGCCTCACATTCCTCGGTCCAATTAAATTTGGTGTCTTTCTTCAATAACTCTGTCATGGGCTTCGCGATCTTGGAGAAATTCTCAATAAACCTCCGATAATATCCTGCGAGTCCAAGGAAACTGCGAATCTCTCCGACTGAGGTGGGTGCCTTCCATTCGGTGACGGCTTCAACTTTCGTAGGATCCACTGCTATTCCTTCCCCTGATATAACATGTCCGAGAAATCCAACTTCCTTCAACCAGAATTCACACTTGCTGAACTTTGCATATAACTGATGCTCCCTGAGCTTCTCAAGAACCAAGCGCAAATGTTCCTTGTGTTCTTCTTCATTCTTTGAGTAAATCAATATATCATCAATGAATACCACAACAAACTTATCCAAGAACTCCATGAATACCTTATTCATCATATTCATAAAATAGGCAGGGGCATTAGTCAAACCAAAAGACATGACTGTATACTCATAAAGCCCATATCTCGTGGTAAAGGCTGTCTTGGGTATATCCTGCTCTCGAATCTTCAGCTGGTGATATCCAGATCGAAGATCGATTTTTGAGAAAACTTTTGCTCCTTGTAGCTGGTCAAACAAATCATTGATCATCGGCAGAGGGTACTTGTTCTTGATCGTCACCTCATTCAACGCACGGTAATCCACAACCATTCTCAAGGATCCATCCTTCTTCTCAACTAGAAGCACTGGGGCTCCCCAAGGTGATGAACTTGGTCGAATATAACCTTTCTCCAATAATTCCTTAATCTGCTTCTTAATTTCCTCCAGGTCATTTGCGGGCATCCGGTACGGTCTCTTGGATATTGGTCCAGTGCCTGGTAACAATTCAATCAAAAACTCTATGTCCCGATCCGGTGGCATGCCTGGTAGTTCCTCCGGAAAAACATCGGGATAATCCTTCACAACTGGAACTTCTTCCTGAACAACTCCCGAAAGAGAATTCACTTGAGTCCTCCTTGGCGTATGCCTCGACACATACTTGATCCGTTTCCCCTCTGGGGTGGTGAGAAGAATCGACTTACTAGCACAATCAATATTCCCTTCATACTTGGATAGCCAGTCCATGCCTAGAATTACGTCCAATCCTTGTGATTCTAGGATGATGAGGTCTGTGGGAAAACGTGTCTCCCTACGGTCATGGGCAACTGAAAACATCCCCGACTAGCCATGTTCTCTGCTCCTGGGGAACTCACTAACATTGGTGTTTTAAGGGCTACGGTTGGCAACTTAAACTTATCCACAAAACCCCTTGATATGAATGAATGCGATGCACCAGTGTCAAAAAGAACAAGGGCTGTAATGAATTAATCAAGAACTTACCAACAACGGCGTCAGGCTGGTCATAAACTTCCTCCACATTGACATGGTTCACCTGACCTCTGGTAAAAGGATTTGGCTTCTTTCCAGAGCTTCCATTGCCATTCCAGTTCTTCGCCTCGGGACATTCGGTGGCGTAGTGTCCGGTCTTCCCGCACTTGAAACAGGTAATGTGGCTCAGATCCTTCTTTGTCGGTGTAGCGGGGTTGGAGTGATGCTGATTGTTGTTTCCTCCGTTTCCATTGCCATTCCTATGGCTATGGTTGTGTCCATTCCCTCCATGATGTGAATGTCCTCCATGGTTATGGTGAGTGTGTCCACCATACTTGCCAGATCCTGATCCATTATTTCCTGAGTACGGGGTATAGCGGGGCTTCTGCTGAACTCCAGAGTTGTACTTTCCCTGTCCGTACTTCCTCTTGCGGTTTTCCACCTGCTGCTGCTTGCCTTCCAGAATGAGAGCCTTATCAACCAACTCTTGATAATTGTTAAAGGTAGCCACAGTCAACTGAAGTCCCAGATCATCATTTAGTCCCTCAAGAAATTTCTCCTGCTTAGCGGCATCATTAGCTACGTCTCCGGGAGCATACCTGGATAACTTGCTGAATTCCTCCACATAATCACCAACAGAACGATTACCCTGGCGTAAGTTGCGGAACTCACGCTTCTTCAGACTCGTAGCTCCGGCTGAAACATGTGCAGTACGAAACGCCTGCTGGAACTGATCCCAAGTCACATTTGCTATGGGGAATGTGGTGGTGTAATTCTCCCACCACGAAGCTGCTGGTCCATCCAGTTGATGTGCGGCAAAGCGCACCTTCTCTGCGTCAGTACATCCTGCGGTGGTCAGCTCCCTTCCGATATTGCGGAGCCAGTCATCTGCGACGATCGGCTCCGTGCTGCTAGAGAACACGGGTGGGTTCAACCTCAGGAAACGGGTAAGGTTGTCGACCGGGGGTGGCGGCGGTGGGTTGTTGTTGTTGTTCTGGTTCTGATTCTGGATGAGTAGCTGCATGAGGGCATTCTGGTTCTGGATCAACTGGGTAAGTTCCGGCGGAAATTCCGGGTCACGTCTCGGAGGCATCTGTTAGGTTTTGAGTGGATGAGAAATTAGAATAGAATAAGGGCCTAATGAGAGAAATCACTACCCATATGCTTATGATAGCAATAAAACTTCAAATCAAGCAATTCACACAAATCACACCACACAAGCAAAACCTACAGGTAAGGTCATATCCACAAGAGATATGATCTCTTCATACTACCGCAATCATTCGTTGGACTACATTTGGTTGTGGTGGTCTGAACTAAATCTTCTCAAATCAAAGTCAACTCTACTTCTTCTTCTTCGTCAATGATGTCTTCATGTGTCTTGGTCTCATCTGCTGAGCAACTTGGTCATGGGGTTCAACAACTATCGAATTGAAGTAGAGAAAAGATAGAAATGAATAGAGAAGATTACAGACCAACGGATATATAAGGAAGTGGTAAAATAGAGTTATCTTCCTATGGTTTTCCATTTCCTAGTGGCCGCGTCCTACAGTCAGCGTGTGCTCTGATACCATCTTGTAGCGACCCGACCCAAATGGATCAAAGTCTCTGTGCTTAAGTGTCATCCCTGGATCGGTATGCTGACACACACAGTACTCGATGAATTATAACAGAGTTCAATCACACACTTTATTACATCGAGGTCCTCAAAAGAGTATTTATTACAATAATATGGCCAAAGGCCATCTGGATAAAATAACTGCGGAAGCATCAAAAGTAAAATGAGTCCATCAACTCCACGGCAAACTGAGTGCAGAACAACGACCTATCGCACCTTTACTCCTCGTCGGAAAACTCTGCAACATGAGACGTAGCAGCCGTGTAGGTCAGCACATGGAATATGCTGGCAATGTCACACCATAGAAATAATAATAAAGAAAAAGACTATCTCTATATGCAAATTTAGCTGGTGGAGGCTCTAAGTTTAATTTTTGCATAAAGCCAATTTTACCCTACAACAAAGGAATACATTTTTATTTACTACTAAGTTAGAAATGCCATTATTGAGAAGGTTCCTCCAACTCAATCCCAAAATTCCCAAGTTATTAGTAACCCAATGATTTCATTAAATAAAGTGATGAGATCAACCAATAATTCACTTCTAGATACTCAAGTTGTCCGTAACCGGGGAATGAATTGAGTGGGAGGAGGAGAGGAAGAGGTGGTGCCATGGCTGTTCCTCTTCTTGAGCGACCCGACCCAAATGGATCAAAGTCTCTGTGCTTAAGTGTCATCCCTGGATCCGTATGCTGACACACACAGTACTCGATGAATTATAACAGAGTTCAATCACACACTTTATTACATCGAGGTCCTCAAAAGAGTATTTATTACAATAATATGGCCAAAGGCCATCTGGATAAAATAACTGCGGAAGCATCAAAAGTAAAATGAGTCCATCAACTCCACGGCAAACTGAGTGCAGAACAACGACCTATCGCACCTTTACTCCTCGTCGGAAAACTCTGCAACATGACACATGGAATATGCTGGCAATGTCACACCATAAAAATAATAATAAAGAAAAAGACTATCTCTATATGCAAATTTAGCTGGTGGAGGCTCTAAGTTTAATTTTTGCATAAAGCCAATTTTACCCTACAACAAAGGAATACATTTTTATTTACTACTAAGTTAGAAATGCCATTATTGAGAAGGTTCCTCCAACTCAATCCCAAAATTCCCAAGTTATTAGTAACCCAATGATTTCATTAAATAAAGTGATGAGATCAACCAATAATTCACTTCTAGATACTCAAGTTGTCCGTAACCGGGGAATGAATTGAGTGGGAGGAGGAGAGGAAGAGGTGGTGCCATGGCTGTTGCTCTTGTTCTGTTCGTGCTCCAGATGAACGTACAGAGGAAGAAGAAGGGGTTGCGTGGAGATGGGCTAAGGGAAAAAATTTACATGGGCCTTAGTGGCAGAAATTGGCCCGAAGTGAAAAGGTAGGAAAGACAAAAAAAAAAACTATTGGGCTAAGCTGCAGCTGCGCCGTAAAGGAAAAACAAATGGCCTTAGCCAAAACAGAAAACATTTTTTTTAATGCAGAAAAATATATATAGATAGAAAATAAAAATATTTTTATATAGGACATATATATATCAAAAAATTCAGAAAAATAAATCCTACAAGATGAACTATTTTTCAGAGGCTAAAAAAAACTTTATAAAAAACATTATTCTAAAAAAAATCCAAATGAAACTCAATTTTGAATTAAAAGCTTTTGGCATTGTTTTCTTCTGACTTTTTGGAGTGTCATGTTAGCTCCTCTCACACTTTTGAACAAGTGTTTGTCAGGGATTTTTGAAATAAATTTCAATTGCCAAGTAGAATTCAAAGTCAGATAAAATTCAAATGCCTCTGAAATTTCCAAATGACACTTAAATAAAAAAATGCATAGATGCTTAGCTAATAGTTGTAAAACATTCCAAATTGAAAATTTGGGATGTTACAGTGAAATTTCCCCTTCCTCTATATATTGGATTGATGTACTCACTTGTCTTTATCTAGTATAATCCCCGAGACCAAGGTGACAGCGGTCTATTGGACATGGATTAGAAAAGTATTTTCATGAGTGATTTCCTCTCTTGTGTGTTGATTGAAGATTGAGAGTCTCTTGGTGCTTGTCTTTGACTATCCTTTAGATATGTTGTGGTGATTGTGGTACTCTCTTTGGATGGCCGCGGTGACATTGGGAAATCCTTAGATTGAGAACTACGAACTTTGAGGTGTGCTTTTGTAGCCCTACATAATTCTCGTCCTCTCTTGACCACGAAGGAATGACCTCCGAGTGTGTCCCCTTTGCATGTTTTATGGGAAATATCATGTGATTCGATTATGTTAATGTTGTTGGGAGTTGCCACTAGTGAAAGTATGAACCCTAGGCCTCGTTTCCACCATTGCAATACCGTTTGTGCTCACGTTTACTACTTGTTTGCTTGCTGCACTTTTTATTACATATTTATATTACCTTGTTTTGCCATCCATATCACTTGCCATTTAACATCTCTTCGCCGAACTAGTGCACCTATACATCTGACAAGTGTATTAGGTGTGTTGGGGACACAAGAGACTTCTTGTATCTTAGTTGCAGGGTTGCTTGAGAGAGACCATCTTCAACCTCTACTTCCCTGAGTTCGATAAACCTTAGGTCATCCACTTGAGGGAAATTGCTACTGTCCTACAAACCTCTGCGCTTGGAGGCCCAACATAGTCTACAATAGTAGAAGCGTGTGTAGACATCAGTGATATAAGTATTTTATGTGCTCAAAGCCAATAACATTCAACTCAAGTTGTGTAACAAGCATGCATTTGCGGGAAAGCGCATCCGCCACAACATTTTCTTTGCCTTTGATGTACTTGATGACGTAGGGAAACGACTCAATGAACTCACTCCACTTAGCATGACGATTGTTCAAATTAGTTTGACCCTTGAGATACTTGAGAGTCTCATGGTCCGTATGAAGAATGAATTCATGAGGCCTAAGATAGTGTCCCCAAACACGCAAAACTCGCACCAAGGTATATAGCTCTTTATCATATATGGGGTAGTTAAGTTGCGCTCCGGATAGCTTCTCGCTAAAGTAAGCAATTGGGCGCAGCACGCCACCTATGCCGGTACCACTAGCGTCACAAAGGATCTCAAAAGGCTTATCAAAGTTCGGTAGGGCAAGAAGTGGTGCGTCCGTGAGCAAATCTTTGAGCTTAATGAACGCGGTGTCTTGCGAAGGGCCCCAAACAAAGGGTGCGTTCTTCTTGCTCAAGGCGTGTAGAGGCATAGCAATGGTGCTAAAGTCCTTCACAAAACGTTGATAGAAA
Organism: Secale cereale; assembly: GCA_902687465.1. NCBI lineage: Eukaryota > Viridiplantae > Streptophyta > Magnoliopsida > Poales > Poaceae > Secale > Secale cereale. Next base: position 684,604,906 of record LR738713.1, read on the forward strand.
TCGGCTAAACCAAGAAAGCTACGCACTTGTTGGAGATTCGTTGGTTGAGGCCAAGTTTTAATTGCTTCAATTTTAGTTTCATCAACGTGAACACCTTGGGAAGAAAGGATGAATCCTAAGAAAACGACCTTGTCGACACCAAAAGTGCACTTTTCCATATTAGCATATAAGCGCTCTTTCCGAAGGGTTTGCAAAACCATACGGATGTGTGTCACATGGTCCTCAAGCGACTTGCTAAAAACGAGGATGTCATCAAAGTAGACCACTACAAAGACGCCTATGTAGGGTCGTAGACAAAAATGCATAAGACGCATAAATGAACCGGGTGCTTCCGATAAACCCATTGGCATGACAAGCCACTCATATAACCCAAATTTGGTTTTCAAAGCCGTTTTCCACTCATCACCCTCTTGAATGCGAATTTGGTAGTAACCACTTTTAAGATCAATTTTCGAAAAGATGGTGGCACCACATAATTCATCAAGCATGTCGTCTAAACGTGGGATAGGATAACGGTATCTAACGGTGATAGCATTTATCGGGCGGCAATCGGAGCACATGCGAATGAAGGAAATATGCCCTAGAGGCAATAATAAAGTTGTTATTTATATTTCCTTATATCATGATAAATTTTTATTATTCATGCTAGAATTGTATTAACCGGAAACTTAGTACATGTGTGAATACATAGACAAAACAGAGTGTCCCTAGTATGCCTATACTAGACTAGCTCATTGATCAAAGATGGTTATGTTTCCTAACCATAGACATGAGTTGTCATTTGATCAACGGGATCACATCATTAGGAGAATGATGTGATGTACAATACCCATCCGTTAGCCTAGCACTATGATCGTTTAGTTTTACTGCTATTGCTTTCTTCATGACTTGTACATGTTCCTATGACTATGAGATTATGCAACTCCCGAATACCGTAGGAACACCTTGTGTGCTATCAAACGTCACAACGTAACTGGGTGATCATAAAGATGCTCTACAGGTGTCTCCAAAAGTGTTCGTGGTGTTGGCATAGATCAAGACTAGGATTTGTCACTCCGAGTGTCAGAGAGGTATCTCTGGGCTCTCGGTAATGCACATCATAATAAGCCTTGCAAGCAAAGGACTAATGAGTTAGTCACGAGATGATGTATTATGGAACGAGTAAAGAGACTTGCCAGTAACGAGATTGAACTAGGTATAGAGATACCGACGATCGAATCTCGGGCAAGTAACATACCAATGACAAAAGGAACAACGTATGTTGTTATGCGGTTTGACCGATAAAGATCTTCGTAGAATATGTATGAGCCAATATGAGCATCTAGGTTCCGCTATTGGTTATTGACCGGAGATGAGTCTCGGTCATGTCTACATAGTTCTCGAACTCGTAGGGTCCGCACGCTTAACGTTTGATGACGATCGGTATTATGACTTTATGAGTTTTGATGTACCGAAGGAGTTCGGAGTCCCGGATGAGACCGGGGACATGACGAGGAGTCTCGAAATGGTTGAGACGTAAAGATAGATATATTGGATGACTATATTCGGACATCGGAAAGGTTCCGAGTGATTTGGGTGTTTTTCGGAGTATATGGGCCTTATTGGGCCATACGGGAATAGAGGAGAAAGGCCAAAAGGAAGGAGGCGCGCGCCCCACCTCTAGTCCGAATTGGACAAGGGGTGCAGCCCCCTTTTCCTTCTCCCTCTCCACCTCTTTCCTTCTCTCCTACTTGTAACACCCCCTTGTATTAAACACTGTGTCATAATGTTAATCATGCCTTGTCATGCTCATTAGCAAAGCTAATCACAGTGGTTAATCAAAGCAACTCAATTGTGCCCCTGAAAATTCAAATTCAAATTCAAATGCAAAATGAAGTTGCTCCAAAAATTATGGAAAAATGTTCATTAATTAGCAAATATTCCATAACTAATGATGTTGTTGAAAACAACATCACCAGCAACTCCAAATATGGGCTAGGGCATCAAACAGTGTCAAAACAGCACTTTAAAATGCCTATTCATTTTTGAATATTTCAAAAATGTTCCAAATTTGTCCCAACCAATTTTTGGTGATGAGGAATATTGCAACATCATTTTTGGGCCAAGTAACACATTTTACAAAAGTGTTTTGGTGGCCCATCTTTTTGCTTTCCTCTCTGTTTTTGAAATAAAGGGAAAAGGTGAGGAGACTGCTTACCTGGCGCCCCCCTCCTGGGCCGAGCCGGCCCAGCCCGCGCGCCTGTCCCTTCCCCCACCTGCTCCCGCCGCCGTGTCGAACGCCCCGTGGGCGCGCGCGCGCTGCGCCGGCCGCAGCTCGACACGCCGCCGCCCACCGACGAAACAGGGGCGAGGAGAGGATAAGGAGGAGCCCCTCGTCCTCCCCTGCCATTTCCCCCCCTCGCCTGGCTCGCTCTCTCTTCCTCCCCCTCTCAGATCCGCGCGGACCGAGCGCCGTCGCCGCCGTTCGACCACCGTTCCCGCGGCCACAGCCACCGCCTCGTCATCTCTCCGTGCCGACCAGCTCCGCCTTCGCCTTCTTCATCCACCGGTGGGCTCATCTGGAGCTAGGAAACACCGAGGCGCCGGACCCCCCCTCCGTCTTCCTCCTCGGGTCGCCGCCGCAGTTCTTCGTCGCCGGCGCCGATCTGCTGCTACTAAACCATCGCGGGCCTACGTGAGTGCCACACGGTGAGCTCCACGACCTCTGCTCCTCCCCGTTGGATCCCTAGCCGTCCGTAGCTCCTGCCCCGACGAAGCCCGAACCCACCGCCGCCACTTTTAGTCGCCGGCGCGTCTCCGGTGACCTTTTGGTCATTTGCCTGTGTCCGTTGTTCTCGCACGCACGCGTAGAGCCCGCCCGCAGCTTTAGTTTGAGCTACTGCACGCTGCATCGCCGTTTGCGTCGTCGCCCGAAACCTCCCCACCGCGGACCTCGTCGGCGGCGACGATTCCGGCTGCCCCCACACCAACCGATGCCACAGATCGACGCGGCTCGTTCTGCTCGTTCGAACGCGCCCGCGCGCGGTCAAAACGGAGGCCTGTGGCCTTTTTTCGATGACGCCCGAGCCTCGCCGCCGCGTTACGCGTCGCCGGCGACGAGCCGCCGGTCGTGCTGACCTGGCAAGGCCTAGGGGCCACCCCCAGGGTCACTGCCAGTGGGCCCTGGGGCCCCACGTTGACCTGTTGACCAAGTCAACAGGCTGACTGGGCAACCCCAGTCACTGACATGTGGGGCCCCTGCGATTAAAATCTAATTAAAACGTTTTAAAAATAAAAACTATTTAGTTTAGCTAATAAGTCTATGACAGGTGGGTCCCACACCCCTAATTAACCTGTTTAGTTAGTTTAAAACTCTGTTAAAGTAACAGAGGCTGACATGTAGGTCCCACTGGACCCACAGGTCAGGTTTGACCCTGGTCAGCGCCTCTGTTGACTGCTGACGCAGTGCTGACGTCATGCTGATGCAATAAATCTTTTCTGTTATTTAAAATAATTCCAGAAATTCAAATAAACTTTGAAAATTCATAACTTTTAAACCGTAGCTCGGATCGAAAAACTTTCTATATGAAAGTTGCTCAGAACGACGAGACGAATCTAACCGTGCTATCCGTTTCCGTGTCGGGACCCTCTACGGAGGTGAACCCGCAACTTTTAGACTGTTTCCGGTAGATGAATAGTGCACCTACACCGGTAAATAATTCCAGATAAATCCTAAAAATAACCAATATGACTTAGACATGTTTTTAGGCAACCCTGCACTGCACGTTAGCTTAGCACGCTCTGTGTTGCATATGCTTGTGTATTTATCTGTTTCTTCCCCCTCTTCTCTCTCGGTAGAGCCCGACGCTGACGCAGATCCCGAGACCGACGCCGTCCCGGTGATTGGTTCCCCCTCCGACGACCTTGCTTTTGCCACCGAGCAACCAGGCAAGCAACCCCCCCCCCCTTGAGCATTTCCGATATCGCCTATGTCTATTCTCTCTTATTCTTGCATTAGAATTGCTGCTACTGCTACTGCTCCTATTACTGTTGCATAGCCTGTTTTTGCTAAACTGTTGATACCTGTCTTTATTCATAAATTGCTTAGTATAGGTTGGGTAGCACTGCTATGGTCCCGCACTCTCGTAGTTGCCTCGCATAGTACCCTTGCCTCGATCAAGCGATCGAGCCCCTTCCCCTGACCTTCTTCACATCACCGCACAACCCCCCCCCTAATATGCTCGACTCCGCAGAGTTAACATCGGGTGACGAGGGTGATACCTCCGAACTCACTTTCGATGTTGTCCCTGTAGTATAGCTAGATCGTTGTGGGTTACCGAGGGTGATTCCTCTTCCCACTTCCGACTTAGCTTTTGTCGTGCATCCGCTATGGTGAATATCGCCGAGGGTGATTCCTCCGGTACCACCTTAACGGGACTCGTCGTTTAGGAGTCCAACGAGGGTGATTCCTCGGATTCCTCATCGGCATGAAAACCACACGGATGCCCTGGATTATCATACCGTGTTTAAAGACGTATCGATCCCCGAGGCCGGACGTCGCCAGGAACAAAGGCGTGCGGCCAGAGGTATCGTGCGTCTGATGACACTTTGAAGTTACTACTACACATGTTGGATAGAGACGGGTTGACCCTGAGGGGTACCCGCGAGTGCCTTTGAGGCGTGAGCTGTGGAGTCGGGTGACCAGTGAGGGTACCCGCGAGATAACTACGAGGCGTGGCCGGTCTTTCCCAGTCCTTGTCACAAGTCCTCGAGACGGGACGACGGGGCCAACAGTATCGTAGGCTCTGCTCGTTACCGCGCGCTCCCAATACACTAAGCGATTTGGATATTTGATCCGAGGGGCCTCCGGGTCCGATAGCACTAACCACCACGTGGGTGTGAGTGGGTGCTCTGCGTCGTATACATCAGCCGGAGTCGTCACGACGTCAGCGATTGAGCGGACCGTTCGGATTGGACTTAGGATGCAACTGCGCTTGTATAAGGGGTTGCTAGGTCTGCTACCGAACGGCCTCGCAACGTGCGGAGCGTCCGGGGCGATGGCCCCGACCCCCGGGGGCATAGGTTTAGTCCGGCGTGCTCGATCCTCTCTGGCGGTATCCGGTCGGGTTGCGTCGTATTGTTTAGCCGAGGGCGGGCACGACCTGATGGTGTGTCCGGCCGGAGTTAAGCGAGCGTGGTGGGTAACTTGGTGCACCCCTGCAGGGAAGAAACAATCTATCGATAGCCTGTCCTACGGTAACGGACACTCGGAGTTGTATCCACTTCGGTACAACTAGAACTGGTGACTTGAGATATGTGATATGAAGATAATACTATAAACACATTACATTATGCTGTACTATTCTGCTCCCTTCTAATTGCTGCAAGACCCTGAAGATGCTAGTCTTCGTCAGGACTAGGCGTTTCCCCTCTCTACTCTGGCTTTCTGCAGTCTAGTCCACCCACATAAAGCCTCCTTTGAAAATAATGCATTGCTAGTATAGATCTGATGTAAGTCTTGCTGAGTACTTTGGATGAGTACTCACGGTTGCTTTGCTTCCTCTTTTGTCCTACCCGCATGATAAAACAGACGACGGAGCCATGGTGCCCGCAGCCATTGTTGACGACTACTACTACCAGCCCGAGGCTGGCTACTACTTCTACCCGGCCGGCGAGTACTTCTACGAGGAGCCGGCGGACGACGACCAGGAGTAGGATCGGAGGTCCCAGGCAGGAGGCCTGCGCCTTTTCGATCGTAGCTTTTCTTTTGCCCCGCCTCGTATGAGGCCTATCTGAACTTGTGTTCTATGTCTGTACCCAGACATCTAATGCTTCCGCTGACTATGTGTGAGACATCATGTTATGTATTCGAGCCCTCGAGGCCCCTGGCTTGTAATATATGACTTGTATGTATTTATTTATGTTTTAGAGTTGTGTTGTGATTCCTTCACGTGAGTCCTTAGGCTTGATCGTGTGCATTGCGTGTATGATTAGTGCACGGTCGGGCCGGGGTCGTCACACTACTCCGGAAAGGAAAGGGGAATCCTACTAGGACTTGGGAGTCCTAGTAGGACTCCCCACACTTGGCGCGCCCCCTCTAGGGCCGGCCTCTCCCTTGCTCCTTTATATACGGGGGCAGGGGGGCACCCTAGGACACACAAGTTGAATTGTTTTAGCCGTGTGTGGTGCCCCTCTCCACAGAAACATACCTCGGTCATACCGTTGCAGTGCTTAGGCGAAGCCCTGCGCCGGTAGATACATCATATCTGTCACCACGCCGTCGTGCTGGCGAAACTCTCCCGTGAAGCTCAACTGGATCAAGAGCTCGTGGGACGTCATCAAGCTGAACGTGTGCTGAACGCGGAGGTGTCGTACGTTCGGTGCTTGATCGGTTGGATCTCGAAGAAGTTCGACTACATCAACCGCGTGACTTGATGCTTCCGCTCCCGGTCTATGAGGGTACGTAGACACACTCTCCCCCTCGTTGCTATGCATCTAGCAGATAGATCTTGCGTGATCATAGGAAAATTTTGAAAATACTACATTTCCCAACAGTGGTATCAGAGCCAGGTCTATGCGTAGATGATATGCATGAGTAGAACACAATGAGTTATGGGCGATACTAGTCATACTGCTTACCAGCATGTCATACTTTGCTTCGGCGGTATTGTGAGATGAAGCGGCCCGGACCGACATTACGTGTACGCTTACGCGAGACTGGTTTCACCGTTATGAGCACTCGTTGCTTAAAGGTGACTGGTGGGTGTCTGTCTCTCTCACTTTAGCCGAATCAAGTGTGGCTACGCCCGGTCCTTGTGAAGGTTAAAACAGCACATACTTGACGAAACATCGTTGTGGTTTTGTATGCGTAGGTAAGAATGGTTCTTGCTAAGACCGTAGCAGCCACGTAAAACTTGCAACAACAAAGTAGAGGACGTCTAACTTGTTTTTGCAGGGCATGTTGTGATGTGATATGGTCAAGACATGATGAGATATACGGTTTTGTATGAGATGATCATGTTTTGTAAAGTTATCGGCAACTGGCAGGAGCCATATGGTTGTCGCTTTATTGTATGAAATGCAATCACCATGTAATTGCTTTACTTTATCACTAAGCGGTAGCGATAGTCGTAGATGCAATAGTTGACGAGACGACAACGATGCTACGATGGAGATCAAGGTGTCGCGCCGGTGACGAAGGTGATCATGACGGTGCTTTGGAGATGGAGATCATAAGCACAAGATGATGATGGCCATATCATGTCACATATTTTGATTGCATGTGATGTTTATCTTATTATGCTTCTTATTTTGCTTAGAACGACGGTAGCATTATAAGATGATCCCTTACTAAATTTCAAGGTATAAGTGTTCTCCCTGAGTATACACCGTTGCGAAAGTTCGTCGTGCCGAGACACCACGTGATGATCGGGTGTGATCAGCTCTACGTTCAAATACAACGGGTGTAAGCCAGTTTTGCACACGCAGAATACTCGGGTTAAACATGACGAGCCTAGCATATGCAGATATGGCCTCGGAACACTGGAGACCGAAAGGTCGAGCGTGAATCATATAGTAGATATGATCAACATAAGATGTTCACCATTGAAAACTACTCCATCTCACGTGATGATCGGACATGGTTTAGTTGATTTGGATCACATGATCATTTAGATGACCAGAGGGATGTCTATCTAAGTGGGAGTTCTTCAAGTAATATGATTAATTGAACTTTAATTTATCATGAACTTAGTCCTGGTAGTATTAGCATATCTATGTTGTAGATCAATAGCTCGTGATGTTGCTCCGCGTTTATTTTTTTATGTTCCTAGAGAAAACTAAGTTGAAAGATGTTAGTAGCAATGATGCGGAATTGTTCCGTGATATGAGGATTATCCTCATTGCTGCACAAAAGAATTATGTCCTTGATGCACCGCTAGGTGAGAGACCTATTGCAGGAGCAAATGCAGACGTTATGAACGTTTTGACAAAAGCTCGGTATGATGACTACTTGATAGTTTAAGTGCACCATGCTTTACGGCTTAGAACCGGGACTTCAAAAACGTTTTGAACGCCACGGAGCATATAAGATGTTCCAAGAGTTGAAATTAGTATTTCATACTCATGCCCGTGTCGAGAGGTATAAGACTTCTGACAGTACTTTGCCTACAAGATGGAGGAGAATAGCTCAACCAGTGAGCATGTGCTCAGATTGTCTGGGTACTACAATTACTTGAATCAAGTGGGAGTTAATCTTCCAGATAAGATAGTAATTGACAAAGTTCTCTAGTCACTATCACCAAGTTAGTAGAACTTCGTGATGAACTATAATATGCAAGGGATGACGAAAGGAATTCCCGTGCTCTTCGCGATGCTGAAGTCGGCGAAGGTAGAAATCATGAAAAAGCATCAAGTGTTGATGGTTAACAAGACCACTTGTTTCAAGTAAAGGGCAAAGGGATAGAAGGGGAACTTCAAGAAGAATGACAAGCAAGTTGTCACTCCCGTGAAGAAACCCAAAGCTAAAACTCAAGCCTGAAACTAAGTGCTTCTACTGCAAAGGAAATGGTCACTGGAAGTGGAACTGCCTAGATACTTGGCGGATAAGAAGGATGGCAAAGTGAACAAAGGTATATTTTGATATACAGATTATTGATGTGTACTTTACTAGTGTTCATAGCAACCCTTGGGTATTTGATACCGGTTCAGTTGCTAAAATTAGTAACTCGAAACGAGAATTGCAGAATGAACAGAGACTAGTTAAAGGTGAAGTGACGATGTGTGTTGGAAGTGGTTCCAAGATTGATATGATCATCATCGCACACTCCTTATACTTTCGGGATTAGTGTAAAACCTAAATAAATGTTATTTGGCATTTGCGTTGAGCATGAATATGATTTGATCATATTTGTTGCAATACGGTTATTCATTTAAAGTCATAGAATAATTGTTATTCTGTTTACATGAATAAAACCTTCAATGGTCATACACCCAATGAAAATAGTTTGTTGGATCTCGATCGTGGTGATACACATATTCATAATATTGAAGCCAAAAGATGCAAGGTTAATAATGATAGTGCAACTTATTTGTGGCACTGCCGTTTAGGTCATAATGGTGTAAAGTGCATGAAGAAACTCCATAGTGATGGACTTTTGGAATCACTTGATTATGAATCACTTGGTGCTTGCGAACCATGCCTCATGGGCAAGATGACTAATACTCCGTTCTCCGGAACAATGGAGCGAGCAACAGATTTGTTGGAGATCATACATACAGATGTATGTGGACCAATGAGTGTTGAAGCTCGCGGCGGGTATCGTTATTTTCTGACCTTCACTGATGATTTGAGCAGATATGGGTATATCTACTTAATGAAGCACAAGTCTGAAACATTTGAAAAGTTCAAAGAATTTCAGAGTGAAGTGGAGAATCATCGTAACAAGAAAATAAGAGTTTCTACAAGTGGGCCTCGAACCCCTCGTTGGTTACCCCAAGTGGAAGGTGTAAGATGCAGTAAGTAGAAGTGTTTTCCCTTAGCAAAGATACCAAGGATCGAATCCCCAGAGACTCCTAGGTTCAACAAGTAGGTGTCAATTGCTACGGCGCCAGATTAGTAGCAATCAACGTGGACCTGCACACAGATACAAATAACTTTGCTCCCAACGAGTACAGAGAGGTTGTCAATCCCTCCGGCCTTGTAGTTCACAAAGGATTAAAAGCAATGATAGTAGTGATAGATAGTGTTTTGCAATAGTAAATAATAACGGAAAGTAAATAGTGGATGTGATCAATGATGGTAATATGGACCGGAGTCTCATGATGTTCACTAGTGATGTCTCTCTCCCAAAAGACGATAAAACAGCTATGTGAGGTAAACAAATTACAGCTGGGCAATTGACAGGACCACGAACGTAAACCAATGCTGACTACATTGCAAGAAAGGTTGAGGTTCAAAGCATGGGCGGTACGCCAAAGTAAGTAGACCGAAATCCATCAATATCTACTACTAATCATCCACCTTGAGATATCTATCCAGAACATCTCGCTGGTATTAAGTTGCGAGTCCCACCCATAGTGTAAACTCAATGCAACAGACAACTGCATTAAAAGAACTTTGCGTAAAGTAAACAATCCTTGCACCCGCGGGCACAAGCACCGTTGTTTTCCCCCTTGTGGCAACAGCACATCCCCTAGACTCATGTTCCTGTCACTCAAGCTAGTCATCGAGGGGCATGAACCCACAATCGAGCATAACGTTCCCTCTTGGAGTCACTACCTATTACTCGGCCAAAGCAATAAATAACAACGGAGAACATGCAAGAATTACTTATGAACAAAAATATAAAAGAGGTGAATCAAATATATTACTCAAGATCAATCTGAACATAATCTCATAATCCATCGGATCCCAGCAAACTCAACATAGCAACAGCATAAGGATTACATAGGTGCCTCGATCATGTAGGGCAGCTCACGAGGACTAATTAGTGAAGCACAAGAACGGGAGGAGAACATCACATAGCTACTGGTCATGGACTCATGGTCCAAGGGAGACTACTCACGAGTCATCCGGGAGGCGTCCATGGTGGTGGAGAAGCTCCCGGTGGTGATCCTCCCCTCCGGCAGGGTGCCGGGAAGAGTTCTCCTGGTGCTCCCGATCTTGGAAGCAGCGGCGGCGGCGGAACAGAGATGGGATCACGAAAAGAGTTCTTGTTCTGAGGGTTACGGAGGACCCTTTAAATATATGCAAAAGTAGGGCACCGGGGGAGCTTCGGCGGGCCCAGGCGCCCCCCCCCCCCCCGGCGCGGCCCAGGGGGGGCGCGCCGCCAGGGCGCCTGGAGCCCTGGTGGCCCCCCCAGGCTGCCCTTCGGACGCAATGTTGTTTCCGGAACGCTGATTTTTTATATAATTTTTCTGGATTTTTCTGGGCAGTTCTCGAAACGTGAAAACCTGAAATACAAAAACAGCCGAAAACAGAAACTGGCACTGGGGTGCACTGGATTAGTAAGTTAGTCCAAATATGATCAAAAGTGTATGGAAGTGTATGAATATCATAGTAATATCACCCAAAAGTGGCATTTAGCAAGCAGAAATTATAGATACGTTTTGGACGTATCAACATCCCCAAGCTTAATTCCTGCTCGTCCTCGAGTAGGTAAATGATAACAAGAATAATTTCTGTGGTGACATGCTATTAACCATATAGGACTTTTTCATAGTCATATGACAAAAGCTTACTGAGACAATGATTCTAAAGTAATTAAGTTGCCTCAAGAGAAAATCACAAATGACTGAAAGTTTTACAATATGAAACTGAAACATCAAAAAGATTTGCAATGAACATGATGTGCAAATATGATAAAGTGATATCTAGCTTGCCCCCTTTAGTGATGAAAAACATAAATGCAGGGGCACCTTCAAGGTTTAAGTGATGACTAGATACAATTATTTCAGAATAAACGATGTCACAATCATGCAAAAGACAATGCTACTTTGGGACAATGCACATTACACTCAGAATGACAATCATGCTCTCAGTAGTTGGTGCTTCAACATAAAAGTAAAAGAAAGGTTAAGTGCTAGAGCTTTTTATTTTGAAAACATGGAAGCAATTGTGTCAACGGTAGTAGTACTTCATATGTGTCATGCATAAAACATCCTATAAGTTGCAAGCCTCATGCATCGTATACTAATAGTGCTCGCTCCTTGTCCTAATTAGCTCGGATTCCCATGGGTTATCATTGCATTGCATATGTTTCAACCAAGTGCCACAAAGGGGTACCTCTATGCCACCTGTACAAAGGTCCAAGGAGATAAATCGCATTTTATTTCTCGTTTTTGATAGATCTCAACTTGAGGACATCCATACCGGGACAACATAGAAAATAGATGATGGACTCCTCTTTAATGCATAAGCATATTCTCATGAGAGATTGAGGATTAAGGTCCAAGCTAAAACTTCCACCATGATGCATTTCTTTGGTTGGCGGCCCAATGTTCTTCTCTAACAATATGCATATTCATTCAACCCACGGCAAATCACCCTTACTTCAGACAAGACGAACATGCATAGCAACTCACATGATATTCAACAAAAGTGTGACAGTTGATGGCGTCCCCAGAAACATGGTTACCGCTCAGCAAGCAACTTATAAGAAATAAGATACATAAGCAACATATTCTTTACCACAATAGTTTTTAGGCTACTTTCCCATGAGCTATGTATTGCATGGTTAGTTTGCTTAGTACAGGTGGAGGTTAGCAAAAAGACTGGGAGCGACCAACTAAGAGAGCAATGACGGTCATAATCATGCAGAGCGACAAAGCAATATTGGATCAGGCATGGAAGTTATATCGCTACTCAGAAATAAAAGATCATCAAGGCTTGACAGACCTTCTTTACAGTCTTAAATATGCGTGAGCATACGCCAAGTCAATCAAGGACAGAATCTGTTTCCTGGACAGCACCTCACAACTTTTGAACTTTCTAGCAATCGGAGGCTATACTTGGCACAAATATGAAAAGTAAAGATACAATGATGATGCTACAGCAGTAAACAACATCAAGACACAACAAAAGCAAAAAATTTATTCATGTGGGCTGCCTCCCAAAAGCGCTTTCTTTTATGCCTTTAAGCTAGGCATAATGCATAGAGGAATCAATAACCATCATAATGATCGGAGTTATAAATTGTTTCAAATGGTTCCTCAACAAGTTCATTCTTGTTCCTTCTAGGAAAGGGGTACACACCTTTTGCCTTCCCGCGTAAGCGGATTTGTCCCTTACCTATATCAATGAAGCCTATAACTGCTCGGAGGAAGTCCCTTCCAAGCACTATATTTCCTTGGTTTGGCTCCACGATGAAGAAATCAATCATTGCAATCCCTTTAAGGAATTTAACTGATACGTCTTTTATTTTTCCCTGGATTTCAGAAATATCTCCATTAGTGTGTTCATGATAAGATGGTAATCTATCCATGTTAAATTTTAAAGAATCATGAACAATTTTTGGCATAGTAGAAACCATAGATCCAATATCACAATAAGCAAGGAAGTCTTAATTAGAGATGCTAATCCTAACAAAAGGTTCCCAATCATTGTCTATTTCAAAAATGTCTCTCTTATTGGGTTTAGGTTTCTCTACCTTCATTAAGTCTAGAGCATCCATTCTCTTTTCAATAGTAGCAAGTCTATCTATGACAGTATCAAAATTATGATCATAAACAAAGTAACTAGATAGACCATGTATAATTTCAAGAGCTCTAGCTTCATCACACTCTAAGAAATCTCCCTCAGCTATAATGTCAAGGGAGTGTTTACACCATTTAAAAAGACCATGGTAAAAAATTCTAAGCACAATTTTTATAGGTATCCAAGGCATAATTCTTCTATGTGCATCAGAAATTCTGTCCCATGCCTTCTTCATATTTTCTCCATCCCTTTGATGGAAATCTAGGACTTCTGATTCCCTCAAAGCACCAAATCCTAACATGTTTGGCTAAACAGAAAGGACTACTAATAAAAAGGTAAATAATTTTTTTGTGATTTTTGATAAAAGGAACTAAAGCAAAAATGAAAGGTAAACTATCAAGACTAAAAAGCAAAGGTAAAAGATAGCATGCAACTCCCCTATCCTGAAGAGTGGAGTCCCCGGCAACGGCGCCAGAAAATACTCCTTGATGGGCCTCGAACCCCTCGTTGGTTACCCCAAGTGGAAGGTGTAAGATGCAGTAAGTAGAAGTGTTTTCCCTTAGCAAAGATACCAAGGATCGAATCCCCAGAGACTCCTAGGTTCAACAAGTAGGTGTCAATTGCTACGGCGCCAGATTAGTAGCAATCAACGTGGACCTGCACACAGATACAAATAACTTTGCTCCCAACGAGTACAGAGAGGTTGTCAATCCCTCCGGCCTTGTAGTTCACAAAGGATTAAAAGCAATGATAGTAGTGATAGATAGTGTTTTGCAATAGTAAATAATAACGGAAAGTAAATAGTGGATGTGATCAATGATGGTAATATGGACCGGAGTCTCATGATGTTCACTAGTGATGTCTCTCTCCCAAAAGACGATAAACAGCTATGTGAGGTAAACAAATTACAGCTGGGCAATTGACAGGACCACGAACGCAAACCAATGCTGACTACATTGCAAGAAAGGTTGAGGTTCAAAGCATGGGCGGTACGCCAAAGTAAGTAGACCGAAATCCATCAATGCCTACTACTAATCATCCACCTTGAGATATCTATCCAGAACATCTCGCTGGTATTAAGTTGCGAGTCCCACCCATAGTGTAAACTCAATGCAACAGACAACTGCATTAAAAGAACTTTGCGTAAAGTAAACAATCCTTGCACCCGCGGGCACAAGCACCGTTGTTTTCCCCCTTGTGGCAACAGCACATCCCCTAGAATCATGTTTCTGTCACTCAAGCTAGTCATCGAGGGGCATGAACCCACAATCGAGCATAACGTTCCCTCTTGGAGTCACTACCTACTACTCGGCCAAAGCAATAAATAACAACGGAGAACATGCAAGAATTACTTATGAACTAAAATATAAAAGAGGTGAGTCAAATATATTACTCAAGATCAATCTGAACATAATCTCATAATCCATCGGATCCCAGCAAACTCAACATAGCAACAGCATAAGGATTACATAGGTGCCTCGATCATGTAGGGCAGCTCACGAGGACTAATTAGTGAAGCACAAGAACGGGAGGAGAACATCACATAGCTACTGGTCATGGACTCATGGTCCAAGGGAGACTACTCACGAGTCATCCGGGAGGCGTCCATGGTGGTGGAGAAGCTCCCGGTGGTGATCCTCCCCTCCGGCAGGGTGCCGGGAAGAGTTCTCCTGGTGCTCCCGATCTTGGAAGCGGCGGCGGCGGCGGAACAGAGATGGGATCGCGAAAAGAGTTCTTGTTCTGAGGGTTACGGAGGACCCTTTAAATATATGCCAAAGTAGGGCACCGGGGGAGCTTCGGGGGGCCTAGGCGCCCCCCCGGCGCGGCCTAGGGGGGGGGCGCGCCGCCAGGGCGCCTGGAGCCCTAG
>LR738713.1:684620108-684636064 GCA_902687465.1 Secale cereale
ACGCAGTGTTGTTTCCGGAACGCTGATTTTTTATATAATTTTTCTGGATTTTTATGGGCAGTTCTCGAAACGTGAAAACCTGAAATACAAAAACAGCCGAAAACAGAAACTGGCACTGGGGTGCACTGGATTAGTAAGTTAGTCCAAATATGATCAAAAGTGTATGGAAGTGTATGAATATCATAGCAATATCACCCAAAAGTGGCATGGAGCAAGCAGAAATTATAGATACGTTTTGGACGTATCATTAGGCGAAGCCCTGCGCCGGTAGATACATCATATCTGTCACCACGCCGTCGTGCTGGCGAAACTCTCCCGTGAAGCTCAACTGGATGAAGAGCTCGTGGGACGTCATCAAGCTGAACGTGTGCTGAACGCGGAGGTGCCCTACGTTCGGTGCTTGATCGGTTGGATTGCGAAGAAGTTCGACCACATCAACCGCGTCACTTGACGCTTCCGCTCCCGGTCTACGAGGGTACGTAGACACACTCTCCCCCTCGTTGCTATGCATCTAGTAGATAGATCTTGCGTGATCGTAGGAAAATTTTGAAAATACTACGTTTCCCAACAGCGAAAACTTCCATCTTTCTTAGGCACGAGAATAACCGGAACGGCACAAGGGCTTAAGCTTTCACATACATGACCTTTGTCGATGAGTTGTTGCACTTGCCGTTGTATCTCCTTGGTTTCCTCGGGGTTGACGCGGTAAGGATCCTTGTTTGGAAGTGGTGCGCCGGGTATTAGGTCGATGCGGTGTTCGATCCCACGAAGTGGAGGTAGACCCAGAGGTAGCTCATCGGGAAAGACGTTCGAGAATTCCTGCAACAATTTAGACAACACTAAAGGTGGAGGTGGTGAAGTGTTAGTAGGTTTGGCTTCCCCTTTGCATAAAAGCACAAGGTGAAAGACACTCGATGGGTTCTCACACACTTCTCTCATCTCACTTTTGGTGGAAAATAGCACTAGTTGCTTCTTGTCGCTCATCGTGGAGTCGCTCATATTTGGCTTGTGGATCTCACTCCCCTTTTGGTGGCTCACTCTCTCACCATTCTCTCCATGATGGTTGGTAGGTAAGTGTTTGTCGGCGGCTACTTGACTTGGTGACATGGGACGTAGCACAAACTCCTTTCCTTTCATCTTGAAGCTATAGTGATTCGTCCGTCCATCGTGTGTGACTCCACGATCATATTGCCATGGCCGTCCAAGAATAAGGTGGCACACGGACATGGGGATCACATCACACTCAAGTGTGTCCTTGTAGGCGCCTATCTTGAAGGAGACTTGCACGGTGTGCTCGACTCGAAGTGTTCCGGCGTCGTTAAGCCATTGGACCTTGTAGGGATGAGGGTGCTTTGACTTCACCAAGTTGACCTTATCGCATAACTCTTCGCTTGCCAAGTTGTGACAACTTCCGCCATCGATGATAACCTTGACGGAGCATCCATTGATGCCGGCCTTGGTATGGAAGATATGACATCGTTGATCGTCATCTTGTTGATGTTGGAGTGTCAAGACCTTGGAGACAACGAGATTGGGACTCGAGTCATTGTCGCAAAACACTTGATGGTCTTCATCCTCATTTACTTGTCGATGCATAGCCACATGCTCAAGTGCTTCCATTTCATCGTCGCTCATTGAGTCATAAGATCTGTCGTCATTGATGATCATGGTACGAACGGTCTTGCACTCAAATGACTTGTGGCCTCGTCCTTGGCACTTGAAGCATTTGATGGAACTCGTCTTGGAGTTGTCCTCGATTGGAGTTGTAGATGATGAAGCTCTTGGCTTGAAGTTATTCGTAGGAGGTGGCCGACTTGATGTAGTCGCATTCTTGTAGTTGGACTTGTCACCGAAGTTTGTGGATGTCTTGGTAGAGGTAGGAGTAGCCGAAGTCGTTGAAGCTTGGTTGTAGAAGCCGAAGTTCTTGGAGGTGAACTTGGAGTACTTGTAGTCCTCTTGAACTTGTCGCTCCGCTTTGGTAGCTTGATGTACTAGCTCGAGGAGATTGGTGTATGGTTGAAAGTACGCAATCTTCTTGATAGGATAGTTGAGTCCATTCAAGAATCTCGCCATCGTTTGTTCTTCATCCTCCGTGATGTTTGCTCTTATCATGGCAATCTCCATCTCCTTGTAGTACTCTTCAACGGACTTGGTACCTTGCTTGAGGAGTTGTAGCTTCTTGAACAAGTCACGGTTGTAATGTGTTGGCACGAAGCGTGCTCTCATGACTTCCTTCATTTGAGCCCAAGTAGTGATGGGAGGTTCGCCTTTTGCTTCTCGTCTCTCAATGATTTGCTCCCACCAAATGAGAACATAGTCTTGGAACTCAAGGGAGGCCATCGCAATCTTCTTCTCTTCATCGAAGTTGTGAAGGCGAAAGATCTTGTCAACCTTCAATGCCCATGAGAGGTAGTCTTCGGGATCAATGCTTCCGGAAAACTTTGGCATGGTGAACTTAAGCTTGCCATAGTGATGCTCTTCATTGTTTGGTTGCCTATTGTGAGGGCGTTCTTGATTTTGACGATTGTCAATCTCGTGCTGCTCTTGGCGGAGAAGATGTTCATTTTCATGGAGTACTTGCCGAGCTTGTGGTTCGTGTTGAGGTTGTTGCTCTTGTCGCGCTTGAGGAGGAGCTTCTTCTTGCATTCTTGCTTGGTGGCGCCTCTCTTGCATCTCATCGCGAAGGAAATCCTCTTCTTGACGAGTGTGTCGAGTGCGAGCTGCCACGTTGCGATGTGAATCACGTAATGCTCATTGCGCCTCAAGAGCTTGAGCTTCTCGGCGTTGTTGTGCTTGACGATTAGCCTCAGCATCTTGTTCTTCTTGGTATTGACGTGCTCGCTCTTGTTGTTGTTGGCGTAGTCGTTGCCGTTCTTGTGCTTGCTCAAGTGTGGCTTGGTTTTGGCGATGTCGACTTTCTTGCTCTTCAAATAGCTCTTGTGAACTCTTGTCATGAAGTGGATTCCGGTTGTCATGTCGAGCTTGATGTGCGGCTTGACGAAGAGTGTTTGATGTAGGGGTACTTGAGCCGTCCGTTGAGTCGATGTGGCGACTTGAGTGGCTTCGTCTTTGAGATGATGTGGAAGAAGAGCGTCGGTTGACTATCAAAGTCCGTAGCTCGTCAAATTGGGTAGACATGTTGGTGTTGATGATGTCGAATTGCTCTCTTGTTCGTGCTTCAAATTGGCGCGCGTCGGCGGCGACTTGCTCAATGTACTCTCGCATAGCTTCACTTTCTTGATGGAGAGCTCGTTGCACACCGAAGAGATGTAGTTTGGTGACGTAGTTGTTCGACTCTTGAGGATCGTCGAAGATCGGGTTCGAAGATGTACTTGGCCTATCCATCATCACAAGCAAATATGTGAGTGGGAGAAAGGATAAGACAATACCAAATGTACCTTAACCGAAGTTGAAAATGAATCAATGATCACTCAATAATGTAACCCGGAAATAGCACTATTGGTACCACTTCGTGTCGATTCTCACACCTACACAAGTAAAGCTTTTAGAGGAGCTTGGTTAGGATGGTGGCAAAATTCAATGCGAAAAGTGAGTAAGATTCAATGATGTTGAAAATGATTCACAATTTTCTCATAAAACAAGTAGATCACAAGCAATAGGTAGCACACGGAACACACGCACGGATAGATAAATGTGGTTGTGCAACCAAAAGTGAGCGAAAATGTGGAAACCACAGAAAATGCTCGTGTTGCACAACGCTAGAGAGATGCTAACCGATTGCTTAATAGGCGGATACGCACTTGTGCACGACCTATAAGAGCCATGTAACGACTTCCTATCGCAAATATGCTATGAGTGTATGATGTGCCGATGCTTTTAGCATAAGATGAAGTATTGCTATCTCATATGATCTCTTTGGATGCAAGGCGTTTGATGCTATTTTTGCTTTTGTGTATAAGCTTTGGATGGCTATTTTGCTTAAAAGCTTTTGAGCTCTTTCTTTGGCCACTTATGCATGCTTCTCGGATCAACGTAGCTATTGTGTATGCGGGACACTCTTGTGTCACACGTAGATATGATGATGTAGTATGCAATGCCTATGACTATCACTAACGTGCACAAGTATCATGGCCCGGCAATACTCAAATGGCTAGTCTCGGTAGGAGAGCTACGCAAAATGGTCGATGAGGGTCTATCAATGCAATTGCGAGGTAGTAAACGAAGTGTCGTCGATGTTACCGTCCTTGTCGAGGTTGAGAGGTGGTCTTGTCGATGTCGTTCCGCTCCGAGATAGCCGAAACACAAACGGAAACGGAGTAAACACAACTCAAATGGTCCAAGACACAAAGAGGTAAGACCGTAGTGATGTTGGTTAGGTAATGGTGGTGGGGATGGGTATGTCGAGGGTATAGCGGAAGAGGTGGCTAGGGTTTTTGTGGTTGCGGAAACGGGTGTGCGAAAATCTGCAAAATGCAGTTTCGTCAGGGTTGGCCGGATGATCCGGACGTCTGGCCGGATGATCCGGGTTTGTCAAAATCTTGCGGGATGAGCTCGGGGAAGATGGGAAAAAGAAGGGGGAAATTGATTTTTCTCGGCTTTTTGGTGGTTTTTGAGGGTGGGGAGGTGGGGAAAAGGATGATCCACTTGTCACACAACTCAACCACGGATCACAAACAACAAGATCTCATTAAAACACACAAATCACAAAAAAAAATGTGGGGCTATTTTTGTGGGGATTTTCGAATTTGGATGAAAAACAACAAAAACAAGCTAGAAAACAAGGTGTGGGGCTCCAACCAAAGCTCATGATACCATAGATGATGTAGGGTGGAACCCTAATCGGCAGATCTTTCACGAGATGGAGGGAATCCCACGAAGAACACAAGGGAAACACGGAGAAATACACGAGAGGAACCGCACAAATCAACACGAATACTGTCACACAGGTGCTAGATCCACGATACACATCAAGATACACGATCCATAGTCAACAACAGTGGTACAAAGATAGTCTTCTCCCGGAGGAGGTCTTGGGGTATCCCTTGGGATCTTCTCTGTGGTGGAGGTCTTGAATCCGAGGTGGATCTTCTCCGAAGAGGCCGCGGTCTCGTAGGAGAGGAACCACAAAGGTCTATGATGAGCTATCACAAAGTTAACCCTAGATAGTTTAGGTAGAGTACTATATATAGGCTAGGAGGGGCGAAGGGGTACATGGGCCTCAGCCCAATCATCATGCACGCAGGCACTGTCCAGATGATCCGGGCTTCGGGGAGCCGGATGATCCGGGGCGGCGTCCGGATGATCCGGACACGTCTGATCTGCTGCGGGTGGCCCGGATGTCCGGGTCTTCGTCCGGATGTCCGGAGGTGTCCGGATGATCCGGGCCGGGATCCGGATGATCTGGCTTCGGCGTGGAGCTACGGGTGTCTTCGGGCACATTTGCCGGATCGTCCGGACGGATGTCCGGATCATCCGGGCCTCGTCCGGGACATCGTCCGGATCGTCCGGGCAGGCTGAGTCCTGGCTGTTCTTCTCCTCCATCTTCCTCCTTCGATTCTTCTTGTTCCTTGACTTCTCCATGGTTGCTTCCGAGGTGTCTGAGTATGCAAAGGCTCTCCGATGAGGGTAGCAGCCATGTCTCATGTGAATCAAAGTAACGTAGAGAGAGGAGTGAAGTCACCTCGGCCTCGAGAGCTCGTGCTCGAGCACGTGTCATGGGTCCACTTGGCACTTGGTGAGTCGATGATGGGTCCATGGGGATGATCTTGGGATGCTCCGCATCATGTATTCTTACCTCTCATGTGAAAAGGAGAGGTAGGAGGAAGCATGCTAAAATTCGCCTCAAAACTTATATGTAAAATAGAGGTTCCTGCTCTATAAAGAAAATCTAAGATACAGTTGGTCCAAAAGTTAAGTTAATATACTACTACTACTCAGAGCATCTCCAACAGAGGTGAAGCGCTGAAATAGTTTTTACAGCGTTACTGTAGCAGTTTAGCAGGCCGTGGCTCACATTAGCTTTCCAAATGTCAAGAAACACGCATTAAAAAACACGCAGTGCAAATTATGAAGCGAACGGTCCGGCATCCAACATAACGCTTTTAAGCGCGTGCGCTAAATTTGTTTTTTCACACACACTATTTTTTAGGATCTGCTGTAGGGTCTTCAGCACCTAAAAAGGACAGTTTTTGCGCGTGGAGCAATTTTTGGACACTTGTTCGAGATACTGTCATGGAGATTGTAGAAATCCCACAAAAGTCAAAGCTCGACCTGTGCCGACCGGAAGACACATGCATGTGGTGTGCATGTATAGCACGTTGACGGACACCTTGGGTGGCCAAATGCGATCGGCACCTGCACACATCAGCGTCTTTAGATGGACAGGTAACTCGCCAGGTTGCGATTGGTCGATGGGAATGTATCTGAAAACAGCCAATTAATTTCTCATTAGAGTATCTCCAAGAGACAGAAAAAGGCAGCTATAACCAATAAAAGCCTGAAAATAAAAGAAAAACACAAAAGGCTGTTTTTTTATTTTAGGCCAGAAAAAGCTCTTTGGTCCACATCAAAAAACTTGCTATAGGAGTGGTATATTTGGGTCTTCAGTTGGATCTTAACACGGCAACTTCCTGGTCGATGGATACTGCTGGAATTTTGTCTTATGGGCTACCCAGCCCAATATTAATTTCAGAAATTCTTAATAAATCCTAAAGGCTCACTTAGCCTATTTATGCAAGGCAAGGGACACTACTAAAGTTTAGTCCCACATTGTTAGTTTATAGGGAGTTGGACCTCTTTATAAGGGAGGCTCTTTCTCCACTTGTACGAGCATGAGAACAAGAGGGACATCCATGCGCGCTCCTCCTCCGCGCCGCGCCGCGGGTTGCGGGAATGAGCCGAGCCGATGTAATTTTTGCCACGCACGACGGGTATACGAAAGGTCGGTCATCTCCCTCGCTCTCTTCAGCTCGCGGCGCAGCCTCTCGCCTCCTTCTCTAGCGCCTATAAAAGGGAGGTCGCTCCTCCCAGAGAGACGCACCAGAACCGCACTACTTTGAGTCATGTACGGGAGAAGGGTGATAAGGTTTTTTGGGAGCGCTCGGCGCGACTACTGACTGATTCATCACGGACGATCCGGTCGCCGGCGACTACTTCCCCAACGACGACTTCTTCCCCGACATCGACAACATCTTCGACGACATGACTGGCGAGGATGTCGACCCTAAGAGCAGTGCTTCTGCTACTGCACAACACGTGTTTATGTTTCTTTTGCTTGAGGTTCTGCTACAGTTTCTTGTTCTAGTATGTGCTCTGCATATGTTCGGTTCTAGTTCATATATGCGGATGCTTTTGCATATGTTCGGTTCTAGTTCAAATATGAAGATAGTATTTATCTTCTCTCTGTTAGATCGCATGACTTGTTTTATCTGTGTAGCTCCGGCAATGGAACAGGGCAGCGGCAGCATGCCTTCAGCTCGTGCTGCTCTCTAAGGACTTGATTGTCATTTCCTTATTTTCTATGGTGTCTTGCATCGTAAGAAATCTTTTAATATAAATCTAGAGCCTTGGTAAGAAACTCTAGGTTAAATCGATAGAGTACAATGCAAGGTGTCAAGAGTTAAAATAAATAAATTAAACACTCATGCTGATTTTTTTTTTAGAAATAGATGCTTAGTTAGACATCTTTTATGTCGATAAGCACTGATGCTTAAAAAGACTTGCTTATTTTTGTGAGCACCTCTCTAAGTACTACACATTGTACTCGTGCTTGAAACATGGTCTATCTCCCCGGACGCACACCTAATCCACGTCCACGTCCCCTTTTTCGATGAATCGAGTGTTGTATGGAGAAGGCAAGCCTGGATTTTCTATGTTGATTTGCAGCCAAATCCACGTCCACGTGGGGTCTTCAATCTGATGGTGATCGGCAACCACATAGCCGGGTACGTACCCGCTGATTTCTCCTATAATTGTCTTGTCCGTATCGACACGCACGATAGCTAACCTGAACCTCCCCAAGAGTGACTCCGGCATGCCTAAAACATACTGATGACTACGGTTAGCGTCCGGAAATTGACATATAATATACGACAAATCAGCGGGTACCGTAGTCATGTGATACGAGCGTGTGCGTGTGCGTGTGCGTGTGCGTGTGGAACAGAGGCCTCCATGTGCCGCTCATGTGCTCGGCACCTACACGATTTCAGCGTCTTGTTAATTTGGATTGGCGCATGTAGCTGCGTGGTTGCGACCAGTCGATCCATGGGAAAGTCAAGGGAGCAACTTTTGAGTTGGGTTGATCTAGATATTTTTTTAGATGGGTGTGGCTGGGTGGACTTAATCAGGTCTAATCTAAATCAAATGAAATAACCTGTAAGAAAGAAAGAATAATAATAAAAGAAAAAATTACATGAATCTTCAGGTAAGATCCAACAAATATAGCATCGACTGTGACTTGGACTGAGACTTAGCAGTCCTTTTTCGAGAAAAACAGTACGTTGTTTTTTTGGCACTTCATAATTAAAGCGCACAAGCGCCCACAGATATATATTGTACTCAAGAAAATAAGTGTCTCAATTTTAATATAATTTTATACTAATTTATACTAAAGTTGATATACTTATTTTGGGACTGATGGAGTATAAGAACTTCATCCGAAAAAAGAAAAAAATCACGTCAACTAGAGTATCCGTTGTCCCATCATAAAATAACTACATTTTTTTATTTCTCTCATTTCCAACTTACAAATCATCCTATGTGACATTGTCAAATAACATCGTTGTACGTTTCCTAATGCATCAAAAAAAAAAGTAGTCGGCCTGTAGCAGGGTTTGGTACTGTCAGAATCAAGAAAAAAATCCACAAAATGATGGCCGTTATGCAAACTTAGGGACTTCTGAAGCTAAAATACCAAAGTGTCGAAAAAAGAAAGGGAAACGATTAGTTTCACCTGACTGATTTTTAGCGCGCGTCCCCGCCCGCTGTGCCGTTGGATCCTTGATCCGTTTCTCCCGCGATACACAATGTCTCCACATGCAAATCTCCACGTCCATCCCTTGCACGTGCGTGGTCCTCGTGGGATATTAGCTGATACTTATCCATGTGTGTTTGATTTTTACTACCGCACACACTACTTCGCAGCAAGGTCTCTGTTGCAGTAAAAACTACAACAAGACTTCTGTTTCAGAAAAAATACATTTAAAGCGAGACCTTTGTTGCAAAAAAACTAAATTGCAACAAGACCTCTGTTGCAAAAAAATTAAACAGGACCTCTATTGCAAAAAAACTAAATTACAATAAGACCTCTGTTGAAAAAAAAATCTTGCAAAATTTTCTGCAACATGAGTCGTGTTGCAGAAATTTCCCGCAATATGACCTATGTTCCAATGATAAAAGGGTGACGCTCAGTCGCTCGATTCGTCGGATCTGTTGCAATTTCTTTTTTGAAACAAAGCCTATGTTGCCGAAAAAACTGTATCAGAGCTTTTGTTGCAAAATTAATTATTTTGCAACAGACCTCTGTTGCAAAAAAATGCAACTTGACATATGTTGCAAAAATTTCCGCAACATGACCCGTGTTGCAGAAAGTTTTCGCAACACGACCTGTGTTCCAATAATATAGGATGACACTCAGTCAATAAATCTACCTTATCCTACGGCTCGTGAGGCGGCGGATCTTTTAAAATGATCCGCCGGCCGACGCATAGCGTTGCCCAAAAAGAAAAGCCTACCTCAAAATTTCGTAAGGTCGCAATATCTAGTTTGATGTGCGATTGATTCACTGTAAAAAGGGAGTTCTACGCGCCCCCGTCAGCTCCTCATTTTAAAAAGATCGGCCAGGTCGTGAGCCTTCCTATTGTATGATGCAAGTTGTTCATTCATCTTCTCTATTTTCCCGCAACAAGACCCTTGTTGCAAACATCACTCCTGCAATAAGACCCTTGTTGTAAGGTGTTCTCTATTTTTCTACAATAAGACCCTTGTTGCAAACCTCATTCCTGCAACGAGACCCTTCTTGCAAAATTTGCAACAACATCTCCAGCCTCTTCTTTGCATTACTGCAACTAGACCCTTGTTTGATTTTATTTTATTTTTGCAGCGGGGATCATGTTGCAGAAAATATCACCCCATCACAACCGCCATTTGCAACAACGACGTTGTTGCGGGAATTTTTGTTGTGCGCAGTACTGACATTTGTGGTTGACATCGAGGAGGCGGCAGCCATGGCTGCCCACGCCGGTGCTCCTCCGGGGCGGCAGCAATATGTGGAACGACGGGTGACGGCACGCACGGCTCTGGCGGCGATGTGCCTTACAGATGAAAGAGATCAAGGAGGAGGGAGGAGAAGAGGAGGGCGAGAGCGATGTAGCAACAACATTTGGTTTGGTGCACTCTTGAGTGGAGGCGCAGTCATAGAAGTGATCTGGAGGTAGGAGACGAGGTTGGGGGAAGAATGTGTATGCGCTCTGTTCGTTGGAGATAAGAAGAGAAAGAAGGGTTGTAGTGCAGATCCATGTGGGTATGTGGTGCACAGGGGAGACAACCGATGGGTACTGAAAAGCTGTCGATTGAGGGGAATCATTTCCCTTGAAAAAAGACAGTGTGTGTTCTCATCATAGTTTCAAATCGTCGGCGATAGTTGAGCGTTAGCGCTGCTATCACGGGCTGGGAGCCTCCCAGCTACGCGATAGCTCTAAATCCGCGATCTGTCGCTAACTGCGCGATCGCGCGCGAAACGGGGTGATTTGGCGTCGTGGTCGCTGCATTTTCACAGGGTGGGCCGACAGTCTGAACCAGAAGGGCCCAAATTGACCAAAAAAGGCCCAAATCTCTCATGATATATATAGCAGCTCATCTAGTAAACCTAGCAGCGTGTCATTCTCTCCTCTCCCTCCCATCAACAAAGGTTGTGGTGGCTGTTGTTCTTGCTAGCTGCTGTCAGCGGGCAGACTTCTACTTCGCTGGAAGCCGGATTCGGTTACAGGTAGGAGGCAAGGCGGCAAGGCACCCACCAAGGCAAGGCAGCGGCCACGACCATGATGGCCATGTTTGGATACTCTAACTTAGCTAGAGGTTAGAGTTAGTTTCTATCTCATGACTAACCCTGAACTAACTCTAGCCAAAGAGGTGTTTGGATGACAGGGTTAGATTGAACATAAATGCACTTTCTCGATCATTTGGAGGGAGAAGGGATAAAGAGATAATGAAACTTTTAGTGACGTTTTAGTGGGCCTAAGAAGAACTAGCTCAAACTAGTACCTCTTGGGTGGGATAGTTTTTTTGGTGGGTTAGACGCAACTAGCTTAAACTAGCTCTCATGTTTGGATACTTTAGGGCTATTTCAGCCCAAACTATCTCAAACTAACTGTAGCTCTTGGATCTAAACAGAGCCGATATCTCAGTCTCACACGGCTCATACGCCCGGTCTCTGCACATCATAGGAACCCTCCGATTCAATCTATCCTTTATTTGTTTGTTGATTCAACAAATCTACATGACCAATAGATGTGTAGGTTCAGGCAGCTTAGGTTTTCAACATAGCTTAGGTTCAGGTTCAGGTTCAGGTTGTGAACTTGTGATGTTGTGATCTACTTGCTAATTTGCTTGTGATGCCCTGATCTACTTGGTTAAATTTATTGATATTTATCTGCTGGACTGAAAATCCTCTGTTTTCTGTCGAAAATCTCCTGTTTTTTGAGAAAAATATGCACGTGTACTAGTTTTGACGTGGGATATAAATGCACATGCACTGTAGGAGCAGAATAGGTTAGGGAACGCTATCGGCTATAGCGGTTGTAGCGTTTGCATCAGCCAGCCGCTAAATGAGTTAGCCCATGGTTTTAAACTTTGGTTCTCATCTTTATTTATTTTTATTTTAAAGGAGGGCATCCTCACTGCTTCTAAATCATCCAACGAAACTGCTTTGTGGACGATAAATAGCCTAGACAAAACTTGCACGAAAGCCAATCCAGCCGTCCACCTTTGGTGATATGAATGGACGAGTTGGTCTACGCTGTCGTGCACAAATCATCCACCCAGCATCGTGTGCATAGCAGTGTTGATCATCCAATCCGCATAATCGTAATTTTATCACATAAAATGACATGCATCAATACAAAACAAATTGGCTGAATATTATGTTCTGCATTAATTTGGTACAAGTATCCTATAACCTAATACCAAAAGGCCACCCATGTAGAAGCAAGGAAATCTGCAAGGAGCACAATACTCTATGACAATGCCTTCGAGATTAAAAAAAAATCATCATTCACTCATGTGTTGTTATTGGCTGGTCCAACCAACAAAAGGTAAGACATAGAGTTATGACCTTCAGAGCGGAACATCAAGCCAACACTTTCAACAAGTGTATGACACACAACATTATATGATGTTTAGCCATTATCGACTAGAATGTCAGTTTTTACGAAGACCAAAAGTTTCCTCATCATCGAACCTACAACACCGCCATCCACCATCATTATCTACCGGACCACTATCATGGATTTGTATGTGCATTTCGTGCACCTATCCATCCTAGCTAAAGTTGACCATCCTCTCGTCAAGAGAATCACCAGCTGCCACCACCACTCATGCCATATATTCGAATCCACCATGTCGATGACCTGGGGAGTGAGCTCTAATAGTCCATAAGCATATAGCTTCAAAATACCATTTTTGGGAAAATACCTTTCAGCTACGTGATGCAAATGTTCCCATCCACTAGTTAGAGTAGAGTTTATTCAACAGGCCAAAAAAAAGAGGCCTAAATCACTACTCATAGAACGGCCAAAAACATAAGACTAGCTCAAAATTTTCATAAGGCGCAATATGTAGTGTCATGTGTGATTTACCCATTGGAAAAAGATAATGTGTGCTCCTTTATTTTGCGACGGAAATATATAGAAAACTATCGGCAGCGTTCTACTCTCTTGGGAGGGCCACGTGTTCTATTTATTGATATGATGGGGCTTAGCCCATGATCGCATACAGTTGAGATTACAATCTTGGAATACAAGTAATATAGAGATGGAGATGAGTTAAACAATAAGATCCTATCTCTGCAACCAACTATCTCAACATAGGTGTGCGGCATAGGATATCTTTAACAAGATAGTGTGTGTTCTCATCTCAAAACAAACAAGGGCATCATCCCTCCTATATTGTCAGACCTATGCAACCATATTTTTCTTGTGTAAGATGACATGCATCAATACCAAACAAAGTGGCTTACAATTATGTTCTCCATTTTGTACAACTATCATATAACCTAGTGCAAAAATCCACCACGCGGACTCAATGCACTCAGTGAGGAGCACAACACCTTCAAGATACAAAAAACATCACTCACTCATGTGCTGATATTGACCGGTCCAACAAACAAAAGGAAAGACATGGGGTTATCACCCTCGAAGGAAAGCATCCAGCCAACACTTTCAACAAGAGAACGATGGACAATGTTATCTGATTTAGCCATTCTCGGCTGGCTAGAACGTTGGTTTTCACGAGGAGAAAATGCATCCTCATCATCAGATCTACAATGCCGCCATCC
Source organism: Secale cereale (assembly GCA_902687465.1). Taxonomy (NCBI): domain Eukaryota; kingdom Viridiplantae; phylum Streptophyta; class Magnoliopsida; order Poales; family Poaceae; genus Secale; species Secale cereale. The sequence continues at coordinate 684,633,619 of LR738713.1, forward strand.
ACTATCTTTATCGACCGGTACCACCAACATGTCTCTATATGTGCATCTCGCGCACCTATTCGCCCTAGCATTGACCACCCTCTCGCTGAGAGAATCACCGGCTACCACCACCACTCATTCCATCTAGCAGGATAGCGAGATCTAGAAGCCCATTCTCATATAGCTTTAAAAACCTTTTTTTCTAGGAAAACATCTTTCAACTACTCGATGCATATGTTTCCGTCCACTAAATGGACTGAATTTTTTCAAGGGGCCTTAATCAACGTGCATAGAACGGAGAAAAGGGAAAAGTCTAGCTCAAAATGCTGTAAGGTCACAATATCTAGTTTTCTTTCTGCGAAAATGTCACAATACCTAGTTTGATGTGTGATTTAACCATCGAAAGAAGATAATGTGTGTTCTCCTCTCTTCTTTGCGACGGAGATAATGTGCTTTTTCATCTTAAAATAGAGGGCATCCTCCCTCCTTCTATATTGTTGGATCCACGCAACCATATTTTTATTTCGTAAATTGACATGCATCAATACAAAACAAATTGGCTTAGAGTTATGCTATTCATTTTCTATGACTATCCTATAACATAGTCCTAAAATCCAGCAACGTCAAAGTAAGGAATTCCGGGAGAGCACAACTCCTTCAAGATAAAAGAAAAGTCATCATCCAATCATGTGTTGATATTGATTGGTTCAAGAAACAAAAGTAAGATTTGAGGTTATCACCATCGAAGTGGAGCATCCAGCCAACTCTTCCAAATATCTGATTTAGCCGTTATCGACTAGAACGTGGGTTATCACGAGGAGAAAACATGTCCTCGTCGTCGGATCTACAACGCCGGCCACCCACCATCTTCATCGACCGGGATCTCCATCATGTCTTTGTATGTGCCATCTCGCACACCTATCCGTCCTATAGAATTGACCGCCCTCTCGCGGAGAGAGTCACCGGCTACCCGCCAGCACTCATGCCATCTAACCGAATCCATCATGCATGCCAATGACCTGGGGAGCGAGCTCTAAAAGTCCATTCTCAAAGAGCTTTAAACCACTTTTCTTTTTTGGGAAAACACCTTTCAACTACTTGACGCAGATGTTTCTATCCGACTAGTTGTAGTAGAGTTTTTTCAAGGGGCAAAAAAACAGAGGCGTAAATCAACATGCATAGAACGGGCAACAGATTTTTTTTAATATTAAATATGTACATCTGATTTGGGATTTACCACAGGATGTTCTGAGTGCATGCGGCTGTTTGATATACGTACGTACGCTAGCTATATATACCTACTACAAAGCAGCAGCCGATCGATCACAGGTGTATATCGTCACCTAGCTCCTACCTTAATTACCTCCTCCTCATACATACTCACAAGTGCATAGCCATGGCCAGCTCGTCAGCGTTGCAGTTCACGGTGAGGAGGAACCCTGCGGTGCTGGTGCCACCGGCGGCCCGGACGCCGAGGGAGCTGAAGCGGCTCTCCGACATCGACGACCAGGAGGGGCTCCGCTTCCAGCTTCCCCTCATCCACTTCTTCAGGCGCCACGACGGCCGGGACGACGACCCAGCGCTTGTGATACGGGGCGCCATCGCGGCGGCGCTCGTGCACTACTACCCGTTCGCGGGGCGGCTGAGGGAGCTCGAGGGCCGCAAGCTCGCCGTCGACTGCACCGGAGAGGGCGTGCTGTTCGTCGAGGCTGACGCCGATGTCCACCTCGACCAGTTTGAGGCGGCACTGGGGCCGCCCTTCCCGTGCCTCGACGAGCTCCTCTTCGACGTCCCCGGCTCCTCCGGCATCCTCGACTCCCCGCTCCTCCTTTTCCAGGTATGCATGTTTTCGTCGACGTTCAGTTTTTTGCTAACAGTCTTGTTAAATCTGAGTCGACTAAGACTTCGTTAAGTCTCAGTCAATGCTATATCAATAATATTTACGTTGAGATCCATGCAATTTTCTTTCTTTTAATTTTTCTTTCTCTCTTTTAGATGTTAAGTCATTTGCCTGGGACTTGGTTAAATCTCAGTCGCACCGCACCATAAATTAACAACTTTTTACCGCGCGCGCAATCCGTAGAGGGGCTCCAACGGACGCGCAATAAGCACGCGCGCGGCATATAGAGTTGAGTGCGCGGTCCGAATCGCCATCGCGTGCTGCGTATTTGGTGCGTCCGCTTCCGCGCGCCGCACGCTCGAACACTTGTGCCGCACTCTCTCTGCCGCGTCACCTTCGCCCCGCCCGCGCCGTCGTCGGCGAACTGACCCGATAGACGCCCGCGCAGGCACCCTCTCACCCCTTTCTACACCTGCGACCCCTCCGCCGCCGCCGCCGTCGTCGCCGCAAACCCTAGCGCGGGGAGTTTTGGCATCTTCTCGGCCAGAGCTCCCCCAAGCATCGCACGCGGCCTTTTCATGCCGCCACGGATGACCTCGGTTGTGGGTGGCAAAGCGCCGCCACCCG
>LR738713.1:684636214-684674542 GCA_902687465.1 Secale cereale
CGCCCCTGAAGCTCTCAAATACGGCACGGGCGAAGAAGGGCAAGGTAGCCGTGAAGAAGAAATGGGTCTGCCTCATGAACTTGTTTGTGTGATTTGAATTGTACCATGTCTTCTTTTGATGTTTGAAATTTATTTCGCGTCCAAAATGTAAACATATGCCAAGCGTTAGCTGCTCGCGCGCGCTGCATTTTACCGCGGCTGCCGGAGTCAGCGCTGCCCGCCGCGTCAAACCAGACGATGAGCGCGCTGCAAACCAATTTTTAGTGTGCCGCGCGATTGGACGGTTGTTGGAGATGCTCTAACTACATCCTTGTGCTAAATCTCGGGTCACAGCCTCACATGTGGCTGAAAAATCAGTTTGAGACTTTACACAAAGAGTGCACACTAAAATATGTCTATATACATTTGATAAAAAAAACTAGAACATTTACCATTCGCGTTGGTATTAATAATTAGAATGAGACTTCTAAAAACCAGCTAAAACGTACACTATGAGCCTTCTGCAATCTGCATGCATGCAGGTGACACGGCTCGCGTGCGGAGGCTTCGTCATGGCTGTGAGGATACAGCACACGATGGCAGACGGGGCAGGGATAGTGCAGCTCTTGGGTGCCATTGCCGAGTTGGCTCGTGGTGCGCCCGAGCCGACGGTGTGGCCGGTGTGGGCGCGCGAACTGCTGCGAGCGCCGCCGCTCGACGACGATGTACTACTCCCACCGCGCTTCGCGCACCGCGAGTACGACGAGGTGATGGACATGAACGGCGCCATCGTCCCCTTCGACTTCATGGTGCACCGCTCCTTCTTCATCGGGCGGCGGGAGATCTCCGCCATCAGATCCCACCTCCCGCCGGGTCTCCGTCGCCGTGCTACCAACTTCGAGGTCCTCACCGGGTGCCTGTGGAGGTGCCGCACGGTGGCTCTAGGCCCCCGCGCCGACGAGGAGATGAGGATGATCTGCATCGTCAACATCCGTGGCAGAAACAACACTATCATCCCCGCCGGCTACTATGGCAACGCCTTCGCTTTCCCGGTCGCCATCTCCACCGCCGGCGACTTGCTCGCCAACCCTGTGAGCTACGCCGTGGAGCTGGTGATTAAGGCGAAGCGGGAGGTGGACGTGGAGTACATCCGCTCCGTGGCGGCGCTCATGGCACGACGCGGGCGGCCGCACTTCGCGGTGGCGCGCGCCTACCTTGTGTCGGACGTGACCAAGGTCGGAATCCGCGACCTCAACTTCGGGTGGGGCAAGCCAGTGTATGCCGGGCCGGCGAAGGGCGGAGTCGGAGCAATCCCTGGCGTCGCCAGCTTCTTCATCGCTGTTAGGGACGACATGGGCGAGGAGGGCATCGCGGTGCCTGTTTGCATGCCTGGCCCCATCATGGACAAGTTCGTCGAGGAGATGGGCAAGCTCACGCACCCCACACTGGCCGACACATTTCAGATGGTCAGATCTGCAATATGAGCAAAATCACTAGCCGCCGTCATGGTTTTGATTGACCATCCAAATGTTGGCTTGTATTTGCAATCTCAATCCCCCGCATACTTCCATGTTTACTCACCATTTTATCTGTTCACAGTATTATATGTCAATTAGCTCTCCAATCGTCTGGGCTTTATGGTTATTATGTTTTCTCCATGCATTTAGTCACCGTTGGATCGTGTATGTTGAGATATGCAATGCATACATGAAAGGTACAAGAAATATTGAGAAAGTTGCTGAAAGCTCCTATACGTTTTTGGTGCTTTATCTAAGAATGGGCTAGATTTAAGGAGAAGGCTATAATGGAATCGAGGATGACCATATATAACAGAATATTTGGAGAGAACTGTATTATTATATAAAGATTTAGAGCAAGATATCTAGGTATATATGCACAAAATATTTAGAGACTAATGCCATTAACGTTGTAGAATAAATTTCTTGGACCCTGATAAGTGTCACACGTGTGTCACGAAGCAATTCCACCCACACGTGTGGGCTGAACAAGGTCGAGCCAAATTTTCTTCTACCCACCCATTATGACACGTCAGCTCGCATGCAGGTAGGAACAAAAAACAGATGATGTCAGCGGAAATCTTTTGGGTTTTTAATTTTATAATGTTTTATCTCTTAACTGAAAAATTCGATTGAAAATCCGTTTTCATCACTAAATTCGTCGCGACGGGGACTTCAAAACTAGATCCCATGTCGATATGTTTCGACGAGTTTTTTTGGCGGTCAAAAATTGCCATGTCTATAGCACATAAATTGCCGTGGTATTTACACTGAAGTTGAAATGATATGTTTCAACTACTTTTTCTTCGACGTTTAAAGTAAATTTTGACATGTTATAGGAAAGGGGATTAATAAACTACTTGCCCCGGAGAATTACTACAATTGCCATGATCCATGAAATAATTATGACATGGTTCATAATTACTCAAATTTGCCATGAATCAGAAACTAAAATTGCCCTGGTGAATTACTTAAATTTGCCACGATACAAGCACTAAAATTTGCCATGATTCATAGAAAAAATAATTTCATGATCAAAATACTAAAATTGTCATGATCTATAAACTAAATTTGCCATGATGAATAACTAAAACTTGCCATGATCCATGAATTAAATTTGTCGTTCTTAATTACTAAAAATTGGCATGGTTAATTAATAAAATTTGCCGTGAAAGGTATTTAAAATACAATGGTAGTTTTTAATGTAAAAAAAAAGATGAAACGTATCATGGCAACTTTAGTGTAAACACTATAGCAACTTCAGTGTAACATCATACCAACTTTTGGCCCCAAAAAAATTCGTCGAAACATATCATTATGGGATCTAGTTTTGAAAAATGCTTCAACACGGATTTAATGATGACAACGGTTTTTTAATTTAAGAGATAAAATATTTTTATATCCGAAAAACAAGAAAGTTTCGCAGAGGTCATCTGTTTGATGTGGTAAAATGGATAATAATGAGGCATTTGGACCATATTGCATCATGTCACACGTATGGCACTTGTCATTTGTGTAAATCTTTAGATAGATAACATGACATATTTTAATGTGTGCTAGTGTAAGCCCTACTCGTATCCTTGTAGATCCGCCTCTGGTGTATGTTTGATGGACATGTGTTCTCTCTTCAGCACTGAAGGTTTGTTTTGCCCGTGTGGCATTTTGGTCTGGCGATACTCCTGGCCTGGTGTAGCTACGTGGCTTGCTTTGTATGGTATGCAGAATAGTTTTAAACAGAGTGAATTATATTTTATCTATATGAACTAAAGGAGTGTCATGCCTTTCAAGGAAAATTCAGAAGAAAAAAAGAAGCTTGCACGCATTTTATAGGAATGCACCTCTCTGGATTTTCTAAGTACACTAGATAAGTGTATGTATGTTACAATGGTGGCACAAATGTTCTAGTAGTTAGGTTGATGGTTGCGCGTCTTTTATTTATATATTGCAAGCAATCACCGTGATTTATCTGTCTTTTTTACAACATGAAAGAAATTTAAACCATCATAAGCATTACAATCAAGAGGTAGAAGTTTTTCAATACATGATGGTCCTCTAAATAGCCATATAGCAAAGCTACATTCAGTGCAATCGTACGACGCCAATTGATCTGCTACCTTATTTTGTTCATGTTTAAAATTTCTTGGAATAAACTCTCTTTTCCATCAATTACTTAATCTCAGCAACGAGATGACCGTATGGTGAACGTGTCAATGCCTCCTTGGAGAGTGTTGCCAACGCCTCTAAGGACTCCGACTGGGTAATAAATGGACTGTCAGTACGTTGTATTGACAATGCCATGATTTGTATTAAAGCATGAATTTCCACTTTCGAAGCATCATTGCAGTTAAATAAGAACATGTATGCAGTAAACATCACACTTCCGTCAAGCCTCCTAATGATCATCCTGCCGCCGCGGTGCCATTTTATTGTTAAAATGTTGTTGCATAAAAAATTGATTTTTTCGAACAAAAAACTGAATATTTTTTTGGTAATCACTTATTGTATTTTCAAAGAAAACATAATTTTATTCGTGGAGTAGTTGAGATAGTTTTCAAGAATAACCAGTGAAAAAACAAAGATAGGATGGGGTGGGACCAATGGAAAAATGACGTGCTATGACAAAATAGTGTAGCTCTTAAAATCCGCTATAGCAAAACTATATTGCGCTATATAAAATGATTTGTACAATGATTTTCATTTAACAAGGCATTGCTCAAAACAATGCGTATTTATAACCAGGGAAACAAAGCGGACAGGACAAAGGAGGAGAACGTACTTGGGGGAGGGGTTAGAGGAAATGAAAAGCAAGACGAAACCTTACTTTTTTAAGTATAGTGTAGAGAAATGTATTTTTAAAATGTTTCCTCGCATGTCACCATTACCTTGCACCCTGACGACGCCAGCTGATTGTCTAAATCATTGAGTGCATGCACTGGGTTTTACCCGCTGTCGGCACTTTTCAGTGGTGTCAACCTTGGAGGTAAACCCGAGAATGGTTATTAAAAAACTGGGTGAAACGGGTCGGTTCTTACTTTGAATTTGATTGATTCGGGTTTTATTGGGCTGAATCTTTTTTATTTTGGTTTTGGTTTGGGTATGTAAAGAAACCAATTTGGGTATAGTTGGTTATGGGCTTAAACAATTTGGTTATCAACGGCTATAAAGTATGGGTCCAAATCGGTTTCTGGGCATTGGTTATTTGCAATAAGTAAGGACGCATCGACAACGAGTATCTTTTATCCGTATACATGCTGCGATGCTATGTAATTCTGTATTACGGGGAAACACAACATGCAAATCGAATGTGTTTGCTTGTGCTTTACCTAAGTAATTGGTTTTAATACACTTGTCAGTGAGCTTTTCAGTCGTGGGCATTGTCTTTTTGACTCTTGTTGTGTGTTGACCGTATCTCAACGATAACTTTGTTCACAAACTGTTGTAGATGCACTTATGCCTTTTCTATGTCATTTGCTTCTTAGCATGTCGATTTGTGCAATCATACATACATTGAAGCAAATCCATAGTTATGTATTGGGTTTAAACCCACGGTTATGTATTGAGTTTAAATTGGTTTGGGTGGAAAAAATAGAGGGTTTAGTTTTGGTTGGGCTGAAAATGGCATTAAACGGGTATGGTTCAAGTATGGTTTTAAGAGATACATGTACGGGTGTGCTTTAAGTATGGTTTAAGTATGAAACCATTCTCAGATTTACTTGGAGGAGGAAACGGCCGGCATCGATCGGTGCCCATTGCTACCACGACGTCTTACCTAATGTGCATGAAGCTTGAAGCATATGATACACTAACTTTCCAAAATTGTTTTCTGGTGTAAGTCAGTTATCCTGTGAATTGACCCCTGCTAGCTAGCTGTTGATGCTTGTCAGGCGAGTCAATTCTGGAGGCTAACAGTAGGCGTCAGGCCTGATCACAGAGATCACCTTCCCTTTCCTTGTTAGAAATGGAAATTCCAATCCTGCAGATTTCTAGCTACTCTCAGTAGTCACTCTTGGGGAGGTTCAGAAGAGCTATCGAGGGAACATGCTTTTGTGGTTGCAGATCCCCGTCCACCAGGGCCGGGCCGGCAAAATCCAGGCCCTGTGCAAAACTAGAAAATGGGGCCCTGTCTCACTAGAAAAAAAAAACAAGCTATTATAATGTACTCCGAGACATATGATATGCCTTAGATAACAATTGGATACATAAAAAATCGTACCTATTCAACTCCTAGTTGCATAATATTTATTTGAACAACGTCGGTCTTTTAGTATTCCTTGAAATGAAATCTTCAATGGTATCCTCGTAATGAATCTTCTCCCCATAATGACTCAAATTTGTATTATTGAAACACAAGATACAAAAGATAAATAAAATAAAATTGAAGTGATACGACATCAGTTTGCAAATATCAATTAGGGATTACGCGTCATTGTTTTGCAATTAGATGAACCATCCAACTCACCTAGTTTCGTATCCTGTCCGGATGAACTGCTACACTGTGATCTTTCACCAAGGAGGCAATAAACGATCTCAAGCGAAGTAACTATCCATGCCAAAACTTAATTAGAATTTAGGGGTTAGGAGTAGGATTGCAGAAGCCAAAGTTAATTAGGAGGACAAGCATGCAGCCAACAGGAATAGTTAAATATACTTAAAACTAGGGCCTGGACCATGCAAGTATTGATGAATTTTTTAACTACTGCTGGTATCAAATCAAGACGGGGAACCCACCACGATCGGTCCTTCACATGATATCACATAACTAGCGCGGCGAGAGGAACATGTTTTGTCGATCTACCTGTTTTGGCGATGGCGAGAGGAACATGTTCATCAGAGTTCGGACGGTCTTAATCGAAACTCGGAAGGCTAGTTGCCCAGCATGTCGCCGTGTCGCCCGCCGCCGGCTCTGGATGCGATGCGATCGATTTTGACCTGGTCAGGATGTGCCGTCTCGCCTGCCAATTTCCTCCGGATGCGATCGATCTCATTTTCTTTCTGATCGAGGCATCTCATTTTCTTTCTGATCGAGGCATCTCATCAAGCAGCGGCCTCAAGCGGGAGGCCCAGTGCCATGCGTGGCCCAGCACCCAGGAGGAAATGTACATAGGCCTAGAGGAAAATTCGGGGCCCCTAATATTTATGGGCCTTGTGCGGGCCGCACACTCCTGCACAACTATGGGCCCGGCCCTGCCGTCCACGTGCTTTTGTGGTTGCAGATCACCGTCAAAATAACACGCATGATTTTTGGACATTCATGCATGCAATATTGTCTAGCGAACATGCCCAGAGGGATCTGCCGGATCAAGTTAATTTGCTCCGTTTTCCCGCACAAGAAGTTTGGTCCGTTGTGTTGCAAAGTTTTTTTTTTCATCTGTCTGTGGAAGAGCGACATCAATTACGAACAAAGATGACGAAAATAATTTGTAAGAAATTGGAACCATCTTAAACAAATTTTATTAAGAAACAACTGTAACATTATATTCATATTCGACAAGAGGGCAAGCACTGCACATACAATGCTTTGGATACAAAGTCCAAAAAACTAGAGTACAAAGTAAGGCCCCGTTCAGATCTTCTCCACGGGTCAGCTTCCCGAAATAGCTACTCCCTCCGTTCCGATGTACTCGTCGTGGTTTTAGTTCAAATTTGAACTAAAACCACGACGAGTACATCGGAACGGAGAGTACATGAAAAGCCACCCCGAACGCTCCAGAATCGAGAAGCTAGCTAGTTTCGCGGAGATGAGGCTTGGGTGTGTGCAATTTTCACGGAGACGAGAAGCAGCGAAAAGCCAAGCTTCGCGGAAACGAGAGGTTGGAGTTCCTTGGAATTACATGGAAATGTCACCGCTAAGTTGCGTACCGCTTCGATTTCTTTTCTCCCGAGCTTTTGTAATAAGAACCAGCAAGTAGACGTGGAAGCATCAGGGTCTTTTGCTTCCCTCAAAAAAAAATTAGGGTCTTTTGCTCCGAACTGGGCCTGCAGCCCATGTGATTATATGCGTTCCTAAGTGTCGGTGTACTAAGGTAGGGGTACCTCAGCACCCCAACTTGTGCACGGGCGGTTGCAGCTTCCCGCGGCAGGGTCTACCACGTGCTCGCCGGAGACCTTCCTGCTCCATGTCAAGACATTCAAAAACAAAGTATACAAGACAGAAGATCGAGACCCCGGCAAGAGGAGCTTGCCGGGAAGGCCGTACCAGGCTCAAGATTACCTCACTTACGCAAGGCCCTGGCAAGAGGAGCTTGCCAGGAAGACTAGAAGATTCCATCATAGAAGACACGCCTCGGCGCTATATGCGTCCCGGCGAGGGCCCGGGGAGCGGCAAGCTCCCGGGCCAGGCAAGATCAAACCCCCGGCAAGGTACTTGCCGGGAGAGTTGCGCTGTGTGCCCGCGCTCCAGCTCATCGGCCCACGCGTCGCCCTGGGGCCTATCCAGGGACGCGTGGCGGATGGCTGTGCAGCCTGGGGGACACGGTGGCACTCCACGGGGGTGGATCCATCGCCGTGGCAGACGGAGACGCAAGGGCGGGAACTTTAGGGGTCGACGGCGACGGGCATTAAATGCCCTTGTCCCCCACTGTCAAAGTAGGTAGCGACCACTGTTCATGCACTGTAGCTCCACTTTTCCCGCACTGTTACAACTACCACCTCTTTTACATTTTTACCCCTTTCTCCTACGTTGACACCTGTCGGTGACCCCTTGCACTATAAAAGGAGGCCCATGCACAACGTGGAGGGGGTTCGGAACCTTTGCAACTCTCACGCTCGGTGTAGCTGCTACTGTAGTTCTTCAAGCTCCCGAGCTCAATACAAACCAAAGCAGGAGTAGGGTTTTACGCGTCCACCGCGGCCCGAACCTGGGTAAAACTGCCCGCGTGCTCGCTACGATCTGCTCTTCGTGCTCCCTCCGCCCTCGTACCACACAGACAAGGGGCTCCGGTCCCATAGGTGTTCGTGGCGGACAGTTTCCCCCGACATCTTTGGCGCGCCAGGTAGGGGGCGTCGAGGTTGTGCGAACCTGATCCGGCGTTCGCGCGGGCGCATTCTTCATCAACCTCTCCAGTTTCACCAGCAACTTCATCAGCGACAGCATAATGGCCCCGAAGAAGAAAGCTTCGGAGGTCGCAGGCCCGTCTGCGTCTCATCCGCCGCCACCGGAGCCAACGGTGGGCGGGGGAGACGCCGTCGGAAGGGTGGTCGCCGGCGAGGACACTCGCGGCGCCACCAGATCCAAGGATAGAACGGACGACCGAGCCTCGGTCTCCGTGGACGCGCCGCGTCCATCCCAGCACACGACAACCCAGCAGCGCCATACCACAGGAGGTGGTATCCGCTTGCTGGGACAAGGACAAACCGGAGGCTCGCGGGACGCCCCGGACCACCGTCCGGGCACAAGCAAAGCGAAGGCGCCGGCGCGGGACCATGCTCCCTCTAACATTGTTAGGAGTCCGAGCATCTCCCGCTCCTCGCATCGCTCGCCCCCGCTCTCCTCCACTCCAGCGGAAGCGCTCGCAAGGGCGCAACTGCTCCTCGATTTCCCTCCAGCGGCAGACAAGGCCGAAGACTGGAGGGCCACCATCCAGAGCCTGATCGCCTTCGCCAATAACGACTCTCCACAGCAGCCGACGACCTCGCGGCCGCGGCAAGCTGAGAAGACGAAAGCCGACGGCGACAAGGCCGCCGGGGGTGCGACAAGCGTGCACTCCCCGCCGCGGAAGCAGAAGACGCCACCCCGCCGGAACAATGCCGACGACGGCTCCACGGCCTCGTCGGACCCGCGGGCTCGTCGGGACCAGCGCCAAGTCCTTGACGACCGGCGAGAAGAAGACGCTCGAACCACAATCGAGCGCCGCCGAGAAGCTCGGCGACAATCAGACAAAAGAGCTGGGAACGCTGTCGACGCGCACGCGCCCGGTGAACCAGGCGACTTGCCGTACGCGGCAGGCTGCCCTGCGTTCACCCGCGAGCTGCGGCGCGTCCAGTGGCCCAGCATGAAGAACTTTAAGCCCGACGTACCGGAGAAGTACGACGGCAAGACGCACCCCTCAGAATTCCTCAGCGTCTACACCATCGCCGTGCAAGCTGCCGGGGGGCGCGACGAGAAGATCTTGGCAAATTACTTCCCGCTCGTGCTTAAGCCGAACGTCCGTTCCTGGCTTATGCACTTGCCGGAAGGCTCCATTTCTTCTTGGGCAGACCTTTGCCATCAGTTTGTTGGCGCCTTCACCGGCGGCCACAAACCCCATGGCCAGGAGAGCGATCTCCACATTCTGGCCCAGAAGGAAGGGGAATCCCTGCGCAAGTACATTCAACGCTTCAGCCGTGTACAGCACAACATCCCCGACGTTCACCCTGCCGCGGTTATCAGCGCGTTCCATCAGAACGTGCGTAACCGCCGCATGCGTGAAGAGATGGCCATGACCAAGATTCGGGATGTCAGCGAGCTCTATGCTCTGGCTGATAAGTGCGCACGCGCAGAAGAGGGGAGGAGACTCCCCGGGGAGGATGCTGGCGCAGGAGGAAGCGACAGCGACGACGCCGCCCCGGCAAAGAAGAGCCGGCGGCGGAATAACAGAAGAAAAGGCAAGAAGGAAGTGCTTGCCGTCGAGAAGTCCGGCAAGGAGGCCCCCGCCAAGCAAACGCAGGCTGGCGGCTCCGGCAAGGAGCCTGCCCCTGTAGCGGCGGCCGACAAGCAGGACGGCTCCGACAAGCAATACTGCAAGATCCACCGCACCAAAGGCCACGACCTCTCCAACTGCAAACGCGTCGAGTATCTCGTCGAGCAGCAGAAAGCCGAGTACGAGAGGCGCGACAAGGAGAAGGCCCAAGGTGGCGGGGAAGAGCCAAGCAAGAAGCGGCCGTTCAACGGCCGGGGAGGACGCCGCGGCAAGGCCAAGCAGCGGCAAGGAGATCGACCTCCCCGGGGTCGCGACAAGGACGAAGACGACGACGATGACATGGAGGATGAAGATAACAGCGAGCAGGAGTTCCAGAAGGCCACGGAGGTCCTGTGCGTTGACGGTGGCGCCTCTCTGCACACCTCCCACCGCCAACTCAAGCAATGGGTGCGTGAGGTGAATGCGGCAGAGCCACCCGTGGAGTCGCGCAGGCTCCTCAAATGGTCCAGCACGCCCATCATTTTTGACCTTGAGGATCACCCAGACCGCACCACTGCGGTCGGGTGTCTGCCGATGCTGGTCTCACCCACCATCCGCAACCTCAAGGTCACCAAAATGTTGGTTGACGGCGGGGCCGGGCTGAACTTGATCTCCTCTGCTGTGATCAAGAAACTCCAAATTCCAGATGGCGAGCTCGAAGAGACCGGTTCTTTCCAAGGAATCAACCCGGGAAGGAGCAAGCCCAAGGGAAAAATCACTCTGCCGGTGACCTTTGGCGGGGAGCTCAATTTCAGAACTGAGCGCATCACTTTCGACGTCGCCGATATTCCATTGCCCTACAATGGAATACTCGGCCGTCCTGCCCTCGCCAAGTTCATGGCAGCTTCCCATTATGCATACAACGTACTCAAGATGCTGGGGCCAATAAGCGTCATCACTGTCCATGGCGACAAGAAAGATGCGCTTGTCTGCGCCGACAAGATCTACCGGGATGCGGCAGCCGCGGCAGAGAAGGACACACTTGCCGCTGAAGCTCCCGGGGGGAAGAAGACGAAGACCAAGTCCGGCAAGTGCTCTGGGGCCCACTCCGGCAACCGCACCTCTTCGGAGTGCTGCGTTGCCGTCGAGGACGTCCCATCGAGCTCCACCGGCAAGAGTAAGAAGGGGATGGCTGCTCCTCCGGCAACCAAGAAGGTGTCCGCCAAGGAGGACGGCACTGGTGGTACCTTCACCATCAGTGCCACGCTTGACAGCAAATAGGAAAGCGCGCTCGTTGCCTTCCTGCGGGCGAATGTCGATGTGTTTGCCTGGCAACCATCTGACATCCCCGGTGTTCCCAGGAAGGTGATTGAGCACAAGCTTGCTGTTTGTCCTCATGCGCGACCCATCAAGCAGAAAGTGAGGAAGCAAGCCGTGGAGCGCCAAGAATTCATCAACGAAGAGATCAAGAAGCTAGAGGCAGCAGGCCTAGTTAGAGGTGTGATCCATCCGACGTGGTTGGCAAACCCAGTCGTCGTGCGCAAGGCCAACGGGAAGTGGAGACTGTGTATAGACTTCACCGATGTGAATAAAGCATGTCCTAAGGATCCATTTCCCTTGCCGCGCATTGACCAGATCGTTGACTCCACTGCCGGATGTGAGCTACTCTGTTTTCTTGATGCATACTCAGGCTATCATCAGATTTTCATGGCCAAAGAAGATGAAGAGAAGACTGCATTTATCACTCCTTGTGGCACTTATTGCTTCATACGCATGCCATTTGGGCTGAAGAATGCAGGCTCGACCTTTGCAAGGGTAGTATACACTGCTTTTGAGCCACAGATCCACAGAAATGTAGAGGCTTACATGGATGACATCGTGGTGAAGAGCAAAAGCAAGGATACCCTGATCCAAGATTTAGAGGAAACGTTTCAGAACCTGCGCAAGATCCAGCTCAAGTTGAACCCCGAGAAGTGCGTCTTTGGAGTACCCTCCGGCAAGCTTCTCGGGTTCTTTGTGTCACAGAGGGGGATTGAAGCCAACCCCGACAAGATTAAAGCCATTGAGCAGATCGAGGCCCCGAAGCGCGTCAAGGATGTCAGAAGGCTTGCAGGTTGTGTGGCTGCCCTCAGTAGGTTCATTTCGAAGTCTGCAGAACGCGCCCTACCTTTCTTCAAAATCTTGAAGAAGGCAGGTCCCATGAAGTGGACTCCGGAAGCGGAGGCAGCGCTGCAGGATTTGAAACGGTACCTGTCTTCCACTCCAGTACTTGTCGCACCTAGACCACAGGAAAAGTTGTTGCTATACCTAGCGGCAACCAACCAGGTGGTTAGTGCTGCGTTAGTAGCGGAGAGGGAGTCCGACGAGGAGTCAGCACCACCGGCAAGCGAATCCAGCGACAAGCAGGGGGCTGCTCCGACAAGCTCTGGCCCCGACAAGAACAACTCTGCGCAGGAACAAGAAGAAGTGCGAAAGAAGATGGTGCAGCGCCCAGTGTATTTTGTAAGTTCCCTTCTCCAGGGAGCTAGATCAAGATACTCTGGTGTGCAAAAGTTGCTTTTCGGCCTCCTCATGGCCTCGAGAAAGCTGCGCCATTACTTCCAAGCACACGAGATAACAGTGGTCACTCGCTTTCCGCTGAAGAGGATATTGCACAACCCGGAAGCAACAGGCAGGATCGTTGAGTGGGCACTGGAATTGTCAAGCTTTGGACTCAAGTTTGAAAGTACTTCAACCATACAGAGCCGAGCTTTGGCAGAATTCATAGCTGAGTGGACCCCAACACCCGATGAAGAAGTCCAAGAAGCAAGTGCACCCGTACAAGAAGTGGCAAGTGAATGGGTAATGTATTTTGATGGTGCCTTCTCGCTGCAAGGCGCCGGCGCTGGCGTGGTACTCATCGCGCCCACCGGAGAGCACCTCAAATATGTTATCCAGATGCACTTTCCCAGGGAGCAAGCGACAAACAACACTGCCGAATATGAAGGCTTGCTTGCCGGCCTCAGGATTGCGGCCGAACTTGGGATCAGGAAGCTGATTGTGCGGGGAGATTCTCAGTTGGTGGTCCGGCAAGTTAACAAGAGCTATCAGAGCCCTTTGATGGAAGCTTATGTCGATGAAGTGAGGAAGCTCGAGGAGCACTTTGAAGGTCTGCAGATGGAGCACGTCCCGAGAGCTCAGAATGAAATTGCAGACGGCCTTTCGAAGTGTGCCTCGATGAAGTTACCTGTGGAACCAGGGACCTTCTTGCTCAAGCTGACTCAACCATCCGTTACACCATCAATTGGGCAGCCCAAGAAAAGAAAGTTGGTCTCCGTGTAGGAGATATGCCCTAGAGGCAATGATAAATTCTATTATTTATCTCACTGTTCATAATTAAGTTTATATTCCATGCTATAACTGCTATGGTTCCCGAGCCCGTATATCCATAAAGGCTCTGGGGAAAACCCATGTGCACGTGTGGTATAATAAACGGTGAATTGTATTCCTAGTCGTGCCTCTAAGACTAGCTTAAGTGTTGCATGATGATTATGTTTTCCCAATCATGGGCATGTCTATGCCAGCAACTTTGAGGGCACAATGTTAGAGGAACATTTGTGTTGAATCGACCCGGATTGATGTTATGCTATGAGATACATTCGTCACAAGTTTATGGTTTATAACACAGAGATAGTTAATGTTTGCATAATTCCTTAGACCATGAGAGTATCGAGTTTCTTCATGCTTGATTCATGAACTTTGGGGTTTGTTAAACGTCATCCGTAAATGGGTGGCTATTACGGCGGCTTACGGGTTCATGGAAAAGTGTGTTAAGTAACTTGATAGCTCAAGATTGGGATTTGCTCCTCCGTCGATGGAGAGATATACTCGGGCCCTCTCGGTGTTACGGTATCCATCATCGTCTGGCCAGACACAGGGTGATTTGATCACTGGGATGCCGAAACACGAAAACGAGAAAAGAGAACAAAACCGGTAACGAGGTAACTTGCATAGTGGACAAAGTGTTTGCCCACGGGGATGCAATAAATCTCACCTCGGGTGTTTGTGACATATCACGAAGCAAAAGGAATAGCACACAGCAACTGGAGGTTCACTCGAATATTCATTCGTGTGGGTATAGGGGGTCAATATGGGTGTCCACGGCTCCGATGTTGATCATTGATCGGAAGAGGTTCCGTGTCATGTCTATACTTCACCGAACCTATAGGGTCACACGCTTAAGGGTCATCTATCTGCTGAATACTAGACAGGGAGTCTGAGAGAAAATCACCGAAAAGGTTTCGGAGACAACGGAAGAGTTCCGGAGAGAGAACACCGAAAGAGTTTCGGTAAAACCGAAAATATGTTTCGGAATATATTATTAGGTCAAAAAGGGTTTCGGCACCGCATGGAAATTATCAGAGGGTGCCAGAATTGGTCTGGGAACTTCTGGGAATTTTCAGAGAGAAAAACCGGAAATGTTCCGAAACTGCCGTAACCGCTGTTGATGCTTTCCGCTGATAAAAACCACAGCACCGAAAATGTTTCGGATCATGCCCAGAATAATTTTAGAGGGTACCGGAAATGTTCTGGGACCTTCTGGAATTTTTCAGAAAAAAGTTTCGCGGAAAACATCTTGTCCCAGTGCGAGGGGACAAGATCCCACGAATCGGGGGTTGCATGTTTGGTGGCTTTTTGTCTAGGGAGCATGCATGTTTCATGGAGACATGTTGGTGGCTTGTTGGGGGGGCCCCCCCCATGGGGGGGACAAGGTGTTGGGCTGCCATGGGAGTGTCCCCTTGGTGCCCCCCTTGTGTTACCATTATGCCCTTTCATGTGTGACATGAAGCTTGGGTATTTTGGTATTTCCACGTCCCACCCCACCCCTTGCCTTGGCCTATAAAAGGAGGAGTTGGGGCTGCCATCTCCTTCAATCCCTTGCTCTCTCACACAAGCCATGCATGATCTGGCATTCTTCTCTCCCTCCCACGAAAAGAGTTTCGTAGAGCCGAAAGGCTGTCTGGGTTCCGGCAGGAACTAGTTCTGGACGGCGAAGCCCTGCCGGATAGATGACACCGTATGTGTGCAACTCTGTAGAGAGATCGTAGTTTCGGTCTTAGTTCGAGAGTGCCTCCCGAAGGGCTGTCCGAGTTACAGTTGAAGTTTCGGGTGTCCTCCCGAAGGGCTGTCCGGGTGACCGTTCGAGTTTCGAAGGTCCTCCCGGAGGGCTGTCCGCGACACCGTCCGGGGGACTGTTCGACCGTCTCCCGGAGGGCTGTCCGAGGAGAAGATGAGGGTATACATCCTCGCGGTTGGGAGGTTGTAAATCCTAGCTGCGGGGGTCTGCACCGACGATCGTCATCGACTCTTCTTCCGCTGCGCTACGAGTCGGTAACGAAAATGATCAAAACCTTGTATGCAGTCTTCATAGTGGTCCTGGGCTGGTGCGTAGGTCGGAAAATTTTTGTTTTCTGCTGCGTTACCCTACAGTGGCATCAAGAGCCGTGCTATGCGTAGATGCAGGTTGCGATCTAGAATACATGGAGATGTATGGGTATTGCATAATATAATTAGGTAGTAGATAAGATCTATTACTGAAAATTATTTGTGCGGGTAGCAGATGATATCTGTTACCCGATGTTCTTGTTGCTTCCCTTAAATTTGCGTAGTCCTGATCTTGACAGCATTGTGGAATCTGACAAAGTTCTGGCAATCCGCGATCCTTTCATGCTGCTCCTGAGTATGCTGATTGACAGATCAACGAAGTGCTAACAGTTCTTTGGGTTCCACTTTAGTCAAAGAAAGATGGATGTTTCGCAGACGAAAGGGCAATGCAGATATGATCTGCACGGGGGTCATGCGTATGACGAAGTTTAGTATGGGGCTCGAGATTTTATTCTCTCGTGTTTCATACACCCTGGAAAGTTAATCTAGCAACTTGAATTATCATACTTGATGATGGACGTTGGTAGCTTCGGTTTGTTTCGAAACCTTAGAAGCCATGTAAGATAAACTTTTGCATGAACCGATTAGAGACGTCTAACTTGGTTTTGCAGGAGGGTTTGCATGTGCATATGATGTGGTATAGCAGTGCTCATAATAATTTGATTATGTATGAGATGGCTATATAATGTAAATTGATTAACATGACCTGCGTGTCATGATTCGGCATGATGGCTGGAGCCATATGATTGCACTTTAATGACCTGCGTGTCAACCTTGTGTAATGCATTTATTTTATCTGCTATAGAGATAGCAATATTATCTGGTGCATTGACAAGGTGGTGGCAATCTTCGCGAAGGTGAACACCGACGCGAGTGCCGAAGACGAAGAAATGCAAGACTTCTCCGTCAGAAAGGGCTATACCATATCATGCTAATTATGAATTGCCTGAGATGTTTATCCCTTTGATGCACCCTTCTTGATTGCGCGGTAGTCGCTTTTTATTAGGGTGATCTCTCACAAAAATATCAAGTAGTTAGTGTTCTCCCAAGTGTAGCACCGTCACGGCACCTAACTTTTCGGGGCATCACATGATCTCCATGGGTGCGAACGATTAGGGATGTGTGAGGCGGGTGAGTTGAGACCTCACAGCGAGATCACTTGGTTGTCTTGACGTTCAGGCATGACAGTCATGAGCTCGGAACACACGCATCGAAAGATGAACAAGAATCACATAGAGATGTGATTGGCAAGTTTGCCTACCGATTGAAGTTCGCGCCATTTGAGTTCATCTCGAACCGTGGCGTTGAATTGAAATGCGGATCTTGAATCACTCACAATCAATTATGAGAGATATTGATTTGAGTGGGAGCGCACTGCAGAATTAACTTGTTTAATTCTCAGTGCAATTAATTTTGAACACTGTCTAAGTGTGATTTGCATAATAGTTATAGAATAATGGCTCGCGTTTCCACCCTCCCTATTAAAATTGAATAGCTGTTAGATATCTGGTTAAAACTTTACGGTTGGTAACGTAATGTGAGGATTGTCCTCAAGAGTGCCGAGAAGGACTTTGTCCTATCGCATACTTTCGGTATTCTCCCGCTAATGCTTTGGATCATGTGACTCTCGTCCTTTGATCCAAAAGCTAGAATTCTATTTTCAGTCAAGTGAAATATGTTTGTTTCCATGAGACCCGAACTTTGAAAGTTTGGATAGTTATGTGATATTCATGGAATCTGAAAATCATTTTCAGAGACAGACAAAGGCTGAAAGATATGAGATATCCAAGGCAGTGTTTGTTGGCAAACTATTAGTAAAGGAGTTTACTATGCATTAGACTGATAAGAGAGGGATCCAGTAGAACGCCTGTCATATGATGAAAGGTGAATAAAACAACAACTTAAAGAGAAAGGAAGTGTCCGAAGGGTGTTAGTAAGACTTTCACGCCTAGGAAGTCCGGGGCTAACGCCACTCTTAAGTTGGGTGCTTCTTCTGAGAGTAGGAGAAATACTAAAAGTTAAACTGTTAGAAGTATAATGGAAATAAGAAAGAAGACTGGAATATCCAGCTCATGTATGAATGTCATACAAGTTTTTGATGTATAGAAGGCTGGTCAAAGATATAGTCCTTGGGAATTATGATTAAATTGTTGATCACTGATTCTTGGGTATTGTGAGTTAAATCACAAAGATACCCGCTCGATTGCATTCTGTTGCAACTCGATGTAAGGACTACTATGACCTGAAAGACTAGCCAGGAATGAGGTGTAGGTATACACAGGGAACATAGTAAATGTTACTATACCTTCCATCGGTGTATTACCGTCTGTATTTATTTTCATAATTCATTTAGAGTTTTACAAACTCTAGCCCATTGCATAAGGGATCTTGCAAGAAGGTTGTTCATAACAGAACTTCTAATGTTCGGTGTTATGAATAACATAAGGGCCATACTTTCATTATGAATGAGATGTATGTTATGAATGTTGATAATAATATATTACCTCTGTGTTTACTTTCATAATTCATTTTAGAGTTTCATACACTCTAGCCCATTGCACAATGTTTGTTGCAAAAGAGTTGTTCACAAAAGGAACAATTGTTGTTCAGTGTTCTGAATAACATGAAGGGCCATACTTCCATCCAAGATGGGATGTATGTTATGAATATTGATGGTAATATGATACATCCATAACACTGACGCTAAATGTCGCAAGACTAAAAGAATACCACACAAGTGTGGCACTACATTTGGTCACATTGGAGTAACCCGCATGGAAAATTCCATTATGATGGATTTTGAAGTCTTTTTGATTTTGAATCATCTGACACTTGCAAATTTCCTCCGAAAAGTGAAGTGACTGAAATACCGTTCACAGGCCATAAGGAACGAGTAACAAACTTATTGGTGATCATACATTTGATGTGTGTAGTCCGATAAATGTTGTTAGTAGTGGATTTATCTACCTTCAGAAATGACTCAAGTAGATATATGGATATTTACTTGATGAGACGTAAGTCTGGATCTTTTGAAATCATTCGAAAGGTTTTCAAAAATGAAGTAGAAGTTATTGTAACAAGAAAATTATGTTTCTACAATTCGATTGCAGAAAGGAATATTTGAGTTACAAGTTTAGCGAATGTCTGATGAGTTGTGAAAGGGGTTTCATAACTTGCACTTCCCGGAACACCACTGCAAAGTGGAAAGTCTGTGAAGATATAATCAAACCATTTATGACATGGTAAGATCAAAGATGACATAAATAAATTTGCCATTATCCCTTTTAAAAGTGATGCTTTAGAGACTGCGGCTTTTACACTGAAAAGAGCTCCATCGGGTCTGTTGAAATGAAGCCATGGTATGGTACGCCCAACCGTGTTATATCTTTTCTTAACATTTGGAATATGGGGCTTGTGTAAAAGGTTACAAACCTATTCCAAATCAGACAAGTGCTACTTTGTAGGTTATCCCAAGGAATTGGGTATTCCTCCCTCACTATACCGAGGCAAATAGTTTTGCCATGAAACGGTATGCTTTTAAAGAGAATGGTTCTTTCAAAAAGGTGAGTGGGAGAATAGTGCAAACTCGACGAGATAACAGTATCTTCGTCATCAGGTCAAAGGAAAGGAACCTTGGAAGTAATTCCAGAGTTTCCTACTGCGACTGATACGGAAGTCTCTACAATAAAATGTATGGACTTTGGTCGAACTTGCAGCTGAACCACGTAGGCAAGGCTCGTGCAAACCTCTCAGGTGCGCAGACGAGATATTGTTGTTAGACAACAATATACCTACGATACACAAGGAAGCGTTGATGGGCCCTGACTCCGGAATTGGCTGAATGCCAATACAACCCGAGTTAGTTTCCATATAAGTGATTCAAGATTAAAACCTTGATACACCTTTCGGAAGACTTAGAGTCTGACGAATATTTATGGAACTTAAAACTGATACAGATAAAATGTTTTATCCATAAAGCTCGACTTGTTGCAATAAACAAGTTCAAGGAGTTGACTACGATGAGATTGTCTCACCGTAGCGATGCTTAAAGTCGGTTCGGGTTGAACTAGCAATTAATAAATATTTCAATCTTGAGATATGAAACATGGATGACAAAAGTATTTCCATCTGATGGAAATGAAACCTAGGACTTGTATGTGATACAGTCCAAAGTAATTTGTCGATCCAGAGGATGCTAGTAGGTGTGCAAACTTCAGAGTTCCAGCGATGGACAGAAGAGAGCAAAAAGGAGTTGGAATCTTCGTGTTTTGATGAAATGGTCAAAAGGAGTTTTTGACTTCATCAATGGGTAACGAAGATGCTTGAAATTCAAGAAAGTAAGTGGGAGCGAAATAATATTTCTAAAAACCTTGTGTGCTCGACACATTGGTAATTGGAAATAAATTTCTTGACACGAATTAGGACTTCATTTGAAAATAGTTTTTCGATGAAGTGCTTAGGCTAAATAGCCTTGATATTAGGCATGATGATCTATGAAGATAGATTTACCTAATGGGGCTAAGCAATGAATACATATTGACAAGATGCTAAAACCTTTTAGCATATAAAACGCCAAGGAGTGATTCTTGCCGAAGTCACATGGAAAGAGTTTTTGCAAGACTCGGTGTCCCTAAAACACTGATGAGCAAAATACATGATGGAGATTCCACACACCTTCGTGTTTGGATTAATCATGTATTCCATGGTATGTAGAACAACCAGATATGTCCAATACTCCAAAGGTGTTGCGAGTATGGATACCAAAGTGATCAAAGTACTGATCATAGGACAACAGTGAAAGATGTCATTTAGTACCAGAGTAGTACTGATGACATGTTTTCTCGCGGGCGGAGATCATGAAGAGTTCGTTGTAAAATGTTACATCGATACAGTCTTCATCTTTTCCCCGTGCGATTTTCGATTTAAATTAAGGGTTTTGTGTAACACACAATGTGGTGGCACAGTTAGTTGGAAAATGTTCCAAACAAGTTACTGTGGCGAATTCTATAACAAAGGCGAAGTATGTTGCCGTTTTTGAAGCGACAAAGAAGATGTTGAATCATATAGTTCATTCATGAACTTAGTATGGTTCCAAGATGGCTTTTGTCAATGGGACACTACTGAGGTAGTTGCTCCATAACTCAGTCTGAGGAATCCAGGTTCGACCTGTGATTCGCATACATACAAAGCCAGGTCCACACAAAATATGAATTTTGTGAAGGCGTGAAAACGCGAAGGATATGCAAAGATACACACGGAGCTGAAGTCGTCAGATCCGTTGGACATCAGGCTATACCACAAGCGAAGCATATTTACACCAATGTGCCATAGGTGTAAAGTGCATTAGCATTGACTAGATTATTGACTCTAGTGCAAGTGGGAGTCTGTAGGAGATATGCCCTAGAGGCAATGATAAATTCTATTATTTATCTCACTGTTCATAATTAAGTTTATATTCCATGCTATAACTGCTATGGTTCCCGAGCCCGTATATCCATAAAGGCTCTGGGGAAAACCCATGTGCACGTGTGGTATAATAAACGGTGAATTGTATTCCTAGTCGTGCCTCTAAGACTAGCTCAAGTGTTGCATGATGATTATGTTTTCCCAATCATGGGCATGTCTATGCCAGCAACTTTGAGGGCACAATGTTAGAGGAACATTTGTGTTGAATCGACCCGGATTGATGTTATGCTATGAGATACATTCGTCACAAGTTTATGGTTTATAACACAGAGATAGTTAATGTTTGCATAATTCCTTAGACCATGAGAGTATCGAGTTTCTTCATGCTTGATTCATGAACTTTGGGGTTTGTTAAACGTCATCCGTAAATGGGTGGCTATTACGGCGGCTTACGGGTTCATGGAAAAGTGTGTTAAGTAACTTGATAGCTCAAGATTGGGATTTGCTCCTCCGTCGATGGAGAGATATACTCGGGCCCTCTCGGTGTTACGGTATCCATCATCGTCTGGCCAGACACAGGGTGATTTGATCACTGGGATGCCGAAACACGAAAACGAGAAAAGAGAACAAAACCGGTAACGAGGTAACTTGCATAGTGGACAAAGTGTTTGCCCACGGGGATGCAATAAATCTCACCTCGGGTGTTTGTGACATATCACGAAGCAAAAGGAATAGCACACAGCAACTGGAGGTTCACTCGAATATTCATTCGTGTGGGTATAGGGGGTCAATATGGGTGTCCACGGCTCCGATGTTGATCATTGATCGGAAGAGGTTCCGTGTCATGTCTATACTTCACCGAACCTATAGGGTCACACGCTTAAGGGTCATCTATCTGCTGAATACTAGACAGGGAGTCTGAGAGAAAATCACCGAAAAGGTTTCGGAGACAACGGAAGAGTTCCGGAGAGAGAACACCGAAAGAGTTTCGGTAAAACCGAAAATATGTTTCGGAATATATTATTAGGTCAAAAAGGGTTTCGGCACCGCATGGAAATTATCAGAGGGTGCCAGAATTGGTCTGGGAACTTCTGGGAATTTTCAGAGAGAAAAACCGGAAATGTTCCGAAACTGCCGTAACCGCTGTTGATGCTTTCCGCTGATAAAAACCACAGCACCGAAAATGTTTCGGATCATGCCCAGAATAATTTTAGAGGGTACCGGAAATGTTCTGGGACCTTCTGGAATTTTTCAGAAAAAAGTTTCGCGGAAAACATCTTGTCCCAGTGCGAGGGGACAAGATCCCACGAATCGGGGGTTGCATGTTTGGTGGCTTTTTGTCTAGGGAGCATGCATGTTTCATGGAGACATGTTGGTGGCTTGTTGGGGGGGCCCCCCCCATGGGGGGGACAAGGTGTTGGGCTGCCATGGGAGTGTCCCCTTGGTGCCCCCCTTGTGTTACCATTATGCCCTTTCATGTGTGACATGAAGCTTGGGTATTTTGGTATTTCCACGTCCCACCCCACCCCTTGCCTTGGCCTATAAAAGGAGGAGTTGGGGCTGCCATCTCCTTCAATCCCTTGCTCTCTCACACAAGCCATGCATGATCTGGCATTCTTCTCTCCCTCCCACGAAAAGAGTTTCGTAGAGCCGAAAGGCTGTCTGGGTTTCGGCAGGAACTAGTTCTGGACGGCGAAGCCCTGCCGGATAGATGACACCGTATGTGTGCAACTCTGTAGAGAGATCGTAGTTTCGGTCTTAGTTCGAGAGTGCCTCCCGAAGGGCTGTCCGAGTTACAGTTGAAGTTTCGGGTGTCCTCCCGAAGGGCTGTCCGGGTGACCGTTCGAGTTTCGAAGGTCCTCCCGGAGGGCTGTCCGCGACACCGTCCGGGGGACTGTTCGACCGTCTCCCGGAGGGCTGTCCGAGGAGAAGATGAGGGTATACATCCTCGCGGTTGGGAGGTTGTAAATCCTAGCTGCGGGGGTCTGCACCGACGATCGTCATCGACTCTTCTTCCGCTGCGCTACGAGTCGGTAACGAAAATGATCAAAACCTTGTATGCAGTCTTCATAGTGGTCCTGGGCTGGTGCGTAGGTCGGAAAATTTTTGTTTTCTGCTGCGTTACCCTACACTCCGGCGACTACTTGCCGGCGGATCTTCCTGAAACCGCCGCCAAGGTCCCCAAGATCAACAACCTGAACGCTGAGGAACAGTTTGCTCCTGCAGATCCTCGGGTCTGTACAGTTGAAGCAAGCGTTCCCGACAAGCCTCGCCCCGGCGAGCTTGCCGGGGGACAATCAGCTCCGGCAGAGCCAGAGGTTCTTGCCGTAGAAGCTGAGGTTCCCGCAGCGGCCCTCGAGCCTTTAGTCCTTGCCGTTGAGCCCCAGGCTCCGGCATGGGCACAGCGGATCGTCCGTTTTCTGCAAACTGGAGAACTTCCCGACGACCCAGAAGAGATAGAAAAGATAACCAGGCAGTCAAGTATGTACCAGTTCGTGGATAACGAACTGTACAGAAGAAGGCTCAATGGTGTCAGATTAAAGTGCATCTCCAGGGAAGATGGACAGAAGCTGTTGGCAGAAATACACGGAGGCATATGCGGCCACCACATTGGCGCAAGGGCGCTTGCCGGGAAAGCTTTCCGGCAAGGGTTCTTTTGGCAAGAAGCCCTCCAAGATGCAACTGCGCTAGTAACTAAGTGTGAAGCGTGCCAGTTCCATGCGAAGCAGATTCATCAGCCAGCTCAAGCTCTCCAAACAATCCCTTTGTCCTGGCCCTTCTCGGTCTGGGGGCTCGATATCCTCGGCCCCTTCCCCCGAGCCGTCGGGGGCTTTGAGTACTTGTACGTTGCAATCGACAAGTTCACAAAGTGGCCAGAAGTGGAGCCAGTGAGAAAGGTGACAGCACAGTCAGCAGTCAGATTCTTCAGGTCGATTGTTTGCCGTTTCGGAATCCCTAACAGGATCATCACCGACAACGGTACACAATTCACTAGTCGCACCTTCATGCAGTACGTCCAAGACCTTGGCGCCAAGGTCTGTTTCGCTTCTGTTGCTCACCCGAGGAGCAACGGTCAAGCGGAGAGGGCAAATGCTGAAGTGCTGCGCGGACTCAAGACGAGGACCTTTGATAGGCTGCGCAAGTGCGGAAGGAATTGGATAGAGGAGCTACCGGCGGCTCTTTGGTCAATCAGAACGACACCAAATCGAGCCACCGGACAGACACCTTTTGCCCTAGTCTATGGGGCAGAGGCAGTTCTCCCCACGGAACTCGTATACGGATCTCCTCGAGTGCTCGCTTATGATGAGCTCGAGCAAGAGCAACTGCGGCAAGATGATGCATTGCTCCTCGAGGAGGGACGCCTCTAGGCTGCTGTACGAGCTGCTCGATACCAGCAAGCCTTGCGTCGCTACCATAGCCGCAAGGTTAAGGCCAGGAGTCTCGAGGAAGGCGACCTTGTTCTTCGGCGCGTTCAGTCCGCCAAGAATTCCAACAAGTTGACGCCGAAGTGGGAAGGCCCTTATCGGGTGAGACAAGTCACGAGGCCCGGCGCTGTCCGCCTCGAGACCGAAGAAGGCTTACCGGTGAGCAACTCCTGGAACATAGAGCATCTTCGCAAGTTTCACCCATAAGGCGCGGTTGCCGTGATCCGCTCCGGCAACCACCTTTTGTACAAGCTTTGCCGCTGTTGCATGTAACCCTTTGTACAAAGCCGGGCGCAGACCCCGTGCATCAGTAAAGATTTGGTGTTTTGCGCTATTCGCTTTTTGCATGCTTTTCTTCGCTATTTGCATGTGTTATTTGGCATCTCTTGTGCAACACACATATCCGGTGAGCATTAGCACGCCGAAAGGCCATATACTTGTTTCCCCTCTTCTTTCTCCTTGCCTCTTAAGCAGAAGGAACGTTCCTCGCGCACAAGTTTGCCGGGGGGGAAGGAGATGGAGGATGGACCAAGTGCTGTTCAAGAAAGAGAAGCTTGCCGGAGAACGCACAGACCATGAAAGCTAAGTTACTACAATTTGAGCAGCTCAAATTTTCAAGTTTTAAGTTGTCTTCCTTGAACAATCACACTTTGTATGGAAAACCTGTGCGCGAAGGAACCTACCCGTAGCTGGTCGCACCCTTGTCTTGTTTTCGAGCACGCTCAACGATCTAAGTGAGCTGCGACAAATGTCGCGCCCTTGTTTCGTTTTCGAGTTCGCTCGGCAAGCTAAGTGCGTTGCGACTAGCCGCGGCAAGGTTGCTTGCCGGTAAGACCTTGGCCAGCAGGCTGCTTCGAGTTCCGCACTCAGCGCTCGCGGCAAGGGCCCCTTGCCGGCAAGCTCCCCGGGAGCGTAGGGTGAAAAGCATACAAAGTAGATGACCAAGACAAGGAAGATAACATTGCACTGATTGATCAAAATGATATAAATATCTTACAAAAGATAACTTGTCGCAATAATTAATGAGTTCGCGAACATCCTATGCAGCAATAAAAAGAGACAAAGATAATGGAGGCCTAATCTACGCGGTCGCCCTCGATCCTGGAGATCTTAGCCACCTTGGCAATGATGTGGGCGACCTGCTCCTTCAGGGCCTCCATGTCCGCGTCAGCCGGCAAGCTGCGAAGAACGTTGGTGAGGTTTATGCCCGGATTACGGTATACGATCTTCGTCAGCACGCGCTCCAAGGTTCCCGTGCAGAGCAGGCGCGTCTCCTCGGCCAGTTGCGCGGGGATCTTCTTCCGCAGATCTGCAAGGGCTGGCGCGATTCCTCTGAAGAAGAGGCTGAGCTTGGCGCTGTGAGGGAGGTTTGGATCCGGGGAGTAGATGAGGTGCTCCAGCTTCAGCGCCAGCAGCTCCTGGTCGATGTTGGACGCACAAGATACTAAGTCCTCGGTCCATACCTCAACAGTTTGACGGAAGAGCTCAGCCGCCTTGTTGGCGTTGTCCACTAAGGTCCGCTCCTTGCGGAGCTCCTCCTTCAACTTGGTCTCCTGAGCCCGGGCAGCGTCAAGTGAATCCCTCAGTGTAGAGACCTTCAACTCCAAGTCCTCGATGGAGTCCTTGGCGGCCTTCAACTCGTCGCCCTTCTTGGAAAGACGCACCTGGAGTTCTGAATTGGTGTGGGCGTCCTTCTCACGCTCCGTGATGAGCGCGGCGACCTTCTCCGCGCTCACCTTCAGCGATTTCTCCAGCTGCGCGACCTTGGCGGCAAGCTCATCATTGGCGGTCACTGCGGCAGCCGCGGCGTCCTTCGCCTCCTTTAGCTCTCCGCCAAGAGCCTGCTCCCGTGCGGCAAGGTCCTCCTCATGAGAATCGAGTTCGACCTTGCGCTGGTTGAGCTCCCCCTCACGCCGGGACAAATCCACGCCGGCGAGCCGCTGCTGCTCTTCGGCCTCAGCCTTCTCCAGCAACCACTCCTGGTATTCTCCGGCGAGTCGTTCGCGCTCCTCCGCCACCTCGCGGAGGGCGGCCTGGTTGGCGGCGCTGAGCTCCGCCGCGCGCTTCTCCATCTCCGCGGCGGCCTTGGCGGCGAGGGCCTCCCGACAAGCGAGCTTCGCCTGCCTGGCCCGGTAAAGGGCCAGGAGCTGGTGGAGCAGCTTTTCCTCCTCAGGCCCGTCGCTTCCGCCGGGCGCCTCGACGATCTTCAAGCCCGCGGAGGCGAGGACCTCCCCATCAAATGCCTCGCCCTCCGCGGGAGCTCGCGACGAAGAACCCCACGGCACCTGGATGAAGACGCCGTTGGGGGCTTCGAGATAATAGCCCTGCTCCTTGTCGGCGGAGGGATCGGCGGCCGGCGCAGCACTTGATGCTCCCGCCGCCTCCGGGCCGGCGGTGCGGTCGCCGTCCCCCTCCCCGGCCGCTGCGTCCGCAGCCGGAGCGGTCTCCTGCGCAGCCGGCTCGGCGGCTTCCGCCGTGTCCTCGGCGACGGGAGCGTCGCTGCCACCGCCCTGCGCGCCCTCCTCCTCCTCGATGTTGATGACCTCCGTCTCCATCTGCTCGGGGAGAGGAGGATCTAGAAGAAGAAGCAAAAAGAAGCTCAAGCAAATATCCAAAAAGAAAACAACACCAAGAAGACAAAGTACAAGACTTACCTTGGCGGACGTCATCGGCGGTGGGCTCCCTCGCCGGGGAGCTCTGCCTTGGCGGAGTGGCCGCCCTCGCCGGGCTGCTCGCCCTTGGCGGGGTACTCGCCCTTGGCGGAGTACCCGCCCTTGGCGGAGCGCTCTCCCTCGCCGGGGAGTTCGGCCTTGGCGGGGACGGCGGGGCCTGCGGCTCCTCGGGGGCGGTCTCCGGACGCTCCTGTCGCTGTGGCTCCACCTCTGCACAAGAGAAGACAAAAGCATCAAGATATTAAAACAAGACAAATCTACAAACGCACCCCGACAAGCGGAAGGCTGGAACCCAGACTTACGCTGGGGGCTGCGCTGGGGGCTGCTCCTCGGAGCAGCGCTCGGTTCCGGCAGGCTTGGCTCCGGCACGTCTCCAGTTGCCGCAGTGGCCAAGTCTTCCGCGACCTCAACCACAGGCGCCTTGGCCTTCTTCGCCACGCGCTGAACCAAGGTCCTGAAATCAAAGCGACAAACAAAATTAGCATCAACAATAATCAAGATGAAACTTGAGAAGGTGTAAGATCTCGGTTTCTTACTCCTGGTCCTCCTCGTCGTCCTCGCTCAAGGCGGAGAAGTCATACTCCACCTGGGGCGCGTCTGCACGAGGAGCGGAAGACGAAGATTCCCTCGGGCGCTTGGCAGTCCCTGGGGCTGGGGGCTGCGAAGACTCAGCCCCTGTGGTAGTCGAAGCCCGGGGAGCGGGCGGAGCCGCTGCTCCGCTCCGAGAAGACTCCTGCCTGCTTGGCGCCGGCCTGCGGGGCGCCTCTGTCGTGGCCTGCGCGCAGGCCGCCTCTGCCGCGGCTGGTGCGCCGGTCGCCCCCGGCACAGCTTGGCTTCCCCGGGAAGCTTGCGCTGCCCGGCGAGTTGGTTGCTGTCGGGGCGCCTGCGCCCTCGCTCCCGTCGCCGTCCTACGAAGACGCTTCAGTGGAGACCGCCTAGGGCTTGCCGGGGGCGGGGAGGTCTCCGACGAGGAGAGGTCGTCGGCGTAGAGCTCCGTGGATCCGCCGGAGTCCTCGGCGGCCTCGGCCTCCTCCTCCTCCTCCTCCCCGGCTGGCTTGCTGGGCCCAGCGCCCGGCGCTGCGGCTTCTTTTCCTTTGGCGCCTCCGCTCCCTGCGGCGCCTCTGTTCCCTCCGGCAGCGCCGCCCCTTGCCGCGGCCTCGGCCGCGATTCCGGGGATCCCGGAATGCCTCAGAGAGGGGACCCCGGCGAGCGCGTCGGGAGGAAGTTGCAGCAGTCTGCGGATCTCCGCCTCCTCCGCCTGGCTGGACGCGTCCGCAGCCTCTGCCTCATCGGGTGTATACCCAAAATCTCCTGCCGCTGCGGCTGCAGCGGCCTCTTCAGCCCGAGAAGCTATGTATGCAAGCTCCTGGTCGGTGGTGTCCCGCGTGTGCTCCTTGATGTCATCCTTGTTCTTCGCCACCTCCGCAAGGTTGTCGAAGAAGCTGAGGACGTCTATTGGCTTGGGCGGAATCCACGTGCGGTCCACGCCGTGCGAATCACACGCGGGCATCATGGCGCAAAGACGGTCCCGGACTGTGTTGTTGCAGAGGGGCACCACTCCCCGGGGAGGCCTGAACCACTCAGGGTGGGCCGGGTCATATTTAAAGAGTTCCCGGACCATCCCCTTCAGCTCCAGCGTCGTGAGGTTGAAGTTGAGCCCGGGGCGCAGCCTCATTATATCCGCCGGGCCGCCGTACTCCCAGGTCGGCCTTTTCCTGTCTTGGAGAGGGGCGATGCGGCGGCGGAGGAAATCTGCGCCTACCTCTGCAACGGACAGCCTTGCTACCCGAAGACGAAGAATCCGGATGAGGGCGATGTCGAGTTTGATGTCGTCCGAATCCAGCTCACTCCAGTCCCTGCCGCGCACGATGGGCGTTGTGCGCGGCGTGGTGAAGGACTGCGGCGCGTCCTCGACGATCCAGCACCATTCAGCACGCCATTCCTCCCACTTGCCGCGGAGCTCCCCCGGCAAGTAGGACTCCTTCTTGTTCAGACGGAAAACCCAAGAAATTCCTCCGGAGAGGGGGGCGCCGGCCTCTGCTCTAGGAGTGAAGAAGTGCCTAAACAGAGCTACGTTTGGGTGGATTCCTATGAAGTTTTCGCACATGTGTGCGAAAACCGCCATTGTGAGGACGGCGTTGGGGGTGAAGTCAAGAAGGTGAAAGCCGTAGGTGTGCATGATGTCGCAGAAGAAATCAGAGAAAGGAGGGCAAAGACCGCAGTGAAAGAAGGCTGCGAAGAAAAAGTACCCGCCGGGGTAGCTGTCCTTGGCGGCGGCCGGATAAGCTCGAGTGCGGGGGTGCGCCTTGGTCTCCTTGGCCCAGAACAAGTAGTACTTGTTCCAGAGCTCCCGCGCGCCGAGCTTCGACGGGAAGACGAGATTCCGCTTCCGATACGCGGTAAGCTTCGCTGCTTGCTCCAACTTCTCCCTCTTGGCTTTCTCCGCCTTCGCCTTCTCGGTCTTCGGGGCCATGGCGGAGGCGGCGGAGGAAGGGGGGACGGCGGCGGCGGAGGTGTGGAGGCGGAGCGCAAAGGGGATCTCTGGAGGAAGAAGAAGATGCAATGAAAGCGCAAGGAGGGGAATCGCTCCTGCTTCCTCTGCTTTTATGGGGAAGTGGGGGGCGTTTCGCCCTTTCCATTAAGAGATCGTGGGCACGTCCCATCCCACGACGCCGCAACCGACGCGTGCCGTTACAGGGGGATGCGGCGGATACGGAAGTGGATTCGGCGCGCCGTGGGCCACGTGTGCCCGTGCACTGTTTTGGGCCTGGCCCAACAGCGCTCGGCACCGTGTGTGGCCCAGGCCCGGGGGCTCCTGTCGGTGTACTAAGGTAGGGGTACCTCAGCACCCCAACTTGTGCACGGGCGGTTGCAGCTTCCCGCGGCAGGGTCTACCACGTGCTCGCCGGAGACCTTCCTGCTCCATGTCAAGCCATTCAAAAACAAAGTATACAAGACAGAAGATCGAGACCCCGGCAAGAGGAGCTTGCCGGGAAGGCCGTACCAGGCTCAAGATTACCTCACTTACGCAAGGCCCTGGCAAGAGGAGCTTGCCAGGAAGACTAGAAGATTCCATCATAGAAGACACGCCTCGGCGCTATATGCGTCCCGGCGAGGGCCCGGGGAGCGGCAAGCTCCCGGGCCCGGCAAGATCAAACCCCCGGCAAGGTACTTGCCGGGAGAGTTGCGCTGTGTGCCCGCGCTCCAGCTCATCGGCCCACGCGTCGCCCTGGGGCCTATTCAGGGACGCGTGGCGGATGGCTGTGCAGCCTGGCGGACACGGTGGCACTCCACGGGGGTGGATCCATCGCCGTGGCAGACGGAGACGCAAGGGCGGGAACTTTAGGGGTCGACGGCGACGGGCATTAAATGCCCTTGTCCCCCACTGTCAAAGTAGGTAGCGACCACTGTTCATGCACTGTAGCTCCACTGTTCCCGCACTGTTACAACTACCACCTCTTTTACATTTTTACCCCTTTCTCCTACGTTGACACCTGTCGGTGACCCCTTGCACTATAAAAGGAGGCCCATGCACAACGTGGAGGGGGTTCGGAACCTTTGCAACTCTCACGCTCGGTGTAGCTGCTACTGTAGTTCTTCAAGCTCCCGAGCTCAATACAAACCAAAGCAGGAGTAGGGTTTTACGCGTCCACCGCGGCCCGAACCTGGGTAAAACTGCCCGCGTGCTCGCTACGATCTGCTCTTCGTGCTCCCTCCGCCCTCGTACCACACAGACAAGGGGCTCCGGTCCCATAGGTGTTCGTGGCGGACAGTTTCCCCCGACACTAAGAGGCCATATCTTCATGTAGCCCAGCACCGGCCCATGCAGCGTGTGCAGAAGCTGGCCACAGCCTCCCGAATGCATGCTATGTCAGCCTAACATGCAACCATGTATGGGAAAATGCGCACACCAACATACAACCATGCATACAAATAACTTAAATGTTTAAATTATACTAGTTATATTCAATAAATATTTTATAATGAATAATCATATGTGTTTTAGGTCTTTGTTCTTATATTATTAATTCAAATATTCATGTCCATATAATCAAATCTCATCTAAATACTACAAGCAATTCCCACAGCGACGTGTGGAGTCTCGTCTAGTTACAATAAAACATCTTGACATCTTCTCCATGGTATTAATCCTTACAAGAGAAAATACAACCAAGGCTTCAA
This sequence comes from Secale cereale, assembly GCA_902687465.1. Lineage (NCBI taxonomy): Eukaryota > Viridiplantae > Streptophyta > Magnoliopsida > Poales > Poaceae > Secale > Secale cereale. The sequence goes on from LR738713.1 coordinate 684,667,417, forward strand.
TTGGTTAAAAATATTTTCCTAAAACATTTTATAAGAGCGGGATGTTACTGAATTATGTAAAATTCGTGACCATAAAATTAAAATGATCAAGTATGCCAAATGAAATATTTAGGTGATTCTACAAAATTAAAAACAAATTTGTCTTTTGCACGGAAAAACTTTTTGCCATCTTTCACCTTATAATATTTTCGCAAGAACGAGTCTCGTGTATGTATGCCCGTAACCAGTCTTTTGGCAAAGTTAAGTTGCAAATATATTCGCAAAAAAACCTAAATTACCAATATACTACAGGTAGTAGATCGATGTGTATTCAGCCCATAACAAAGAGCTGGGTTTCTCCCGATCAGGCCCATCTGCCGGACCGTAACGCAGCACTCTCTCTCTCTCTCTCTCGCTATCCCCTCGAAAAAAAAAACTCCTCTGCTCTCTAGAACCTGCAGACGGCGGCGAGATGCGCGGTCGCGTGGAGATCCACCTCTTCGGCTCCCGGCCGCAACGGCGGCGCGCCGGACCACTCGCCGGCCATATCCACTTCTTCAACCGCGTCGTCGGCGCCCACCCTCCGTGGTCTGTACGGTGGTAGCTGCGCCAGGTCAGCCCTCGCCTGCCCGTCAGGTGCTTGCGTTTATTCCTGTCTGTGCCGGCTGCATTCTGGCTGGAGCAGAGCAGTACCACACTCACCAGCTGATGAATATTTGTAGCAAAAGGTAGTCTTGATAGTTGATGTCTGTTGCAACTTGCAAGGGAAAGAGCATTGGCTGCTTATGCGCGCAAATCATGCATCGTTGGGATCGGCAAGTCCTGAAATGTTTTTGTCAGAGTGAACCTGTAAACAAAATTAACCTGCACTCGGTCGCTGTAGGCGAGCAAGAGATGTGCAGGCACACCTTCAATTACTTGTAGGGATTCTTGGTCAAGTTTAAGGAATCCTGTGGCCAAGTCTTGCCAAATACGATCCGATATTGTCACCGATGGCTTTATTCTTTAGCAAAAGACAAAGCAAAAGGAAGAGTAGAGGACATCAGTCACAAGCAAAGGAAGAATACTTAATTACCACCAGCACGCAAGGCACAGCAGCATCAAAGGCAACAATGACCTCCACATTCCATTGAGAACCTGTGGCCTTGATTAGAGAAGGACCTGCTGTAGGTTCCAGTCCTATCTTTGGTCCTAGACAAATAAACAATACTCACCACCTCAAGCGGACGAGGAAGCAAGACCACTGCATGCATGAGTCTCTCAGGTGCTGTGGAATGGTGGCAGGAGTGGCAGCTGCGCGTCCTCGTCCTCGCCAGCCTCTTCATGCAGTACCTCCTCTACTTCTCTGTATGGCTGCGTAGATCTCCTAACATGTCTGGGCTGAGAGTGCTGGTGTGGATCGTTTACATAGGCAGCGATGCCGTGGCGATCTACGCCCTCGCAACCCTCTTCAACCGCCAAAAGCAGACATTGGATGGGGGGAGCAGCGCCCTGGAGGTTCTATGGGCGCCTGTCCTCCTCATCCACCTCGGTGGCCAGCCATTCATAAGTGCCTACAGCCTCGAAGACAATGAGCTATGGAAACGGCATACCATAACCCTGGTGTGTCAGGTCACGGTTGCTTTGTACGTCTTCTGCGAGTGGTGGTCTGGCGAGAAGAGGCTGCTGGCAGCAGGGGTCTTACTCTTTCTATTTGGCATCCTCAAATTCGCCCAGAAGCCATGGGCCCTCAGGACCGCCAGCTTTAACAGCATTCAGGCTTCGCTGAAAGTGGAACAAGAAGAAGGGCACATATATTCGCTTGAAGAATATGTACAAGAAGCAAAGAAGTGTCTACTGGAGCCTCAGGGGTCAGGGCTGCGAGGGCGTGGATTACTGAGCAATTATATGTTTGTCGATTGGCCTGCTTCATACTCTTTTCGGATTGAAGTCCTGTCATTTTTCGTGAAGAGTAAAGAGGATGGATACAAAATGTTGCGGGCTAGGCTTGGAAATACATTCAGTATGTTGTACACCAGAGTACGATCATTTGGCACTGTACATGGGTTCGTGGTCGGATTCATGTTTCTCCTTCCGCTCCTAGCCTTATCTTCTATAGTGCTTTTGGCCACGAGCCGCAAGGATGGTCACGAGGAGAAAGACATCATGGTGACATACATCTTATTCTGTTGCACCGCCGTGCTAGAGTTCCTGCTTCCCTGCATGGTTATGTCCTGCATGATTTTGTCCCAGTGCATTCCATGTTTCGATGGGCTCCTTACCAAGCATTTTGAAGGGTGGCATGACATGGTTCCTCAGTGCAACATCATATCCTTCTGTGTTCGCAAGAAGAAGCCCACATTCTTGATGAAGCTTGCTCCCTTCAACTTTCTAAGGCGGTTTATTAACCAACATTGGTATATGATGAAAAGAGCTATACCCGACCAGATCACGGGGATGGTTCGCCAGCACGTGGAAGATGGTTGGAAGAATTACATATGCGACGCCAAAAGTTACAGAAGATTCAGTCAGTTTCGAGGCCAGTGGGCTCTAAGAAGACACAAGCAAATATGGTGGAGCTTGAAGATGCCTTTCGACAAGAGTGTCCTCATCTGGCATATTGCCACGGACCTCTGCTTTTACCACCCAAACACATCCCGTCAATGTCGGCAACAAGTAGAAGGCACAGTGCACAGCAGAGAGATATCCAACTATATGTTCTACCTGCTTCTCGTCCGTCCTGAGATGCTAATGCTCGGCAGCAGATCGGATCTCTTCACAATTGTCAGCGACCAAATTGTCAAACAGCGACGACATGATAGAAGAAATTCTTGTAGCGGAGATTCTTAACATGCCCCTATCTCCAGATAATATGATTTCCGACGCATGCAGGCTCGCCCAAGAACTGATGGTGCTGGATAATGAGGAAGCTAGGTGGATAGTTGTCAAAGGTGTGTGGGTGGAGATGCTCTGCTATTCCGCCAGCAGGTGCAGGGGCTACCTACACGCCAAGAGCCTGGGTGATGGTGGGGAGTGTCTCAGCACTATCTGGCTCCTCTGGGCGGTCATGGGGATGCAGACCTTGGCGGACAGGAATCACAAGTCAGAGTTTCTTGACGAAGAAGAGAAAGAAATAGAATTAGAAGAAGCACTTGCCGTCCACAAGAAGGATGAGAAGAACGCTCAAATACTTGCTTCCGGTTCCCAAGTCAGAGCCGGTCACCCAGCACACGACGGCAGCCCAGTCTAAGAGATGGGCTGGTGGAAATCACTGATACCAAGTGTGTTTTGTAGACCCATATCATCATGTATTCCTTTTCATCAACCATTTCATGATTTGCTTTCTTTGATTAGGTATTTAATTGTTTGTTGTTTCTCCTGCCACTCCCAGGCCAGCACCACCGCTGGGGAAGCTATTGCTCGACAGATGGTGTTTGTGTTTGTGCTACCGGTGGAAGATTTGTGTTGATTGCTTACTGTCATCTGTCTGATTGCCTGCGTGGCTCTTTGGTGCTCCTGTTCTTGAGCTAAATAAAAGCCCTGTCACAGCGTGTTGTTAGTGTGTAAGATTGGATTTGGTGTGAGAGTGGCTCATTTTAACATTTGATTACCCTGTTGATTGCGTTGCTGCTACCCAGAGTTTCTGATCTTGTATTTTTACAAGGTGTTGTTCCAATGTTGTTCCATCTCAAAGCAGTCACTTTCCTGTGGAAGATTTGTCTTGTTAACACGTGATGTTTGTCGGTGTGCTTCTCCACTGCGCAAAGTGTTTTTTACCGGAGCCGGGAGGTACCGGAGATCTTCTCACCAATGAGATGCTGCCACATCTAAAGTTGCGGGACCATGTGCATGTGTATATGAAAGTATTCAATGCAAAAAATCTCTTGTATTTCTGATTTTAGTCTAATCAGTGTCAGAATGGTGTGGTACCTTTTATCACGAACAGTACGCATGCATGCATGCAGAATCTCTCCTCTCTCACACACAAATCCATCCATTTTATCTTTGTTTAAAATTTTAGATCGACAATATCTTTGACACTAGTTTTATATTATTGAAATTTTTTATATATTCAAAGTCCTGAACATGTGATCTTTAGAACAAGGCCAATTTTGAATATATTTAAACAAGTTTAAGTTTTTCTATTTCAATCATATCATAAATTAAATTTCACTTTTTTTTCAAATTTACTTAATTGGAATAGATTTTGAAACTAGTGAAATTATTTTTTGAAATAAGTGAATTCAGTTTTCTGAAACTAGTTTGTTCAAACATGTCAAACTGATTATTTCAAAACATTTTGGTAATGAATGAAATAAGTTACAAATATATGAAATAGCAGTTTCATTTATTTCATAGAAGTAATTTCATATATTTTCACAAAAATTAATTTCACAACTTGCAACACCACATTGAAATATATTTCAGGGAAGTAATTTCATATTTTTCAATACATATCTTACTGAAATAACTATTTACAAATATATCTTTTGTAAATGAGTGTAATTTGTTTTCTGAAACTAGTGAAATATGTGAAATCTATCTTTTGGAATGAGTGAAATCAGTTTTTTGAAACGAGTGAAACATAGTATTACAACTGAGCGAGTGTAATGTGTTTCTCAAAATTGAGTGAAATCTAATTATGTAAGTGAAATTAGTTTTCCGAAATAAAAGGAACCATAATTTTAAGATGAGCGAAATCCTTTTAAATACACATGCCACATTTTTCGGTGTGAAATACCTGAAACTAGTTATTTCAAAATTTTGAAACTGATTATTTCAAAACTTTTTGAAATGAGCAAAATATGTTTTATGAAGCGAGTGATTTTTTTTTTTGGAAATAATTGAAATATGCTTTTTGAAATAATTGAAATCAGTAAATCAAAATGATCGAAATCAAGTTTTTTTTTGGCTAAACCTGTGGAATTGGTCTCTTAAGGATTGAAATAAGTTTTTTTAAATGAGTGAATTTATATTATGAAATGAGTCAAGTGAGTTTTATGCAACAATTATAACACTGTTTTTTTAATATGTTAAACTGGTTATTTCGGCTATGTAAAATAAATTGTTGCGTCTGTGAAACTGATTATTTCAAATCTATGAAATATCTTTTCAAAGCGAAACAATTTTATGTTTTGTGAAAGTCATTTCAAAGATAACTGAAATATATAAAATAAAAAGAATTTCAAATATATCCAAGATTGGTCTTGTTCTAAAGATCTTGTCACCACGATTCCAAATATATAAAAAGTTTCAAAAATGGACATTTCATTTAACAGATATCAATCATTCAAAAATTAAGGATGAAATTAAGTACATGTCATTTGTATGGAGAGAGAATGCATGCATCGTCCGTCTCCCAGTTCTAACTCCCTCTCTCCCTTCTGCCAAAAGCTGCTAGTCACTGTTTTTTTTTTTTTTGCGGTGTCAGACTGTATTACGAAGTATAGTGGCTGGAATGAATTATTGTGTTATACCGGGTCAGACGGCACGAATCTTGATGAAACCGATGGATAGTGGATCCAACACCGGTACATCCCGGCTCCGGTAAAATTACTTTTTCGTTCTCCACTGTTGTTGTTGTCTTTGGGTGATGAGACGAAGATGTGGGAGGTAATTGAAGGCGTGCCGGTGGAGACGTTGTGCTTCTCTGCTAGCAGTAGCAGGGGCCATGGGTTTTGGGCACCGGCAGGGAGAGGGAGCTGCTTACATAATCTGGCTCCTGCTGTACACATGGGGATGGAGACCTTGCCGGAGAGGGCGCAGAGGAGGGAGCTTTCAAGTGGAGTAGGAAACACTGGCGCTGCTCCGTCGACTTCGTGGGTCAGCACCCAGGCTGGGGAGGACAATGGTTTGATCATTGGTGCTTATAGAGACCGTTTCTCCCGTGATGTCAATCTTAGTTGTCGCTTATATTCTTACCCCATGGAGGACCTTTTCTTTTTTTGTATATCTCTACTCTTATAAAAAACAAAGTTGATGATGATGATGTGTCTGTCATCCTGCAATATAGACCGTTCGATTTATATCTGACGGATAGGAAGGAAACTATGTTAATTTTGCAAAAAAATACTCACCCCTCTCTCCACATTTGCAAATAAGACCTTCCCTCATTCATCATTTTCTCCCACAAGATAAACTACTCATACAAATGTATCTTGATGTTCCGTGCAACCCACGGGCATCTTGCTAGATATTGATGTGATGTTTGTGCTTCTCTACTCTTTTTGTTCTTCAGTTGAATAAAAGCCCCACGGTGTATGTATGTTTCTTATGCAGTGCCTACCAGTCTGCCGACATCTTTGTAAATTGTAATGGTGAGACCGTGACAGTCATTTGAACGTTTGATTAACCTGATGATGTAATGTACTCCCTCCGTATCAAAATATTTGTCTTTCTAGAGATTTTAACAAGTGACTATATACGAAGCAAAATGAATGAATCTATACTTTAAAATATGTCTACATACATCCGTATCTTGTAGTCCATTTGAAAAGTCTAGAAAGACAAATATTTGGGAACGGAGGGAGTATTACTACTCCCTCCGTCCGGAAATACTCGTCATCAAAATGGATAAAAGGGGATGTATTTAGATATATTTTAGTTCTAGATACATCCCCTTTTGTCCATTTTGATGACAAGTATTTTCGAACGGAGGGAGTATTACCCAAAGATAAGAAATGCAGTGCTGCTTTCCTTGCTCAATCTCATTGATAAGTGCCCAAAGGAAGTGTTGTTTTTCTTCTTTAATTCTATGATCAACACGACACGCTGTGGCTGCAATGCACAGAGTATATTTAGGACGAAAAGGATCAACAGCTGCCATCTTTTTTCTTTTCTTTTTTGCGAAAACAACAGCTGGTATCTGACAACAACTTACCTCTCAGATGTGATTTGATTTCAGGTTGTATTTTTGGCATGCAAAGACACCGACGGTGATCATTATACAGCAAACTTATAGTCAGTTTCGATGCAGTCCATGGGTGTTATGCCTTGCCTCCAAAAGAATAATAAGAGCAGGTGAGGTCAATGTATAAATACTTATTTTTTTAAGCACTTAGACCCAGAAACACCGTTTCAACAGATGATGTAGATGAAAAAAAAAACTCATAATTTACTCTAGATGCATCACTTACATCACCAGCGCACAGTGATGTAAACAAACCCC
>LR738713.1:684674770-684686637 GCA_902687465.1 Secale cereale
CGCCACCAGCAGATCCTGCCTTCCCACCCCCGCCGCCGTAGGATCCGCAGCTTCCCCGCCGTCTCACACCTCGGAATGGCCATATTTGAAGCCACCACCACCACCCGATTTGAAGCTTCTCCTCCACCGCCTGATTTGAAGCTTCTCCACCTGCCGCCGTCGGATTCGAAGCTTCTCCGCTCCGCCGACGTTGATTTAAAGCCACACCCATGTCGCCGCCGTCGGATTCGAAGCTTCTCCGCCCCGCCGCCGTTGATTTAAAGCCACACCCATGTCGCCGCCATGCCGCCGAAGAAGGTGAGTGGGACCGACTACTTCGGTGCGGGAGAAGCTGCATCGGAACTTCGGTGTCGAGTTCTAGTGTGACGCCTATAGTTACTGGCTCGACACCTTCAAGTACCCGGAGATGGCCGCGTGTGCGTACGACATAGCCGATTCGAATCCATGCCCACGCCACGGCCCTACCGCCGATGAAGGTGAGTAAGACGGACTACTTCGGTGTGTGAGAAGCCGTACGAGAACTTCGGTGTCGAGTTATAGTGTGACATCTATAGCTGACGGGGACATCCCGGCCCCTCCCCGGCTTCTTCCATGATTGCCACTCCATATTTTTTTACAATTCCTAGCTAGTTAAGGTCTAATTAGCTAGGAATTGTAAAGAAAAATGGAGTGGCAATTCTGAGAGAAGCTGGGGAGGGGATCAATTCTTGGAGAATTGCCCAAAAGAACTGGCCCTAAGATGCGCACTAAAAAAATGGGCCTCCAAACGATCACCAGCACAACATTGCGAGATTGCTGCAAAACAAATCATCTATCTCATTGATCTCAAAGAGGAGGTTCGACCTCTCTCCAACGCCCAAATGCTACGATTTGTCGTCTCCGACACCCTACACTCAGTTGTTGCTGAAAAAATGGCTTTTTGGAAACAGCGAGGCAAAGTTCATGCTGCAATTGAAGGAGAGGAAAACACACGGTGTTTCCACGCTGCTGCGTCCCAGCGTCTTTGTAAGAATACTATAACATCCCTCCTAGCTGATGGGAATGAGTTCCACTCTCACGCTCAAAAAACGACCATTCTGAAAGATCATTTCACAGCAATTATCGGATCCGCACCTCACACCTACTGGTCATTCAAACCACAAAAGTACTACCCCCAAACGTTTATCTCAGCTTAGCACACTCGACCCTCCCTTCACAAATGAAGAAATAAAAGACACGTTCCTCCAAATGAACCCCCTCGCTAGCCCTGGGCCAGATGGCTTCGGCCTGCAGTTCTATAGAAAATATTGGAACATTGTCAAGGCTCATATTAACTCCTTCATGACAGATTTCCAAAAGCTCACTGTCAAACTGAATGCTTAAACAGAGCCCACCTAATTTTTCTACCCGAAAAATACCATGCAAACACACCCGACGCATACCGCCTGATCTCCCTCCAGAACTGACCCATCAAAGCCGTCGCAAAGGTACTCACCAACAGACTAAAACCGATGATTCCACTGCTTGTTCACGGCAACCCAAGCTGGGTTCATCTCAAGCTGTAGCATCACTGAAAACTTTGTCTATGATGCGGACCTCGTCGGCGTCTGCCATACTACAAAGCTCCAACCATGGTAATTAAACTAGACTTTAGCAAAGCCTTCGACTCTCTCTCTCTCTCTCTCTCTCTCCCTCTCTCCCTCTCTCCCTCTCTCTCTCTCTCTCTCTCTCTCTCTCTCTCTCTCTCTCTCTCCCTGACATCCATATTACGCTGTCATGGTATCAATATGGAGCAACCATAGGTTTGTTGATTGGCATGCTCCATACTCTATTCGACTTGAACAATTGTCATTTTTCCTGACCACTAAATATGAGGATGGACACTATCGGTTACAGAATTGACTCGGAGGTACATTCCTAAATCTGTACACCAGAGTAGGATCATTTGGCACTATACCTGGATCTGTACATCAAATTCAGGTGCATGACAAGACATTCCATTCTTGGTGAAGTCGAGATTCTGTGTCTGGTTTTGAGCACATACATACTCCTTTGTGGTTTGATGTTGCTGCTTCTGTTGTTGAATTGCCATCCAGTAGCTCTTTTTCTTTCGAGAGAAGGTAGGGATTTCATTCATCTATTGCCACCATAAAGGGTACAAGTTTAGCAGACGCGCAGGGCTCGTCAGCTGCGCTTGCTTCATGGATGAGAGAGAGAGAGAGAGATGAGCAAACTACTACGATATATTTTTATACCATGGCAATTTCATTAATTTATCCATGGTAGTTTCATTGTAGGTGTAATGGCACTTTATTATTTAGAGCGTGACAATTCTTTTTAATTAGTCTATGGTAGTTTTATGTGTGGGTAGCGGCACATTTTATTAATTAAAACATGGTAGTTTTATAATAGGTAGCATGGTAATTTTATAATTGAGGCCATGGCTATTTTTATTATTTTATTTCATGGAAATTTAACTAATTAGGCCCATTTCATTGTATCTGTCATGGCACTTTTATTATTTGTTATATTGCAATTATATTATTTAGACCATGGCATTTTATATTTAGTTAGTCTATGGTAGTTTTAATTAGGCCATGGTAGTTTTATTATAGGTAGCATAACATTTTTATAAATTAGGCCATGGCAATTTTATTTGTGGGTAGCACGACTCTTTTATTAAGGCAAAAACATGACAACTTTATTATAGGTAGCATGGCAATTTTATAATTTAGGTCATGACAAGCCATGGCAATTATATTAATTTCACCATGGCATTTTCTATCTAATTAGTCTATGGTAGTTTTAATTAGGTCATGGTAGTTTTATTGTAGGTAGCATGGCATTTTTATAAATTAGGCCATGGCAAATTATTTATTAGACCATGGCAATTTTATTATAAGGAACATGGCAGTTTTATTATATAGACCATGGTAGTTTCCTCAATAAACTACCATGGTGGGAATCGTTTTTGAGACCAATGAGTATTTTAAGAGGAAAAGTTTTTTTTAAAATATGGCAATTTTCTGTGAAGTGACATAGCATGGTTCAAAAAATGACATGCCAAAATTGTTTGCATTGCTCACATAAAAATTCAAAATTATTTATTTATTTCGTCCTCCAAATTGGTGGCATTTTTTATGATTTTTTGCAATGTTCACAGGGCAACTTATAGGATTCTTTTGGCACTTCATAACATGACACATGTGCACACCATGGCAACTTTTAGGAAATTTGTAAGACATGGTAAATTTGATAATTTTTTGGTATTGGTCACATGTCAACTTTACTTTCTTTTTCCTTTTCTCCATCATGGTATATTGTAAGGCATGTCAATTTTACTTTCTTCCCTTATACATATGGATGGCCAAATGGCAAGTTCCAAAGTTATTGTTCTATTCAACAATGCGGTAGTGGGATGGCAATATGTAGGTTCTTTTTCTAAATTTTAGTGTCAAATTATTTTATTGATTTACTGTAAAAGAATATGTACAATGTCTGATCAATTTGAACATGAAGATATTTTATTATGTACGTCACGTCATTTTTTTTTTAGCTATGTAAAAATGAGTTCCATACAGTTTTTAAGTTTTGGTAGTGCATAACATGAAAGTGGGCTTTTTTTTTACCCAACCGAAGGCTCAGTCACAAACATACTCTCTCTGTTTTTAAATGTAAGACTCTTTAGAGATTTCAATACAGACTACATACGGACGTATATGGACGTATTTTATAGTGTAGGTTCAACATGATCTAAACATGTACTCCCTCCGTTCCAAAATATTTGTCTTTCTAGACATTTCAAATAGACAACAACATACGGATGTATGTAGACATATGTTAGAGTGTAGATTCATCCATTTTCCTTTGTATGTAGTCACTTGTTGAAATCTCTAGAAAGACAAATATTTAGGAACGGAGGGAGTAGGAATTGCTAATGCAGCGAGGAAGGAAGAAGGGCATAGTGGCATCACAGCATTTTAAAATGTGATGTATAACAAAGGCATGTGTACAACCAGGCTTATATGGGCTCATCTCCGGTTCATGGAGCTGTTGCAATGGATGACAGTTTAGTGGCGTTCGAGACCGAATACACCAACTGTCATTTTAGAGACCGAGTACATCAACTGTCATTTTACTCCGTATGTAGTCTGCATTGGAATCCGTAAAAATTCTTATATTTAGGAACGAAGGGAGCACTTTTTTTTCTTTTTTGAAACAAGGAATAGCCTGGAGGAGGGCATGGTGTTCCCTAGGAGGGTTTTTCCCTAGTGAACATTCTGTTCCCTCGATCGAACGTTCCCAGAAAACATGAAAACATTTTGTTCATACCGGGATCTCCCCGGGAGGAATGACCGCCCGTTATTGGCGTCCAATTTAAAAGATGATAAAAAATAATCTAGAGACAAAAGACATTTTTCGGGAGTGAACTTCGGAAAAAATGCCTATTGGTCTAGTTGTCCCCGAGCAGTACCCGAGCAGCAAGCAGGACTCGGTTCAATCTTGGCCCGTTATGCCTCCCTAATAATGGAGAAAGAACACCCAAACTCACTGGGGCTTTGTTCGGTTGACGTGGATTAAATCCCCTTCAGTCCTCTCCTTGGAGCCAAAAACTAATAATGGTGACATATGGTGCATTGGTACAGACACTGCACTACTCACCGCCACAGGAACTGGGAGTAATTTTTTGCAATGGGTATCCTCGAAGCCTCAACTAGTGATTTCATCAGTATATCTAGATATCCCAGTAGCAATTTTAAGGCACCAGAAAAGGTAACATTTATGTGCCAATTTTAGGCATTTACACCACCGTTCCCCCACAGTATATGCATCTAAGTTCGCACAGTTGCAAGCTAAAGACAAAAACTGACATGAGATTTATTTAAAATGCAGAGATTGGATGGTACTTCAAATGCAGAGTCTAAGAGCTCTGCTCAAATCTCAAACGATGTTTGGAAGAGCAGCTGAATATATTTTATATGTACCAAAACAAGCCATGATCCACATTCTCAGGTTCTTCGCAGTTCAATACTCAAGATGGGTGCGCCGTCGGGAGCATATAAAGTCCTCAAAATGCACTCTAAAAGATGCCATCTGTTTGCAGACCGACAAGATAGTTGTGTCTTCAGCAGACTCCTTGTGCAGTGGGTTGATGCTACAAAGATCCATCACACAAGACATCAGGAATGCAAACGCAAGGAGCCATCATCACTGGATAATCGAAAACGATTTATTCCTGCTGCTCAACTGAGGCTTCTTTGCGATTCCGGTTGCATTTTACCAGCCTATTGTTCCTTTGATGCTGGAAAAGCGAGGGAGAGGGAGAGCTCGCCTGACGTATCAGTAGGCCGTGTTTCTCCTTTATTCAACTGTTCTTCAACCATGGGATTTCTAGAAGATATGTTGTCCCCCAGTGCTGGCTTAAGATCTTGTGTGTTCTGTTCAGGTAAATCTTCAGACAGACAGGTTATGCTATTTCCAGTCGCTGCATCATCCGCCATGTCTATATCTGCATCATCCGCCACGTTTAGATCTAGCTGAAATGTGCACTTTCCATTACTCTTCGAGTTTCCTGCCATGGTCTTGTTGTCAGTGCAATCATGAACAGGTAAAGCTGCTAGAGGGTGTACCTTTGATGACAACCTTCCATCTCTGATCTTCCCACTTAAACCAGACTCCACAGTGGACGATACATTATCCAATTTAATTTTCTTTTCTACTGATCCATTGGCTCCGTCAATCCAGTTTGCCATGTCCACATTTCTTTTTTGTGCACTACGTGATGCATGTGAAACAAGATCCACTGTACCTGAGTTCAGTTCAATATTATTTGCATGATCTACATCCATCAGGCTCTCTGAATTGTTAAGGTTGATGGCTCTGTTCTGATCATCTGGTTCGTTAATAAGAAAAATTAGACTACTTGGTACGTTACCAAAATAATTTGGACTAAAAACTAAGACAAGGTAACGTTCATAAATAACAGACCCCAACTGAGATGGAGAAATAATGCATTTACCTTGTTTGTCGATTGAAGAGATAGAGCAAGTAACTGGCATCGTATTTACATCAAAAATGGGTTCGACAACATTGCCTCCATCGGACATTTTCTTTTGAGAGTCTGGATATGCAATTATCTGCACAATTACAGCTAACTGATAAATTTCGATATCAAGAAGAGCAACCATCTGAATATTGTGCAAACAACAGCACATAAATTTAGACGTTGAGAAGAGCAACCATCTGAATAACTGTGCAAACTAAAGAGCATAAATTTAGGGTTTAGAAGAACAATACAGGCAGGCACACATTGATAGTTTGTCCACAGTTGCTAAATTACTGAATCAAATGAATCAAGGAGAAAACCCAAGAGAAATGAGAACAACCCAAATAATAAAAATTACGGATCACTGTGAGGAAAATTCTGGAATTCTCTTTATTCTTTATTCTTCTCTCTGCTATACATACTAGTGTACACACACACACACAGCCCAAAACAGCCAACACTTCCCCTCAAGATGGGCGATAGATATCTATCATCCCCATCTTGTCACATGCTGACAAACACTCTTTGGCCCCTAACCCCTTTTTTAGACAATCAGCTATTTGTTCTGCAAGAGTAACATGGCTTAGCTTCAGTGTCCCCTCATCAGGCCTCTCTTTGATGAAAAACTGATATATCTCCATGCACCGTTCGGCCATGCTGAACTTGATTATTTGTAATGTTGATTGTTGACCTGTTATCACACAGCTTCAATGGCCCTCTCCTTAGTAGCCTTGACTCCGATATGAGCGCTTTCATCCATATTGTCAGAGGGAATTTTGTTGGGTCCTAACAGCGGTAAAGAACGTGTCGTCAAGTCACCAAGGTAGAACAATGATGAACACCATATAGTATGGTAAGCTTAACCCCTTAGTTGATGATCATCGATTGTGTTCCCTGGGCTGTACCTTGGCCCAGAGGGGCCCAATTATACGACCTTCATAGCGCAAGGCCTTGAGTAATTTTACTTACTGTCAACAAACCTCCCATCAGAAGCTGTAATAGAGCCCAGTCTGCAAGCAAGATCAATGTACATACTTGCAGATTTCTGTGGTCTTCGACTGCCGAGAATCATCTTCGTTGCTCGTTTAGAGTCACATATACTTGGTCAATTTTGGTTGCTGATAAAGGTTGCTCCTTCCCGAAAGGTTGCCGGTATGCTCAACCAGGATTTACATTCCTTCAACCCCACTGTTCTGAACTCTCCTCTTCATGATCCTTATAGGGCTGCTCTGAGGGGCCTGAGAGCTCATCATCGCCACAAATCTCCCTTCCCAATCAGAGGCCGCGAGGAGGGCAAGGCCTCCAAATGAAGAAATCTTGAAGGTTACCACCTCGAACAACATCCAAGTATGTTGCTCATTGCATCATTGCAATACTCGTCTATTTCTTTATTTATTGCACAGTTCTTTTTATCATGTTGTCACCTACAACAGCTCACCCTTACCGCGTGTCAGATGGAACTTGAGTCCACCATAGCTCGCGAAAAGAAGTTGCAACATGTTGTTTCCCGGGTCCAAGAGGAGCACAAACAGGTAGAGTTAGGTGGTCACGGAGCTTAGGGCCAAACTGGCTACCTCCAATGGGTCAACTGGTAAACATTTAGCGTGTGCGGCTCTTCCGCAAGTAGAAACCTTGAAGGGTGGTCGCCAAGCCTCCCACACCCCCACCTTGAAGGTATGTGAGCTTCTCCGCAAGGTGATGTTGGCTCGAGGCTTCCCTAGTTGTCCTTCGAGACCTTCTCGGTCTCCACATACTCCAATGGGTCTGTAGATCCGTCATAAGATGCAAAGGTCTCGGCCATCAACTTAGGAATGTGAGCTTGCCATAACTGCGGTGATAGGGCACAATGGCCTCTGACCATCGCCTCGGTATCATGGTAAGAAGCGTACTCCCCCTTGAGCGCTCTCGACATTGTGGCTTCTACATCTTACTTAATGAAAACGCTCGGCTTCAACATTTTGCTCATCCTACGCCGATTTCGACAACAGGTAGAGCGGGATCCCCCATGATGGTTGTAGCCTTCATCTGAAGGATTCGGCGGATTCATTCTCTGAGCGCACCTAATTAGTTCACTTCTCTTGTTGCTTCTTGGCCCCCGACGGTAGTCGTCGATGTTAATGGTTCAATCTTCAATGAGTTGTCTACCCCCACAACATTCTCGCATGGCATAGCAGCCCCCCACCATTCTTTCATCTTCTCCACTATTCAAGGTCTTTTCTCGTGATGCACGCCTTGGGACCCCCCTCGAAGTCGAGGACGATGGAGGATTGTATCTAACCTCAAATCATGGGGGCAGATCGGCTCGAGCATGTGCCTCAACAAACTGAACCACCTAGTCGGACAAAAGATCTTACTCATATTCATCATTGATCATTGAGCGAAAATTATTAAACTTGTTCACCAAACTCACATGAAGTGCTTCTGCTCTAGGATGCGAGGAACCAACCTCCGATTCCTCCGTGAAAGGGCATCCACGATCTGGTGTCCTTATGCCTGGTGCCCTCATGTCTGGTATCCTCATGTCTCACTTGTAGTAGTGCTTCCTCTTGGTATCTCCTGCCCTGGTAGGTTATTCTTGTAGCCATTGGTTGATGATGGGGACGCGTCTCCAACTCCAGTGTGGTTATCTATGAAGTTGCACTCTGTCTTCGGGTTGAGGTTGGTGCTGCGATGACATGTCTCTCTACTAGCCTTGAACTGCCTTCAACTCCCGGTTGAGGAACTCAGCAATTTTGGAGGATCCTAATTAAAGTAGTCATAGTATGGATAAGTCATAGGTCAAACGAGTAGTGGGTGAATCCTCCGGCCAACCCAAACCATGGGAAGAGATAGGTTGATACTCGGGCAGGCCATAGGTGATAGCCTACATAGGGAAGGAGATATCACCAGGACTACAGAGGACTTCACTGGTGTGGCCTTGGTTATTATAATAGCCTTCACTGCATACCCTAGGATGCCAAAATAAGTCACCTTTGTATCCTAGGTAGCTCGAGTCATACATCAAATTTTCCATCTCGCCAAGAGAAGCGGATGTAGAGAATGAAGAAATGGACATATATCCGATCTGATGTCATGAAACCACCACGATTGGCACCAGCTGTCATGGGATTTTTCATAGGGTCTTAACAATGGTACAAGAGCTAGCACGTGAATTTGTAGTCGTCAGAACATCACTTCAAGTCACCAAGGGATCTAGAACATTGACGAAATGGGGATAGATATTAGCCCTATTTCCTGACTTGGTTCTCTTTTATATGTGTGTGTGGAGAAATACGAAGATTGGTAATAGAAAAGGAGGGACTCAGCAAGTTAGAAGAACTCAACAAGATCTAAGTAGACTTAGACAAAAGTGTGAACGATCAACATGGTGTAAAGGCTCTAGATTGCGTGTCCTCTCAATGGGACCCTTGCTACCCTTAGTGCATCAAGTGTATAGGTATGGAAGTTAGGACCGAGCAAGTGTATAACCCATTGGTCCCTTTCCAACATATGCCATCGGAACTTGGAAACTCTCATAGTTGATGATCGATTGGGTTCCTTGGGCCATACCCGAACCCGACGGGTCCAATTTTCATAGGACCTGGCCTTGAAATTTGACTTAGTGTCGACACATCGCATCTCACTCAAACAAACCGACATTGCTCTATATTCTACTTCTGTTGTAGATCAAGAAACCACCGACTGCTTCTTGCTCCTCGGGGACATTAGGTTTCCTCCATCAAAGAGAAATAAGCCAATTGTTGACCTTCTATCATCAAGGCAACTAGCCCAATCAACATCACAATTGCTCTCTACATTTAAGTGCACATTGGCCTTAAACTAGACCTCTTCCATGACACCCCTTTAGACAGCGCAAAGTATTTGTGTTGCCCCTAAGTGTCCGCTTCTTGGGTCATGCATGCAGCGACTAACCACACTCACTATGTAGGATATGTAAGGTCTTGAGTAACACAAACAGATGAGCCGACCTACTAACCGCTAGTAGCTCTATGTATTAATTGGATCTCATGCGCACATAGTTGGTGATTTTGCTCAATAGGAGTTGAAGCAACTTAACACCCAGGCATTCATGTGTCCCTAAGTAGGTCTCAGATATACTTCCACCGAAAGAATTGTCCCTTTGGGGGACCTTACAATTTAAATGCCTAGAATATGCCTCGGTTGGCCAAGGTCCTTGACTGTATATAGTCAGGCGAGAGTCATATGGCACATAGTTCGCACTATCATGCTCAAAAGTCTACCTTTCAGGAGGTTTTCCTACCCCCAACTCTTGGTTCTTTCCCCTAGGCAATCTGGCTTCTCCACCTCTCTTCACTCATAGGTTGTCTCCTTGTATACACCCTCAAAGTTTCCTCCTTATTTGGCTTTCTCCTCTTCACTCATAAGACAGAGTAGTACCAACAATAACTCTCGATGGTCTGTCTTCCTTTGTCCACAATGGTCTACGCCCCACCTCCACCCCCGCCCAATTAGCATCATTTGTATAAGGAGTTGAGATCCTTTTTCTCCATGGAACGGCTCAGACTTCCCAAAGTCACATCCATGCTCACAAATGTTCCTTCCAATCTTCCTCTCCTCAATTACACAACAGCATTAGTCAGTAATTAACGCATTCAATCGGCAATTAATCGACAATAAATATCGTCAACCAAGGAACTCATAGGCACCAAACTAACCGCAATATGATGGAACATACAAAACCAAAGACCACATAATAGATAGAACGCATTTCATCATGCCAACTCCTTTGACATGTTGATAAGTTCCATTGGCGGTTTAGATGGTCTCTTCATGCATGGATGGATGTGTAGCATATGATGCAAACTCACTGCACCGTGAGATGTGACGATGCTCCTGAATCCAGCATCCCATTTGACCAAGAGACTTAAGTTGAAGTCGGAACCTTATTCGAGTTACCTTCTTCAATTTGAACAAGATTAACAAGATTGCCAAGGTTGTTTTTTCACTTTGTTTTGGAATTTCCACTCTTTATCTATCTCAATTTTTCTAACTCTTTGGCTAATACTTCCAAAATTTCCTCTTAATATTTTCTCACAAAAATTAGTTTACCCTTGTTCTTCACCTTGATGACTTGAGTCAATTTCTGAATTAGTCGCTCTATATCTTTGTAATCCCCCATTGCTCAAAACTGATGCATACCACTGAGCAGCAAGCACAAGTATAGTAGCAACCATTGAGCTCTCTGGAATGCTCTGCTTGGAACTTATCACCTCGGCTGCAACCCACTGTTCTATCTTCTTTACTCCTCAAAAACAGATCCAAATTTGTTGTTCTTCACTGCAGTTCAAGCTACTCCTAGCAGCGTACTTTTCCTCAACCATTCAAGCTGCCTTTCCTGGCTGCACACACACCACCGACCACCTCCGGCACCAAGCAGGCAGCCAAGCAGCAAATTCATCGTCCCTTCTTATTTTTGTCTCGATCCAGCCTGCAGCAACCCAGCCAAGAATCTTCCCCTCTCCAAGTGACACCTCCACTGCCAGGTCACACCTGCACACCTCCTGGCTATACGCACTCACGGCCTGCAGCTGTACACTAACCATGAGACCTTGCTGCCCTGTAGCCGTTGCAGCCTCTGCAACCCATTTCGTTGCTGCACTTGGCCACAGTGCTTCCCCCACACAAACTTCTGTGCCTTAGTCGCCTCCAGCAGACCCACAGGTAATCTTACTCGCGCACGCTGTCGGCTGCCAGCTCTGCACCAACGCACCACCTGGGCCTGCTGCCCTAGATTGGGGCTGGTTCCCACCTGCACTCACACCTATGGGTGCCTGGAACTCCACACTGCGCTGAATCACCAACCCTCCTCACTCCCGCTCTA
>LR738713.1:684686780-684701714 GCA_902687465.1 Secale cereale
ACACACATAAAAAGAAACAGTCAACGGATACAACATAGAATAGAGGATAAAACAGTCAACGAGCATGCCTTAGCAAGCAGAGCAAGCTATAAGCACCCACCTTGTGTTTTCCTGCCGGAGCAGTGGAAAAATCATTGATTGCCCTCCTGTTATTTGTTAAACAACATGTCGTACTTGAATCATGAGAGTGATCTTCCATATCTCTTCCACCCACAGCCTGGGCCAAAGAGCTATCTCCATTTGAACATCCCTGATGATTAGCTTCCGAAGTTTGCAGACATTGATGGTCTGCAGAAGTAGCTGACTTAACCAAATAGCAGGCTGGGTCAGCGCCATTATTTTGGTCTGCAGACAGTGAACGGCTAGAGGACAAAACAGAGGTATGCGGATCCACGGCCAGGGGGTTCTCATTCAAATTAGGTTCGCATTTACTTATTGGTACATCACGTGGAAGGTTCCAGTGATCTTCTCTTTTCACTTTAAACACACCCCATAGAAAATAAAACATGTTCCATCCTGAAACAGAACAAGGAAGAATAAGAACGATCACAGAAGTTATGACAAGATCAAATATCACTTGAATTTGTGGAAGAATTCCAACTTTGAGAGTTCTTTGATAGGATGTTAGAAGGGAATATAATTAATTCAGCTGTTTCGATATTTCCTCTGAGTGCCAAATCATTGATTAGCATATTCTGAACCAATTTACTGTAATGATGTTCATAGCTGCAGAAAAATAAATAATAGAATTTCAGTTAGATGTGTGAATTCGAATAAGATGCTATGTGGACAGCTGCAGAAGATATGAACAAGTACAGTTGCGAGGACCATACCTCTGAGCATCTCTAGCAAAGAAGAAAACACCAATATTCTCATATGTGGGTCCATTTTGTTGAAACTGTGTGGGCCATGAGTTTCGACGAGGCAGTTCTTCAAGCTGGACTCTGGAAGGGAATTTCTTTGCTACTTCCAGCACTTTCGGTGAAGCAGAACATGATAAGTGAGCTTGAAAACCATCACATAGCTCAGGTGATCTTCCAGTCCTCCACAGCTCAAAATCACCCCTACACAACAGAAGTTTCAGTGCACGTTATGGAAACGATCTATAAAACAAATAAATGATTGCAACAAAGTGGTTTAAGTGATAATCATGTTTAACAATCAGATGATACTGAACCATGACATGTAAATGAGATGACAAAAGTATGATCATGAGGGACCACCAAACAAAACCACTAAATATTCCTCATTGGTGCTAAAAGCATGCATGACAAGTGACAACCTTTTATTCTAAATAAGAAAATGGTTAATTACTGCTAGGAAGGGAATATATCGTACTGCCAAATATAATCCAACTCTGGAACAGTTGAAACTATTGTTTTATCAACAGGTGAAAAGCCTCGACTCGATTTGTCCATCGGATCACTTGATATAGTAGAACTGCTGGGAACAGATCTTCCAGATGACGTATCTTTAGGCCTGTATACTGGGTCATGATAAGGACCACATTTGAGGATGCGATCAGATTGATCTGCTAATCTGGAAGTAGCTTTCTCAGTAGCTTCAGACGTTTTATTCCTTTTGGCAGAGGCATCCTTCAAGTTTCGCTCACTCAGAGGTTTCATTGCAGATAAACCTAATTTATCAACACCACAAAATTGGGTAAAATGGCCTGAATTGCTAGAGGCAGACATGTTGTTTCCTGTAGTGAGGCGCTGAGCTGCAGATTCTGCTTTTGATTGAACTGGAAAAGCCAGTGGTCCAGTAATTGAGGGGCATCCTAATATAGAAGTGCCTCTATCATTACTTACATTTCGGCTCACTGGCAAATTCATCACACTTAGCTCCTCAGCAGGTGGTATGATGGAAGACTTTGCTTTATTTGCTGGCTCACAAGTTTTGGGCTTTTTGAATGATGCTGACTTAGTTGAAAAGCTCGTTGGCCCCTCTTTTCTCATACTACAGGACAACTGATCCTTCAAAGTTTTGGTCTTCTGAGGAACTTCATTCACTAGTTGCTTCACCTTGGGCACCTTAGAGTTGTTGAAAGAAGTGGACTTGGAGAGTTGACCTGCATCAAACCTTGATAAGTAAAGTTCTCTCCAATTGGAGTCCCGCGGGAATGCCCTTGCAGAAGTAGTGCTACTAACTAAATTGAACATTGTAGGATTGTAGGTAAAGTCTCTTAATTAGAAATATTCATAGTGACAAATTTACCAGTAAGTGGTGGTGCCTGATTCTTGCTAGCATTAGACCCCAGTAAGATTGGCACTTGGGGAGTAGGTTGCTTTCCTTTCTCTATATCCAACCTCAATGAGCTCTCGCGTAGCAGAGGTATTCCTTTTCTGGAGTAAGACTCCATTGATGAACCACCAGGTTCAGGAATATTTTGTTTAGCCACAGGCGGAATCTTTGCATCTTCAACCATATCAATGCCTTGATTTGCTTCCTTCCGTTCTTTTCTGCCAACAGTTTCATCCTCCACTTCATTCTCACAAGGACTACTGCTGTTTGCATCATTGAAGGGTCTACTGATTTTCCCTTGAACAGACTCTTCCTTTGAAGTGACAAGCTTCACCTGAGGTTTTTCTAATTTCTCCTTTTCATATTCTACTTCAGTTTGGCACTCTTCACATAACCACTCACCATCCGGAACCTTTTCCATCATCTCCCGCATACAATAACTGTAGTAAAGAAAAGAGATACAAACTTTAAGAAGGCGAATACAACATCTTCTGAAAGATATTATGGAAAAGAAATGCTCAATGGATCAGCTTTTTCAAAAAAATCATGTAAATTGACGAGCATATTAGTACTTATTTAGGCATAGCACTACTTGCAGTTGCAGAGTAGTTGTTGTTAGAGTTGCAGCCAATGGTTCTACAGGCCATGACAGTAGAAGTGCAGCTTACCATCATGGTATGGTGTCAAGCAATGTGATCAGTCCAGTTCTAACTTCTAAGGAAAAGGAAATGGAACAGAAAAAACTTACGTATGCTCAGCACCATCGTTGCATCTATTGCAAACAGCGAGCCTCACCTCATCACCAACATCTCCACATATGTCACAAACTTTCACCTATTGTCGTTTAAACAGATTACAGAGATCAGGCAATTCAAACCTCAGAGCAAACTCGATCACAGAAACAAAGAAATGTCTCTGTGTAATGTAAATGCATCATAATGTGGAGCAAGTGATACAAAAAAATACAATGGGAAATGAAAATTCAAAACTTACATCCTCAACTTCTTCGGCACTCTCATCATCTGAAGACGTGGAATCCATTTCTGCATTAAAAACCTGCTAGACATTGAAACCATGCCTAAGAGATTTGATTTTGCAACTAAAAGTTGAGGCACACAAATTATATATGTATTATGTTTGGATTAACATGCCAATATATCAATCAACATGATGATCACCACAACATGACAATCCACAGAAAAGAGTAAACAGTGAACAGGCTCTGCGTGGACAAAATATGTGCATGCAAATGAAACAAACAGTCTCTGGAGTAGAAGAAATTAACAACTAAAAACTCACATCATCAGTGATTGCTCGAGAACTTTTATCCTCAGCAGTAGTCTTCTTAACAGCAGTTGTTTGCACATTAGAAGTATTTTTCAATGCCCTCGAGTTTTCACGTGCTTCATTTACAGAGACACTCTGGCCTGTGGGATCTGTAACAACACCATCATGTTTCAAATGAAATGTATCTTGATGGATTTTCCTAGTATTATTTTCCTTCTCTACACAGGAAGATTTCTCATTACCAGCTGAGCTTCCAACAGCTATCTCTTCGTGATTTTGTTCTTTTGCCTTCCTGCTTGAAGGAGAGGCTGCAAAATCAGAAGAACTGCCTGAGAAACGAGTTTTTCGCAAGTCCAGTCCACCAGTTTTCCAATCAATAGATTCCTTAATGTGTGTAATAGAGTGACTTTTACCAGCATGGCCTTCTTCTGTAATAGCGTCATTACTGCTCATGACGTTATCATCCTTTTGACCACGTAAACATCTAGAAGATGGAGGTGCTCTTGTCCCTCTTTTCTTCCTAACAGGCGCACTGAAGGTCCCTTCAAGCTCAGAAAATAAAACATCAGTATTGCAATGTTCTGTGGTGTGCCTCTTTCCATCGAATGACTTAGAATAAAAGCATAGGTCCCTCTCACCTGGTAAACCAGAGTCGGCCTGCTTTGCTCTCGATCCTCTTAACTTCATCAGAAATGAAGGGTGGTTAAGATGCACAAAAGATGAGCAGGAAGCTCAGCGTGCATTAATGTCCCTGGTTGAGGTTTATTGATAAGATCACTTATTTCTTCCTCTCTTGAGAGGAAAACTTCCCTATTAACAGCAACGCACTAAATCCTGGAAAATACAAGCGCTTATTCTTAGTTCAAAGTTTCCAATTGACAATACATACATGAACATGGGGAGAGAGAGGAGTAAAAAGGGAATGAACGTGTTCTTCTATCAGCTTACAAAAGAGGGTTGTTATGACATCGTGTTTTGACATATGTATCTACATTCCTAATACGAATCTAGTTGAAATCCATATATTGGTCAGTTTGGGAAACAAAATGAATAGTTATCAGTCATCATGTGGGTGTAACCAGATATCAGATTAAACATTAGATCAGATTTTGGAATAAGTCCATCAGATCTTACTGCTAATTTCTAAGTTCATCCCCTGATTAAAAAACAAAAGCAGTTGGAATTTACATATATAAAATATACCCATAAAAGACACAAGCTCCAGGAAATCCTCAAGGAGGGACGGAGTATGAGGAAGGAGGGAGGACGAAGGAGAGTGGTGGCTACCTGCCTATGGACTGGTCGCCGGCGTAGGTCCGGACGGGAGCGGCTGCTCCAGGGAGGGGGGCGCTGCTCGGCAGAGGAAGGCGCTGCTGGGCTCCTGTACCGGCGGCGGGGCGGCCGAGGGTTAGGCCGGCTGGGCCCCCCGCGGCGGACGGCCGGCAGTAGTGGCGGCGGGCCGGCGGTGGCTAGGAACCCTAGCTGTCGCGCTCCGGAAGGGGGCCTCTCTGGTCGTTCGCTGGGGAAGGAGGCGTTCTCTTCGAGGGTAGGGCTGAAATTCTTTTTAATTTTTCCTTTTTTTGCAATTTTACAATTACCGGTGGACACTGTGGGACCTCAGGTACCCGGTGCCTGCTTGGTAATATGGCTGGGCTGTATCAAAAAGGTACTCGATGCAAAAAAAAATGTATCGCTAATAATGGCTAAGAAAATGTATTGCTAATATAAAAAAGGTTTATATTATTATTCATTTAATTTTCTGCTATCAAGATATATATCGAAGGCGTATCAGAGCCAAAGTCATATCAAATACAATATCCCGGTACAAATAGGCAAGGTCAGGGACTATCCCGTCTTTTTTATTAGAATCATCATCATTCGATATATTTTGATACTAAGTATATTTTTTATTGTGAAAGTTTAGATTGTCTTTTTTTGCGGAGAAGTTTAGTTTGTTTTTTGATAAATTTGGTCAAATTTTATAAAGTTCGACTAGATCAAAGCTAATATGTGGAGTAAGTAAAAACAAAAGGAGTAAATATTAACACTAGTTAGCATGCATGCTTGTCAGTGAAGTGGTCACAATTCTTAACAAACTGGCCAAATGCAATGTTCAAGAAAGCGGTAAGCATAAGCGGGGCGGAAGGCCACAACTTAAAGCAATGGCCGCTTTAGCGCAGCTTAACCGGGATTAGGTGTTTTTTTAAATTGACTAGAATTTGACTGTTTTTGAATAATATGCACAAGAAAACAGAAAATATAGCACATAGGTAACTGAAAATCTGAAATTAAAAAACAGTAAAACAGAGCCACCTATGGCTCCCCACAGTGATTTGACATTCTTAGCCATCTGATCAGACTCACCGACGTACCAAAACAGAGCCACCTATGGCTCCCCACAGTGATTTGACATTCTTAGCCATCTGATCAGACTCACTGATGTACCAGATTGATGTAGCACCCCGCAGGACGTCCTCCTATCGCGATCCACTCTATTCATCGTAATCGGGTCGCTGCTCCTAAGGACGAGCTAGGAGTTATATCCTTTGTCGGGCCGATCGACAGTCGAAGGCCTACATAGCCCACCAAAAGGTTTCTGTGCGTGTTACCCAGCCTATTCTGTGCATTCTCCATCTCTCGCTATCTCTTACCAGTCGATTGCGACGATTCATCTTGGCGCCGATGAAGCGCGCTACCTCCTTCTGCCTCCGCACTCGCACTCGAAGAACATTAATTAGCAAGCGAGGTGTGTGGCAGTGTAGCCAGTATTGGTGGCATAGGTTGACGAGTGGAGGGAGGGAAGAGTACTAATCCTCGACGCTCCACACGAGCGAGAGAAGCACGGGCTCGCAACTCCATGGTCTGTGCCTCCACGTTGTTGTCGGTGGTCGCGGCAGTTGGTGCCAAGTCGACGTCGATAACCACGGCCGTCACTGTTCCAATTCCAGCCACACCAGGTGCGATGGACAGTGAAGATAGGGATGAGCCTCTGAGATGATTGGTCAACGATGAATGGAAATCCTTATCTTTCAAGTCATTTCTCCTTACCTTTTTCTGTCTAAGACTTTTCCTCATATTTGGTTGAGGTTCAGTGGTTCACACACCACAACAAATAGCCAAATAACACATAAGGATAAGGTTCAGTGGTTCACACAACAAGTATAAATGCATAATATAAGATAAATGATAGCAGCATCAGACAAGCAGTAGCAGGAGCTGCTCAAGCAGTAGTTCATGACTTAATGGATCAGTCTTCATCCACGTAAGTGCGCCCAGTCACCACTCATCTTCATCATCCTCGTAATTTATTTCCTCCCCCTCCGAATCTGTATCCTCTACTTCTTCTTCGTCTCACTCAAATTGTTCATCATGGAGATCTCTAACTCTTGCACTTTGCTACTTCTCGAGCTTGCATTGTATTCCCTCGAAGAGGAAAGGGTGATGCAGCACAGTAGCGTAAGTATTTCCCTCATTTTTTAGAACCAAGGTATCAATCCAGTAGGAGACCACGCGCGAGTCTCTCGCACCTGCACAAACGAATAAGAACTTCGCAGCCAACGCGATAAGGGGTTGTCAATCCCTTTACGGTCACTTATGAAAGTGAGATCTGATAGATAGAATAGTTTGATATTTTGATATTTTGGGTATTTTTGGATATAAGAACAGAAAGTAAAAGCGGAAAAGTAAAGTAGATTGTAGATTGATATGTTGAGAATAGACCCGGGGGCCATAGTTTTTTCTAGTGGCTGCTCTCATGATAGCGGTATTCTACGACGGGTAAACAAATTACTGTCGAGCAATTGATAGAAAAGAGAATACTCATGAGACTATCTAGGCATGATCATTATATATAGGCATCACGTCCGAAACAAGTAGACCGAAATGATTCTGCATCTACTATTATTACTCCACACATCGACCGCTATCCAGCATGCATCTAGAGTATTAAGTTCATAAGAACAGAGTAACACCTTAAGCAAGATGACATGATGTAGAGGGATAAACTCAAATAACATGATACAAACCCCTTCTTTTTATCCTCGAGCTTGATCCAAGCAGCTGGCAAAAAATGCAGGAAAACCGTTCCCCAACTGGGAGAACAGGCGGCGCAATTAATCCCCCCGCTTGTTGTACCAACACATGAGAGTACCGGCCCCGGTCAGCTGGTAATAACCGACGAGCATAGAAGGCAGGCTGAAATGCTCGATATCACTGTTGGACAACTCCTCGAGATCGAGCCCATGTCCCCGTTTAGAGAGGAGGACATAAAACGGAAATATGCCCGCAGCAAACCTTTGGTCGAGCTTGAGGAGGTCCAGAACCTCCCAACGAGAATATATGAATTGCATGATTGGTACATGAAAATTACCAAGAGTTCCAATCGAGAGTCCCTTATAGTGAACGTCAAGGAAGAGCATTACTTCCATAAGCTAGCTCTGACCGTTGAGTATTCAGAACTATTTTAGTTATTCAATCAAGAAAGTCTGTAAATTTTATCCTCGATGGCAACAATACAATACGTGCCTTGCTGCCCGAATAGAAAGTCTGTAATTTTTTAAAAACTATTCAAACTATTCAAATGTGAAAACTACTCGCACAAACAGAAAGTCTGTAATTTTTTGTAGCTAAAGCAAAAATATTCACAAAGAAACTCTAAATACAGAAAAAAAAACAACTCATAAATAAATAAAATAATTTAAATAAAGCAGAAAATAGAGAGGAGCTCAATGCAGTGCCCGCGCCGGGGCTTATAAACAGGTCCTGGGCTCCTCGACTAGCGAGGTGGGACTAAACTTTGTACACCGCGGGATGTCAGCGCACACCCTTTAGTACTGGATCGTGGCTGCAACCGGTACTAAAGGGGGGGGGGGGTCTTTAGTACTGGTTGGAGCCACCACCCGGTACTAAAGGCATGCCTTTCCTGCCGCTTGGGCGGGCCAAATTTGACCCGGTTGGTGGCTCCAACCGGTACTAAAAGCCCCTCCTATATATATAGCACTTACGAATTTCATCAGTTTTCATCTCTTCCTCTGCTTCTTCTCCTCTGCCCCGTCGCCGCCGCCCCGTCGACGCCCCCCGTCGCTGCCCCCGTCGCCGCCCCCGTCCCCGTGACCATCCCCGTAGCCACGCCGTCCCCGTCGCCATCCCCGTGTCGCAACCCGTCACCGTCCCTGTCGCCCCCCGTCGCCATCCCCGTCGTCGCCACCCGTCGCCGCCCCCCGTCGCCGCTCCCGTCGCGCCTCGCCTCGCCGGTGAGCTCCTGCCCCGCCATGGCCACACACACACACACATTGTTACTTACAAAAATGTTAGTAATTTTATGTTTTTAGTTATAGAAATGTTTATAGAAATGTCAGAATTTTTTTTTTTGTTTTTTAGTTATAGAAATGTTAGTTATATAGAAATATTAGAAATGTTAGTTTTAGCTAGATGAATAATTTCAAATTGTTAGACGACGATCGAAGTTTTTTTAGTTTCTTATAATTTTAGTTATAGAAATTTAGAATTTGCATATATAATTTTGACATACGCAACGATATCATTTTGTGGCATATAGTATTTGTTCTCGACGATGCCCGACCCGCATCCTCGTCGTCGACCCGTTCGCGACGACGTCCTGCTTCAGAGGACCCATGTCCGGGACTGGGCTCCGTCGGGTTGGCACTGGGAGGTGCTACCTTCAGGGGCTCGCCGCTTGGTGAGGAACGCGGCCCCGGGTCCCGTCGTCGACCCTGAGCTCCTTTGGTGGCGTTCGCGTGGGCCACTTTCGGTGCGGAGAGAGCCGGCACCGTCGGAGGTGGTGCGTCGCCGTGTCAGGGAGGAGGACGAGCACGTCCGTCGCTACATGGCTGCTATGGACGTCAGGTTCTCCAATACCTGGCAGGTTCTTTGGGGAGATGACCGAAGCTATGATCCTGTGATGGTTCCTTCTCTTTGGGTGTCCACCGCCGGCGCCTCAGGAACCGAGAGTGAACTAGATTATTCTGTAGTATTCGATCTTTATTAGCTAGCTAGCTAGTGGTGTATTCGACATATAATATTTGAGACGATCGATGTATCCGAAATTATATATATTATTCGAGACCATGTATTCGAGATTATATATATATTATTCGGGATGATGTATTTGAGATTA
The DNA here is from genome assembly GCA_902687465.1 of Secale cereale. NCBI lineage: Eukaryota > Viridiplantae > Streptophyta > Magnoliopsida > Poales > Poaceae > Secale > Secale cereale. Next base: position 684,696,448 of record LR738713.1, read on the forward strand.
TATGTATTATTCGAGACGATATATCCGATATTATATATTATTCGAGACGATGTATTCGAGATTATATATTATTCGATACGATGCATATTATGTACTATGATTCAGTTTTTCCTTAATGGTTGCATGCATGCATTGTAATTTGAATACTAAATTATTTTATATTTCTTCTGGATTAGTTAAATAAAAGCTATGGCGGACAATACCGGCAGAGAGGGAGAAGCGGCCATGTTCGAGATCATACGCTCCCCTTGCGGGCCAGATGATCAGAATGAAGAAGATGACGGCTCCCAATACCTGAACAATAACGGGGAGGGTGATATGATATTCGATCCCGACGACCAAATTGATGAAGTCATGAACTATGATATCGATGATGACGCCGAAAATGTTGATCTTGAAATAACAGAGACCGACGAGGTATATTTATATAAGTGGACATCTGGTGATCATCACATGTTTTTAATGATTTGAAGATATATTAACGAATCAATATCTTTCTTCTTTCAGCCCTCCGGATCGAGCAAATCTACAAGCAGCAGGACAGTGCGAGGCCCGGCCAAAAAGTTGAAGGAGGGCGTGAAGTACAACATCGATGCCATCAAAGCTGATGGTGAACCAGTAGCACCTAAGACAGTTGCGAACAAGTTCGTTCGTCAGTGCAGAGTTATTGTGAAGGACCAACTCCCGATATCCATTCAAAAATGGAAAGAGCCAGCAAAGAAACGTCCAGATCTTACTTTTGTCGACGACAGAGCAAAATCTCTGCTTTGGGAAAAACTCATGGAACATTTCACCCTACCATATCATTTCACAGAGGATGACAAGAAGAAAGTCAAGGACGCTGCTCTTAGGAAGATGACAATTGCATTCAACAACCACAAGAAAACTGTATGGGCCAACTACGTCAAAGGAGGAAAGAAGACTCCAGAATTCAAGGGAACACTGGAGAAGCAAAGAGAACACTGGCCCGCTTTCGTGAAATTCAAGGAATCAGAATTATCTAAGGAACGGTCGAGAAAAAACAAGGCCAATGCCGCAAGAAAGGAGCAGTTCCATAGGCTGGGGCCAGGTGGCTACGCGGTGGCAATGCCTAAGTGGGATCTCTCTGAGCAAGAGATGATAGATGCAGGGGTCACTCCAGTTACATTGAACTGGCCCCCCAAGTGTAGGACTTGGTTCTATATGCATTGGGGGGTGTTGGACCCGAAGACAGGCGAGGTTTCGACGAAGGCATGTCTTAAAGGAGCCGAAAAGAAGTTACTTGATGCAATAGAAGAAGCTCGAAATGGGGTGTTCAAGCCCAACAGAGAGAACGACGAGCTTACGCGCACCTTGGGAAATCCTGAACCCCCGGGAAGAACACGAGACAAGGGCATTGTTCCATTGTATGAGGGCTTTTCGGACTGGAGGGCCGACTACAAAAGCCGTGTGAGAAGGAAGAACCTGGAGGAGGAGCAGAGAAAGAAGGAAGCAGAACGCCTTCAAGGCCTAGAATCAGCGCACGCGGACTTGGCACTCAAATTACAGCAGCAGCAGCAGCAGATCGACTCACTTAGCCAGGAAAGGGGGTCTCAACAGCGGAAGCAGCTAGCGGATGATCCAGCATTGGATAGCACCATCCCATCCATGCCGAGAAATGGCGTGGGTTCCGCCCCGGGCGACGCACTGCTGGATAGATACCCTGTGGATGACATCATGGAGAACAATAACCGTGAGCTACACTTCAAAATGAAGAACATATCCATGAAGGTGGCGGACGACATTTCTTATACAAATCCCCCCCGAAGCAACCTTCCATTGCAACCCGATTCCAGCCGGCTATGCTCGTGTCCAGGTTGATGAGGTGGTGGACCAATATTCGGGGCTAGAGCTTGACATTCCTAGAGGTGACGAGGATCACACACTAGGAGAGGCCATACATCGTATCATCCTATGGAGAAAGGATTGCATCATCTTTCGAAGGTCACCGACACCACGTCAGCCGACTCCTCCTCGAAGTCCGCCACCGCGTCAGCAGACTCCCGCTCCTCCAAGTCCGCCACCACGCCAGCCGACTCCTCCTCCAAGTCCGGCACAGCGTCAGCCGACTCCTCCTCGAAGTCTGCCACCGCGTCAGTAGACTCCCGCTCCTTCAAGTCCGGCACATCGTCAGGCCACTCCTCCTGCTCCGACTCAGCCACGTCAGCCGTCTCCGCCGCATCAGCAATCGCTGAAGAGAGCCGCCGCAGCTATGGTGCGTAGCGGTACAACAAATTGAGGTAGTACAGAAGGTACAAGCGGAGGCAAGTGATGTCAATATGGTCCAAGCCCCACTCCTCTTCCTCAGAGGCCTTACGACATGACCGAGGAGCAAAACACAACCATAGTGAAGGCCCAAGTGGACAGCCATTTTGGACCGAAACCGCCACCGCCGCCAAAGGAGAAAGTGCATGCGAAAGTCGTTGACCACTTTATTCATATGGCAAGAAAACCAGCTCCCAAGCCTGTTGACTCAGGCTATGAGCACCAAATCAGGAAGGCACATCGAGCACGACTACAGAAGGAGTCGAGGTCGAGCTCGAGCCAAGAAGCTAGCAAAAAATGTAGGAAAACCATTCCCCAGCTAGGAGAACAGGCGGCGCAGTCAATCCCCCCGCTTGTTGTACCAACACATGAGAGTACCGGCCCCGGTCAGCTGGTAATAACCGACGAGCATAGAAGGCAGGCTGAAATGCTCGATATCAGTGTTGACAACTACTCGAGATCGAGCCCATGTCTCCGCTTAGAGAGGAGGACATAAAACGGAAATATGCCCGCGGCAAACCTTTGGTCGAGCCTGAGGAGGTCCAGAACCTCCCAACGAGAATGTATGAATTGCATGATTGGTACATGAAAATTACCAAGAGTTCCAATCGAGAGTCCCTCATGGTGAATGCTACTTCTCGAGCTTGCGTTGTATTCCCTCGAAGAGGAAAGGGAGATGCAGCACCGTAGCGTAAGTATTTCCCTTAGTTTTTTAGAACCAAGGTATCAATCCAGTAGGAGACCACGCACGAGTCCCTCACACCTGCACAAACAAATAAGAACTTCGCAGCCAACGCGATAAGGGGTTGTCAATCCCTTTACGGTCACTTACGAAAGTGAGATCTGATAGATATGATAGTTTATTTTTTTGGTATTTTTGGTTTATAAGAACAGCAAATAAAAGCAATAAAATTAAAGTAGATCTAGATTGATATGTTGAGAATAGACCCGGGGGGCATAGTGTTCTCTAGTGGCTTCTCTCATGATAGCGATATTCTACGACGGGTAAACAAATTACTATCGAGCAATTGATAGAAAAGCGAATAATTATGAGACTATCTAGGCATGATCATTGTATATAGGCATCACGTCCGAAACAAGTAGACTGACTCCTGCCTGCATCTACTACTATTACTCCACACATCGACCGCTATCCAGCATGCATCTAGTGTATTGAGTTCATAAGAACAGAGTAACGCCTTAAGCAAGATGTCATGATATAGAGGGATGAACTCAAGCAATATGATATAAACCCCATCTTTTTATCCTCGATGACAACAATACAATACGTGCCTTGCTGCCCCTACTGTCACTGGGAAAGGACACCGCAAGATTGAACCCAAAGCCAAGCACTTCTCCCATTGCAAGAACTATAGATCTAGTAGGCCAAACCAAACCAATAATTCGAAGAGACTTGCAAGGATATTATGAGCACACATAAAAAGTTCAGAGAAGAACCAAATATCTTTCATAGATAACCTTGATCATAAACTCACAATTCATCAGATCTCGACAAACACACCGCAAAAAGAGATAAGACCGAGGAGAACTTTGTATTGAGATCCAAAGAGAGAGAAGAAGCCATCTAGATACTAGCTATGGACCCGAAGGTCTGTGGTAAACTACTCACAACTAATGGTGAGGGCGATGATGATGATGATGATGATGAAGGACTCCGTGATGGATCCCCCTCCGGTGGAGCTTCGGAACAGGCTCCAAGATGGGATCTCCACGAGAACAGAAGGTACGGCGGTGGAATAAGGGTTTTCTCTCTGTTCACGGAGGTTCTGGGGTACGTAGACTTATATAGGAAAAAGGAGGGCACCGGGGGACGCTCGAGGGGGCCACGAGGCAGGAGGCGCGCCCTGGGAAGGGGGCGCGCCCCCCACCCTTGTGGGCCACCTCTTGATCCCCTGACGTGATTCTCAAGCTCCGCGTGCGTGATTTTTTCCAAAAATATCTCTCGCGGAGGTTTCATTCCGTTTGGACTCCGTTTGATATTCTTTTTCTGCAAAACCCTGAAATAGGCAAAAAACAGCAATCTGGACTGGGCCTTTGGGTTAGTAGGTTAGTCCCAAAAATAATATAAAAGTGAATGATAAATCAAATCAAACATCCAAGACTTCATAAATAATAGAATAAACAATCAAAAATTATAGATACGTTGGAGACGTATCAGTGAACGTCAAGGAAGAGCATTACTTCCATAAGCTAGCTCTGACTGTTGAGTATTCAGAACTATTTCAGTTGTGCAATCAAGAAAGTCTGTAATTTTTATCATCGATGGCAACAATACAATTCGTGCCTTGTTGCCCGAACAAAAAGTCTGTAGTTTTTTGAAAACTATTCAAACTATTCAAATTTGAAAACTACTCGCACAAATAGAAAGTCTGTATTTTTTTAACCTAAAGCAAAAATATTCACAAAGAAACTCTAAATACAGCAAAAAAACAACTCAGAAATAAATAAAATAATTTAAATAAAGCAGAAAATAGAAAAAACTAAAAAAAGACCACCTACTAGGCCACATCGGCGTGCATACGACTAGAAACCCAACCTGCAGTTGGGCCAGGATGCAGGCCCACTACACTAGTAGGCCCCACAGGGCAGAGTAGGAGTATTAGGACCAGAGGCCTGCATTAGAGAGGAGGTCAATGCAGCGCCCGCGCCGGGGCTTATAAACAGGTCCTGGGGCTCCTCGACTAGCGAGGTGGGACTAAACTTTGTGCATCGTGGGGTGGCAGCGCACACCCTTTAGTACCGGGTCGTTGCTGCAACCGGTACTAAAGGGGGGGGGGGTCTTTAGTACCGGTTGGAGCCACCACCCGATACTAAAGGACTGCCATTCCCGCCGCTTGGGCTGGCCAAATTTGACCCGGTTGGTGGCTCCAACCGGTACTAAGAGCACTTCCTATATATATAGCACTTATGAATTTCGTCAGTTTTCATCTCTTCCTCTGCTTCTTCTCCTCTGCCCCGTCGCC
>LR738713.1:684701754-684806429 GCA_902687465.1 Secale cereale
CCCCGTCCCCGTGGCCGCCTGTAGCCGCGCCGTCCCGTCGCCATCCCCGTCGTCGCCACCCGTCGCCGTCCCTGTCGCCCCCCGTCGCCATCCCCGTCGTCGCCACCCGTCGCCGCCCCCCGTCGCGCCTCGCCTCGCCGGTGAGCTCCTGCCCCGCCATGGCCACACACACACACACATTGTTACTTACAAAAATGTTAGTAATTTTTATGTTTTTCAGTTTTAGAAATGTTTATAGAAATGTTAGAAATGTTTCTATTTTTTAGTTATAAAAATGTTAGTTATATAGAAATGTTAGAAATTTTAGAAATGTTAGTTTTAGCTAGATGAATAATTTCAAATTGTTAGACGATGATCGATGTTTTTTTCGTTTCTTATAATTTTAGTTATAGAAATTTAGAATTTGCATATAGAATTTTGACATATGCAACGATATCATTTTGCGACATATAGTATTTGTTCTCGACAATGCCCGGCCCGCATCCTCGCCGTCGACCCGTTCGCGATGAAGTCCTGCTTCAGAGGACCCATGTCCGAGACTGGGCTCCGTCGGGCTGGCACTAGGAGGTGCTACCTTGAGGGGCTCGCCGCTTGGTGAGGAACGCGGCCCCGGGTCCCGTCGTCGACCCTGAGCTCCTTTGGTGGCGTTCGCGTGGGACACTTTCGGTGCGGAGAGAGCCGGCACCGCCGGAGGTGGTGCTTCGCCGTGCCAGGGCGGAGGACGAGCACGCCCGTCGCTACATGGCTGCTATGGACGTCAGGTTCTCCAATACCTGGCAGGTTCTTTGGGGAGATGACTGGAGCTATGATCCTGTGATGGTTCATTCTCTTTGAGTGTCCACCGCCCGCGCCTCAGGAACCACGATTGAACTAGATTATTCTGTCGTATTCGATCTTTATTAGCTAGCTAGCTAGTGATGTATTCGATATATAATATTCGAGACGATCGATGTATCCGAGATTATATATATTATTCGAGACCATTCGAGATTATATATATATTATTCGAGACGATGTATTCGAGATTATATGTATTATTCGAGACGATATATCCGAGATTATATATTATTCGAGACGATGTATTCGAGATTATATATTATTCGATATGATGCATATTATGTACTCCCTCCGGTCCTTTTTACTCTGCATATTAGGTTTGTCTGAAGTCAATCTCATCCAACGTTGACCAAGTTTATACAAAAAATTATTAACATTCACATAACAAAACCAATATCATTAGACCCATCTCGGAATATATTTTCATATTACATTTATTAGACATTATAGATGCTAATAATTTCTAATATAAATTTGGTCAAACTTAACAAGGTTTGACTTTCGCCAAATCCAATGTGCAGTGTAAAAAGGGCCGGAGGGAGTACTATGATTCAGTTTTTCCTTAATGGTTGCATGCATGCATTGTAATTTGAATACTAAATTATTTTATATTTCTTCTAGATTAGTTAAATAAAAGCTATGGCGGACAATACCGGCAAAAAGGGAGAAGCGGCCATGTTCGAGATCATACGCTCCCCTCGGGCCAGATGATCAAAATGAAGAAGATGACGGCTCCCAATATCTAAACAATACCAGGGAGGGTGATATGATATTGGATCGCGACGACCAAATTGATGAAGTCATGAACTATGATATCGATGATGACGCTGAAAATGTTGATCTTGAAATAACAGAGACCGACGAGGTATATTTATATAAGTAGACATCTGGTGATCATCACATGTTTTTAATGATTTGAAGATATATTAACGAATCAATATCTTTCTTCTTTCAGCCCTCCAGATCGAGCAAATATACAAGCAGCAGGGCAGTGCGATGCCCGGCCAAAAAGTTGAAGGAGGGCGTGAAGTACAACATCGATGCCATCAAAGCTGATGGCGAACCAGTAGCGCCTAAGACAGTTGCGAACAAGTTCGTTCGTCAGTGCGGAGTTATTGTGAAGGACCAACTCCCGATCTCCATTCAAGAATGGAAAGAGCCAACAAAGAAACGTCCAGATCTTACTTTTGTCAACGACAAAGCAAAATCTCTACTTTAGGAAAAACTCATGGAACATTTCACCCTACCAGATCATTTCACAGAGGATGACAAGAAGAAAGTCAAGGACGCTGCTCTTAGGAAGATGGCAATTGCATTCAACAACCACAAGAAAACTGTATGGGCCAACTACGTCAAAGGAGGAAAGAAGACTCCAGAATTCAAGGGAACAATGGAGAAGCAAAGAGAACACTGGCCCGCTTTCATGAAATTCAAGGAATCCGAATTATCTAAGGAACGGTCGAGAAAAAACAAGTCCAATGCCGCAAGAAAGGACTTGGTTCTATGCACATGGAGGGGCGTTGGACCCGAAGACAGGCGAGGTTTCGACGAAGGCATGTCTTAAAGGAGTAGAAAAGAATTTACTTGATGCAATAGAAGAAGCTCGAAATGGGGTGTTCAAGCCCAACAGAGAGAACGGCGAGCATACGCGCGCCCTGGGAAATCCTGAACACCCGAGAAGAACACAAGGCAAGGGCGTTGTTCCGTGGTATGAGGGCTTTTCGGACTAGAGGGCCGACTATAGAAGCCGTGTGAGAAGGAAGAACCTGGAGGAGGAGCAGAGGAAGAAGGAAGCAGAACGCCTTCAAGGCCTAGAATCAGCGCACACGGACTTCACACTCAAATTACAGCAGCAGCAGCAGATCGACTCACTTAGCCAGGAAAGGGGGTCTCAACAGCGGCATCAGCTAGCAGATGATCCAGCATTGGATAGCACCATCTCATCCATGTCGAGAAGCAGCATGGGTTCCGCCCCGGGCGACGCACTGCTGGATAGATACCCTGTGGATGACATCATGGAGAACAATAACCGTGAGCTACACTTCAAAATGAAGAACATATCCATGAAGGTGGCGGACAGTATTTCTTACACAAATCCCCCGAAAGCAACCTTCCATTGCAACCCGATTCCAGCCGGGTATGCTCGTGTCCAGGTTGATGAGGTGGTGGACCAATATTTGGGGCTAGAGCTTGACATTCCTAGAGGTGACGAGAAGCACACATTGGGAGAGGCCATACATCGTATCATCCTATGAAGAAAGGATTGCATCATCTTTCGAAGGCCACCGACACCTCGTCAGCCGACTCCTCCTCGAAGTCCGCCACCACGTCAGCAGACTCCCGCTCCTCCATGTCCGCCACCACGTCAGCTGACTCCTCCTCCAAGTCCGGCACAACGTCAGCCGACTCCTCCTCGAAGTCCGCCACCGCATCAGCAGACTCCCGCTCCTTCAAGTCCGGCACATCGTCAGGCCACTCCTCCTGCTCCGACTCAGCCACGTCAGCCGTCTCCGCCGCCTCAGCAATCGCTGAAGAGAGCCGCCGCAGCTATGGTGCGTAGCGGTACAACAAGTCGAGGTAGTACTGGAGGTACAGGCAGAGGCAAGCGATGTTAATATTGTCCAAGCCTCACTCCTCTTCCTCAGAGGCCTTACGACATGATCGAGGAGCAAAACACAACCATAGTGAAGGCCCAAGTGGACGCCCATTTTGGACCGAAACCGCCACCGCCGCCAAAGGAGAAAGTGCCTGCGAAAGTCGTTGACCACTTTATTCATATTGCAAGAAAACCAGCTCCCAAGCCTGTTGACTCAGACTATGAGCGCCAAATCAGGAAGGCACATCGAGCATGACTATAGAAGGAGTCGAGCTCGAGCTTGAGCCAAGCAGCTGGCAAAAATGCAGGAAAACCGTTCTCGAGCTGGGAGAACAGGTGGCGCAATCAATCCCGCCACTTGTTGTACCAGCAGATGAGTCAAGCTGGCAATGGTTAACCGTTACCCGTGTCCCCACGGGTAATTAATCTATTAGGGGATGGGGATATGCCAATTGTTATACCCACGGGGAAGCTATTGGGTGAACAACCTTACCCAGCGGGTAAACGGGGATGGGGACGGCATGGCATTACCCATACCCGTTACCCATCTTACCCGTCATATTCCCGCCCACTAGAAACCCCAAATTTTTGACCTCCCGCCTGAGTGTCCGAAATTGGGCCAAAAAGCCCAACACACGCGCCCACACGACCACACCTCTCCACTCCCTAACCCTAGCCTCCCACAGTCCCCCTCTCCCTCAGCCGCCACTTCCCCCCTCACCACCCCGATCCAGAGTTCCAGACCGGAGGGCAGAGGCCGAGCCCCCCAGTCCCCGATCCAGCCACGGCAACCTCCGGCGCCGCCCTATCCCGTCCTCATCACTCCAGCCACCCATCCATCTTCTCCCCGTTCCACCCCCAGCGGCATAAAACGGCGCCCGCACGAGCTTCTGTTCGTCCGTCTCCTCCCACGGCCGGACCTGTGCGGAGTGGCGGACGGGCTGGTCGTGGGACTGGGAGAGGAGGAGGGCGCCCCCCCAAACCGAAGCCTCCATCAAGCAGTATCCCTCCCATCACCGGCTGCGGCAAGACTCCACCGAGTCCATCCTCATCCATCATCGGCAACGGCAAGCCTCCACCGAGTCCAACCTCGACCATAACCAACAGGAACACGAAGATTGGGTGAGAATCACTCACTAAAAGATAGGAGTGTTGTTTTCATATGGTAGTGTTGTTTCAAGTTGAGTGTTGTTTTAAGTTGCCCGCTGTTTGGGTGAGAATCACTCACTAAAAGATAGAATCAATCACTCACTAAAAGACATCAGATTCGGTAGTGTTTTCATATGGTGTTGTTTCAAGTTGAGTGTTGTTTTATTAGGAGCATATCTATTGGTATATGGTATATCGTGATGTTTTCATATGATAGTGTATACATAGGATGATGCATTTCTTATTATTTTGCTGTCTTGTTTACATTTTTTTTCTGATGAAGAGGAAGAGGATGATTTCGACGAGTCTGTTGATTATCATGATTTTGCAGATCCTATTTTTGTTTCTGATGAAGAGGAAGATGGGACTGGAGGGGATGAAGCGGGAAAAGATGGGGATGAAGAGGAGGAGGAGAACGTGGAAGTTGCTTCCAAAAGAAAACTTACCTCGACTGTGTGGGCAGAGTTCAAGAGAGTGATTATGTGCTGAAATGCTGCTATTTTATATGAAATCTGGATGTTTATTATGCTGAAATACTGCTGTTTATTGTGCTGAAATGCTGCTGTTTTTATGTTGAAATGCTGCTGTTTATTGTGCTGAAATGCTGCTGTTTTTATGTTGAAATGCTGCTGTTTTGATGTTGAAATGTTGCTGTTTATTGGGTTGAAATGCAACTATTTTTTATGTTGAAATGCTACAGTTTTTTTAGTGTGAAATGATGTTGTTTTATTACAAAATGTTGTTTGGTCCAGTTGAAAGGATGTCCAGTAATGCTTTATATTTGTTGAAAGAATGTACATGAATTCTACAACATTTGTGACAATGTGTTGTTTGCTCCTATTGAAATGATGTCATTGAATGTGAATGCGGGTATAGGTTTCCCCGTGGGGATGATATGCCCGATGGGGACGGGGATAGGGAAATTTCTTTCCCCGTGCGCGGGGATGGGGATGAGGATGGGGATGAGATGGTTTTACGGGCATGGGTATGGGGGGCCAATACCCGCGTGGGTATTCCCCATTGCCAGCTTGACACATGAGAGTACCGGCCCGGGTCAGCTGGTAATAACCGACGAGCATAGAAGGCGGACTGAAATGCTCGATATCACTGTTGGACACCTACTCGAGATCGAGCCCATGTCTCCGCTTAGAGAGGAGGACATAAAACGGAAATATGCCTGCGGAAAGCCTTTGGTCGAGCCCGAGGAGGTCCAGAACCTCCCAACGAGAATGTATGAATTGCATGATTGGTACATGAAAATTACCAAGAGTTCCAATAGAGAGTCCCTCACGGTGAACGTCAAGGAAGAGCATTACTTCCATAAGCTAGCTCTGATCATTGAGTATTCAGAACTATTTCAGTTATTCAATCAAGACGCACTCGACAAATCTCTCGTTAGTTACTATTGTCTGTAAGTGATTTCTTTCTGTAATTGAAGTCTCAAGCTAGCTGTAGTGCTCATTGATCGATCATTACCTAATTATCCTCACTATATTCTTTTCTCTGGTATTATGCAAGATGAAGATGTATGAAATGAAAAAACTGGACGCTATGACATTGGGTTCATTGACCCAAATACCATTAATGAACACACATGGAATTTGGAATATTATAAAACAGATGTAGAGAAAAACATGCTAGAGTTCTTGAAGCGCCTCAATACCAAATTAGATATACTACTTTCTTACAACTTCCTGTGAGTGACACTTTCTTGTACTACAAATTCTGTTTTTTCTTACTAGCTAGCTAGCCAGATGTTAATAATTAAGTATATAGGGTTTAGGGTGGTTGATGAGTGTTATGCATATGCCTGCTTAATTAAGACATGCAAACATGTGCGCATGCAGTTACCACTGGATCTTGTTAATCATTAAAGTTGAAGAAGGAACAGTTGAAGTACTGGACTCACTATGGAGAAAACAAAGTGACTGCACCATCATGAAGGGGATAGTCAACACGTAATTTCAATCATTATTAACTATATATCGGCCTATTTAGTTCACCATTTCCTGATATCAACTATTTAATAACCCCTTTATTCATTTTCTTTGCCGGTGGGCAGGGCTTGGGAAAAGTTCATCAACGTGACTCCAGGCAAATGGCGACAAAAGTTGTATTCGTTTCGACCTAAGGTAAGTAGTTAAGTAGTAGTAGCTAGCTATCTCTTTAATTCTTGTTTCAATACCATTAATTATCATGCTTGATTATTTATTATCTGACTAAATTCCATTCTCGTAAAGGCCCTGAAGCAGGCGCCGGGGAGTGAACTATGTGCATACTACATTTGCGAGAACATTCGCATGATGGCGTCCGAAAGGAGCGAATCTGATAGACATCTATGGGTACGTTTGCCAGAACACTACTCACAATTTTTACATCATTATCAATATCTATCACACAACTAACACATGCATATTGATCTCCTTCTTTTGAAGTTCAATGAGATGCGGGATCAGCTCCTACCGGAGGATCGGATACGAGCAATTCAAGAGGAAATAGCGCGATTTTTGCTCGACCAGGTCATAAAGCCCGACGAAGAATACCATTACCCGCTACCGCCCCCATGAAGCACTCCCAATTGTCATCGTACTCCGAAGGCATATATATATATATATATATATATATATATATATATATATATATATATATATATATATATATATATATAGACTCCTATTATGTACTCCCGGGAGTATGTACTCCCATTCTCAATATACCTCAAATACATATTAATTATACCTCTTTATTATTCTCAATATACTTCATTAAATATTCTAAGATACCTCAATACGACTTTTGTTGAAAAAATATCATCTGCGACGTACTTTTTGTAATATACCTTTTTCACGTACAAACACATCAGTATATATGTAAACATTTAAAAATATGTAGACTCGCATGAATTTTTTCATGAAACTCATTTTGGGGTATCTAATAATTACTAATAAAGTATATTAAAAATAATAATGACATATAAAATATTCATTTATATGGTATATGAGGAGCAGGAGTACATACTCCCAGGAGTATACAACCATTTTCATATATATATATATATATATATATATATATATATATATATATATATATATATAGCCGGTCTATTCTCATAACATTATGAGAATAATATTCTCATAACACTTCCGAACTGCATTGCAATACTGCATTGGAAAGCTATACGCACCGCACCACACCACAGAGACCAGCGAACTTCATGTTTGAAAAAACTGTACGTGTTGTTTTTTCGGTACCTTTTTTGCTCTAGTTTTTTTACTGTTTATCGGAATTATGCGTGTAATATACCGTTGAAAAGCTATGGAGTAGACGCAACTTCGTCATGTTGAACACTTTTCAAAATTCATCATAGTTTAAGAGCAGTCTCGAAAATCGTGCGGCTCACAACGAGTGGCAGCGAGCGTTTTTTGGCGTTTTTTTCTAAACCGCTCGTCGGAATGAAACATATGATACACCGTTGGAAAGGTATCGTCGGCGTGCATCTTTTTCATAACTATTATTTTTTCTAATTCGCTACGGTTTAAGAGCAGTTTTGAATTTACTAAATCGCGGAATTGTGTTTTTCGAATTTTTTCAAATTTTCGGTACTGTTTTCACTTCAGTTTTCTAACCGTTTGTCGAAACAAGGCGTGTAATATAACGTTGGAAAGCTACGAACGAGGCGCAACTTTCATATGTTGAAATGTTTTTGAGATTCCTGACGGTTTTTAGTTAAATTTGAAAATTGTGCGGCTGACTACGAACGGCAGCGGCCGTTTTTTCGTGAAATTTTTACAAAACGTTGGTCGGAGTGATCCAAATGATACACCGTTGGAAAGATATCGTCGAGACGCTACTTTTTAATGTAGAACACGCCCTCTAATTCATTACGGTTTAAGAGCAGTTTTGAAATTACAAAAACGCGAAAACTCTGTTTTTCGCGACAACAAAATCGACGCGTGCACTGCATCGGACAGAAAAGCGCACTGCTTCAAACTGAAGAACGCACTGCATCAGACAGTCAAACGAACCTCATGATTTATTTTGTTGGACGTATATTTCTCAGAGAAGTTTTGTTATCTTTTTTCCAACTTTTTTTTCGAAGGAAAGTGGACCGTAACAATCCCGAAAGTGAAGCGGAACACTACCAAAAGTGAACCTCATGATTTGCTGTTGTCTTTTTTCGTACTAATTAATTTTTTTACGCGTGTTTGAGAAGTGAGCTGCTTTTCCGATGTGTTTTTGTTTTTGGATCACCAAGTGAACCGCAATGATTTTTTTATGGCCAACTTCGTGGAGAGAAACAAAGTGAGCTTCAAAGAGTCCTTTGCAATGGACTTTTTTAGACGAAAGTGCACTGCATATTTACTTGTTTTTAAATGCATTTTGTTCGAAATGAACTATACTGAGGAGTCCTTCGTAGCAGACTTCTTTTTTACCCAAGTGCACTGCACGTTCACTTACCTAACAAACCACCACAAAATGAACCAGACACCTTTCATAGACACCACAACATTCGTTTTTACTTTGGGTCTGTTCTCTTCTTTTACATCAAATAAAATAGAACCAGACACCTTACATTTTTTTTCTCGAAGTACATAGCATGAAAAATAAACCACAAACTGCTAGTTGTTTGTCTGTTCTCTTCTTTTACATCAAATAAAATAGGACAAGCCGCCATGCACAAACAAATGAACCCCTGCACAATGTACAAGAGAACCACCCGACGCCGAACGGGAAGTGGATGCTCGTCGGCACCACTTAATTCTTTTTTCCTGCAAAATAAGCAAAATGAACCTAAGAGAAAATCATAGTGCACTGCATTTACAATTTGATTTTTCTTTAGAAAAAACACCAAATAGTGAGGCAAGCAACTCGGCGGCCGTTAGAGTTTTGTTGAATCGGCGACTGCAACCCGGCTAAGCTGCATCGCTGATCGAGGTGAACTGAGGCACAACCCATGATTTTGAAATGGGGGAATTCCACCTGTGAGCACAAACTTTCACCGGCAAGCACAAACTTTCACTGGCAACCATGGGAGGAGGCGGGCGGACTGCATCACCTATCATTTTCTGCAAAAAAAGAGTAAAATGAACATTAAGAGCAAAGAACAATGGACTGCATCGGTACTCTTATTTCTCTTCAGAAGAACAAAAAGCAAAAATCTCGTCGTCGTCGGGGGCGTGACGGGGGAGGTCGCTTGGGCAGGGGGGTGGAGGTGCATGGTGCTGAGTGGTGCTGGCCACCAACCACCAAGCAAATCCGGCGCGGGATCCAGGGATGCGTGGTCGGGGGTCACCAGATCGAGCAGTGTGGGTCGGGGCTGGAGCGCCCTCGGGGCACGGTGGTGCGGCACCCGTAGTGGTCGCGCGAAGGAACTCCGGTAGTGGTCGTAGGCGGGCGGTGGCCGCCTGATCCGGTGGAGGAGGCCTCGCCGGGGGCCAGTGGCGGCCGGATCCCGCCATCGCCGCGGGGGTGCGCCGACAGTTGGGGGCGCGCCTGGAGGGGTGGAGTGGTGGAGCGCTGCAGGGCTGGGAGGTGGTGGCGCGCCGAAGGGCTGGGAGGTGGTGGCGCGCGCGGAGGCGGGGCGGCGGTCTGGGGTGGGGATCCGGCAGCGGCTCCGGTAGAAGGCGGGGTGGGGAGGGGGCCATGGTGTGCGGGCGCCTCCGCGCTAGAAGGCTGGGTGGGGAGGGGTGGGGAGGGGTGTGGGGGGTGTTATGAGAATAAGGTTATGTGTTATGAGAATAAGGTCTTAAGGGGTGTTATGAGAATAGACCCACCCTATATATATATATGGTATCGGTTCTACGAGAAATTCTATCTATATATATGCATAACGTGTACGATATGTAGCATCGTAAAATACCAGCAAACGAAAAAGAATTAAATGGAAAACACAAAATTAAAGGAAAAATAAATCATGAACCCAAAACCACCTAAACCATTTAGTACCGGTTGGTGTTACCAACCGGTACTAAAGGGATCCCCGCCCCCGGCGCTGGCTCGTGCCACGTGGTGGCCCTTTAGTGGTGGTTCGTGTTGAACCGATACTAAAGGGGGGGACCTTTAGTCCCCACCCTTTAGTGTCGGTTACAGAACCGACACTAAAGGCCCTTCCGAACCGGTGCTATATGCCGGTTCTGCACTAGTGGGCTTAGTCAACGGGTCTGCAACATTCAGATCCGTATGTATTTTGCAAATTTCTGTGTCTCCCTCCTTGACTTGATCGCGGATGGAGTTGAAGCGTCTCTTGATGTGCTTGGTTCTCTTGTGAAACCTGGATTCCTTCGCCAAAGATATTTCTCCAGTGTTGTCACAAAAGATTTTCATTGGACCCGATGCACTAGGTTTTTTCTTTGACCTTGAAGACTGCAGGGCTTACACCCCACAGCATTTTATTGCCCAATAAAAAACCAACAGTACAAAATATCCTCAAGGTGAGGAAGAGGAAAGAAAAGAGCTATCTAAACTGTACAGAAAAAGGAGAAAAATAAAGAACTAAGCCTAAAAAATAACTAGAAAAGCAGAAAAGAAGGACCTCTCAAGGAGGCAAGAAATCAATCCATTTGAGCAGAGCATCCCTATATTTTTTCTTGATTATGTGGGAGAGCAGTGTAAGATCACAAATAAAGCCATTTCTCCACATCCTGAAAGAAGGCCTAATGTTTCTGAAGGCTCTGTCATTCCGTATCTTCCAGATATTCCACCGTGCAGTAAAAACCACTTCCACAAAGAAAGGCTTGCTGAAATCCTTCCTAGCCTGACATGCTATGCCCACCATATCCTCACTATCCTTCCAAGTGATCTGTAGGTAGTTTCACACACGGAGACTGAAGCTGCATTGAAAGAAAAGATGGTTTCGATCCTCCAAAGCGCCAGTCGAACATAGTACACATTCTGGGCCCTCATTGATTTTCCAATGCCTACGCTGGATCATATCCTTGGTGTTTACCCTATCCATGATTACAAGCCAGGCAAACATTTTAATCAACATAGTGCAGCAGCTCTTCCAGATCCAGCTAAGAATTGGGTTGGCTACCATTGTCTGATAGGCAAAATCATAGAACTTCTTTGCGGTAAAGGCAAACTTCTTGCCCTGCCTCCAGCTCCAAGAATCAGGGCACGTGCTGTCTAGATGAATAGTGCCCATAAGTTGCATAAGCTGCTGCAAATCTTGAAAAGCCTGTTTAGACAAGGGCAGGGAGAAGATGTCCAAAATATCATGCACTTGAAAAGCCTCTTTGACCGAGAGGTTCTTGCTCAAGCAGAAAGAATAAAGCCTAGGGAACCGATCCCTTAGAGGAGCACAGCTATCTGCAATTTGCCAAAAGTCAGCCCAAAACAACACCGTGTCACCAGAATGAACATTAACAGAAGTAACAGCCTTGAAATTATCCATTAACTTACATACATCTCTCCACCAAAAAGATCCACACAGAATAGTATCATGTGGAACTCTTTGAAAGTAGTAAGATTCCCAAATCAAGTGAACCCAAGGTACATCTATCTTATTATAGAATTTATTCAGGTGCTTGAGTAGGAGTGCATCATTCTGCAAACCCAAGTTTAAAATGCCAAGCCCACCCTTGAGTTTTGGCCTACAAACTAGTGGCCAAGCAGCGAGAGAGTGTCCCCTTTCCTGACCATATTTTCTCCACAGACACTGTCTTTGGATCCTTTCCAGTTGCTTCAGAATACCCTTAGGAATAGACAAACTGCAAAGGAAGAAAATAGGCAGTGAAGATATGACAGAGTTCACCAATTGTAACCTGCTCCCTTGGGGTAGGAACCAAGAACTTGCTGTCAGTCATCTCTCCATACAATCCACTAGAGGAAGAAAATCAACAATTTTGGGTCAAGTAGTCCCCACAGGTAAACCCAAATATGTGAAAGGTAGGGAGCCCAAGTTGCATCCAAAAAAAGTAGCTAGATCAGTAGCCTCATGATCATTCACATTAATAGGATACATGAATGATTTGTGAAAGTTGATTTGAAGACCAGTTGCGAGTGAGAAAGTCTGCAGAACTGATTTCAGTGCCTCCAAATGGTTTCTGTCAGCTTTTAAGAAAAGCAAAGTATCATCAGCATACTGCACAATAGGGAAATTAGGGTCATGATTTTGCAATGGTCTACTGAGGAGACCCTGCTGATGGATATCATTAACCAAAGTCTGAAGGAGGTCAGCAACAATGACAAAGAGTAATGGGGAGATGGGGTCTCCTTGCTTTACTCCACATCTGCATTTGAAATGTTTTCCAGGGACTCCATTAAGCAAAACAGAAGAAGTGCCAGATGATAACAACTGGTTGATCCATGTAACCCATCTGTTGTCAAAGCCTTTAGCCACCAGAATCCTTATGATTGCCTCATGTTGAATAGAATCAAAGGCCTTTTCAAAGTCAAGCTTTAGCAAAATAATAGGCTGCTTGGATTGATTGCATTGGTGGACATATTCAAAAGTCCAAGCAAGACAATCTTGAATTGTTCTTGACTTTATGAATCCATATTGGTTCTTATGCACACATTTGGTGATCACTTCCTGAAATCTATTGGCAGCAAGTTTGGTGAGGAATTTCAAACCTACACTAGTGAGTGAAATAGGTCTAAAATCATGTAATGCCTAGGATGGGATTATACCTCCTACGTGTCGAGGCACGACTTAAAGGTATAAGCCCATTCTAGGATGATCTCAAGTTTGGTATCTTTGCATGACTCATGTAAAAATAGGGGTGAAATTGCAAAAGGATAGTTGGCTTACACTCGCCACGTCACACAATACATTACATAAGCAAATCATCATCCAAATAACATCACAACCCGACTACGGGTGAAGATCCAAATGAAAGATACCAAATACATAAAGCCACAAGGTTCGAATCGCCCCTAGTAGAAACCACTACTGATCATCGGGATAGTGCACATAGTATCGACTACGTTCTTCATCGTACTCCCAGTACAGCTCCGTGCCGTCACCTGAGTAGTTCACCATAGTACCTACATCTGGTGTTGTGTAGAATCTGTGAGCCAAGGAGGACTCAGCAATCACGTTCCCGGGTAGCAAAACTATCTAAGCCTTGGGTGTGGAACAAGGCTGAAGAAAGATAAAGGTTGCAGCTGCACTAGCACTAGCTTAC
This sequence comes from Secale cereale, assembly GCA_902687465.1. Taxonomy (NCBI): domain Eukaryota; kingdom Viridiplantae; phylum Streptophyta; class Magnoliopsida; order Poales; family Poaceae; genus Secale; species Secale cereale. The sequence continues at coordinate 684,715,465 of LR738713.1, forward strand.
GTGTTTAGAGCGAGAAGAGAAGTGCCACGAGCGACAAAGTGATCACGAAGTGATCCTCGCTAAGCACGTCAATCATAACCCCACCGTGTTCACTTCTCGAACCCCTTTCGGAAAATGACCGTCACGGTTACTCACTAATGGCCCTCTAACCCCTCGTTGGTTACCCCAAGTGGAAGGTGAAAGATGCAGTGTTGTGGAAGTGTTTTCCCTTAGCAAAGATGCCAAGGATCAAATCCCCAGAGACTCCTAGGTTTAACAAGTAGGTGTCAACTGCTAACGGCACGGATTAGAAATCAACGTGGACCTGCACACAGATACAAATAACATTGCTCCCAACGAGTACAGAGAGGTTGTCAATCTCTCCGGCCTTGTAGTTCACAAAGGATTAAAAGCAAATGATAGTAGTGATAGATAGTGTTTGCAATAGTAAATAATAACGAAAAGTAAATAGTGGATGTGATCAATGATGGTAATATGGACCGGAGTCTCATGATGTTCACTAGTGATGTCTCTCTCCCAAAAGACGATAAAACAGCTATGTGAGGTAAACAAATTACAGCTGGGCAATTGACAGGACCAATGTTGACTAAGTTGCAAGAAAGGTTGAGGTTCAAAGCATGGGCGGTACGCCAAAGTAAGTAGACCGAAATCCATCAATGCCTACTACTAATCATCCACCTTGAGATATCTATCTAGAACATCTCGCTGGTATTAAGTTGCGAGCCCCACCCATAGTGTAAACTCAAAGCAACAGACAACTGCATTAAAAGAACTTTGCGTAAAGTAAACAATCCTTGCACCCGCGGGCACAAGCACCGTTGTTTTCCCCCTTGTGGCAACATCACATCCCCTAGACTCATGTTTCTGTCACTCAAGCTAGTCATCGAGGGGCATGAACCCACAATCAAGCATAACGTTCCCTCTTGGAGTCACTACCTACTACTTGGCCAAAGCAATAAATAACAACGGAGAACATGCAAGAATTACTTACGAACATAAATATAAAAGAGGTGAATCAAATATATTACTCAAGAACAATCTGAACATAATCTCATAATCCATCGGATCCCAGCAAACTCAACATAGCAACATCATAAGGATTACATATGTGCCTCGATCATGTAGGGCAGCTCACGAGGACTAATTAGTGAAGCACAAGAACGGGAGGAGAACATCACATAGCTACTGGTCATGGACTCATGGTCCAAGGGAGACTACTCACGACTCATCCAGGAGGCGTCCATGGTGGTGGAGAAGCTCCCGGTGGTGATCCTCCCCTCCGACAGGGTGCCGGGAAGAGTTCTCCTGGTGCTCCCGATCTTGGAAGCGGCGGCGGCGGAACGGAGATGGGATCACGAAAAGAGTTCCTGTTCTGAGGGTTTCGGAGGACGCTTTAAATATATGCCAAAGGGGAGCATCGGGGGAGCTTCGGGGGGCCCAGGCGCCCCCCCGGCGCGGCCCAGGGGGGGGGGCGCCGCCAGGTGATGACCCTCAACCGTAAGGGATCTATTGCAGCGTTTTCGATAAGTAAGAGTGTCGAACCCAACGAGGAGCAGAAGGTATTGATAGGCGATTCTGAGCAAGAAATTACTGCAAGCACTAAAAGATAACTTTTAGGGGTTTTCTCGGTATAAGCAACAGGAATGTAAAGGCAAGTAACGTAAAAGGTACTGAGAGTAACAAGTGGCCCAATCCTTTCTTAGCAAAGGAGAGGCCTAGCAACTAAACTTATAAAGACTAAAGCGTTCCTGAGGACACACGGGAGAGGTAGTCATGTGCTTTCGCCATATTCCGTATCGATAGTATGTTATGTGTTGATAAGTGTTGGTGGGTGGATCTATGCTAGTGCACTCTCTAGACTAAGATGAATGCACTCTTATGATTAAACACCTTGCAAGCATCCGCAAATACAAGATAGAATTTAAGGCAAAAGCCTAACCATAGCAATACGATCGAGGATCCATTATTCCCTTATGCAAAAGCGTGCGAACTGGGGTTCAGGTTTCTGTCACTCCGGCAACCCACCATAAGCATTCTTTATACACAATGTATTCTCCTAGGTCCTTAATAAGGCGTAGTGTTGGGTGTTCGACTCACACAACACCACTAGTAGAATGACAACGCAACTTAAGTATCAAACAACACATATTACTTCAACAGCATATGACTACTAACAACAAGACTTTCCCCATGTCCTCAAGAACTAAGGTAACTACTCACAAGACATAAAAGAGATCATGATCAGTGGGGATAAATATGTGATAAACAATCTGGACATAATAATATTTCTCCAACAAAACTCAATAGCATTCACCACAAAGTAGTAATCAACACCGATGGAGTAGAGAGGATAGGTAGTACGAGTTACAACACGAGTTGCGATGGTAAGATGAGATTTGGATGAAGATGGAGATGGTGCTGGTGTTGGGGATGATGTTGATGATGATCTCGATGATGCCCGTGACGATGGTGATGACGATGGCGACGATCTCCCCTTCCGGGAGGTGCTCTCCCCGGCGGAATCTGCCCGCCGGAGATGCCCTTTTCTTCTCTGTAGGTTTCCGCCTCGAAGCGGCGGCGGAACTCCGTAAAAAGTCCCGTGCCTAGGGTTTTCGGAGAACGGAGAACATATATGCAAAAGGGGGCAACCAGAGGTGGGCCAAGGGCTCCAGGCGCCCCCCCCCCCGGCGCGGCCAGGGGGGGGGGGCGCCCCCAGGCCGCCTGGGCACCCTGTGGCCCCCCTCTGACTCCCCTTTTGCGTGTCTTCGTGATCCGTCTGAAAAATACCTCCCGTCAATTTTCAGGTAATTTGGAGGTATTCTTCTTCAGCAACTCAGCATCCACTTTTTCCTGCTGAATCCTGCGTCTGCTGTTCTGGCATCGGAAAGTTGCAAACTGTGTAAAATAGACCAAAACAACATAAGAACATCATCATAACGTGAAATATATCAATGAATAGGGATAAATTATGATACAAAATAGTGATGCATTTTGGACGTATCAACACCCCCAAGCTTAGACCTCGCTTGTCCCCAAGCGAATATGAACTCGGTAAACATGTCCACAAGTTTAGGGAGTGAAGTGTCGATAAATAGAATACGGACAAGAAGCATCATAGTTTCTTTACCAACTCAAATATCCTCAACATCAATCTTCACTCATAAGGCCTTTATGAAAGAGTGATAACACTTATATTCGAAAGTAGGGCTAAGGAAACTAATTATATCATGGCAAACATGTCCTTTGGTCAAAGAACAACAAATAGTTTTAGCTTTTGCTCTTATATTTTGATACGATCAATTGAAGCTTTTTGAAAATTACATGTTAATAGGCAAGAAGTGAAAGTGTTAACACAAAGGAAGATATTTGCCTTAGCTGGGTATGACAAACAACTTACTTATCGAATGATAATGTCAACAAGGATATGATATGACAAATCTTAATGTAGCTTTATATGAATGAATCCTCATCAACATCAAACATCTGCTCTCTTTGAGAAATAGAAGGAAATAGGGGTAACTGACTCAGCTTAAAATTAAAAGATAGGCCCTGCTCTAGGGTAGTAGGGAAAACTCATGTGCTATCCTTAAATCAAACAGAATGAAAACAAATTTTGAGAGGTGCATGATTTGTCAACGAATGCTAATAGGTAACCCAATTACTTCTTGAGCTGGACAAGTTTCGAGGAACGGCTCCCGCACGAGGACGATAACATCCTCTTATTCTCCTTTGTTTATCACTGCCAAAGTTTTCTGATTTCTCATGAACAAAGCGTGAAGGAGGGTTTGTTTGTTATATTATTTTTAAGCTGGGCGTACTCAATGCCAGTTCCTTCTCGTATTATGGGTTTGCACATTATACATGCAATCCCGGGGTGAAGCTTGTCCAACTCAAAAAGATCATGAATTAGCTACTACTTCCTCATGAGCTAGAACAGAGGCACAAAATAAAAGATTTTGAACATTTTAAGGATAACACATAAATTATATACTTTGAGGAGGTGGTAGTGTAATACCACGAATAGGAAGGTATGGTGGACTCATACGGAAGGTATTAGTTTTAAGGGTATGGATGCACAAGCAGAATACCGCTTAGTACAGAGTTAGGCTAGCAAAGGTTTTGAGAGAGCAGACAATTGATGATGACTAAGATGCAAAGCAATATAAAGCATGAACATTGAAATAAGCATAACACATCAAGTTGTCTTCCTTGTCAACATAACACTTCAAGCATAATAACATAAAGGTTTTGGCTATGTTGATACTTTAAGAAAATCATGCTTGTTGTTATGACCAAAGTTATGTTTGCCAAGATTAAATAAAGTTTTCACAGCCATACCTGACATAAGGTTAATACTCCCCATACGAATCATCATATAAGGTCGATTGCGTGAAGAGAATACCGAGTGCAGCAAAAGGAACCGATAAACTTCTCATTAATATTCCATCATAAACGACTCCACACTCACGGATACAATTCTTCACCGAAGGAGCAATAGACCTCAATGCACACACCTATCTCATATAACAACCTCCCTAGACATGATACGACTCTACTTGACTCTAAAAGACAAAAAGTAAAGATAAAGATACCGGGCACTCCCCCAAGCTTGGAACAAGCCAAGGGAATGCCATTACCCCAGGAGATTTCACTCATCATCCTTGTTGGCGTTGATCAAGTAGTCCTTGGCGAAACGCTTCCATGGAAGGGGTTCTCCAGTCTCATATGAGAAGCTCGTCTCCTGGATCCCACATTCAGCACCCAAACCCATGCGCAGAAACCTTAGTTCATACTCACAGTTCTGGTTATGTAGATCATTAATTTGCCCTTGAAGCTCTATAATTCTTTCTTCAGACGCGGTGATTCTTTCCCACATCTCCTTCATCTCCTTCAGGAAGTAGTTCTTCAGCTCATTGGTGATGTCAAAGTTAGCTTCAACACCATGCCCGATCATCTTCTTGTACTCGAAGACTTCTAGCTCCACTTCTTCCAGCCTGGCCTGGGCGCTCCCCTCCTTAATAGGTCCCTTCAGATCTTCTTGATGAAGGACGCCGTCCTTCATCTGAACAACCTGAGGGTGCTTCTTCACCTTAGCAAGGTAAGGGTTGATGACGTTGACGACGAACGTGTCCTTGGGGGAACTTGGAGAAGCCATGGCACCTAAATTTAGCTGAAAGATTTCCTGGCAGAAACAGATCGAAGAGAAAACACGCGAAATCGCAAGATACGTTGCCGGAACAATCCGGGCAAATATATAGGAAAAATTTATGCACAGAAAGGAAGGTAACGGACCAAAGCGGGGTCGGAGTTTTACTAATTTTTCAGAAACTCGTAATTCGGAACTTTTATGGCGGTTCGCGATGTTTCCTTACCGTACTACATACCTTTTCTTTATTCTGCTTCTGCTGGCGTCTGAAACAGGGCTGCAACATGTTCTTCATGGGTTGTTGTGTATATTATATTCACATCAACATCGACAGGGTCTCCTGCTATGTAATGTTTAAGTCTTTGCCCATTCACAACTTGAGGATTGGTGCCTTCAAAATTATTAATCTTAATTGCACCAGACCGATAAACTTCTTCAATATGAAATGGTCCTTCCCACCTGGAAAGTAGTTTACCTGGGGAAAACCTGAAACGGGATCTAAACAACAAAACTTTATCACAAACATTAAATTCACGTTTCAGAATCTTCCTATCATGCCATCTTTTTACCTTTTCCTTGAACATTTTAGCGCTCTCGTAAGCTTCACTCCTCCATTCATCTAGAGAAGTCAAGTTCATGAGACGCTTCTCACCAGCTAGTTTTGGGTCAGCGTTAAGCTCTCTAACAGCCCAGAAAGCTTTGTGTTCTAACTCTAATGGCAAATGGCAAGCCTTGCCATATACCATCTTATAGGGGGACATGCCCATGGGGTTTTTGTAAGCGGTTCTATATGCCCACGAAGCATCTCCTAACTTATTTGACCAGTCCTTTCTATTTCTGTTTACTGTTTTCTGCAAGATCAACTTAATCTCTCTATTAGTGAGCTCAACTTGCCCACTAGTTTGAGGATGGTAAGGTGAAGCAATTCTATGGTTAACATCGTGTTTAGCCAAAGCTTTTCTAAAAGCTCCGTGTGTGAAGTGTGATCCCCCATCAGTCATGAGATACCTTGGTACACCAAACCTAGGAAAAATTACGTCTTTAAGCATTTTCAAAGATGTCTTGTGATCAGCACTTTCAGTGGGGATTGCTTCAACCCACTTGGTCACATAATCAACAGCTACTAAAATGTGAGTGTATTTGTGCGAAGAAGGAAAAGGACCCATAAAATCAAAACCCCAACAATCGAAAGGTTCAATTACTAGTGAGTAATTCATAGGCATCTCATTCCTTCTACTAATGTTACCAACTCTCTGACATTTATCACAAGCTAAAACATAATTTCTAGCATCTTTAAAGAGAGTAGGCCAATAAAAACCTGATTGAAGAACCTTATGTGCAGTCCTCTCACCGGCATGATGTCCTCCATAGGGACTATCATGACACCGTCTGAGAATGTCCTTCTGCTCATGTTCCGGAATGCATCTTCTCACGATCCCGTCGGGACCTTCCTTGAAAAGATGTGGGTCATCCCAAAAGTAGTGCCTCAAATCATGAAAGAACTTCTTCCTTTGCTGAAATGTTAGACCTGGAGGCAAATACTTTGCAACAATAAAATTAGCATAATCTGCATACCAAGGATCGGAAAGAGATTGTACTTTCACAACAGCAAGTTGCTCGTCTGGAAAACTATCGTTAACTGGGATGGGGTCGTGCGGTATATCTTCCATCCTTGAAATATTGTCCGCCACCGGATTGTCTTCCCCTTTCCTATCAACAATCTGCAAATCAAATTCTTGAAGAAGGAGTACCCATCTGATAAGCCTTGGCTTGGCATCCTTCTTTGTCATAAGATACTTAATAGCAACATGATCAATATGAATAATAACTTTGGAATCAACAATATACTGCCTAAACTTATCACAAGCAAAAACTACAGCTAAGAATTCCTTCTCAGTAGTAGCATAATTTCTTTGAGCACTATCAAGGGTTTTACTAGCATAATGTATAACATTCAATTTCTTATCAACTCTTTGTCCTAAAACAGCTCCAACAGCAAAATCACTTGCATCACACATAATTTCAAAAGGTAAATTCCAGTCAGGTGGTTGTACTATAGGAGCAGTTATTAAAGCTTTCTTAAGGACTTCAAAAGCTTCCTTACAATTTTCATCAAATACAAAAGGAACGTCCTTCTGGAGAAGATTAGTGAGGGGTCTTGAGGTTTTAGAAAAGTCTTTAATAAATCTTCTATAAAAACCTGCATGACCGAGAAAACTGCGAATACCTTTGATGTCCCTTGGATAGGGCATCCTCTCAATAGCTTCGATCTTGGCCTTGTCCACTTCAATTCCCCTTTCGGAAATCTTGTGACCAAGAACAATTCCTTCATTAACCATAAAGTGGCACTTCTCCCAGTTGAGTACCAAATTTGTCTCCTCGCATCTCTGCAAAACTTTATTAAGGTTGTGAAGACAATGGTCAAATGAAGTTCCATAGACGGAGAAATCGTCCATGAAGACTTCCATAATATCCCCGCAGAAATCATGAAAAATAGCAGACATACACCTTTGAAAAGTAGCAGGGGCATTACATAAACCAAAAGGCATATGTCTGTAAGCATAAGTACCAAAGGGACAAGTAAAAGTGGTCTTCTCTTGATCGACAGTGTTAACATGAATCTGAGAGAAGCCAGAATAACCTTCAAGATAACAAAAGTGGGTGTTTTTGGATAACCTTTCAAGCATTTGGTCGATGAACGGCAACGGGTAGTGATCCTTCCTGGTTGCCTTGTTCAACTTCCTATAATCAATACACATTCTATATCCAATAATAATTCTCTGAGGTATTAATTCATTTTTATCATTAGGAACCACAGTTGTACCTCCTTTCTTAGGAACACAATGTACCGGACTTACCCACTTACTATCAGCTATAGGGTATATAATACCTGCGGCGAGAAGCTTGAGAATTTCAGTTCTAACGACATCCATCATCTTCGGGTTCAACCATCGTTGATGATCAACAACTGGTTTAGCATCAGGCTCAAGCTTGATAGTATGTTGACAGATAGATGGACTAATCCCCTTAAGGTCATCAAGGGTGTAGCCAATTGCGCCTCGGTGTTTACGAAGTACTTCCAATAATCGCTCCTCTTCATATCCTGAAAGGTTAGAATTGATAATAACAGGATATACTTTCTTTTCATCTAAATAAGCATACTTGAGCGTATCGGGAAGAGGTTTAAGATCGAACACCGGGTCTTCTTTTGGTTTTGATAAAATTCCCAAAGGTTCAACCGGAAGGTTGTGCTTCAGGATAGCAGGCTGTCTAAAGAATATTTCATCTAGTTCATTTCTTTCCTGCATATGCAAATCATTCTCGTGGTCCTCCATGTATTGCTGCAAAGGATCATCAGGGGGAATAGCAATAAAGGCAATACTTTCAATAATTTTATAATCACTAGGTAAATCAGTACCACGAGGTTGTTTAGAGAACTTAGAAAAATTAAATTCATATGGCTCACCATCGAATTCAACAGAAACTTTACCTCTCTTGCAATCTATTATAGCTCCACAAGTTCTAAGAAAAGGTCTACCAAAAATAATGGGACAAAAATTGTCCCTGGACGAACCAAGTACCAGAAAGTCGGTAGGGTACTTTACCTTCCCACATAGGACTTCAACGTCCCTCACAATTCCGATAGGAGAGATAGTTGTTCTATTTGCAAGATGAATAGTAACATCAACTTCTTCAAGTTCACAAGGGAAAATTTCACCGATGATTTCTTCATAAAGTGAATAGGGGATAGCACTTGCACTCGATCCCAAATCGCATAGCCCATAATAATTGTGATCTCCTATTTTAACAGATACCACTGGAGTACCTGAAATTGGGCCTTTATTCTTGGCTGTGACAAGGTTAGTGGAAACAACACAAAAATTTATATTGGAGTCCAAAACATCATCAGTAGCAAGATCTTTAATCAATGCAACTTGAGGATCGACCCTGATCTGGTCCTCAGGCTCATCAACTCTTCTCTCACTTTTATTTATTATGCCTGTCACAAGAGAATGCTCCTTTATCCTCGTGGGAAAAGGAGGCTGTTCATATATAACTGTAGGCAAAATAGGGTCAGCAACACAAATATCAATAGGTGGTTCTTTAAAAGGTTCATGGTGCTGGTCTCTCTTCTTTTTAAAAGAATCAACGTGAGAGGCAAAATTCTTACACAAATCAATCACTAGATGGGAATCAAGACCAATCTTAGAGCAAAAAGTATTGAAGTAATCAGTTTCCACATAGTTCTCAATATAATCATGTTCATAATTTATAGCGGGTTCAATACCTTTATCAATTTCCCAATCTTCGGTATTCCTCTGAATTCTTTCAAGGAGATCCCACCTTTCTTCAACACTCTTCTTCTGAAACACCCCACTAGAGGAGGCATCCAGCATCTCCTTATCCTGACGAGAAAGCCTGGCATAAAAATTTGTAAGTATAATTTCCTTGGGAAGCTTATGAATAGGGCATTTGAGCATTAGGGACTTCAATCTCCCCCAAGCTTGAGCAATGCTTTCTCCGTCACGAGACCTAAAGTTATAGATATAATTCCTGTCTCGATGAATTTCATGAAGAGGATAAAACTTAGTATAAAAGAGAGACATAAGCTCCTGCCAGTCCAGCAAGTGTGAGTTATCGAGAAGCCCATACCAATCTGAAGCTTTATCTATAAGTGATACGACAAACAATTTCCTCATAACAAACTCCCTCGATACACCTGCAAGCTTAAATAATGAACATAGTTGTGACAGATATTGCAAGTGTTCACCGGGATGTTTGTCTCCTGCGTAACGATTAGCCAAAACATAATTGATAATACCAGCTGGTATTTTATAAGGCACAATTTCAGTAGGGGGAGGATCAACCACCACAGGTGTGGGGCGTCTTCCCGCAAGCAACGATCCAATAATAGGGTTGTCCATAAGGATAAAGAGCAGCAATAGCAAAAAGTAAAGACAGAATTATAAAAACTTTCTTACCAGTTTCACTTTACCAATAGCGCTACGCTCCCCGGCAACGGCGCCAGAAAACGGTACTTGATGACCCTCAACCGTAAGGGATCTATTGCAGCGTTTTCGATAAGTAAGAGTGTCGAACCCAACGAGGAGCAGAAGGTATTGATAGGCGATTCTGAGCAAGAAATTACTGCAAGCACTAAAAGATAACTTTTAGGGGTTTTCTCGGTATAAGCAACAGGAATGTAAAGGCAAGTAACGTAAAAGGTACTGAGAGTAACAAGTGGCCCAATCCTTTCTTAGCAAAGGAGAGGCCTAGCAACTAAACTTATAAAGACTAAAGCGTTCCCGAGGACACACGGGAGAGGTAGTCATGTGCTTTCGCCATATTCCGTATCGATAGTATGTTATGTGTTGATAAGTGTTGGTGGGTGGATCTGTGCTAGTGCACTCTCTAGACTAAGATGAATGCACTCTTATGATTAAACACCTTGCAAGCATCCGCAAATACAAGATAGAATTTAAGGCAAAAGCCTAACCATAGCAATACGATCGAGGATCCATTATTCCCTTATGCAAAAGCGTGCGAACTGGGGTTCAAGTTTCTGTCACTCCGGCAACCCACCATAAGCATTCTTTATACACAATGTATTCTCCTAGGTCCTTAATAAGGCGAAGTGTTGGGTGTTCGACTCACACAACACCACTAGTAGAATGACAACGCAACTTAAGTATCAAACAACACATATTACTTCAACAGCATATGACTACTAACAACAAGACTTTCCCCATGTCCTCAAGAACTAAGGTAACTACTCACAAGACATAAAAGAGATCATGATCAGTGGGGATAAATATGTGATAAACAATCTGGACATAATAATATTTCTCCAACAAAACTCAATAGCATTCACCACAAAGTAGTAATCAACACCGATGGAGTAGAGAGGATAGGTAGTACGAGTTACAACACGAGTTGCGATGGTAAGATGAGATTTGGATGAAGATGGAGATGGTGCTGGTGTTGGGGATGATGTTGATGATGATCTCGATGATGCCCGTGACGATGGTGATGACGATGGCGACGATCTCCCCTTCCAGGAGGTGATCTCCCCGGCGGAATCTGCCCGCCGGAGATGCCCTTTTCTTCTCTGTAGGTTTCCGCCTCGAAGCGGCGGCGGAACTCCGTAAAAAGTCCCGTGCCTAGGGTTTTCGGAGAACGGAGAACATATATGCAAAAGGGGGCGACCAGAGGTGGGCCAGGGGCTCCAGGCGCCCCCCCGGCGCGGCCAGGGGGGGGGGCGCCCCCAGGCCGCCTGGGCACCCTGTGGCCCCCCTCTGACTCCCCTTTTGCGTGTCTTCGTGATCCGTCTGAAAAATACCTCCCGTCAATTTTCAGGTAATTTGGAGGTATTCTTCTTCAGCAACTCAGCATCCACTTTTTCCTGCTGAATCCTGCGTCTGCTGTTCTGGCATCGGAAAATTGCAAACTGTGTAAAATAGACCAAAACAACATAAGAACATCATCATAACGTGAAATATATCAATGAATAGGGATAAATTATGATACAAAATAGTGATGTATTTGGACGTATCACCAGGGCGCCTGGAGCCCTGGTGGCCCCCCCCCCGGCTGTCCTTCGGGCGCAAGGAAGTATCCGAAACGCTGATTTTATATATAATTTTTCTGGATTTTTCCTGGCAGTTCTCGTAACGTGAAAACCTGAAATACAAAAACAGCCAAAAACAGAAACTGGCACTGGGGTGCACTGGATTAGTAAGTTAGTCCAAATATGATCAAAAGTGTATGGAAGTGTATGAATATCATAGCAATATCACCCAAAAGTGGCATGGAGCAAGCAGAAATTATAGATACGTTTTGGACGTATCAACATCCCCAAGCTTAATTCCTGCTCGTCCTCGAGTAGGTAAATGATAACAAGAATAATTTCTGTGGTGACATGCTATTAACCAAATAGGACTTTTTATAGTCATATGACAAAAGCTTACTGAGACAATGAATCTATAGTAATTAAGTTGCCTCATGAGAAAATCACAAATGACTGAAAGTTTAACAACATGAAACTGAAACATCAAAAAGATTTGCAATGAACATGATGTGCAAATATGATAAAGTAATATCTAGCTTGCCCCCTTTAGTGAAGCAAAACATAAATGCAGGGGCACCTTCAAGGTTTAAGTGATGACTAGATACAATGATTTCAAAATAAACGATATCACAATCATGCAAAAGACAATGCTACTTTGGGACAATGCACATTACACTCAGAATGACAATCATGCTCTCAGTAGTTGGTGCTTTAACATAAAAGTAAAAGAATGGTTATGTGCTAGAGCTTTTTGTTTTGAAAACATGGAAGCAATTTTGTCAACGGTAGTAGTACTTCATATGTGTCATGCATAAGACATCCTATAAGTTGCAAGCCTCATGCATCGAATACCAATAGTGCTCGCACCTTGTCCTAATTAGCTCGGATTTCCATGGGTTATCATTGCATTACATATGTTTCAACCAAGTGTCACAAAGGGGTACCTCTATGCCACCTGTACAAAGGTCCAAGGAGATAAATCGCATTTGATTTCTCGTTTTTGATAGATCTCAACTTGAGGACATCCATACCGGGACAACATAGAAAATAGATGATGGACTCCTCTTGAATGCATAAGCATATTCTCATAAGAGATTGAGGATTAACGTCCAAGCTAAAACTTCCACCATGATACATGGCTTTGGTTGGCGGCCCAATGTTCTTCTCTAACAATATGCATATTCATACAACCCACGGCAAATCACCCTTACTTCAGACAAGACGAACATGCATAGCAACTCACATGATATTCAACAAAAGTGTGACAGTTGATGGCGTCCCCAGAAACATGGTTACCGCTCAGCAAGCAACTTATAAGAAATAAGATACATAAGCAACATATTCTTTACAACAATAGTTTTTAAGCTACTTTCCCATGAGCTATGTATTGCAAGGTTAGTTTGCTTAGTACAGGTGGAGGTTAGCAAAAGACTGGGAGCGACCAACTAAGAGAGCAATGACGGTCATAATCATGCAGAGCGACAAAGCAACATTGAATCAGGCATGGTAGTTATATCGCTACTCAGAAATAAAAGATCATCAAGTCTTGACAGACTTTCTTTACAGTCTTAAATATGCGTGAGCATACGCCAAGTCAATCAAAACAAATTCTTGAAGGAAGATATTACTAAACCATACCACATCATAGACAAACAAATCATGTTGGTACTCCAATAACACATTGGGAACCCCCCAGCTATTTGAGATTAACCATAAGAAAACCTGAACTACTAAGCACCATTATGCAAGTAGCATCTTTATCATAGACACATTAACCAATGCAACGGAAGCAAACTCTCTTAATAAGGTGAGCATGATAATTAAAGAGAGTTCAAGCAACCAACTAAACAAAAGCTCTTTGAAAAGATAAGCATGAATACTAAAAGCAGAGCATGATAGTAGCTATTAAAAGACAAAGAACACACACAGCATAGATAGACATGAAAATTCTATGTTATGTTCTAGGTTGAAGTGGAGCGTGTTTCTCTCCCACATAAAGAATGCTGAGTTCCGACTCGTTATGAAAAACTAAAAAGAAAACTAAAAGCAAGACGCTCCAAGCATAGCACATAACACATGAAGTGATAAAAATATAGCGGAACGAAAGACGAACTGATAATGTTGATGGAGAAGGGGATGCACGGGGGCATCCCCAAGCTTAGACGCTTGAGTCTCCTTGAATATTTCTTGGGGGGTGCACGGGGGCATCCCCAAGCTTGAGCGCTTGACACTCCTGAATCTTTTTATCATCTTCCCTCGCACACTTGAAAACTCCCTTCATACATAACTCATCATAATCTGATTAGCGAGGTTAGTACCCTTAATAAAATAATTATACCTTGCTGGAAATAAAGATATTCTTGAAGTTCTACTGTTTCTCAAGATTGCCAAAAGGTTTTTGCAAAGAAAAAGCAAGTTCTTGATTTGCAAAATGAAGGAAAGGCAAAACAGGACATAATCTGTGAAAAACTGAACAGCAGGTAGTAATTGATCTGTTCGGGATACTTCTGCAACTCAAATCAAAAAACTCAGAACAGACGCACGAAAGACAATTATATAGAGAACGCTGTCGAAAAAATTCAGACCAAAAAGATGATCTGGTGATTTTATACGAATTTTTTTATCCAAGGACAGAATCTGTTTCCTGGACAGCACCTCACAACTTTTGAACTTTCTAGCAATCAGATGCTATACTTGGCACAAATATGAAAAGAAAAGATACAATGATGATGCTACAGCAGTAAACAACATCAAGACACAACAAAAGCAAAAAAAATATTATTCATGTGGGCTGCCTCCCAAAAGCGCTTTCTTTTATGCCTTTAAGCTAGGCATAATGCATAGAGATCAAGTTGTATCAATTGAACCATCATCAAGATCATCAAAAAGCTCTTCAATAATACAACTAGTGTTAAGAGGACTTTCAAACAAAGGCCTCATAGAGATACTTCTAGGTAGAAGACCAAAAGGATAAAAGTCAAGGGAAGATTCATTTATAAATTCATCACATAGAGGTGTTTCTTCCAAAGTCTTTACAGTTTCAACCCCTTTGGCAATAGATGGCTTACTTTTAGAACGGGGAGCCTTTGGAACGTGAACGAACTTAGGCTCCCGCTTTGCCGGAGTTTCTACCTTTTTGGTTTTGATTGAGGAGAAGGTGGTTCCTAGAGTATCAAAGATATCCTCAATCTTGTCTATCCTAGAAGAGCCCAAGTCATGGAATTTGACGGTCTCCAAAATTTTGAAAATTTTATGCATGGAGCTATCAAGTCTATTCAAATTCCCTTGGACCTTACGATCCAACTCATTCATCTTATTAATGCTTGGCATCTCTAGCTCTATCTTTTCAAGTTTTTTCATAATGTGAGCTAGGGTGATGTCCTCTCGAATGCTAACAACAGGGAGATTCCCAACAAGATTTTCAATAATACTAAGAGACTCCCAAACTGGGGCCTCTAGGAAATTCCCATTGATAGCAGTATCTAGAATAAACCTATTCCAAGAAGTAATCCCAACATAAAAATTTCTAAGCAGGATAGTAGTAGGTTGCTTCTTGGTGGCTCTTTTTTGTGAATCATTAATTCTATACCAAGCATCTTTCAAACTTTCCCCACCTCTTTGTTTGAAGGTGAGGACTTCTGCCTCGTCAAAGACAAAAGTACCCGACATAATGATAACTAAAGAACGAGATAACTATTTTTGTGATTTTCGATAAAAAGGTACTAAAGCAAAAAAACTGAAAGGTAAACTAACAAGACTAAAAAGCAAAGGTAAAAGATAGCATGCAACTCCCCTATCCTGAAGAGTGGAGTCCCCGGCAACGAGGCCAGAAAATACTCCTTGATGGGCCTCTAACCCCTCGTTGGTTACCCCAAGTGGAAGGTGAAAGATGCAGTGTTGTGGAAGTGTTTTCCCTTAGCAAAGATGCCAAGGATCGAATCCCTAGAGACTCCTAGGTTCAACAAGTAGGTGTCAACTGCTAACGGCGCGGATTAGCAATCAACGTGGACCTGCACACAGATACAAATAACTTTGCTCCCAACGAGTACAGAGAGGTTGTCAATCTCTCCGGCCTTGTAGTTCACAAAGGATTAAAAGCAAATGATAGTAGTGATAGATAGTGTTTGCAATAGTAAATAATAACAAAAAGTAAATAGTGGATGTGATCAATGATGGTAATATGGACCGGAGTCTCATGATGTTCACTAGTGATGTCTCTCTCCCAAAAGACGATAAAACAGCTATGTGAGGTAAACAAATTACAGCTGGGCAATTGACAGGACCAATGTTGACTAAGTTGCAAGAAAGGTTGAGGTTCAAAGCATGGGCGGTACGCCAAAGTAAGTAGACCGAAATCCATCAATGCCTACTACTAATCATCCACCTTGAGATATCTATCCAGAACATCTCGCTGGTATTAAGTTGCGAGCCCCACCCATAGTGTAAACTCAAAGCAACAGACAACTGCATTAAAAGAACTTTGCGTAAAGTAAACAATCCTTGCACCCACGGGCACAAGCACCGTTATTTTCCCCCTTGTGGCAACAGCACATCCCCTAGACTCATGTTTCTGTCACTCAAGCTAGTCATCGAGGGGCATGAACCCACAATCAAGCATAACGTTCCCTCTTGGAGTCACTACCTACTACTTGGCCAAAGCAATAAATAACAACGGAGAACATGCAAGAATTACTTACGGACATAAATATAAAAGAGGTGAATCAAATATATTACTCAAGAACAATCTGAACATAATCTCATAATCCATCGGATCCCAGCAAACTCAACATAGCAACAACATAAGGATTACATATGTGCCTCGATCATGTAGGGCAGCTCACGAGGACTAATTAGTGAAGCACAAGAACGGGAGGAGAACATCACATAGCTACTGGTCATGGACTCATGGTCCAAGGGAGACTACTCACGACTCATCCGGGAGGCGTCCATGGTGGTGGAGAAGCTCCCGGTGGTGATCCTCCCCTCCGGCAGGGTGCCGGGAAGAGTTCTCCTGGTGCTCCCGATCTTGGAAGCGGCGGCGGCGGCGGAACAGAGATGGGATCGCGAAAAGAGTTCCTGTTCTGAGGGTTTCGGAGGACGCTTTAAATATATGCCAAAGGGGAGCATCGGGGGAGCTTCGGGGGGCCCAGGCGCCCCCCCCGGCGCGGCCCCGGGGGGGGGGGGGGTGCCGCCAGGGCGCCTGGAGCCCTGGTGCCCCCCGGCTGTCCTTCGGGCGCAAGGAAGTTTCCGAAACGCTGATTTTTTATATAATTTTTCTGGATTTTTCCTGGCAGTTCTCGTAACATGAAAACCTAAAATACAAAAACAGCCGAAAACAGAAACTGGCACTGGGGTGCACTGGATTAGTAAGTTAGTCCAAATATGATCAAAAGTGTATGGAAGTGTATGAATATCATAGCAATATCACCCAAAAGTGGCATGGAGCAAGCAGAAATTATAGATACGTTTTGGACGTATCACTCACGCTGGTAGTGTGTTCTAAACATGGTGTCAAGTTTTCTACAATCGGATATTAACAAATTCCCATCTGCCACATAACCGCGGGCACGACTTTCGAAAGTTCAAAACCCTGCAGGGGAGTCCCAACTTAGCCCATTACAAGCTCACGATCCGCGGAGTCGCAACTCCAAGGTGGGAAGGCCCGAGTATTCTCGGAATCCCGTGCTCAAGATACTCCAACTAAGGTAAGACTAATCCAGCAAATCCTCCCGGCGTGCCGACACCCTGATAGTAGCCGCGCGTATCTCGTCTCAGGCCACGACCGGATGGGCGATTCTACAGGTTTTTACCAGCCCTTGAGTTTCCTCGAGGTGGCCCCGCAGACTCCCCAATTTGGACCAACACTCATGTGGAGCATTGGCCCGGGTTGTTGATTAAGAAGAGGGTTTATAACTCCCTATGCAAGTTTTAGTTGTTTAGGCAAATGTAGTACCAATGTTGGGACTTGCTGGAAAAGCCTTAGCGCTAAGCGGTTTATCGAGGGGGTCCCATAACCCCAACCATGTGAGGAACGCAAAATCAAGGAACATAACACCGGTTTATACGGTTCCTAGGGCGGCATGAGTGGAACAAATCACCAAGCAAGAGGCTTAGCCTTCCACCAATTACCAATATATAGATGATTTAGTTTAAGAGTTTATATAGTGTGATATCCCAACAAACTTCAACATGAAGCAAGAATCTTCAAATCTTCTCCCGCAACTAGCAATGCTATAAGAGGGGCTGAGCGAAGCTTACTTAGCCAAACAAAGGTTTGCTAGCTTGGGTGGTTAGACAGATTCATGGTTATAATAGGAGGCTGACAAACAAACATGGGCATCGAGGCAATAAGCTAAAGAGCGAGACATCTAGCAATAGGCAAAGATAGTAATGATATCTGGGTCAGGTCATCTTGCCTGTCGAGTCGTCGATGGGATCGTAAGACGGCTCCTCGTACTCAACCTCGGTAGTAACCTCGTTCTCGTTCTCGGTCTCGGCTTCCGGCTCTACTCAACACAAGAACACAACGAGGCACGAAATCAAACAAGGTGCAATGCACATTCAACATGATGCACGTATGATGCACTTATGATGCATTACATGTCAAGGGATGAAGCACACAAGAACAACACAAGACAACAAGTTTAAATGAGTCCGGAATCCACATAAGGCGAATCCGGTAGGTCCTCATATGCATATGTTGAAAATGGTCCATATCTGAACAAACCTTAAGTTAAAGTTGTTAAACAGCAAGTTAACATGCACCATGCTGATCTACATGAAATTCTAGTCAAGTTTCATATAAAGTTTGTTTAATTCGGAGCTACGGTCTATAAGATATGAGCAAAACAGGTTAAGCATGGCAACGGTGCAAGAACCACCCAAACATCAAGCAAACATGCTCCAAACATGTAAACCAGATGATATTATGAATCTACATGCAAAATCACACAAGTTTCATATAGGGCACGCTCAAAACGGAGCAACGGTTCAACATATACACTCGAAACAAGATACAATGCAAAGCTAAAATTAACAGCCACATAGCAACTTTGGAGCAAGAAATATATACTCTACAACACTCAAACATGGTGACAAGAAGCATGGACATGAAGTAGACATATCCTACAGCAAACAACTCCATTGGAGCAACTCCATAGGAGGCATGGATCAATAGCAACAAGCTACAACATTTTGATCATGACGTTAAAAACCTGACAGTAATATTTTATAGCAACTTGGGAGCAAGAATTAAATAAGCTACAGCAACCCATATGAGCAAGTGAGGACATGGATGGATAGACAACAACATGTACAACAAGGAATGATCAATGGCCACCCCAAAACTAACATGGATTTGCCTAGGGCATCAAGCAAACATAGCATTAGGATATGACAGATTCCTGACTTGGCCAAAATTTCACTAAGTATAAAATAGTTAGGTTGGCATGGCATGTTTACAAGCATGTCTAAGTCACCTTGAGGCATATCATGGAAAATGGTTTGCACCACAGCAAAGACCACATGATGGAGATTCTAAAACATATTGGAATGTGACAAGGGGACAAACACATCAATAGCAACGAGCACTTCAAATCAGCATCTCATAACATGTTACAAAACTTAACAGCCACATGCACTTTTGCAACAGAGATTAACATGGCAAAAAGAACCCTAACATGCATGCTACGGCAACCATCATGTAGAGCATCTCATGATGAACATTTTGACATCTCATTTGCTTCATTTGGATAAACATGCACCAAGTTATCACATCTCAAACATGGCATGAGAATAACAAGTAGCAGCAGTTTATATCAAGTAGCACTCTTGTCACGAAGATCAAGACCTCTAGATGAACTCGAACAAGCATGACACAATGGAACAAAACGTAGTACACATCACCACAATCATTTCGACATATTATTTGCATCATTTGGATAAGCACACAAAAAGTTACAGGTGGTTAAACATGCAACATTATTAACACATGCCAGGGACTAATCCGTAAATATGCAGTTTTTGGAACAAAAGCTAAAATCGCAAACTAAAAAAAAACAGGACTGAGCCGAAACGGGGCGGACTGGGCCTCACCTTGCGGGCTCGGCCCGAGGTGGTGGCTGGGCCGGATGGAGGAAGCGGCTGGGGTCCGCTGGGGCAGCGCCCGGACGATGCGGGCCGCGGGGAAGGCCCACGTGGTGGCGGCGGTTGGCAGCCCAGGCGGGGAGGAGATCGGCGTCCTCCTCGCGTGGATGAAGCAGCGGCGGCGCTGCTCGTCGCCGGCGGTAGGCAATGAGGAGCAGGGTGGCGCGGGAGTCCTCGGAGGGGGGTCGCGGCGAGCTTCCCCGGCCGGATCTCGCCAGATCCGGCCCGGAGCGAGGCGGGGCGGCGGAGGAGCGGAGCTCCGGCGAGCTGGCTCGGCCGGAGGGCGAGGAAGGCGGCGGGGTCCCTTGCGGCGGCGGGTTACACGGCGGCGGCGACGGGATCCGCCTGGATCCTGCGGGGCGAGGCCGAGCGCGGAGGAGATTCGATGCAGACGGGCGGCGGCGGCTGGGCTCGCGCGGGTCCGATTCGGGCCCCGCGGGCCGGCAGCGAAGTGGGCCCGGGAAGGATGCGTGGCGCGCTGCGATTGGCTGGGCGCGTCCGGGCGGACGTGTCCGGTCCGCTCCGGACGTGTCCGGCGGCGAGAGGAGGGAGGAGACTAGGGTTTGCCCGAAAAATGGAGGGGTGTGGACGTTTTTATAGGCACAAGGAGCTAGGAGACTCCAAATGGGGAGTGGTTTTCGGCCACGCGATCACAATTCGACGACCGAGATGATGGGAAGGGTTGTGCTGGGTTGGTGGGCTGTTGTGGAGGGGGTCTTGGGCCTCAAAGAAGAGGTTCTTTTAGCCCACTAGGTTAACCGTTGGAGTACCAAACGAACTCCAAACGCGACGCAACTTGACAGGCGGCCTACACGTACCAAAACAACATCGCACGACAAGTCTCACGTCATTCCGGGAATGTTACACGGCCACACACGAAAGAAGGACTCGGGGATGCAACGGGCACGTGTGAGGGCGTCGGCACTCGAAACGAACAACGGGAAGAGACGAGTGGGACCGGATGCAAGTGACAACACAAATGCAATGCAATGCACATGACAACATGACATGGATGAAATGCACACACGCACACGACAAAACGAAGAACCCGAAAGAAAAGGAGAGCCCGAAATGGAATTGACGAAGTCAAAGTTTATATATTGCCATATTGGGAAAGTGTTACATCTGGGGCATTACAAACTCTCCTCTACTACGAAAAGATCTCGTCCCGAGATCTAGGACTGGAAGAAGGAAGGGTACTCGGAACGAAGGTGATCTTCTCGTTCCCACGTAGCTTCTCGGTCGGTATGGTGTGACCACTTAACTTTCAAGAACTTGATTGACTTGTTGCGGGTCTTGCGCTCGGTTTCTTCAAGAATAGCAACGGGGTGCTCACGGTAAGACAAGTCTTGTTGAAGATCAATCTTCTCGAACGGAATGGTGCGTTCAGGTGTCTTGAAGCACTTGCGAAGTTGAGACACGTGAAACACATCATGAACATTTGCAAAGTTGGATGGAAGCTTGAGTTGATAGGCTAGATTGCCTCTTTTGCCAAGGATCTTGAAAGGGCCCATGTATCTAGGAGCAAGCTTGCCTTTGATACCGAATCTTTGGGTGCCTTTCATAGGAGAAACACGGAGATAGACATGGTCTCCAATGTCGAAAGCCAAATCGCGATGCTTGCCGTCATAGTAGCTCTTTTGACGCGACTGAGCGGCCTTGAGATTCTCACGTATGAATTTGCACATTTCTTCGGCTTCTGAGATCAAGTCATTGCCAAGAAGTTGACGTTCACCAGTCTCGGACCAATTGAGAGGAGTACGACAATTTCTGCCATAGAGGATTTCAAACGGAGCGTTGCCGGCACTTGCTTGGAAACTGTTGTTGTAAGAGAACTCGGCAAATGGAAGACAATCTTCCCACTTCATGCCAAAAGAGATGACACAAGCTCTGAGCATGTCTTCGAGGATCTAGTTCACTCTTTCGACTTGACCACTAGTCTGAGGGTGAAACGCAGTGCTAAAATAGATCTTAGTGCCCATGGCTGACTGAAAGGAGTCCCAGAACTTGGATGTGAACAAACTTCCACGGTCTGAGGAGATAACTTGAGGAATGCCATGTAACGACACAATTCTGGAAGTGTACAACTCTGCCAGCTGAGCTGCATTGATGGATTCTTTGACTGGAAGGAAGTGAGCTACTTTGGTTAGCTTGTCAATGACAACAAAGATAGAATCATTCCCCTTCTTGGACTTGGGAAACCCAGTGACGAAATCCATTTCAATGTGGTCGAATTTCCACTCGGGAATAGGAAGAGGTTGGAGGAGACCGGCTGGACGTTGATGCTCTGCCTTCACTCTTCTGCAGACATCACATTCATTCACGAATTGGGCAATCTCCCTTTTTCATGCGAGTCCACCAGTAAGATTGCTTGAGGTCTTGGTACATCTTGGAACTTCCAGGATGAATCGAGAGGAGGGAGTCATGTGCTTCGTTCATTATGAGCTTCCTGTGATCACCCTTGGGAACCACAAGTCTGTCCTCAAAGAACAAGGTGTCCTTCTCATCAACGCGATAGCACTTGTATTTGGGAGTACCCTTTGCAATACCATGTTTCACTTTCTGCATCATAGCATCACTGAGTTGGGCCTCACGGATCTGATCTTCCAAGGTAGGAGCAACTTGAAGATTTGCAAGAAAGCCTTGTGGAACAACTTGGAGGTTGAGCTTCCTGAATGCTTCACAAAGCTCAGGTTGAAACGGCTTGATAAGGAGACTGTTGCAATATGCCTTTCTGCTCAAGGCATCTGCAATGACATTGGCCTTGCCAGGTGTGTATTCGATGCTTGGATCATTTCAATCCAACGAGTCTGGCGAAGATTCAGGTTCGGCTGTGTGAAGATGTACTTCAAGCTCTTGTGATCGGTGAAGATGTCGACTTTTCTGCTCAACAGAAGGTGTCTCCACGTGATCAAGGTGTGTACCACTATTGCTAGCTCGAGATCATGTGTGGGGTAGTTCTTCTCACTTGGCCTCAATTGACCAGAAGTGTATGTCACAATTTTCTTGTCCTGCATTAGAACACCACCAAGTCCTTGAAGAGAAGCATCACAGAATACTTCGTAGGGCTTGAACTCATCCGGAGGAGTAAGAACCGGAGCAGAGATGAGCTTTTCTTTGAGAGTTTTGAATGCCACATCACAATCCGGAGACCAGTTGTACTTGACATTCTTCTGCAGCAAGTTGGAGAGAGGCTTGGCAATCTTGGAGAAGTTCTCAACGAACCTTCTGCAATAGCTAGCGAGACCAAGGAAGCTTCGGAGTTGCTTGACGTTCTGAGGGGGTTCCCAATTGACAATCGCTTCAACTTTCTTGGGGTTGACAGCAATACCGTCAGCGGAGATGATATGGCCCAGATACAAGACCTTATCGAGCCAGAATTCGCATTTAGAGAACTTGGCATATAACTTATGTTCACGGAGTCTGTCGAGAACCAAATGGAGGTGCTTTTCATGATCCTCTTCAATCTTGGAGAATACCAAGATGTCATCCAGATAGACGAGCACAAATTCGTTGGTGTAGGGGTTGAAAATGTAGTGCATCATCCTCGAGAAGGTGGGTGGAGCATTAGCGAGGCCAAAAGACATGACTGTGTATTCATAGGAGCCGTAGCTTGTTCTGAATGCAGTCTTGTGAATATCTTCTTCACGGATACGGATCTGGTGATAACCCATCCGGAGATCGAGCTTTGAGAATACTTTTGTTCCTTTGAGCTGCTCGAACAATTCATTGATGTTGGGGAGTGGATACTTATTCTTTATTGTCTTCTTGTTCAATGGCCGGTAATCAACACAAAGGCGCTCCGTGCCATCCTTCTTCTTGACAAATAGAACACCACAGCCCCAAGGAGAAGTGCTAGGCCTGATTAGACCCATACGCTCTTGCTCATCGAGTTGTTTCTTCAGCTCCTTCAACTCTTCAGGGGAAAGCTTGTACGGACGCCGACAAGCTGGTTCGGTACCGGGCTCGAGTTCAATGACGAATTCAACTTGACGTTGCGGAGGCATGCCTGGAAGCTCTTCAGGGAAAACATCTTCATATTCATTGACCACCGGAATTTGAGAGATGGCATTAATCTCGCCCTTGTCATTGAGAGAGAATAGCCTGATTGTGTTATCTCGAGAGGCGAAGATAATCACGTCTTCGTCGGAATGAGTAACACTACGGGAAACAGCTAGTTTGCCGTCAGGCTTATACAGACGGCAAAGAAGTAATTACAGACGGCAAAAAGATTGCCGTCAGCAGCTGACGGCAAAGGTAGACGGCAAACCCAAAATCGGCAAAGAGATACTTTGCCGTCAACATTTTATCCGGATGACGGCAAAGACTTTGCCGTCAGGTATTTTCCCGCAGCAGACGGCAAAGTAGAGTTTAGGATTTTTCTGTTAGCTGGTGGGCCCCATATAGCTTTGCCGTCATCCTCATAGTGTAACAGTCGGCAAAGATGTTTTTATTTAATTAAAAAAAATACGGCTGTGTGTGCTTGCCGGCCATGGCAACCAAGACCTCGCCGAAGCAGCCTCACCGAAGCCACCTCGCCAGTTCGACCGCCTCTCCCTACATCCACGCATCCAGTCGTCATCTTCGCGAAGCTCAGCCTGAGGAATCGTTGCCCGCATCGTCATCTTCTCCGCCTGCGGCACTGTCTGCCGCCGCGGCTCACGGAGGACAGAACGCGAGGGAGGAAGGAGAGGTCACGGCGGTTGCTGCGGCGGTTGGAAACTCCGCGGAGGCTTTGGTGGTGCCGGAGGAAGATCTTCGGTGGTGCTTGGGTGGTCACGGCGGTGGTGGGCAACTCCGGCGAGGCTTCGGTGGTCGCGGCGGCTCTGTTCCTTGCTGCCGTTGTGCTCATCCGTCGACCTCGGGAAGTAGGAAAGCAGCGGCCGCCATGCCCCACTCCCGCAAGCGCTGCCACTGCCGGAGGACCTCAACGGCGAGCACGCTCGGGGTTGGAACCAGGCACGGGAACGGGGGCGAGGTAGAAAGGAGAGGAGGGAGGGTCCCTGGGCAGAGACGGGCGGATCCAACTCGAGCGCTCGGGGCAGGGAAGAGGCCTCGGGGCCTCCAGCTTGGACGGCTGCAGGAGGCGGCGCTGCTCGTGCCTCATGCTGGTGCGGTTAGGAAAGAGAGACAGAGAGGAGCGAGAGAGAGAGATGAGGAGGGATGATGTGAGTCGTGAGATGCATGATGTGGTGGTGGGGGCCGGTGCGTGAGATGCATGTGGCTGTGGTGTGAGGTGCGTGGTGTGGTGGTGGATTCCCCTGCCACGTCATCGATCCAGGAGAAGGAGCTTCCAGCCAATAAGAAACCAGCAAAACATTTGTGTTTCTTTACCCGAATGCTTTTGACAAAATAAACATTTTAAAATTTAGTAAATTTTCTCAAGCTTTTTCTATATTTTCCTAGAATTGTAAACTAATACCACAACAAATTTCATACTCTTTAGACCTTGTTTACATTTTAAAAAAAATTAAAAGGTCGATACTGTCACTTTGCCTACAGTAAAAGAAAAAACAGACGGCAAAATCTTTGCCGTCTACCAAACGAAAACACAGACGGCAAAGAGCATTTTTTGAGTGGGTGAGATGTGCATCTAAGATCCTGCCACCTCATCGATCCGAGAGATCGATCCGCGAGGTGTGTTTCTTATTTTGCCGTCTGCGGTTTTTATTTACACACGGCAAAATATCTTTGCCGTCATCAATTTTTTTTACAGACGGCAAAATATCTTTGCCGTCATCAATATTTTTTACAGACGGCAAAATATGTATTTGCCATTAGCCATTCTTTGTCGTCAGTCAATCCTAATCTTTGCCGGCAGTCATCATTTGCCGTCAGGTTCATGACGGTGAAATAATCTTTGCCGTCTGCCCCGACAATTAGCTGACGGCAAAGAGGCTTCATGTCGGCAAAATAGCTGATTCCTGTAGTGTAAGCTTGACTTCCTTATTTGCACAATCAATGTGAGCATCATGCTGGGAAAGCCAATCCATCCCAAGAATAAGATCAATGTCGGAGTTGCCGAGAACAACCGAAGAAGCCAGAAAGCGGTAATCACCCATGCGAATAGATACATCCGGAGCATACACACTAGAAGTCATTAGTCTGCCCGAAGAAACAACTTGCAACTTTTTGGGAAGATTCTTGGTGATAACATCGTGCTTGGATGCAAATGGATATGACATGAAGGAACATGATGCACCTGAATCAAACAACACTTTTGCAGGAATAGAGTTAACTGGAAGGTTACCAAGTATCACATCTGAAGAATTCTCTGCTTGAGTTGCATTCATCAGATTCACTCTTGCTGCCTTTGGATTGTGCTTGACCATAGCAGTGCTGACAGGTGGAGGAGGCGGAAGGCGCCTCGGGTTGGGGCACTTGTTAGCATAATGACCCTTCTGAGTGCACTTGTTGCAAACCACTTCTGAGAGAGGACGGTGATAAGGAGCACTTGACTTTGAAGCTTGAAAGTGATTCTTTGACTGATTGCTTGGGTTGGGTGGGTGGGAGAAACCACGGCCACCAGAATTCTTGTTGTTGTTGTTGGGAGGTCGGATCACTGGAGGAGGTGGAAGCCAAAACTTCTGTTGCTTTGCGACCACTTGGGAAGAAGAGGAGGAGTGAACGGCATCTCTGATCCTCTTTTTGGAAGCTTCCATCTTGAGCTGGGCTGCCTCTTGCTTAAGTGCCATGTTATAGAATTGATCAAACTCATCAGGCTCGAACAAGGTGAGAGATAGTTGGAGTTCATCCTTCAGACCACCACGGAACTGATAGATCTTGCTCTTGGCATCTGGGATGTCTTTCTTGGCATAGCGGGCAAGGTTTTGGAACTTGACATTATATTGGTAGACAGTCATTGAGACTTGCTTCAGGTTGCGGAATTGCTCACGCATACCCTCGATGACACTTGTTGGAATGTGATGAGAACGAAAATCCTTGCAGAAGTCAGCCCACAAGATTTCACGCCCTTCTCTGGAATCTTTGTACTGCTGCCACCAATCAGCGGCTTGGTCCTTGAGTTGGAAGGCTGCAAACTTCACATAGTCCTCATGCCTCACGTTACTGCACTTGAAATGCTTCTTGATATCTGTTATCCAGTCTTCAGCATCTAGAGGGTCCACACAGTAACTGAATGCCTTTGGTTGGTTTGCCAGGAACTGGTTGAGTGTAGCAAAGTGAGGTTGGTTGAACAAATTGCTTTGGCCTTGGTTCCCATGAGCACCTTGATTTGCTTGATTTGCTTGAATGTTCTGCATCATTTGCATAAGCATCTGGGTGTTCTGGTTCGTCGCTTGCATAATTGCTCTCCAGGCCTCAGACGGAGTAGGAGGGGAAGGAGGACGATCAGGAACCTTTTCACCCTCTGGGTTAGCATTGGGAACCCTTTTAGGAGCCATCCTGAATGAGATGACAACTATTAGCCATTGATTGAGAGAAAAAATATATAAGCTGAATGAACGGATAGAAATTGCAACATAGTCTTCACAAGAACATTCGAACAAGATGAACGAATGTAATCCACAGTTTAATAGTAACAACAATCTTCACGAGAAGCCACTTGGGAGAACAAAAGGTAAATAAAAACAACAAGGAGCAGATAGAACAAATACAAGATAGAAGCTTTGTTCGACATATTTGTGCCGAAAGCTTATGGAACGTGTTACAAAAGGGTTTTGCAATCCCCGGATCAGCATAGCCAAGGACCCTTTAAGATGCAACTCCCGATCGGAACAACGCCCATAAAACTACTTCACTCAATGTAGAACCCCGAACTCCATATCATGCATTCGTTGGAAGAATGCCTACGAACTACAAGATGAACCCACCTACTAATTTCCGAAAGTTTCCAGTTATGCAATCAGGTGTTGGGGATACAGGGGAAGCATCGCGCACTCAACTCTAATCCTACATCCAGCTGTATCCATCCTTCAACACATAACCAGTTATTTCCGGAAACCGTCTACCTCGGACCTTCGAAACACATCTACTATACAAGCTATGGCAATACTCCCGAACTACCTCCCCAGTACTGGGTGATGTCGGGGTTATCTTGCCACTAATCACATAGGAGAGTTTTCGATGTCGGCCGTCTTAAGTATTCCAGAACTGCTGCGATATATTTGTGACGACAACATCTCGGAGCTCAACTCCCCGGGACACTGCCACAACCCCTAAATGACAGGAGGTATCGAGAACAATGTTCTCGTCACAAAGACATCGGAACAATCCAAACAATACTCGCGTGATCCTAAAAAAAATTTTGGTGAAATTTTTGAGAGTAGAAGAGACAAGTAATCGTGAGGAGTCCTCACCAGAGTGAAAAGAGATGAGGAGCAAAAGAAATCCTACTCTCTGATATGTATATAGGACTCAAAACATTTTTAAGTGTGTGCCTAGACTCAACCGTCAACGATTCGATCAATCAGTGGGGGCTTCTAGGTCGGAGAAGGCTCTGATACCAACTTGTAATGCCCAGGATGGGATTATACCTCCTACGTGTCGAGGCACGACTTAAAGGTATAAGCCCATTCTAGAATGATCTCAAGTTTGGTATCTTTGCACGACTCATGTAAAAATAGGGGTGAAATTGCAAAAGGATAGTTGGCTTACACTCGCCACGTCACACAATACATTACATAAGCAAATCATCATCCAAATAACATCACAACCCGACTACGGGTGAAGATCCAAATGAACGATACCAAATACATAAAGCCACAAGGTCCGAATCGCCCCTAGTAGAAACCACTACTGATCATCGGGATAGTGCACATAATATCGACTACGTTCTTCATCGTACTCCCAGTACAGCTCCGTGCCGTCACCTGAGTAGTTCACCATAGTACCTGCATCTGGTGTTGTGTAGAATCTGTGAGCCACGGAGGACTCAGCAATCCCGTTCCCGGGTAGCAAAACTGAAGGAAATATGCCCTAGAGGCAATAATAAAGATGTTATTTGTATTTCCTTATATCATGATAAATGTCTTTTATTCATGCTAGAATTGTATTAACCGGAAACTTAGTACATGTGTGAATACATAGACAAAACAGAGTGTCCCTAGTATGCCTCTACTAGACTAGCTCATTGATCAAAGATGGTTATGTTTCCTAGCCATAGACATGAGTTGTCATTTGATCAACGGGATCACATCATTAGGAGAATGATGTGATGGACAAGACCCATCCGTTAGCATAGCACTATGATCGTTTAGTTTAACTGCTATTGCTTTCTTCATGACTTATACATGTTCCTATGACTATGAGATTATGCAACTCCCGAATACCGTAGGAACACCTTGTGTGCTATCAAATGTCACAACGTAATTGGGTGATCATAAAGATGCTCTACAGGTGTCTCCGAAAGTATTCGTGGTGTTGGCATAGATCAAGATTAGGATTTGTCACTCCGAGTGTCGGAGAGGTATCTCTGGGCCCTCTCGGTAACACACATCACAATAAGCCTTGCAAGCAAAAGACTAATGAGTTAGTCACGAGATGATGTGTTACGGAACGAGTAAAGAGACTTGCCGGTAACGAGATTGAACTAGGTATAGAGATACCGACGATCGAATCTCGGGCAAGTAACATACCGTTTGACAAAAGGAACAACGTATGTTGTTATGCGGTTCTGACCGATAAAAGATCTTTGTAGAATATGTAGGAGCCAATATGAACATCCAGGTTCCGCTATTGGTTATTGACCGGAGATGAGTCTCGGTCATGTCTACATAGTTCTCGAACCCGTAGGGTCCGCACGCTTAACGTTTGATGACGATCGGTATTATGAGTATTGATGTACCGAAGGTAGTTCGGAGTCCCGGATGAGATCACGGACATGACGAGGAGTCTCGGAATGTCCGAGACATAAAGATTGATATATTGGACGACTATATTCGGACACCGGAAGTGTTCCGGAAAAGTTTCGGATTTATCGGGAATGCCGGAGGGGGTTACCGGAACCCCCTACGAGAGGGGATGGTCCATAGTGGGCCTAAAGGGAAAGAGAGAGGCAGCCCATAGGGCTGGCCGGCGCCCCCACCTAGGGTTCCTAGTTGGACTAGGATTGGGGGGGGGGGGCGCCACCTCTCCTATTCCTTTCCCTCTTCCTTCTTTTGGTGAATCCTACTAGGAATAGGATTGCAATCCTATTCCTAGTAGGAGTCCACTCCCTAGCCGCACCAGGAAGGGCCGGCCGGCCTCCCTCCCTTGCTCCTTTATATACGGGGGCAGGGGGCACCCAAAGACACACAAGTTGAATTGTTCCAGCCGTGTGCGGTGCCCCCCTCCACAGAAACACACCTCGGTCATACCGTTGCAGTGCTTAGGCGAAGCCCTACGCCGGTAAACACATCGTATCCGTCACCACGCCGTCGTGCTGACGAAACTCTCCCGTGAAGCTCAACTGGATCAAGAGCTCGTGGGACGTCATCAAGCTGAACGTGTGCTGAACGCGGAGGTGCCGTACGTTCGGTGCTTGATCGGTTGAATCGCGAAGAAGTTCGACTACATCAACCGCGTCACTTGATGCTTCCGCTTCCGGTCTACGAGGGTACGTAGACACACTCTTCCCTCTCGTTGCTATGCATCTGGTAGATAGATCTTGCATGATCGTAGGAAAATTTTAAAATACTACGTTCTCCAACAGTGGCATCAGAGCCAGGTCTATGCGTAGATGATATGCACGAGTAGAACACAATGAGTTGTGGGCGATACTAGTCATACTGCTTACCAGCATGTCATACTTTGCTTCGGCGGTATTGTGAGATGAAGCGGCCCGGACCGACATTACGCGTACGCTTACGCGAGACTGGTTTCACCGTTACGAGCACTCGTTGCTTAAAGGTGACTGGCGGGTGTCTGTCTCTCTCACTTTAGCTGAATCAAGTGTGGCTACGCCCGGTCCTTGTGAAGGTTAAAACAGCACATACTTGACGAAACATCGTTGTGGTTTTGTATGCGTAGGTAAGAACGGTTCTTGCTAAGCCCGTAGCAGCCACGTAAAACTTGCAACAACAAAGTAGAGGACGTCTAACTTGTTTTTGCAGGGCATGTTGTGATGTGATATGGTCAAGACATGATGAGTTATATGGTTTTGTATGAGATGATCATGTTTTGTAAAGTTATCGGCAACTGGCAGGAGCCATATGGTTGTCGCTTTATTGTATGAAATGCAATCGCCATGTAATTGCTTTACTTTATCACTAAGCGGTAGCGATAGTCGTAGAAGCAATAGTTGGCGAGACGACAACGATGCTACGATAGAGATCAAGGTGTCGCGCCGGTGACGAAGGTGATCATGACGGTGCTTTGGAGATGGAGATCAAAAGCACAAGATGATGATGGCCATATCATGTCACATATTTTGATTGCATGTGATGTTTATCTTATTATGCTTCTTATTTTGCTTAGAACGACGGTAGCATTATAAGATGATCCCTTACTAAATTTCAAGGTATAAGTGTTCTCCCTGAGTATGCACCGTTGCGAAAGTTCGTTGTGCCGAGACACCACGTGATGATCGGGTGTGATAAGCTCTACGTTCAAATACAATGGGTGTAAGCCAGTTTTGCACACGCAGAATACTCGGGTTAAACTTGATGAGCCTAGCATATGCAGATATGGCCTCGGAACACTGGAGACCGAAAGGTCGAGCGTGAATCATATAGTAGATATGATCAACATAAGATGTTCACCATTGAAACTACTCCATCTCACGTGATGATCGGACATGGTTTAGTTGATTTGGATCACGTGATCATTTAGATGACCGGAGGGATGTCTATCTAAGTGGGAGTTCTTAAGTAATATGATTAATTGAACTTTAATTTATCTTGAACTTAGTCCTGGTAGTATTAGCATATCTATGTTGTAGATCAATAGCTCGCGATGTTGCTCCCCGTTTATTTTTCATATGTTCCTAGAGAAAACCAAGTTGAAAGATGTTAGTAGCAATGATGCGGAATTGTTCCGTGATCTGAGGATTATCCTCATTGCTGCACAGAGAAATATGTCCTTGATGCACCGCTAGGTGACAGACCTATTGCAGGAGCAGATGTAGACGTTATGAACGTTTTGACAAAAGCTCAGTATGATGACTACTTGATAGTTTAGTGCACCATGCTTTACGGCTTATAACCGGGACTTCAAAAACGTTTTGAACGCCACGGAGCATATAAGATGTTCCAAGAGTTGAAATTAGTATTTCATACTCATGCCCGTGTCGAGAGGTATAAGACCTCTGACAGTACTTTGCCTACAAGATGGAGGAGAATAGCTCAACCAGTGAGCATGTGCTCAGATTGTCTGGGTACTACAATTACTTTAATCAAATGGGAGTTAATCTTCCAGATAAGATAGTAATTGACAAAGTTCTCTAGACACTATCACCAAGTTAGTAGAACTTCGTGATGAACTATAATATGCAAGGGATGACGAAAGTAATTCCCGAGCTCTTCACGATGCTGAAATCGGCGAAGGTAGAAATCAAGAAAGAGCATCAAGTGTTGATGGTTGACCAGACCACTTGTTTCAAGTAAAGGGCAAAGGGATAGAAGGGGAACTTCAAGAAGAATGACAAGCAAGTTGTCACTCCCGTGATGAAACCCAAAGCTAAACTCAAGCCTGAAACAAGTGCTTCTACTGCAAAGGAAATGGTCACTAGAAGTGGAACTGCCCTAGATATTTGGCGGATAAGAAGGATGGCAAAATGAACAAAGGTATATTTGATATACAGATTATTAATGTGTATTTTTTCTAGTGTTCATAGCAACCCCTCGGTATTTGATATTGGTTCAGTTGCTAAAGAGTAGTAACTCGAAATGGGAGTTGCATAATGAACAGAAACTAGTTAAAGGATGAAGTGACGATGTGTAATGGAAGTAGTTCCAAGATTGATATGATCATCATCGCACACTCCCTATACTTTCGGGATTAGTAT
Organism: Secale cereale; assembly: GCA_902687465.1. Classification (NCBI taxonomy): domain Eukaryota; kingdom Viridiplantae; phylum Streptophyta; class Magnoliopsida; order Poales; family Poaceae; genus Secale; species Secale cereale. Next base: position 684,748,267 of record LR738713.1, read on the forward strand.
TGAACCTAAATAAGTGTTATTTGGTGTTGAGCATGAATATGATTTGATCATGTTTATTGCAATACGGTTATTCATATAAGTTAGAGAATAATTGTTGTTCTGTTTACATGAATAAAACTTTCTATGGTCATACACCCAATGAAAATAGTTTGTTGGATCTCGATCGTGTGATACACATATTCGTAATATTGAAGCCAAAAGATGCAAGGTTAATAATGATAGTGCAACTTATTTGTGGCACTGCCGTTTAGGTCATATTGGTGTAAAATGCATGAAGAAACTCCATAATGATGGACTTTTGGAATCACTTGATTATGAATCACTTGGTGCTTGCGAACCATGCCTCATGGGCAAGATGACTAAAACTCCGTTCTCCGGAACTATGGAGCGAGCAACAGATTTGTTGGAAATCATACATACTGATGTATGTGGACCAATGAGTGTTGATGCTCGCGGCGGGTATCGTTATTTTCTGACCTTCACTGATGATGTGAGCAGATATGGGTATATCTACTTAATGAAACACAAGTCTGAAACATTTGAAAAGTTCAAAGAATTTTAGAGTGAAGTAGAGAATCATCGTAACAAGAAAATAAAGTTCCTACGATCTGATCGTGGAGGAGAATATTTGAGTTACGAGTTTGGTCTTCATTTGAAACAATGTGGAATAGTTTCACAACTCACGCCACCTGGAACACCACAGCGTAATGGTGTGTCCGAACGTCGTAACCGTACTTTATTGGATATGGTGCGATCTATGATGTCTCTTACCGATTTACCACTATCGTTTTGGGGTTATGCTTTAGAGACAGCTGCATTCACGTTAAATAGGGCACCATCTAAATCCGTTGATACGACACCTTATGAACTATGGTTTGGCAAGAAACCAAAGTTGTCGTTTCTTAAAGTTTGGGGCTGCGATGCTTATGTGAAAACACTTCAACCTGATAAGCTCGAACCCAAGTCGGAAAAATGTGTCTTCATAGGATACCCAAAAGAAACTGTTGGGTACACCTTCTATCACAGATCCGAAGGCAAAATATTCGTTGCTAAGAACGGATCCTTTCTAGAAAAAGAGTTTCTCTCGAAAGAAGTGAGTGGGAGGAAAGTAGAACTTGATGAGGTAATTGTACCTTCTCCCAGATTGGAAAGTAGTACATCACAGGAAATTGTTCCAGTGATTCCTACACCAATTAGTGAGGAAGTTAATGATAATGATCATGAATCTCCGGATCAAGTTTCTACTGAACGTCGTAGATCAACCAGAGTACGTTCCGCACCAGAGTGGTACGGCAACCCAGTTCTGGAAATCATGTTACTAGACCATGATGAACCTACGAACTATGAGGAAGCGATGATGAGCCTAGATTCCACAAAGTGGCTTGAAGCCATGAAATCTGAGATGGGATCCATGTATGAGAACAAAGTGTGGACTTTGGTTGACTTGCCCGATGATCGGCAAGCCATCGAAAACTAATGGATCTTCAAGAGGAAGACCGACGCAGACGGTAATATTACTGTTTACAAAGCTCGACTTGTTGCGAAAGGTTTTCGACAAGTTCAAGGAGTTGACTACGATGAGACTTTCTCACCTGTAGCGATGCTTAAGTCTGTCCGAATCATGTTAGCAATTGCCGCATTTTATGATAATGAAATCTGGCAAATGGATGTCAAAACTGCATTCCTGAATGGATATCTCAAAGAAGAGTTGTATATGATGCAACCAGAAGGTTTTGTCGATCCAAAAGGTGCTAACAAAGTATGCAAACTCCAGCGATCCATCTATGGACTGGTACAAGCATCTCGGAGTTGGAATATACGCTTTGATGAGGTGATCAAAGCATATGGTTTTATACAGACTTTTGGAGAAGCCTGTATTTACAAGAAAGTGAGTGGGAGCTCTGTAGCATTTCTAATATTATATGTGGACGACATATTGTTGATTGGAAATGATATAGAATTTCTGGACAGCATAAAAGGATACTTGAATAAGAGTTTTTCAATGAAAGACCTCGGTGAAGCTGCTTATATATTAGGCATCAAGATCTATAGAGATAGATCAAGACGCTTAATTGGACTTTCACAAAGCACATACCTTGATAAGATTTTGAAGAAGTTCAAAATGGATCAGTCAAAGAAAGGGTTCTTGCCTGTATTACAAGGTATGAAGTTGAGTAAGACTCAATGCCAGACCACGGCAGAAAAATATAGAGAGAATGAAAGTCATTCCCTATGCCTCAGCCATAGGTTCTATAAAGTATGCCATGCTGTGTACCAAACATGTTGTGTACCTTGCCATGAGTTTGACAGGGAGGTACAATAGTGATCCAGGAGTAGATCACTGTACAACGGTCAAAATTATCCTTAGTAACTGGATGACTAAGGAAATGTTTCTCGATTATGGAGGTGATAAAGAGTTCGTCGTAAAGGGTTACGCCGATGCAAGCTTTGACACTAAATCCAGATGAATCTAAGTATCAATCTAGATGCGTATTGAAAGTGGGAGCAATTAGCTAGAGTAGCTCCATGCAGAGCATTGTAGACATAGAAATTTGCGAAATACATACGGATCTGAATGTGACAGACCCGTTGACTAAACTTCTCTCACAAGCAAAACATGATCACACCTTATTACTCTTGGGTATTAATCACATAGCGATGTGAACTAGATTATTGACTCTAGTAAACCCTTTGGGTGTTTGTCACATGGCGATGTGAACTATGGGTGTTATTCACATAACGATGTGAACTATCGGTATTAAATCACATGGCGATGTGAGCTAGATTATTGACTCTAGTGCAAGTGGGAGACTGAAGGAAATATGCCCTAGAGGCAATAATAAAGATGTTATTTGTATTTCCTTATATCATGATAAATGTCTTTTATTCATGCTAGAATTGTATTAACCGGAAACTTAGTACATGTGTGAATACATAGACAAAACAGAGTGTCCCTAGTATGCCTCTACTAGACTAGCTCATTGATCAAAGATGGTTATGTTTCCTAGCCATAGACATGAGTTGTCATTTGATCAACGGGATCACATCATTAGGAGAATGATGTGATGGACAAGACCCATCCGTTAGCATAGCACTATGATCGTTTAGTTTAACTGCTATTGCTTTCTTCATGACTTATACATGTTCCTATGACTATGAGATTATGCAACTCCCGAATACCGTAGGAACACCTTGTGTGCTATCAAATGTCACAACGTAACTGGGTGATCATAAAGATGCTCTACAGGTGTCTCCGAAAGTATTCGTGGTGTTGGCATAGATCAAGATTAGGATTTGTCAGTCCGAGTGTCGGATAGGTATCTCTGGGCCCTCTCGGTAACACACATCACAATAAGCCTTGCAAGCAAAAGACTAATGAGTTAGTCACGAGATGATGTGTTACGGAACGAGTAAAGAGACTTGCCGGTAACGAGATTGAACTAGGTATAGAGATACCGACGATCGAATCTCGGGCAAGTAACATACCGTTTGACAAAAGGAACAACGTATGTTGTTATGCGGTTCTGACCGATAAAAGATCTTCGTAGAATATGTAGGAGCCAATATGAACATCCAGGTTCCGCTATTGGTTATTGACCGGAGATGAGTCTCGGTCATGTCTACATAGTTCTCGAACCCGTAGGGTCCGCACGCTTAACGTTTGATGACGATCGGTATTATGAGTATTGATGTACCGAAGGTAGTTCGGAGTCCCGGATGAGATCACGGACATGACGAGGAGTGTCGGAATGTCCGAGACATAAAGATTGATATATTGGACGACTATATTCGGACACCGGAAGTGTACCGGAAAAGTTTCGGATTTATCGGGAATGCCGGAGGGGGTTACCGGAACCCCCTACGAGAGGGGATGGTCCATAGTGGGCCTAAAGGGAAAGAGAGAGGCATCCCATAGGGCTGGCCGGCGCCCCCACCTAGGGTTCCTAGTTGGACTAGGATTGGGGGGGGGGCGCCACCTCTCCTATTCCTTTCCCTCTTCCTTCTTTTGGTGAATCCTACTAGGAATAGGATTGCAATCCTATTCCTAGTAGGAGTCCACTCCCTAGCCGCACCAGGAAGGGCCGGCCGGCTTCCCTCCCTTGCTCCTTTATATACGGGGGCAGGGGGCACCCAAAGACACACAAGTTGAATTGTTCCAGCCGTGTGCGGTGCCCCCCTCCACAGAAACACACCTCGGTCATACCGTTGCAGTGCTTAGGCGAAGCCCTGCGCCGGTAAACACATCGTATCCGTCACCACGCCGTCGTGCTGACGAAACTCTCCCGTGAAGCTCAACTAGATCAAGAGCTCGTGGGACGTCATCAAGCTGAACGTGTGCTGAACGCGGAGGTGCCGTACGTTCGGTGCTTGATCGGTTGAATCGCGATGAAGTTCGACTACATCAACCGCGTCACTTGATGCTTCCGCTTCCGGTCTACGAGGGTACGTAGACACACTCTTCCCTCTCGTTGCTATGCATCTGGTAGATAGATCTTGCATGATCGTAGGAAAATTTTAAAATACTACGTTCTCCAACAAAAACTATCTAAGCCTTGGGTGTGGAACAAGGCTGAAGAAAGATAAAGGTTGCAGCTACACTAGCACTAGCTTACATGTTTAGAGCGAGAAGAGAAGTGCCACGAGCGACAAAGTGATCACGAAGTGATCCTAGCTAAGCACGTCAATCATAACCCCACAATGTTCACTTCCCGAACCCCTTTCGGAAAATGACCATCACGGTTACTCACGCTGGTAGTGTGTTCTGAACATGGTGTCAAGTTTTCTACAACCGGATATTAACAAATTCTCATCTGCCACATAACCGCGGGCACGGCTTTCAAAAGTGCAAAACCCTGCAGGGGTGTCCCAACTTAGCCCATTACAAGCACACGATCCGCGGAGTCGCAACTCCAAGGTGGGAAGGCCCGAGTATTCTCGGAATCCCGTGCTCAAGATACTCCGACTAAGGTAAGACTAATCCAGCAAATCCTCCCGGCGTGCCGACACCCTGATAGTAGCCGCGCGTATCTCGTCTCAGGCCACGACCGGATGGGCGATTCTACAGGTTTTTACCAGCCCTTGAGTTTCCTCGAGGTGGCCCCGCAGACTCCCCAATTTGGACCAACACTCATGTGGAGCACTGGCCCGGGTTGTTGATTAAGAAGAGGGTTTATAACTCCCTATGCAAGTTTTAGTTGTTTAGGCAAATGTAGTACCAATGTTGGGACTTGCTGGAAAAGCCTTAGCGCTAAGCGGTTTATCGAGGGGGTCCCATAACCCCAACCGTGCGAGGAACGCAAAATCAAGGAACATAACACCGATTTATACGGTTCCTAGGGCGGCATCAGTGGAACAAATCACCAAGCAAGAGGCTTAGCCTTCCACCCATTACCAATATATAGATGATTTAGTTTAAGAGTTTATATAGTGTGATATCCCAACAAACTTCAACATGAAGCAAGAATCTTCAATTCTTCTCCTCCAACTAGCAATGCTATAAGAGGGGCTGAGCGAAGCTTACTTAGCCAAACAAAGGTTTGCTAGGTTGGGTGGTTAGACAGATTCATGGTTACAATAGGAGTCTGACAAACAAACATGGGCATCAAGGCAATAAGCTAATGAGCGAGACATCTAGCAATAGGCAAAGATAGTAATGATATCTGGGTCAGGTCATCTTACCCGTCGAGTCGTCGATGGGATCGTAAGACGGCTCCTCGTACTCAACCTCGGTAGTAACCTCGTTCTCGTTCTCGTTCTCGGTCTCGGCTTCCGGCTCTACTCAACACAAGAACACAACGAGGCACGAAATCAAACAAGGTGCAATGCACATTCAACATGATGCACGTATGATGCACTTATGATGCATTACAAGTCAAGGGATGAAGCACACAAGAACAACACAAGACAACACGTTTAAATGAGGCCGGAATCCACATAAGGCGAATCTGTTAGGTCCTCATATGCATATGTTGAAAATGGTCCAGATCTGAACAAACCTTAAGTTAAAGTTGTTAAACAGCAAGTTAACATGCACCATGCTGATCTACACGAAATTCTAGTCAAGTTTCATATAAAGTTTGTTTAATTCGGAGCTACGGTCTAGAAGATATGAGCAAAACAAGTTAAGCATGACAACGGTGCAAGAAGCACCCAAACATCAAGCAAACATGCTCCAAACATGTAAACAAGATGTTATTATGTATCTACATGCAAAGTCACACAAGTTTCATATAGGGCACGCTCAAAACGGAGCAACGGTTCAACATATACACTCGAAACAAGATACAATGCAAAGCTGAAATTAACAGCCACATAGCAACTTTGGAGCAAGAAATATATACTCTACAACACTCAAACATGGTGACAAGAAGCATGGACATTAAGTAGACATATCCTACAGCAAATAACTCCATTGGAGCAACTCCATAGGAGGCATGGATCAATAGCAACAAGCTACAACATTTTGATCATGACGTTAAAAACCTGACAGTAATATTTTATAGCAACTTGGGAGCAAGAATTAAATAAGCTACAGCAACCCATATGAGCAAGTGAGGACATGGATGGATAGACAACAACATGTACAACAAGGAATGATCAATGGCCACCCCAAAACTAACATGGATTTGCCTAGGGCATTAAGCAAACACAGCATCAGGATATGACAGATTCCAGACTTAGCCAAAATTTCACTAAGTATAAAATAGTTAGGTTGGCATGGCATGTTTACAAGCATGTTTAAGTCACCTCAAGGCATATCATGGAAAATGGTTTGCACCACAGCAAAGACCACATGATGGAGATTCTAAAACATATTGGAATGTGACAAGGGGACAAACACATCAATAGCAACGAGCACTTCAAATCAGCATCGCATAACATGTTACAAAACTTAATAGCCACATGCACTTTTGCAACAGAGATTAACATGGCAAAAAGAACCCTAACATGCACCAAGTAGAGCATCTCATGATGAACATTTTGACATCTCATTTGCTTCATTTGGATAAACATGCACCAAGTTATCACATCTCAAACATGGCATGAGAATAACAGGTAGCAGCAGTTTATATCAAGTAGCACTCTTGTCACGAAGATCAAGACCTCTAGATGAACTCAAATAAGCATGACACAATGGAACAAAACATAGTACACATCACCACGATCATTTCGACATATTATTTGCATCATTTGGATAAGCACACAAAAAGTTACAGGTGGTCAAACATGCAACATTATTAACACATGCCAGGGACTAATCCGTAAATATGCAGTTTTTGGAACAAAAGCTAAAATCGCAAACAAAAAAAAACAGGACTCGGCCGAAACGGGGCGGACTGGGCCTCACCTTGCGGGCTCGGCCCGAGGTGGTGGCTGGGCCGAATGGAGGAAGCGGCTGGGCTCCGCTGGGGCAGCGCCCGGACGATGCGGGCCGCGGGGAAGGCCCACGCGGTGGCGGCGGTTGGCGGCGCAGGCGGGGAGGAGATCGGCGTCCTCCTCGCATGGACGAAGCAGCGGCGGCGCTGCTCGTCGTCGGCGGTAGGCAACGAGGAGCAGGGTGGCGCGGGAGTCCTCGGAGGGGGGTCGCGGCGAGCTTCCCCGGCCGGATCTTGCCGGATCCGGCCCGGAGCGAGGTGGGGCGGCGGAAGAGCGGAGCTCCGCCGAGCCGGCTCGGCCGGAGGGCGAGGAAGGCGGCGGGGTCCCTTGCGGCGGCGGGTTACACAGCGGCGGCGACGGGATCCGCCTGGATCCTGCGGGGCGAGGCCGAGCGCGGAGGAGGTTCGATGCAGACGGGCGGCGGCGGCTGGGCTCGCGCGGGCTGGCGGCGAAGTGGGCACGGGAAGGACGCGTGGCGCGCTGCGATTGGCTGGGCGCGTCCGGGCGGACGTGTCCGGCGGCGAGAGGAGGGAGGAGACTAGGGTTTGCCCGAAAAATGGAGGGGTGTGGACGTTTTTATAGGCACAAGGAGCTAGGAGACTCCAAATGGGGAGCGGTTTTCGGCCACGTGATCACAATTCGACGACCGAGATGATGGGAAGGGTTGTGCTGGGTTGGTGGGCTGTTGTGGAGGGGGTCTTGGGCCTCAAAGAAGAGGTTCTTTTAGTCCACTAGGTTAACCGTTGGAGTACCAAACGAACTCCAAACGCGACGCAACTTGACAGGCGGCCTACACGTACCAAAACAACATCGCACGACAAGTCTCACGTCATTCCGGGAACGTTACACGGCCACACACGAAAGAAGGACTCGGGGATGCCACGGGCACGTGTGAGGGCGTCGGAACTCGAAACGGACACCGGGAAGAGACGAGTGGGACCGGATGCAAGTGACAACACAAATGCAATGCAATGCACATGACAACATGACATGGATGAAATGCACACACACACATGACAAAACGAAGAACCCGAAATAAACGGAGAGCCCAGAATGGAATTGACGAAGTCAAAGTTTATATATTTCCATATTGGGAAAGTGTTACATCTGGGGCATTAAAAATCACCCACACTCTCAGGAGTCTGCTTCTTTGGGATCAGTGTGATGTATGCCTCATTAAGATTTTCTAATTTGGCCACACCTGCATGAAATTCATGAACCATCCTAATGAAGTCGTCAGAGATGATGCACCAGCACTTTTTCAGGAAAAGACCATTGAAACCATCGGGGCTAGGTGCTTTATCAGTGGGCATTTCTGTAAGAACCTTCGCAATCTCCTTCATCTCAAATGGTTTGGAGAGCACATCCAGGACTGGAACAAAAGGCAATAAAGAAAGTATGTTCTCAGATAAAGTGATGGGCTTCACTGTACCCATTCTGTTTTTGAACGAGATTAAGAATTCCTTGGCCATTTCCTCACGATCAGAAGATACAGTGCCACCAGGCAGTACTAAACTAGCAATTGTATTCCTTCGATACCTCTCAGTTGCCATGGCCTGAATTTTTTTGGAATTCTCCTCACCCACTTTAACATACCTGATGGTACATCTTTTCTTCCAGTAAAGATACTGCAGGTGTAATAGGTGCTCATGATGCAATTTGGTGATCTTTCTGAAGTTTCTTTCAGGTCTGGACAAAGGTCTCAAATCCTCCAGGTTGTCCAAGCAAAGGATAACCCAGTTGCATTTTTCAATAAGCCCTTTAATATGTGAGAGACCTTTCTGCCATTTCTTTAAAGCAAATCTCAACACCTTCAGTTTATTAATAATAACTGCTGAGATGTGAGTCTTATGAGAAGGACGTGCCCATACCTCCTTCACACACTCCATAAAACCTGGTTGATGGACCCAAAAGTTTTCAAACCTGAAGATATGTGCCTTTGGAATTGAAGTACTGATGGCAATCAAACATGGTACATGGTCAGACATAGTTTTGGCAACAGGTGTCACCTGCGTCATTGGGTATAGATTAATCCAACTGACCGATGTAAAAACCCAGTCCAACTGCTCTAGGAGAGGCGTATCTTGCATATTTGACCAAGTGAATTTTTGCCCCTTTAGAGGAAGCTCAAGCAGACCCAAGTGCCCAATAATTTCATTGAAAATGAACATGTCATTGATATCCCCTCCAGGGAGATTCCTGTTGTCAATGGATCGAATAAAATTAAAGTCGCCCATTAACATCCACTTTTTATCCGGGTCAATATCTAGATTGTAAAGCCATGAAACAAACTCATCTCTTAACTCTCCCTGACATGGGCCATAGATGTTCACAAGAAACCACTCTTCATTATTATGAACTGAAGTAAACTGCATTACAATAGCATAGGGCTTAATTTCCAGCAGCGTACCATGGAAAATGTCTGAACGCCACAAAGTTAAAAGGCCTCCCGAAGCCCCTCGAGAGGGAGACTAGACAAATTGGTCAAAGCCGTGAGGGCAGATCGATTTGATGTCCGCACGTGAACATGAAGTAAGCTTAGTCTCCTGGAGACAGACTATAGCACTTTGACTCTCGATCACTTTGTCCCTGACCGCACGCTGTCTGGACCCAGCATTAAGGCCACGTACATTCCAACACAGAATTTTCCAACTACACTTGGACATAAAATTCATGACGAACCAAAATAAAGCAAAGTAAAAGCATCATTTCACCTAGTGCCATGCGATACAAAAGATTCAAGTGTTCACCCACAGAAGGAGTCACATCCCAAACAATACGCAGTTCAACAATAACAGACACCATCATAACAGTCACACCCGGTCGAGACATCAAAGATGGATAAAACATTAAACAGAAGGTGATGGCGAGTCCTCCCGGGGATCAGCCATAAGCTTGTCCGTCGTCAAGAGCGAAGGGTCGATCTCCAGCTCCGCTCCCACTACTTGTAGTACGTGAATTGGGGTATGAGGCGGATCAGCAGGCAGGCTGTCTTCAGATGCATCAACAGTAGTGGGCTGGGCCTTGTCCTTCATGGGCTTGGAACGTGGGCTCTTCTTTGATGGCTCGAGAGAAAGCTGCTCGAAGATCACGTTTTTGAAACCATCTAACTTTGCCGCGCTTCTAGTGCAGCAACGAAGAGATGTGTCAACCACAGGCACTTTCTTCTTGCCTCTTCACTTCTTCTCCATCGAAAGATCTGCAGAGAATGCGATTGGGGAGGAAGTAGAGTTAACTGAAACAAAAAACGCTGGGTCATCAGACGGTAGCTCATTGGCAACAGATGATGGAACGAGGGGAGTAGGTATCTCCTCAAACAGGGCTCTGGCAACTGGATGCTTAGCAATCACAGCTCTTCTCGCAGAGGCAACGTCCGTCAGAGAGGCAGACAGAAAAGACATCCTCTTAGTTTCATCAAAAGCTATTGTCCAAGACCTCTTGGAGTAAATGACTGTGCCCATTGGCCTGAACGAAATCGACCTTGGCACATCCCTAGTTGAAAACTCAAACATGAGGTTATCAAAAGACCTTTTCCATATCATTTCCGGAGGAAGAGGAGGCCCTGCCACAATGCGCGCCATTCCAATGAAAATCTCGTGTTGCTGGATGACCGGCGGCTGGTAGGGCACAATGGCCAACAGGTTCTCTTCCAAAGCTGGTTGCTGCAACGGTTGGAGTTGAAGATCCAGCAACTGTACCACAGGTTGATGGATTTCCATGCCATCCTCCTGCTGATCCACTGAAATAAAACCTTCTGGCTGATCTATAACAATTGAGACCTGATCCTGCTCAGGAAGAACCAACTGTGGAGATTGGTCATGAACTGCTTCCTCTTCCCGTCCAGCATTTTCCCAGCCATGTGCAGCATCATTCGCTGGTGGTGGTGGGGGGGGGGAGCAACTGGTGCATCATTCCAGCCTAACATTGGATATGGAGGCAAAACAAACAGAAGATTGTGTTGCACAAGATTTCCAGGCAAGGGGTGAGGGTTCCCATCCAGCGGCATTGGGTCTTCATCATTGGTCATTTGGTCCGCAAAATCTGCACCAAGAACATAGCAGGCAGCGGTCCAAGAAACTTGAGCGCCACCCCATTCCGCGTAATCGCCAAAGACAACATCCCGAGGAACTAACGGTGTATCTGGAAAACTTGCCTCCACCAAGGTGCGAACCAGATAAGGATCCTCACTGTCCCATGAAATAAACTTCCCGGACGTACCAACAGCCTGCGAGATATATTCCGTGGTGCGATAATCTAGAGGGATACCAATGAACATTAACCACCCCTTGCGAAAACCCTGAGCACCCTTGAAATTCTCTCCTTCATCATGTTTCATAAATCTGACAAAGCGATCATTGCCCAGAGGAAAAGGAGCATGCTGGATCAAGGTGTATCTAACTGACGGATCCCTCACATGGAACAAACCAACTCCATGGAACCAAGGCTGTGCAGAGCGGACCAAAATACCTCGATTCTGCAGAAACTGGACGACTTCCTCCCGCACTGGTCCGAGAGGTCCTTCCAGAGCTGGCATCACCTCCGCGACCATGTAGTCCTCATGGCGACGAGGTGTTCTCACCGCAGGCGTGAAGAAGGACCGAGGAAGACGACGGTTGCCTCCGTCGATGATGTGGTGGCCCGCAGGCACAAAGCGCTGGGGGTCAAGCTCAAAATTCACCATGGGAGAGGAAGAAGCTCGGATGGGGTTTTCTCCGGAAAGGGGAGAGGGCAGATGCAATGAGGGCGGTGGCGATGGGACTGGACAGTCTATCCCAATAACTCCGGCTCTCTTCCCATGAGAACCAGCAGATTCCAAAAAAAAATCGTATTTTGTTGCACCGAAATTGGTCTCCAAACCAATCCATTGGAGCGCGCGAAATCATTACAGTCGCGACTAGAATGACCAGAACGGGAGCAAGCCCCACAGACCGTCCGCATTCCGCAGGTCGCTGACAAGTGGCCCCTCAACGAGCAGATGGAACATGTAACCACGCGGTCCACCATGTCATCGACCATGGCTTAAAACTGCCTCGCAGCCTCTTGAGAGGAAGGAATATCGAGACCCCTATCCATTGGGCCATCAGAAGGGCTTGAGGGCCCAAGGGCAATTGGGTTATGCAAAGAAGATGGGCTAGATGTCTGATTAACTTCCACAGTATCAATGCGACCAAAGTCCATAGAGCCCAAACTAGCATTAGGAGGCCCAGAAACAATTGAGTTGTGCAGCGATGGGCCAGCAGACCGATCAGAAATTTGAAAAGGAGGTTGTCGTGGATTTAGCACGGCAGATGTCCAAGCAAAAGGACTTAGTCGTGAGGCCATCGCTCGGGTTAGCTTAAAGGGGTTAAAGTGGACGAAGGACACAGGGGTTTTATACTAGTTCGGCCCCTTCGATGAAGGTAAAAGCCTACGTCTAGTTTGGTGTGGTATTTCTTGGGCTTCGATGACCAGGGAGCGAATCTGCTTTGCCTATGTCTCGAGCTGTTGTTTCCTGTCCTGAACCGTCACCGGGTCGTCCCTTTATATAAGAGGTGACGCCCGGTCCGGTTTACAGAGTCCCGAGGCCGGCTCATAAACGTGTCCGCCTCGGTCTCTGCTCTTTCTACCTTACATCCCAAGTTTACATAATATGACGGTTTACAAGTTATGGGCCCTATCGTATGGGCTCTAAGCCTTCTGGGCTATAACCTTGTACTTTATACTAAGCTGGGCTTCTGGTAATACAATCTTGTTAACTTAAACCGGACCCTCCTGGCCGGTTTATACCTGGTAGTAATATCCCTGACATTAGGCCCCAGATTGATTTGAACCTGTTCATGTCAATCTCCAAAGTCTTGTACCGCTTTTCATTTCCACAGCTTCAGTATGCTTGGTAAACCGGCATGACGTCATCCCTCTGTGTCGCTTTGAACCGTCGTGACATCATCCGCGCATTCAATGCCCGCACCTGCCTTTTACCTTTATTGATTAAAGCTCCGAAGATCCAGGTGACAGCTCGATCTATATCCGATTTTTGTCTCCTCGATTCCCGCGCCTGCCGTTTTATCTCTTCGGCCTATAAATAGGGCCGAGGGCCATCTCTTTACCCCCTCTGCTTCGTCTTCCTCTGGCCTCCAGCGCTCAAGCTCCGCCGCCGTCCTTCGAGCTCGTCGTCATCACCAAGCCCGACCGCTGCATCAACCTGAGCGCGTCTAGAGATTCGTCGCCGTCCCTTGCTTCATCGGGTACGTTACTTCTTCTTCTCCATAGATCTTAGCTCTAGGGTTTCTCTGTAGCTTGCCCATGAACCCTTGTTCTTCGTAGTTCATCACCGTAGGCCGTTCTTTAGCTGTAGATGTGAAACTTTTAGGTCAACTTCTCGTGCACATGACTCCGCTCCACCTTTATAATCTTAGTTCCTCCAATACTGCTAGCTTAGATTGGATCTGTAGAAACCTTCGCTGTCTGCGACGGATATGACTTGAATTATCTTGGTTTTTCCCTGTGCCGTAGATCCATATTTTACCACTGCTCATGTGAAAGTTGTTTCTCACACTTTAGATCTGCAACTTATCTGCTTATGTCACCGGTTCAACTGTAACCTGTGCCTTATACACTTGTGCTGACGGTTTAGATTTAGACCTGTATCCTGCAATTGGCAGTTTAACGTCTCACTACTAAACTTCACAAACCGGTAGCTGTCTCATTCATGCTTGGTCCAGATCGGTAGGTACCATTAGTCCCTTGCTTAAACTGTCAATTAGGTCAATATCTTCATAGAACATGCCGGTTTATATCTAGTGGATTGTAAACCGGATCTTGTATTGTATTTTTCAGCATTCCCACCTTTGAAAAAGATGGCTTCCACGATGAAACAGTTTGTTGCCTGCAACTGGGTTCCGTCCCAGATCACTGAGGACGATTTAGTAGAGGCGGCCTCAATTGGCGTTCTGGGTCCGAAGGAGGTTCTGCACTGGCGGGCCCCTGGGAAAGAGTGTCCTCCTAATCCTAAGGAGGGAGAGACCATAGTCTTTTTCGATCATCTGGCCCGGGGTTTTAGCCCTCCCGGTTCAAAGTTCTTCCGCGACGTTTTAGCCGATTTTCAACTCCATCCACAAGATATAGGTCCCAATTCCATAAGAAACATGTGCAACTTCCAAGTCTTCTCAGAAGCATATCTGCAAGAGGAGCCATCCGTAGAGCTATTCCAGGATTTCTTCCATCTGAATCGCCGGACTGAATTCTCCGATGGGCCCCATACTGAACTTGGTGGTGTGAGCATCCAGAAGAGGAAGGATGTCAGCTTCCCTCACGCCACTCTTCACAGCCACCCCAAGGAGTGGAACCAGACTTGGTTCTATTGCAAGGACACTTCGCCAAAGGGAGAAAATCCGCTGCCGGGTTACCGCCCTTATCGCTTGACAGCGGATCACCCTTTTCCGCAATGTCCGAGTGCCCAAGACCGGGCTCGGTATGCCCCCCAGCTGTCCAAACTCAGGGCTTTCGTAGCCAACGGTTTAACCGGGGTTGACTTTGTCAGCTGCTGGCTCTCTTGGAGCATACTCCCGTTAAGCCGGCGATCCGGTTTAATGTGTGAGTATACTGGTAATCCGAAGGACCCTAAGCGTCACACAGCTATAGTGCTTCCCGACAAAGAAGTTACTGAGTCTGCAAAAAAGATGTTGAATATTCCTTTGGAGGAGTGCAACCGAACCGGTTTAGCCCCTTTCTGTGTGGACAATAAACCGCCGTCGGTAAGATTCTTCTATCCCTTTCTTTTTGCTTTAATCTGTCCATATTGCTTGTCTTCAATATGTTTTTACTCCTTTACATAGGCCAATGACCCCTTCTGGAAGAGGAAGGCTCAAGACAAACCGGCGAAGCCAACCCGCAAGAAGAGCTTGGCTGTAAAGAAACACAAAAAGAAACCTGCCGTCGCTTCCGGTTCAAACCCCAAAGAAGATGATCCGGCTTCTAAGGTATTGCTTGACTCTTATGTCCTTTGATTTCCCTTTGTCTGCATTTATGTCAATAATGTCTTTTCCTAGGATCCGACGGAGGGGAGTAAAGTGGATGAAGTTGAGGTAATTTCTCTCTCATCTGATTCAGAACCGTTGCCACCCAAGATTCGCCGGGTAGCCCGGAAATATCCATTCTCTCACCCTTATGCTCAATTAGATCCCAACTCTCTTTCGAAGAAACAGCAGCATGAGGCTCGCCGGACCACACGCCATAGTGGTCACGTGGTTGAATCATCCGGATTGCCCCACACGCCAGCTCGCAAATGCCACTCCGAGGTTTTGCTTACTCCAACCATTCTTCATCCAAAAGCAGGTCTTATTTGGAAACCTCTTAAACCGTCTGATCCCAACTATTAGGAAACTCCTCTGTCTTCTTCCGGCGAGTCAACTGCTACCCAAGTCCCGGTGCTTAAGACCGTTCCTGGGTAAGTCATCTTTCCAAATGTCCGGTTTACCTTTTTTTTGACTTTGTGATTTTCATTACTCTTTAATCTTTCAGTATGTCCAAGCCTAGTAAGAAGGCGAAATTAAATAAACCGGCAGCCGAAACACTTCTGAACTGACAGAGGATGTTGAAGCTGCCAATCCTCTGGAAGAGAACGCCGAGGTTCCACTCAATGATCCTTCCCCAATGGACCAAGAAGATCTTGCTGCTCCGGGGGACGACACCATGGAGAATGCTGCTAAACCGGCCAGCCCTGTCCGGGTTAGTCCTTCTCGGGCTAGCCCAGCTCTTGTTAGTCCGGTGCGTACCGATGATCCCCCCAGGCCAACTGCTGCCTCAACAGAAGATGTTGAGATAACTGGGATAGGTTTTACTGCTCTCGCGGAGCCTGTTATTTTGGCCAGACATACTGCCAAGGAGGAAGCTCTCCAGAAAGACAAGGGCAAATGGAGCACTGACTTGTCCAGTTATGCCCAGCTCAGTGCCCAGGAGCTCCACTCTGGGTATCTAAACCGGCTCTTCACCAGTCGCGACCACGAGGCCGGTTTAGTAAACATGATGAAGGAAAAATATGAGGTAACTTCTTTCCCTTTGCCTTTCATTTCTGCTTGTATCTTTGCAATTGTACCATTTAGGCCATAGTAGCTCCCAAGTGCCGGTTTAGCCTTTAGGATGAACCGGGACTTTGATAGATTAACTGGAATAGCTTGATTTACCTGTATAGCCCCCAAGGGCCGGTTTACTCCATTGCGGGTGAATTGGGACTTCTTCCATGTTTGAGAATGACCTTACATTAGCCCCCAAGTGCCAAGGATATAACTTTGTTATGTGCTTGGGACTTGTTTGAAAAAGCTGCTTTCTTTCACTTCAATTGTACATTAGCCCCCAAGTGTCGAGTGCATAACTTGTTATGTGCTTGAGACTTTTGATTGAACTGTTCTTCTAACATTTTTTTTTCTGCAGGCTGACTTGAACCGGAGGCCTTCGGAGACAACTGAACTCCGGAATAACTTGGCCTTTCAAGAGACTGCTTCAACTAAAGCCAAGGAGGAGATTTCCCTTGCTTTAGCGAGTATGGAGAAGCTCAAAAAAGATTTTGAGGCGGAGCGGTCCACTTGGGAGGTACAGAGGGCTGCTTTAGAGAAAAGAGCCAAGGATGCGGAGGCTGCTTTTAACCCGGTGACAGAGGAGTTATCCGGGTTAAAGCAGCATATAGATGATATGACATCTGCCATCTTCGGTGAGTATTTGTTTTCATATGCCTCATCCTTGCAATCTTATACTGCTCCGGCTTAACTCATCACTTGTACACAGGGAGGCGCGTGACTCATCTTGGGGATGATGTACGGAGGAATCTGAAAGCTGCTTATACCTTGGTGGAACAACTCTACTCCGATGCTCAGAGGATCATCAGTGCCATGTCGCACAATAAACCGGCGCCGACCACCATCCAAGGTACTCTGGAGAAATTATCCATCTTGCCTACCCGACTTGTTGAAGTGAAGAAATCTTCTGCAAGAGCTGGCTCTCTCATGGCGTTAATCCGGGCCAAGGCATGGGTTCCCGATTTTGATCCGGCGGAGGCCATGAATGGTTATCCCAGCATGAAAGAAGACGGGTCAGCCTTCTCTGCTGAAGACCTTCGTGCTTTAACCAAAGATATGCGCCCTCTTGCCAGTAAGCTTGCTGATGAAGCGGACTTAACGAGATATCATCCGGGTTACGACTTAGAGAATGTGCGGGTGGAGCGGCCAATTTATGACACCGAAAATCTGATTCCACCCGTTCGTAAGCATACCTTCGCTCCTGACATTGAACCGTTATACCTCATAAATGATGAAGTATATTTCCGCGCCCTTGCCAAGATTGACTGGAGCACTCCTAATTTCCAGCAGCTACCAGAAGTCGACGAAGACCCGGAGCAAGCTGACCCTCAGTCTTCACAGCGAGCCGAAGAAGAATCTTAAACCGGCTCCGGTTTAACCTTATGTGTTGAATACTTTGCAAGAAACTGATATTCTTTTGGGCCTGCAAGTGCCTTGTAATAGAATAGTTGAGATACTGTCTTTGTCCCACTGTTATCCTTCATGGCATTATTTTGATTGGCAATTCCTAGATGATCTCCTGCTTGCAATGTGTCAACAGTTTATGTTTACCTGTATCTGCATAAACAATGCTAAGAATGTCCTGGCGGTTTACCACCGGACGGGTTATTCTACCCAAGCACATGATTCAAAGTTAATAACTTGAACTGTGTATAAGATACCATCATATATCATACCTGTGATTAAGTGTGTCTGAAAACCTTAATCCGGCACGGGTAATCCAAGACGTGAGTGTTGATGACTCCCTTGGCTCTCTGGTGGCTTGTGAAGCTGATCCGGGTTACAATGAACGCCGGTTTAACCATAGACTAGCACTGGTGTTCATGACCCAGACTATATATATAATGAAAACCTTGTAGGTGTCTGGTCTTGAATCAATGGACTTGGTTGAAGAACCAATGACCTTGAAGATAAAGATTTGTGAAAACATAAAAAATGAAAAATAAAGTTTTTGGGCAAATAAGACCATGTAGTCGAGGCTTTTTATGAGCTGCCAGGCTCCAAATTCGAGGCTTTTTATGAGCTGCGAGGTTACTGTCATTAACCATTTTAGCAAAGCCTGTCAAGATGATCCACAATC
Organism: Secale cereale; assembly: GCA_902687465.1. NCBI lineage: Eukaryota > Viridiplantae > Streptophyta > Magnoliopsida > Poales > Poaceae > Secale > Secale cereale. The sequence goes on from LR738713.1 coordinate 684,766,774, forward strand.
TTTAACCAAATCATCAATGTCAATGGCTACCCAATGTTCAAAATCTCATAAAGATTTTGGCTTGGGTAATCACTCGATGATCGTCAATTTAACGTGACCAAGTTCAGGGTCCCGAAGGATTGACTTGTGATACGTTCAACGGGTCATACCAGGCTTACCTGGACGGCGTGATTTACTTGATGCAGGCAGGGTAATCCGGGGTTTTAGGTGTATACACTGGGCTTCCAAGCCGTGTTCACTACAAGGGTTGTCAACTCGCTGAGAGCCCCCAGGTAGCGTGTGAGCATTGCTCATCGGGGCATATGTTTGAGTCGTGTTAGGCATCATACCCTCTTTTGCCCCTTCATCATCGTGTGGAAATTGCCGAAGCAACTAGAGCAGTGCTCTTATGATGGGCTTCATATCGCCGCCGGTTCAAGAGGCCATGGGAAACTTCCTTGCCCGCGGAAGCCCCCATGTGATTCTTGTTTTGTATAGAAAAGACGGATGATTCCTTGATTTTATCAAGGGCGCCGGTTTAAGAGGCCATGAAAGCTTTCCTTACACGGAAGCCCCCATGTGATACTCTTTGTGAAAAAGATGGCTGATTCCCCGGTTTACCGGGGGCGCCAGTTTATTTTATTAATCATAATATATACATTGTACATAAAGCGGAGTCGATGGCTCAAGTATAGTAAGGTCGCAGAAGAGCGATGTTCCACGGCCGCTTGGTCTCCTCCTCCACCGTGCGTGAGTCCTTATGTTCTCGAACGTCGACGAGGTAGTATGATCTGTTGTGCAGGTTCTTGCTGACTACAAAGGGTCCTTCCCAAGGTGGGGATAACTTGTGCATATCTGTCTGGTCCTGGATGAGCCTGAGTACCAGATCTCCTTCCTGAAACGTCCTGGTCTTAACCCGGCGGCTGTGGATCCGGCGCAGGTCTTGTTGATAAATTGCTGATCGAGCTGCTGCCGTGTCCCGTTCCTCGTCCAGCCGGTCCAAGCCGTCTTGTCTTGCTTGTTCGTTGTCCGCTTCAACATAAGCCGCCACCCGCGGCGAGTCGTGCCGGATATCACTAGGGAGGACCGCTTCAGCTCCATATACCATGAAGAAAGGCGTGTACCCTATGGATCTGTTAGGTGCAGTATTGATGCTCCATAAGACAGAAGGCAATTCCTCCACCCAACAACCCGGTGTTCTCTGTAAAGGAACCATAAGCCGGGGTTTGATGCCTCTCAAGATCTCTTGATTAGCTCTTTCAGCTTGGCCATTAGACTGAGGGTGAGCCACAGATGATACATCAAGACGAATATGTTCTCGTTGACAGAACTCCTCCATATCCCCCTTGGATAAATTGGTGCCATTATCAGTTATAATGCTGTGTGGAAAGCCAAACCGGAAAATCACCTTTTTGATGAACTGAACCGCTGTTGCTGCATCACACTTACTGACAGGCTCCGCTTCAACCCATTTTGTAAACTTGTCCACTGCTACCAACAGGTGGGTTTTCTTGTCTTGGGATCTGTTGAAGGGTCCGACCATATCCAGCCCCCAGGTTGCAAACGGCCAAGTAATTGGAATCATCTTCAGCTCCTGCGCCGGTATATGTGCACGCCGTGAAAATTTCTGGCAAGCATCACATTTTCTGACCAAGTCCTCTGCGTCGGCGTGAGCCGTCAACCAGTAGAACCCATGACAAAACGCTTTAGCTACCAAAGATTTTAAACCGGCGTGATGACCACAATCCCCTTCATGAATTTCTCGAAGAATATCACAACCTTCTTCTGATGATACACACCGTTGAAACGCTCCAGAAACGCTGTGGTGATGAAGTTCTCCATTGACAATAGTCATAGATTTAGACCGCCGGATTATCTGCCGGGCCTCGACTTCGTCCTCTGGCAACTCACCTCGGTTCAGGTATGCCAAGTAAGGGAGTGTCCAATCCTGAATGACGTGAAGTGCTGCAACCAATTGTGCTTCCGGATCAGGAACAGCCAAATCCTCCTCTGAAAGTACCTGCACCAACGGATTATGCAATTCATCCAAAAAGGTATTAGGTGGAACCGGTTTACGCTGGGAACCCAGCCGGCTTAACGCGTCAGCCGCTTCATTCTTTCGCCGGTCTATGTGATCCACCTGATATCCTTTGAAATATCTAGCAACAGCGTCTACTTCTCGTCGATATGCTGCCATGAGCGGATCCTTGGAGTCCCACTTGCTAGATACTTGTTGTGCCACCAAATCTGAATCACCAAAGCACTTAACCCGACTTAAGTTCATTTCCTTGGCCATCCGCAGACCATGGAGGAGAGCTTCATACTCAGCAGCGTTGTTAGTGCAAGGGAACATTAAACGGAGGACATAACAGAACTTATCACCTCGTGGGGAAGTTAACACGACTCCAGCCTCCGAGCCCTCCAACTGCCTTGAACCGTCAAAGTGAATAGTCCAGTATGTATGATCCAGCTTCTCCTCAGGTGCCTGCAACTCTGTCCAATCGTTGATAAAATCCACCAGTGCTTGGGACTTTATAGCAGTACGGGGTACATACTTTAATCCGTGCGGGCTAAGCTCAATGGCCCACTGTGCAACCCTACCAGTGGCTTCTCTGTTCTGGATTATATCCCCTAGTGGAGCTGAACTGACCACAGTGATTGGGTGGCCCTGAAAATAGTGCTTCAGCTTCCGGTTTGCCATGAACACTCCATACACCAGTTTCTGCCAATGTGGATATCTCTGTTTTGACTTGATGAGCACCTCACTGATGTAGTAAACCGGCCGTTGAACTGGATATTCTTTGCCTGCCTCCTTGCTCTCTACCACAATGGCCACGCTTACTGCACGGGCATTGGCAGCCACGTATAACAGCAGCGGCTCATTGTCAATCGGGGCAGCAAGGACTGGCGGTTCTGCCAGTTGCCTCTTCAAATCCTCGAATGCAGCATCAGCGGCATCACTCCAGACAAACCGGTCCGTCTTCTTCATCATCTGATAGAGCGGGATTGCCTTCTCCCCCAAACGGCTGATAAACCGGCTCAGTGCTGCAATACGGCCCGCCACGCGTTGGACATCATTGATGCATGCCGGTTTAGCCAAGGACGTGATCGCCTTAATTTTCTCCGGATTAGCTTCAATCCCTCTGTTTGACACTAAGAACCCTAGGAGCTTGCCTGCCGGAACACCGAAAACGCACTTCTCTGGATTAAGCATCATTTTGTAAACTCGGAGGTTGTCAAAGGTTTCCTTAAGATCCTCTATCAGTGTCTCCTCCTTCCTGGATTTCACCGCAATGTCATCAACATATGCATGGACATTTCTCCCAATCTTCCCTTGTAGGCAGTTCTGCACAAAACGCTGGTAGGTTGCCTGGGCACTCTTGAGCCCGAATGGCATAGATACATAGTAGAAGGCTCCAAAAGGAGTTATGAAAGCTGTCTTCTCCTAGTCCTTAACTGCCATCTTGATATGATGATAACCTGAATATGCATCCAAAAAACTTAGCTGCTCACATCCTGCCGTAGCATCAATAATATGATCAATACAGGGGAGAGCAAAAGGATCAGTTGGGCAAGCTTTGTTCAAGTCTGTGTAATCAACACACAACCTCCAAGTTCCGTTTTTCTTCAGTACTAGCACCGGATTAGCCAACCACTCTGGATGAAACACCTCAACTATAAAGCCTGCGGCCAAAAGCCTAGCCACTTCTTCTCCTATATCCTTGCGTCTCTCCTCATTGAAGCGGCGCAGATACTGCTTGACCGGTTTAAACTTAGGATCGATATTAAGATTGTGCTCAGCGAGTTCCCTCGGTATACCTGGCATGTCAGAAGGCTTCCACGCAAAGATATCCCGGTTCTCACGGATGAACTCGATGAGCGCGCTTTCCTATTTGGGGTCTAGGTTAGCACTGATAGTGAATTGTTTGGATGAATCGCCCGGAACAAAGTCCACCTGCTTGGTCTCCTCAGCCGATTTGAATTTCAACACCGGATCATGCTCTATAGTTGGCTTCTTCAGCGGGGACATATCCGCCGGATCAACATTGTCCTTATAGAATTTCAGCTCCTCCGTAGCACAAACCGTCTCAGTATAAGCTGCATCTCCTTCCTCGCACTCTAATGCAATTTTTCGGCTCCCATGAACCATAATAGTCCCCTTATGGCCTGGCATCTTAAGCTGTAAATAGACATAACATGGCCTAGCCATGAACTTGGCGTAAACCAGCCGCCCAAACAATGCGTGGTATGGGCTCCTGATCTTCACAACCTGAAAGGTCACAGTCTCTGATCTAGAGTCATGCTCATCTCCAAAGGTGACCTCCAAATCAATCTTGCCAACTGGATAAGCCGATTTACCGGGCACTACCCCATGGAACACTGTATTGGACTGTCGAAGCTTTTTATCTGTCAGCCCCATGCGTCGAAAAGTCTCATAATAAAGGATGTTGATGCTGCTGCCTCCATACATAAGCACTTTGGTGAACTTATAACCACCCACCTGTGGTGCCACTACTAGAGCCAGCTGACTCGGATTATCAACCCGGGGTGGGTGATCCTCTCTGCTCCATACAATGGGTTGCTCAGACCACTGCAAAAAACATGGTATCGCCGGTTCAACGGAATGTACTGCCCTCTTCAACACCTTTTGATCCCGTTTGCATAAGCTTGTGGTGAAGACGTGATACTGCCCACTGCTCAGCTCCTTCGGATTATTCTGATATCCGGATTGCTGCTGCTGCTGACGCTGTTGGTTCCCTTGGTTGTTGTATCCGCCCTGACCATGCTGCTGGTTATGCTGATGCTGATTGTTACCGTTGTGGCTGCCGTTACCACCGTGGTATCCTGAACCGGATCCGCCACCTTGATAACCCGGACCTTGGAAACCGGGCCTGATCCGCCGGGGGGCCCGTGATCATACTTAGTCTGCTTCATAAATTCTTGCATAATGAAATAGTCCTTCCAGAGATGCGTAGCCGGGTTTTCCGCTGTACCGTGCTTTGGGCAAGGCACGTTTAATTGGCGCTCTAGATTAATATGTGGCCTCCCATTGCGTGGGGTCAGTCTACCCTTGCAGCGCTGTCCATTGTCCTGAACGTTGGTATTGGCCACAAAATCTGAGCTGCCTTCCACTTTACGCTTGCCATTGTAACCTTGGCCCGCCGGATTGGTCTGCGGCGGTTTACCGTTCTTGTTCGCCTTCCCTGACTTGTCTCCATCTGTGTCTGGATATTTGGTGTTATCAGAATCTCCGTATTTCATCAAAGCGCCCATGAGTGTACCCATGTCGTTGCAATCGCGTTTGAGCCGTCCCAACTTCTGCCTCAGAGGTTCAAACCGACAATTGCCTTCCAAGGTTACTATCGCTGTACTTGGATTGATGCTATTGGAGGAGTACAAGATTTCGGACACTCGACGCACCCAACTGTTTGTGGACTCTTGCTCTCCTTGAACACATGCAGCTAAATCAACAACAGACATCGGCTGCTTGCACGTGTCCTTGAAATTATTGATAAACCGGCGCCGCAGTTCACCCCATGATCCGATGGAGTTAGGTGGCAAACCCTTTAGCCATGTCCGGGCCGTGCCCTCGAGCATCATTGTGAAGTATTTTGCACATGCCGCCTCGTCCACATCGAGAATCTCCATGGCCATCTCATAACTCTCAACCCACGCCTCCGGAGCCAGATCCGCCATGTAGTTGGGCACCTTGCGCGGACCTTTGAAATCTTTGGGCAGTTTCACGTTCCGTAAAGCAGGGATGAGACACTGCACTCCCAAGGAACTGGACATGACTCCTGGTTCGACTATAGCGGTGGGATGAACCGGCGTCGCTTGGCGGGCGTCATATTGGGCAGTATGACTGGCCTGATCCACCACCTCTTGCGCATGTGCTTCTTCTCCTGCCGGATTACCCTGCCTCTGCCGATGCCGTCTCCGTGCGCTGCTTGATACGGCCGGTTCATCCAGACGCCCTGTATAACTCCGGCTCGGGCGAGGGGTTGAATGAATCCTCTCCCGGCTATATGAATAAGCTTGCTATTGAGTTAGCGCCGTATCGAGCAACTCCTTGGCCCGTCGTGCCTCCATTGCTATGGGGGATGTTCCCTCAATGGGAAGGGCGGCCAGTCGTGAAGCGGCAGCAACTATGTTATCCAACGGATTAGAGTAATGACTAGGAGGGGTGGGCACATGCTGGGCCGGCACAACTTGGCGATTTGGCTCTGCGGACGGTGTGTGAACCGACGCGCCCATTCCCGGTGCTCCTCCCCGGTTTGTCTCTGGATGATTACTGGTTCCTGCGCCTGGCGTGCTAAAGAGATTCCTTGCCTCATAAACCGGCGGCAAACGAGATCGTTGTCTTCTCCACATTACCTCCTTTGAGGCATTCTGATCTAACCTGAGCCGAAAAGCTTGAGAATCCGGCTCTGCCTGCCTTGTAGCCATCCTAGCTTTCTCCGCAGCCAGATCCAACTTGGCTTGCTCAATCCGGCTCTTCACCTGAGCGATCTCTGCATCATGCTGCTCCTTGTCGGCCTGGGCTACTTCTGCTGTTGCAAGCGCTATCAAAGTGTCGACTAAGGTGGACAGAGCATCAGAGGGCGATGGGGGAAGGTCTCCAGCTCTAGCTCCCATTGCCTCTGAGGTTAACGCTCTTGTCGTTGAGGGCTGCTGCATGGATTGTGATCCGGCCATAAAAACAGCAACCCTGTTTGGCGGATCGAGGGAGTCCGGAATACTGTCACCGTCGGAAAAACCCTCAGACCAGCCGTCCTGCAATAGATACAAAGATTCGGTCTCTCCGGACGAAGATTCATCGCCGGAATAGATAACGGTCTCGCTGCCGGAGTCCGATCCGTCCTCGGCTTGTACTCCATGCACTGCTCCAACGAAGACGCGCTTCATGGCGGGCTGAATCCGGGCATGTATCGCACGCTGAGCCGACTCGACGATGTTGGGGAAGGTGTCCGGCTCAGGGCCCGGTTCGCCGATCTTGCCGATGAAGACGTGGATGCCGCCGAAGGGGACCCGGTACCCGTATTCGGTTGAATCGGCCTCAGAGCCCCAGCCTGCATCGTCGATGTAGATCCGGCCACGACGACTCTTAGTCATCAGGCCCACTGCGTAGCCCTTGAGTCCTTCAAAGCTGCCCTTCAAGAACTCGAAACCATCGTGCGATAGCCCCATGGTGGGCGCCAACTGTCGTGGATTTAGCACGACAGATGTCCTAGCAAAAGGACTTAGTCGTGAGGCCATCGCTCGGGTTAGCTTAAAGGGGTTAAAGCGGACGAAGGACACAGGGGTTTTATACTAGTTCGGCCCCTTCGATGAAGGTAAAAGCCTACGTCAATTTTGGTGTGGTATTGCTTGGGCTTCGATGACCAGGGAGCGAATCCGCTTTCTCGAGCTGTTGTTTCCTATCCTGAACCGTCGCCGGGTCGTCCCTTTATATAAGAGGTGATGCCCGGTCCGGTTTACAGAGTCCCGAGGCCGGCTCATAAACGTGTCCACCTCGGTCTCTGCTCTTTCTACCTTACATCCCAAGTTTACATAATATGACGGTTTACAAGTTATGGGCCCTATCGTATGGGCTCTAAGCCTTCTGGGCTATAACCTTGTACTTTATACTAAGCTGGGCTTCTGGTAATACAATCTTGTTAACTTAAACCGGACCCTCCTGGCCGGTTTATACCTGGTAGTAATATCCCTGACAGAGGTAATCCCGCCTCCCCTAAATGCGCAGATCAGATCGCGTCATTCTCGGGGGGCCGTTCCTCAGAAAGTGGAACACTTGGCGGAGAAGAAGTTGCCGGCCGGCACAACTCCGGCAAGGGAGTGACCGTGTTGAAGAAAATGGGTGGACAAGCCACCGTCCAGAGCAACTTCTCAGGTGGGGATGTATGAATGATAACACGTTCTTGTGGAAGAGGAGCATATCCCGCCTCAATAATTGTATCAATACATTGCTGCGTGGCAGGAAAACTATAGCCCTTACAAGCAGGATAACGTTCAAAAGTGGCGAATGACAATTTCTTCTTAGCAGACACAGAAGACTTAATAGCAGATCTAATAGGAGGTTTGAGCATAGCCAACAGTCCCAAACTTGATCGGCGTTTAGCAGGACTAACAAGAATCCATTCAGCATCGCACTCTTTCCTCCAGATCTTAAGTTCTCTAACCCAATTAGGGCCCCCATTACCCCAGAGGTGAAAGAAGCACTTGAACAAATCGCAAGCAAAAGATCGAAGATCCATGATAATAAAACCAACTTGCTTGCAAGAAATGTGGAAGGAAAAACATTATCTTTGACATGAGCCACCTGAAGATCAATAGCCGAACCCCCAAGTGCAGCTTCCAAAGCCGCCGCCACAGAATCTTCCGAGAGACGGAAAGTATGGCGACTAAAGGAGACGATCAAAAGGAAGGACTGTTGACGTCCCAAAGGGTGAATCGTGTGCCCCGTTGCTGAGAAAACTTCATATGAAAAAACCCTACCCTTGGAGAAATCCAAGCCAAGGGTAGATCCACCAGAAGAACCCATGGGAGATGGGTATAGCCTTGATCCAAAGAAGACGCCGGAGAAGTTGATCGGAGTGGATCCACAGATTAGTGGATAGATGGGGAGATCGCCGGAGACATGGTCAGCGCCGAGGTGTTAGGTGGGAGTGCCATCTCTTCCGGTGTTAGGATGCACTAGGTATTACACCTAGATCGAATATGAACTCCTTCATTTGCTGCTTCCGAAGCAGCTATGTACTCCGCTTCACACGTAGATCCCGCCACGACGCTCTGCTTGGAACTGCACCAACTGACAGCTCCACCGTTGAACAAAAATACGTATTTGGTTTGTGACTTAGAGTCATCCGGATCAGTGTCAAAGCTTGAATTGACGTAACCATTTACGACGAGCTCTTTGTCACCTCCATAAATGAGAAACTTATCCTTTGTCATTTGCAGGTACTTCAAGATGTTCTTGACCGCTATCTAGTGATCCACTCCTGGATTACTTTTGTACCTCCCTGCTAGACTTATAGCAAGGCACACATCAGATCTGGTACACATGATTGCATACATGATGGAACCTATGGCTGAAGCATAGGGAATGACTTTCATTTTCTCTCTATCTTTTGGAGTGGTTGGGCATTGAGTCTTACTCAACTTCACACCTTGTAACACATGCAAGAACCCTTTCTTTGACTGATCCATTTTGAACTTCTTGAAAACTTTATCAAGGTATGTGCTTTGTGAAAGTCCAATTAAGCGCCTTGATCTATCTCTATAGATCTTGATGCCTAATATATAAGCAGCTTCACCAAGGTCTTTCATTGAAAAATTCTTATTCAAGTATCCTTTTATGCCATCCAGAAATTCTACATCATTTCCAATCAACAATATGTCATCCACATATAATATCAGAAATGCTACAGAGCTCCCACTCACTTTCTTGTAAATACATGCCTCTCCAAAAGTCTGTATAAAACCATATGCTTTGATCACCTCATCAAAGCGTATATTCCAACTCCGAGATGCATGCACCAGTCCATAGATGGATCGTTGGAGTTTGCACACATTGTTAGCACCTTTAGGATAGACAAAACCTTCTAGTTGCATCATATACAACTCTTCTTTGACCTATCCATTAAGGAATGCAGTTTTGACATCCATTTGCCAGATTTCATAATCATAAAATGCGGCAATTGCTAACATGATTCGGACAGACTTAAGCATCGCTACGGGTAAGAAAGTCTCATCGTAGTCAACTCCTTGAACATGTCGAAAACCTTTCACAATAAGTCGAGCTTTGTAGTCAGTAACATTACCATCGGCGTTAGTCTTCCTCTTAAAGATCCACTTATTCTCTATGGCTTGCCGATCATCGGGCAAGTCAACCAAAGTCCACACTTTGTTCTCATACATGGATCCCATCTCAGATTTCATGGCCTCAAGCCATTTTGCGGAATCTGGGCTTATCATCGCTTCCTCATAGTTCGTAGGTTCATCATGGTCTAGTAACATGATTTCTAGAACAGGGTTACCGTAACTCTCTGGCGCGGAACGTAGTCGGGTTGACCTACAAGGTTCAGTAGTAACTTGATCTGAAGTTTCATGATCATCATCATTAGCTTCCTCACTGATTGGTGTAGGAATCACTGGAACTAGTTTCTGTGATGAACTACTTTCCAATTTGGGAGAACGTACAATTACCTCATCAAGTTCTACTTTCCTCCCACTCACTTCTTTCGAGAGAAACTCCTTCTCTAGAAAGGATCCATTCTTAGCAACAAATATCTTGCCTTCGGATCTGTGATAGAAGGTGTACCCAATAGCTTCCTTTGGGTATCTATGAAGACACATTTCTTCGACTTGGGTTCAAGCTTATCAGGTTGAAGCTTTTTCGCATAAGCATCACAGCCCCACACTTTAAGAAACGACAACTTGAGTTTCTTGCCAAACCATAGTTCATAAGGCGTCGTCTCAATGGTTTTAGATGGTGCACTATTTAATGTGAATGCAACTGTCTCTAAAGCATAACCCCAAAACGATAGTGGTAAATCGGTAAGAGACATCATAGATCACACCATATCTAATAAAGTACGGTTACGACGTTCGGCCACACCATTACACTGTGGTGTTCCAGGTGGCGTGAGTTGTGAAACTATTCCACATTGTTTCAAATGAAGAACAAACTCGTAACTCAAATATTCGCCTCCTTGATCAGATCGTAGAAACTTTATTTTATTGTTACGATGATTCTCTACTTCTGTCGGGGATATACCCCGCGGTATGACCCGACTGGAGTTATAACCCGGCTGACAGTTAAGATGATAAACCAGATGGTAAACCGGCAGACAATCATATACCGGCAGACAATCATAAACCGGCAGACAATCATAAATCGGCAGACAATCGTAAACCGGCAGACAATCATAAACCGGCAGACCGTCATAAACCAGGAGACAATGATAACTCAGTGGCCAGGGGTTATGAAGCCCGAGACGTTATGAAGCCCAAGATGTTAAGAAGCCCATGAAGAGAAGTCAGAATAGTTTAAGTCTTACTCCGAGTTGGACTCTACATGTAACCCGCCCCTTCAACATATATAAGGAGGGGCAGGGCTCCCCAAAGGGGGAGAAGTTCTCATAAGTTAGAGGCGCCATATTCTTTAGGGCTAGACACAACTAAGAGAGAGTCGGTTTACCAGCGACTCCATGAAGGTCATAATGAGATCTAGCCTCAAACAACATGTAGGGTTGTTACCAGATGATGTTTCCCGGGGCCCGAAGCTGTCTAAATCTTTGTCTTGCGTGTTGCGTCTCTCGATTCCGCTCAACCCCTCTCAAGCTACCATATAGATGCGTTGGCCTCACGACTAAGTCCTCACACTAGGACATCTGCCGTGATAATTCCGCGACAGTTGGCGCCCACCGTGGGGCCCGCGCATGGTAGTGTTGAGTTCTTGGAGGGATCTTCCCGAGGGATCGAGAAGTTTAGTAAATTTTCCGTGGCTATCCCACATCACGAGAAATATCATCGGGTGAAGAAAAAAAAAACTGCAGCAGAAAGATCTACATCATCAAAGAGCAGTCAAAAGAGCAGGTTCAGATTTGATCCAGGCGGGTTAGAATTCTGCAGGTTGACCGGGTCAAGACTGTCCAACGGGTTGATAGGTCAACACTACCCGCACATCGCCGGATCAAGATTGTCCTGAACCCGTTTGCACTGTTATTCTCTTCAACCCGGATTCGATTTAGACAAAAAAAAAGAAGAAGGTTGACTTGGCTGAACGAAAGAAGTCCCAGGCGATCACGATCCGGTAGTGGATACAACTACGACTTGGATGTGGATACAACGTTGTCCCGGCCTAGTTGCGCTGCTGACCTTGGCCGGTATTGCCTCTGAACCGCCGCCGTCGACCCCCCAACGAGTCGCTGCTGTCGCCATGGCTGTGCCCCGGACCGCCAGCACCAGGCCGGCCTGTCTCCGCCATTCTCCGCCTCGGTTTAATCCCAAGTCGCCATCCGCCGCCGGAGTATCACAAAATCAGCACCTTTGAACCGCCAAGGTCGCTGTGCCGCCTTTAGTTGAAAATCGGCATGCCGAGAGCTGCCTCCATTGTATACTAACTTGGCCAAAGTCTTGCGCGCCTCCTCTGCCGCGGGTCGAACGGGCCGTCGAGTCGTCGCTGCGCCATGACATGCTAAGAGTAATCACAATGATATCAACCAAGATTCCACTAAGACGTCAAGTACCGGGACGAAAAGCCACTTCGAGTCACGGCGGTTTAAGTTTTTTCACCGAGGACAAGTATGACCCGGAGAAGGACACGCACTCTGCGGTCGCCTCGACTTCGATCCGAGTCGCCAAAGGGCTTCCGAGTCGCCACCGGACGCTCTGCCCTGTGCCTTGCGCTAGTCACGACCGCCTTGGGGCGGATCAAGCGGTTGACCCACCTGTTTGTTGCAGCCGTCACCACAAGACGGCCCTGCGGACACCGCCACCGTGTTGTAGAAGCCTTTGGAACAGCCGAGGCCTCCGAGCCGCTTTGGCTTCGCGCCGTTATGGCCCCGTCTCCGAGCTCGGCCTCGCCAAAACTGTCACCCGCCTGTTGCTCCTCAGCCGCAGCCTCAACTAGCCAGTCGCCGCTTCGTGGCGGGCCCGCCTGTGTAGAACCATCGCCGTGGCCTCGCGGCAGCCGTCGAGCCGCCCGCGACCTCGCCGCGCGTCGAGCCACTCCGTCGCCATGGTTCTGTTTGCCGCCGCCTTTAAGATTCCGGTGACGTGCCTTTGCCTCGCACCGTTCAAGCCGCCGTCTTCGCGCCTCGTCGGCCGGCTGCCTTGAGCTGCCCTCGCCGTGCACCCTCGCCTCCGCCTCGCGAGCCACAACCTTTGTCGTCGGCTGTTTTTGTCGCTGTGCCTCCGAGCACCTCCTCGACCCGCTGGAGCTACTCCCTTGAGCCACCACTCCATCTACACTGCCACGGCGGATCATGCATCACTGCGGCCTTGAGCCGCCGTCGGCTGCTGTCTCTGCCTCCCCGCCCGCTCAAGTTGCCGTGGTGACCGCCTGGCGCTTAAACCGCCGCACCGTGTAAAACCCGCCGCATCGAGGATGGGCTGGTCATGCCCTCGCTTTACCCGCCGCTACTTCGACACACCGGCACCTGATCGATCGCCCAGTCTCCGTCACCGTGGCATACACCCCGTGCTGCTTCGTGAGCCGCCGGCCTCTGTTGAAATCGCCGTCGCACTTCGCCAATCCGCGAGCCGCCTCGGGCCGCCAGACTCTGCTACCGTGACCACATCAATGGGCTTCTCATAGCCGCCATCACGGCGAGTCGCCATCACAGGCCTCGCGAGTGAACCGCCACGGAGTGACCCGCCGGTTTGGCTCGGCCTCCACGGCCCTGCTGCCGTCGAGCCCATCGCGCCTCAAGCTGCTCGCCTCTGCCTTGCCTCACCGCAAGCCGCCTCGAGCCACCCGTCGCCAGAGGGCATCCAAGCCGCCCACGATGCACCCCCTCCTGCTCCTACCATGGGCGGCCGCCGCCGTGGCCTTGTTTCCACTCTAAACCGGTGGCCTGCGCCCCATTGCTCCGCTTGATTTTGCCTCTGAAGATGCGGCACCCCTGCGCGCTGGCTGCTGTCTGCAGAAAGAAGAATTGGGGAGTAAAAGGGGAATCGTGGAAGCAGTATAATTCAGATCAATTGCAAACCGACGGACATGACTGGCTCGGTGTCCCAGGAAAAGATCAGTTCCTATCCACCTTATTTATTTTTTCAATATACTTTAAGTTCCTTCGGGAACAATTGTCCTTCCTTTAATATTTTTTGTTCCATGATCATGGCAGAGACGACAAGATCATCTGTCATCCAAATACATCAGGACAATTATTCACTGTCGAAGTGGAGTTATATCGCGGATACGGAGTGCATAGCATCGTCAGTTTGCACTAACATTTATCCGTGCGGTCGTGCTCAACGGAAGTGCTTACATTACCGCCCTGGCGGTCCGGTCTACATCAACACACCGAGCCGCACCTGTCTACACGAGCCGTTTATTGAGTATGAGCAAGTCATAGCTTGGGTAGGCCGGTTTTTTCTTTCAACAAAGTGGAGGCAAATTATCATATACCATCAACTGCCGTCTGCACTGGGTGGCTCAATGGGCAGGTGTACAAATCGCCGCCACTACAGTTTTGTTAAACTTCAAATCAACAGTTGGAAGTAACCATTGGCCGAGTTGCTGACACGGCTCATACAGGGATCATTTATAACCCGCCACAGTCACCTCAACCTTCTGTGGATTCACATCGAGCTATCAACACCAATGATATACACGTTCTGCTATAGTCAGATACAGAGAATCTCAAGACAAATCCTCGAGTCATCTTAAGACTCAGGGGCTACGATGACATGACTCAGCAAATCTTGCCAGTTTCAGCAAGTCTTACTGAAGCTCTCAAATATCCGGTTCACAATCCGGTTCAAGGGAAATCTATCTTCTACGAAGCTCTGAAGCTCTCAAATCCGGTTTAAGAATCTCCGGTTTAAAAAGAATTAATCTCTCGCAAGTTCGAGTTTAATGACCGTCAGAAAAAATCCGGCTGAAAATGAAGATTCCGGTGCAAGGGAAAGATGGCTCCCACAAAGTTTTGAAGCCCTCAATTGTAACATCCCAAATTTTCAATTTGGAATGTTATACATAGATCATATTTGCATTGCATGTTTTTGCATTTTGGTTCGTGGAGTTCCTCGAAATTCTATGCAACTCAAGGACCTACGGAGAGAGTTGGGAATTTTATCGTTTTTGTATTTGAGTTCGCTCGAATACCGGTACGAGGACAGTGTGATTCTAATTATTTTTCTCTCCTAAAAATATTTCGAAATACCAAAAATGAGCGGAGATAATATGACTTCTCCAAAATAACAGAAATATTGGAGGAAAAATGTTAAAATCACTTTTGGTATTTTTTCTGGATTTATTTACGGATTTATTTGCATAGGAAAAATGCGCGTTTTTTCAAAATTGCATTTAGGTCCGGAAAAAATGTTCACTTTGTCCTAAATATTATTAGAGGACGGTGAAAATTTGTTTCGGGAATTTTGGAGTCCGTTTGGTATTTCTTTCGTTAGTTTTTCTGCGCCGGGACTCTTTTAGAAAAAAAAAGTGAACCGACTTATGATTCGTATAGGAGTAGGACTGTGGGCTTTATAAGCCAGCGCCCCGGCCCGTCTCGCCACCAGCCCGCAGCCGCCCCCTGCCCTAACCCCAGCGGCCCCGCGCCGCCGCCGCCAGCACCGCCGCCGCCAGCCGCCGCCCCGCCGCCTGCTGCCGCCGCCGCCGCGCCGCACCCCGCCGCCCCGTGCCGCACGCCGCCCCGCCGCCTCCCGCCGCTGCCACCACCGCGCCGCGCCGCCCGCCGCCGCACCGCGCCACTGCTGCTCCGCCGCCGGAGTCACCGGACCTCGCCGCCGTCGCCGAGGTAGACACCGCCGCCGCCATCGGTTTTTTTTCAAAAGACCGATCGTTTTTTTAGGAAAACCCTAGATCTGTTTTTTATTTAGAATAGATCGGTTCGGTTTTTCCGTCGGTTTAGTTATTTAGCGGACGTTCGTCCGTACGTTCGTTTTAACGAACGGTTTTTGTTAATTAGCCACAGACAGCGAACGTTCGTTCGTTAGCCTGTTCGTCCGTTTTTCTTTTTCAGGGTATTTATCCGTGGTTATTCCGATCGTGATTTCTGCCCGGATCTTGTTTTTCATTTTTCTTTTTGCTCGAGAGTCGGAATCAGGTGATTCAAAATCCCAGATCTTTGTCTCGAAGCCCTCTTTACGTTTAATCAACTTGAACAAAGTTTTGGCTACTGTAAAATATGACTTTAGGCCAACTAGTAAACCGGAGCTCGTTTCTTTTGCAGTTTGAGTTTCATTGCCTCTTTCGAGTTGATTCTTTTTGCAGACCGGAGTTCTTAAGTTGAACTTTCTGGTTAGATCTCTTATTTGAGTTTTACCCGTGCATTAGTTAAGTACTTATTGTGGGCTTGTTTGATTGCGATAGAGTACCCGGAGTGCGCCGCTTGCTACTTTGAGTCTCTAGGTTTTGCGGATCATCAGCAAGGCAAGTAACACTTTGATCATGCTTTCCAATTACCTAGTTTTCATTGCATTTGTCCAAACCCTCACACCTTGCATGAGTAGGATTAATTAACTTGTGGGACTGGGAAGTTGATTGAGGTAGTACCTATTACCTGCATTACATTCAAAACTTTGGGAGTTACTTCTACGTTTTGCTGTTAGGACATGCTATGCTCGTAGACGTGGATTGGGTGAGTGAAATCCATGACAGATGTGAGTTTGTTAATTAATGGTTCAACTTAAGGTGGCAACATTAATACACATCTGGGTGGATTGAGGGACCTGGGTATTCCAGCGATTGCCTGTTTTTTTATGGACCGCCACCCAGGCTCAAATGGATCATGAGATTATTCATACTAGAAACTTCCGTGTGCAGCCACAATGCTATTATGGGCTCTATCATAGTATGAGTAAGTCGTGCGAACTCTTACAGTGGTGGACTAGCAGATGTAGGGGATGTAGGTTGGTACGGTCCGCCCGATCGTAAGGTGCCAGCGCTTCTGAAAGACTATGTCTCGGTCATCCATTTCTCAAGCACCATGCAGTGCGAGAAACCAAACGGAGGCGATCGGGTCTTGTGGGAAAAGTGCACAAACCTTTGCAGAGTGTACAAACTGATCATGATTAGCCGTGTCCCTGGTTATGGACGTCTTGAGTATCTAGTACTTGGATTTTCATGTGAATCTCATCATGTTACTCTAATTTAACATTGTTGGGTTTAATGATTATTTTAATTGGGGTTGAGAGGATGTCTATCTTCTCAACGATGCTTCAACTACCATGATAGTTAATTAAAATCTATTCCTTTGAAGTAGGAAAAAATTGGCTTTACGCAAAAACTTAACCATAGAGCTTTCCACCAGCCATATTGCATATAGTATAGCTTTACTTTCATTGCATTCTCTTGTGTTACCTTGCCAGCATATTCCATGTGCTGACCCGTTTTCGGGCTGCAACGTTTCATGTTGCAGACTTTTCAGACGACGAGTAAGATGCCTTTTAGGTCGTGGTTCTATACTCAGTGATGCCGCTGGAGTTGATGGACTCACTTATCTTCCAACCCTTCCGCTATTATCGTATTAGATGGCCTTCAACCATATTATTTGTAATAAGTTCATCGTTGGACTATCGATGTAATAAGTGTGTGATTGCTACTCTGTTATAAATCCTTCAAGTACTGTGCGTGTCAGCATTACTGATCCAGGGATGACACTGATGCAGAGAGATCAGACTGTTTGAGGTCTGGTCGCTACAAGATGGTATCAGAGCACACGCTGACTGTAGGACACGACCACCAAGACAAGCCCTAGAGCACAATTCACTCTTCTCTTTTCTGACTCCTCATCTTTTCTACTTTTTAGGATGGTGGAAGCAAAGCACAAGTTCATGCAACCGGATGATGATACGCCATTTGGACGACACCTGAAGGAAGTCACAAGATATCTCAACATTGGATTACCAAGTTTCACCGGAACCTACAATGCCACTCTACCTGAGGAGGAGCGTTGGTTGATTCAAGCTCAAATTCCAGGAAGGACGTTCGCACCCGTCACCTCACTCATAGCATTTTCCTTTAATGCGCCTACATGGAGCCTAGGAAGGAGCATGGCAGCCCACATTGCTATGGGAAGGATTGGAGAAGTCTACAAGCAGGAGCTAAAGGACACCATCTACTAGATTTGTGGACGCCGAGATGAGAATTGGGATATGATCAGCACCCGTAAGGATAGGTCCATTGCAGCATTCATCCAGGAGTTGAACCACCACATTCGTTGCCAGGAGCACCAGATGTGTGCAGGGATGATAGATTTGAAGAAAGCCCTAAATAGGAATTTGGAGCTATAAGAAGAACTCAAGTCTACACGCGACGGATATGAGGAGGAGATGAAAATACTTGTGGAGAAGAATGATGATTTGACCCGAAAGTTAGGGATACTCATGGGAGAAGAAGACGAGGAAGAAGAACCCAAGGAGATTCCACCGGAAGACTATATCATCATAGATGACACGGATTCGGAAGCTGAGGATAGCAAGGATGAAGACTATGAAGATGAAGCTGGAGCAGATATTATGGAATCCTCTGTCGATTAATATTTTTAGATGACCACCCTGTGACTAGTAGTTTACCTCCATATATAGCTTTAGAGCACTTTTGTAACGATCGTTAGATTTGTAAGACCTTGTTTGAAATTGATTGGTGTGATATGATTGTGTGTTTGACTCATGTGCATATGGGTAGTGATTTTCCCTTAGACCTCTTTTCTATTCTAATCTTTTCCCTCTACACCCATCAGATGCCTCCAAGACGTGAATTTGAGTTTCCCCCTGAGCTCACCCAGTTGATCCAGCAGCAGAACACCCTGATGTGACTTCTTGTCCAGAACACTCAGAACAACCAGAACAACAACAACAACAACAACCCTCCACCACCACCACCCGTGGACAACCTGACACGTTTCTTAATGTTGCAACCACCCGTGTTTGCTAGCAGCATCGAACCAATAGTGGCTGATGACTAGCTACGCAAGATTGGAAGGGATTTGACCACCGCCAATTGCTCGGATGCTGAGAAGGTGCGATTTGCCGCACACCAGTTGTCTGGACCAGCCGCAGCATGATGGGAGAATTACACAACCACTTACCCCGTAGCCAATGTCACTTGGGATCAGTTTTAGCAAGCTTTTCGTACCGCCCATGTCTCAACCGGAGCAATGAGTATGAAGAAGCAGGAGTTTCGCAATTTGCGCCAAGGGAATCGTACTGTGGCTCAGTACGTGGATGAGTTTAGTACCCTATCTCGTTATGCCCCAGATGATGTGGCCACAGATGCCAAGAAGCAGGAGAGATTCATGGAAGGGCTGAATGATGAGATGAGTGTACAGTTGATGATGGCAACTTTCAATAATTACCAGGAGTTGGTTGACCGCGCCCTAATGATTGAAAGGAAGCATCAACAGATTGAGAGTCGCAAGAGGAAGTATGGGCAAGGAAAGTATAATTCTGGAGCTCAGCAGAAGCCCCGTTTTACCCCTAAAGCGGTAGGACAGTTTCAGCATACCCATGGAGGAGGTAGCTCGCACAATCACAATGGCACCAAGAATGGCAATGGAAATGGGAATGGAGACAATGGAAACCAGAACCGCCCTACACCGTCCACACCCACCAAGAGGGATTTCAGCCATGTCACTTGTTACAAGTGCGGGAAGAATGGACATTATGCCAATGAATGCCCAGAAGTTAAGAATGGGAGCGACAATGGAAGCGCCGGGAAGAAGCCCAACCCGTTCAACAAAGGACAAGTGAACCACGTGACTGTGGAGGAGGTAGATGAGCAACCAGATGCGGTTATAGGTAAGTTCTTAGTTAAATCCTTTACTGCACTCGTTCTTTTCGATACTGGTGCATCGCATTCATATATTTCAAGGGGATTCGTGGATAAGTATAAGCTGCCGACCCAAGCCCTTAGATCGCCCATGTTAGTAACCTCACCAGGAGCGGAGTATATGGCTAAGTCATGGTGTGATCAGTTGCCCCTAAGGATTGGAAATTACATTTTCCCTTCGGACCGAATAGTATTGGAATCTCAAGGACTGGATGTGATATTAGGCATGGATTGGTTATCTAAGTATGAAGGGAATATTGAATGTGCCAGTAAGACCATTTTGCTTACTACGCCAGAAGGAAGAAGGATCAAGTATGTATCCCGGCATGAGTCAAAGGGGAGTAGATTAAATTCCTTGTCAGGAGTTGTTCAGGAGGAAGTGCCAGTAGTGAAGGATTATCCGGATGTGTTTCCAGAGGAGTTACCTAGCATGCCACCGGATAGAGATATAGAGTTTTGATTGAACTTTTGCCAGGCACTGGGCCAATTTCTAAGAGACCGTATAGAATGCCCGCAAAGGATTTGGAGGAAATGAAGAAGCAGATTAAGGAGTTACTGGATAAAGGATTCATACGCCCAAGTTCTTTGCCTTGGGGTTCACCAGTACTTCTAGTGGAGAAGAAGGATGGATCGTTAAGAATGGTTGTCGATTACCGTGGATTGAATGAAGTAACGATCAAGAACAAGTACCCATTGCCGATGATCAATGATCTGTTCGATAGATTGCAAGGAGCTAAGGTATTTTCCAAGATCGATCTGCGATCAGGGTACCATCAATTGAAGATCCGAGAGCAGGATATACCTAAGACGGCCGTTACCACTAGGTATGGGTTGTACGAGTATACCGTTATGTCGTTTGGTCTGACAAACGCACCGGCATACTTTATGAACCTGATGAACAAAGTGTTTATGGAGTATTTGGATAAGTTCGTCGTAGTGTTCATAGATGATATATTGATCTTCTCGAAGGATGAAGAGGAGCATGCAGAGCATTTGCGATTGGTGTTGGAGAAGCTCAGAGAATATCAGTCATATGCCAAGTTTAGCAAATGTGAGTTTTGGTTGAAGGAAGTCGGATTCCTCGGACATGTCATATCCGGAGAAGGAATAGCAGTAGATCCCACTAAGGTGGACACTGTGACCCAGTGGGAAGCCCCAACAACAGTTGGAGAGATCCGGAGTTTTCTTGGACTCGCAGGATACTACGGAAGATTCATTGAGAATTTCTCAAAGATTGCAAAGCCAATGACGGAGTTGTTAAAGAAGGACACCAAGTTCAGTTGGACCGAAGAATGTGAGGCCAGTTTCCAGGAATTGAAGAAAAGGTTGGTCTCATCCCCTGTGTTGATTCTGCCAGATCAACATAAGGATTATGAGGTGTACTGCGACGCTTCACGTCGAGGACTTGGAGCAGTTCTTATGCAGGAAGGAAGAGTTGTTTCGTATGCTTCACGACAACTAAAACCTCATGAGATAAACTATGCCACCCATGATTTGGAATTAGCAGCCGTAGTGCATGCATTGAAGACGTGGAGGCATTTTCTCATTGGGAACCATTGTGAAGTATATACGGACCACAAGAGTTTGAAGTATATATTCACTCAGAAGGAGTTGAATCTTAGGCAAAGGAGATGGCTGGAACTCATTAAGGATTATGACATGAGATTGCATTATCATCCCGGAAAGGCTAACGTAGTAGCCGATGCGCTAAGCCGTAAGAGCCATGTCAATACCCTAATGATGGAAGAATTTCCAAAGGAGTTAGCCGAGGACCTACGAGAACTACGTTTGGATATAGTTCCAAGAGGCCATGTAGCAACATTAGAAATCCAGTCTACCCTGATGGATAAAATCAGAGAAGCTCAGAAAGCTGACAAGGAGGTTGCTTCTATAAAGGAAAGGATGAGCGAAGGAAAAGCTAAAGGATTTCGTGAGGATGAACACAACACCCTATGGTTTGAGGATCGAATCTATGTGCCCAATGACCCGGAGATCACGAAGTTGATTTTTCAGGAGGCCCATGATTCACCATACTCGATTCACCCAGGAAATACTAAGATGTATTTGGATTTGAAGGATATTTTCTGGTGGACCGGTATGAAGAAGGATATTGCGGAGTATGTAGCAGTTTGTGATGTATGCCAAAGAGTAAAGGCAGAACATCAGAAGCCAGCAGGATTGTTACAACCTATGCCAATACCCGAATGGAAGTGGGAGAACCTTGGCATGGATTTTATCACCGAATTGCCCAGGACCAAAGCAGGATATGATTCAATCTGGGTAGTAGTAGACCGATTGACGAAGGTAGCCCACTTTATTCCTTTGAAAACCACATATACCAGTGCAAAGTTGGCAAAGATATACATGTCCAGAATTGTATGTCAGCATGGAGTTCCGAGGAGCATCGTATCAGATAGAGGAACCCAGTTTACCTCAAAGTTCTGGAATCAGTTACATGAAACCTTGGGTACCAGACTAGAGTTTAACACAACATTTCACCCGCAGACAGATGGACAGACGGAGAGAGTCAATCAGATTTTGGAGGATATGCTGAGAGCCTGTGCATTAGATTATGGATCTAGTTGGGATGTCAACTTGCCTTACGCGGAGTTCTCATACAACAACAGTTACCAAGCCAGTTTGAAGATGGCACCGTTCGAGGCATTGTATGGAAGGAGATGCCGAACACCGTTGTCATGGGACGAAGTTGGAGACCGACAGTTGTTTGGACCAGACTTAATCAAAGAGTCTGAGGAGAAGGTGAAGTTGATCCGAGATAGACTGAAGGTAGCTCAGTCCAGGCAGAAGAGTTATGCAGACTCGAAGCGCAAGGAGATAACCTATGAGATTGGAGACAGAGCGTACTTGAGAGTATCGCCTCTGCGAGGAGTTAAACGTTTCGGAGTTAAAGGGAAATTAGCCCCGAGATTTGTGGGACCTTACCGTGTTTTGGAACGCATGGGAGAGGTTGCCTATAAGTTGGAATTGCCCGAAGGATTGTCAGGAGTGCACGACGTGTTTCACGTTTCACAGCTTAAGAAGTGCCACGCGGAGATGGCCGATCTACCGCTTAGAGACACAGTACCCCTGGAAGCAATTCAGTTGGACAGTGATTTGACTTACGAGGAGAAGCCTGTTAAGATTCTCGAATTTTCGAGCAGAGTTACTCGCAGTAAGGTTATCAAGTTTTGCAAAGTTCAGTGGAGTCACCACACCGAGGAAGAAGCCACCTGGGAACAAGAAGATGATCTACGCAAGGACCACCCACACCTGTTCTCTAGCCAAGTCGAATCTCGAGGGCGAGATTCATTCTAAGGGGGGTAGGTTTGTAACATCCCAAATTTTCAATTTGGAATGTTATACCTAGATCATATTTGCATTGCATGTTTTTGCATTTTGGTTCGTGGAGTTCCTCGAAATTCTATGCAACTCAAGGACCTACGAAGAGAGTTGGGAATTTTATCGTTTTTGTATTTGAGTTCGCTCGAATACCGGTACGAGGACAGTGTGATTCTAATTATTTTTCTCTCCTAAAAATATTTCTAAATACCAAAAATGAGCGGAGATAATATGACTTCTACAAAATAACAGAAATATTGGAGGAAAAATGTTAAAATCACTTTTGGTATTTTTTCTGGATTTATTTGCGGATTTATTTGCATAGGAAAAATGCGCGTTTTTCAAAATTGCATTTAGGTCCGGGAGAAATGTTCACTTTGTCCTAAATATTATTAGAGGACAGTGAAAATTTGTTTCGGGAATTTTGGAGTCTGTTTAATATTTCTTTCGTTAGTTTTTCTGCGCCGGGACTCTTTTCGAAAAAAAAAGTGAACCGACTTAGGATTCGTATAGGAGTAGGACTATGGGCTTTATAAGCCAGCGCCCCGGCCCGTCTCGCCCCCAGCCCGCAGCCGCCCCCTGCCCTAACCCTAGCCACGCCGCGCCGCCGCCGCCAGCCGCCGCCCCGCCGCCTGCTGCCGTCGCCGCCGCGCCGCACCCCGCTGCCCCGCGCCGCACGCCGCCCCGCTGCCTCCCGCCGCTGCCACCACCGCGCCGCGTCGCCCGCCGCCGCACCGCGCCGCCACCGCCCCGCCGCCGGAGTCGCCGGACTTCGCCGCCGTCGCCGAGGTTGACACCGCCGCCGCCATCGGTTTTTTTCAAAAGACCGATCGGTTTTTTTAGGAAAGCCCTAGATATGTTTTTTTATTTAGAATAGATCGGTTCGGTTTTTCCGTCGGTTTAGTTATTTAGCGGACGTTCGTCCGTACGTTCGTTTTAACGAACAATTTTCGTTAATTAGCCGCAGACAGCGAATGTTCGTTCGTTAGCCTGTTCGTCCGTTTTTCTTTTTCGGGGTATTTATCCGCGGTTATTCCGATCGTGATTTCTGCCCTGATCTTGTTTTTCGTTTTTCTTGTCACTCGAGAGTCAGAATCAGGTGATTCAAAATCCCAGATCTTTGTCTCGAAGCCCTCTTTACGTTTAATCTACTTGAACAAAGTTTTGGCTACTGTAAAATATGACTTTAGGCCAACTAGTAAACCGGAGCTCGTTTCTTTTGCAGTTTGAGTTTCATTGCCTCTTTCGAGTTGATTCTTTTTGCAAACCGGAGTTTTTAAGTTGAACTTTCTGGTTAGATCTCTTATTTGAGTTTTACCCGTGCATTAGTTAAGTACTTATTGTGTGCTTGTTTGATTGCGATAGAGTACCCGGAGTGCGCCGCTTGCTACTTTGAGTCTCTAGGTTTTGCGGATCATCAGCAAGGCAAGTAACACTTTGATCATGCTTTCCAATTACCCAATTTTCATTGCATTAGTCCAAACCCTCACACCTTGCATGAGTAGGATTAATTAACTTGTGGGACTGGGAAGTAGATTGAGGTAGTACCTATTACCTGCATTACATTCAAACCTTTGGGAGTTACTTCTACGTT
This sequence comes from Secale cereale, assembly GCA_902687465.1. NCBI lineage: Eukaryota > Viridiplantae > Streptophyta > Magnoliopsida > Poales > Poaceae > Secale > Secale cereale. The sequence continues at coordinate 684,791,205 of LR738713.1, forward strand.
TTGCTGTTAGGACATGCTATGCTTGTAGACGTGGATTGCGTGAGTGAAATCCATGACAGATGTGAGTTTGTTAATTAATGGTTCAACTTAAGGTGACAACATTAATACTCATCTGGGTGGATTGAGGCACCTGGGTATTCCAGCGATTGCCTGTTTTTTTATGGACCGCCACCCAGGCTCAAAGGGATCATGAGATTATTCATACTAGAAACTTCTGTGTGCAGCCACAATGCTATTATGGGCTCTAGCATAGTATGAGTAAGTCGTGCGAACTCTTACAGTGGTGGACTAGCAGATGTAGGGGATGTAGGTTGGTACGGTCTGCCCGATCGTAAGGTGCTAGCGCTTCTGAAAGACTATGTTTCGGTCATCCGTTTCTCAAACATCATGCAGTGCGAGAAACCAAACAAAGGCGATCTGGTCTTGTGGGAAAAGTGCACAAACCTCTGCAGAGTGTACAAACTGATCATGATTAGCCGTGTCCCCGGTTATGGACGTCTTGAGTATCCAGTACTTAGATTTTCATGTGAATCTCATCATGTTACTCTAATTTAACATTGTTGGGTTTAATGATTATTTTAATTGGGGTTGAGAGGATGTCTATCTTCTCAACGATGCTTCAACTACCATGATAGTTAATTAAAATCTATTCCTTTGAAGTAGGGAAAAATTGGCTTTACGCAAAAACTTAACCATAGAGCTTTCCACCAGCCATATTGCATATAGTATAGCTTTACTTTCATTGCATTCTCTTGTGTTACCTTGCCAGCATATTCCATGTGCTGACCCGTTTTCGGGCTGCAACGTTTCATGTTGCAGACTTTTCAGACGATGAGTAAGATGCCTTTTAGGTCGTGGTTCTATACTCAGTGATGCCGCTGGAGTTGATGGACTCACTTATCTTCCAAGCCTTCCGCTGTTATCGTATTAGATGGCCTTCAACCATATTATTTGTAATAAGTTCATCGTTGGACTATCGATGTAATAAGTGTGTGATTGCTACTCTGTTATAAATCCTTCAAGTACTGTGCGTGTCAGCATTACTGATCCAGGGATGACACTGATGCACAGAGATCAGACTGTTTGAGGTCTGGTCGCTACATCAATATCCAGTTTAAGAATTTCCGGTTCAAAAATCTCTCGCAAGTTTGAGTTCTCAGGGAAAATTAAAGGGACCAACGAGTGTTTGTTGCACAGCACAACTCACACCCGGCGAGCACAGCTCAGAAATATATCACATGGATGTTTCTATTTATAAAGCGGAGTTCTAACTACCCTATTGTTCCGGCTATCAAGCCAATATCATCACAAGAGCACAACTCTGGTTGCTTCGGTAATCCGGCTATCAAGCCAACATGATGGTAAGGGGCAAAAGAGAGTTTGATGCATATCACAACTCAAACATAGGCACCCGACGAGCACAACTCACAATGCTACCTGGGGGCTCCCGTCGCACAGCGGCAACGAGTTTTTAAGACCCTTGTAGCAGGCTATCAAGCCACGGCTTGGAAGCCTAGTGTATACACCTAAAACCCCGGATTAACCTGACTGCATTAAGTAAGTCACTCCGCCCAGGTAAACCTGGTATGACCCGTCGAACGATTGACAAGTCAATCTTATTACAGACCCTGAACTTGTCGATGTTAAATTGACGATTGGTTAAGGATTGAGGTCCATCTTAACAGGCTTTGTGAAATGGTTAATTGAGTGGCTTGGCAGCCCATGAAAAGCCTCGAATTTGGAGCCTGGCAGCTCGTAAAAAGCCTCGACTACAAGTTTTTATTTGCTTGGTTTGCCAAGTTTTTACTTGTCAATGAGATTTTATTATTCATCTGATATCTATCAATTCGGCCTAGTAGTTGACTACAAGTCATCACCATCAAGTAAACCGGTGTTTATTAACCCGGCCTGGCTTTTGACTATAAGTCGCCAGTATGAGATAAGATAATGACTAGTGTTTATTTAACCGGCCTGGCTTTTGACTATAAGTCGCCAGTATGAGATAAGATAATGACCGATGCTTATTAAACCGGCCTGGCTTTCGACTATAAGTCGCCAGTATGAGATAAAATAATGACCGGTGTTTATTAACCCGGCCTGGTTGTGATCAAATATCACTGGAACCGGTTTTCAAACCGGGTTATATTATTCAAATCTTTAAATAGCCAACAAGGCTGGATTTTTATTATGGTTATCAATAACCAATATTATGATTGAGGTTTTCAAAGTTGCTTCAGCGCAATGGATATTATTTTATCAATGGGTATGATTTATTCTACAACTGAAGGAATAGTCCCGAGTCGCTGCAGGCTTACGACCCGGCACTTGGGGGCTACACTATTCAAATTGAGATTACATCAAATATGCAAGTCCCATGTCACTGCCAGCATGAACCATGGCACTTGGGGGCTAATGCAAAGTCATTTTTTGCTCACCTTATTGGAGACCCGACTCATCACATTGTAATGAGCCGGCCCTTGGGGGCTACCAATTGCTCCTGTCAACAATTCAAGGTACACAAGTCTTAATCCATTATATTGAAGGGTCCACTGCTCAGTTGGTAAAGCACAAATCTCTTAACCTTGTGGACGTGGGTTCAAGCCCCATGATGGGAGTTACATTATATAATGTTATTTTCAATGAAGTATATATAAAGTCCCAACTCAGTATTCTTACTGAGCCGGCCCTTGGGGGCTACACGTTGCTGTTCAAGTCTACATGATCATATTTATAAAGTCCCTGCTCATTATTACATAATGACCCGGCCCTTGGGGGCTACACTGGTTGAAGTTTTTGAGCATCAGGCAATTACAAGTCCCAGGTTGCTGCAAGCATGACAACCCGGCACTTGGGGGCTACATAATATGGAGTATTCAGTTTTTACTAGTGACTGGGATGAACAATTTGGATTTTTTCAAGGTTGCAACATTTATATTCAAACAAGTCTTAAGATATCACTATGTTCTCCTCTTAAGACTTGGGGGCTACATGTAATATGCATATAAAGGAGGAACATCTTCAAATTCTCAGTTTCGGGCAAATCAGGAAGATTAATTGTGTGACCCGACGTTGGCAACAATCATAACCCGGCGTCCATAAACAATCATGACCCAGGAACATCAGTTTTTATAACCCGACAATTTTTGCAATGATAAACCGGCACGTTCTACATTCTTAAACCTGCTGAAGAACAGATGAATATTTCAAAGACCAATATTTTTGATTAAGCATTGGGATCTGAGTCAAAGGAGTTATTCTTCACAATATTTCTCTGTGACAAACCAATGTCAGCAAATTGATTATGAAGCTGGCCTATTGACCTGGATTTTCAAGAAGAAGGAAATGATAAAGACTTAAGGAGGACCAGGATCAGTTTAACATGCATAAATCCAAATTAAACTGGGGGCTAATATCGGGGATATACCCCGCGGTATGACCCGGCTGGAGTTATAACCCGGCTGACAGTTAAGATGATAAACCAGATGGTAAACCGGCAGACAATCATAAACTGGCAGACAATCATAAACCGGCAGACAATCATAAACCGGTAGACCGTCATAAACCAGCAGACAATGATAACCCGGTGGCCAAGGGTTATGAAGCCCGAGACGTTATGAAGCCCGAGACGTTATGAAGCCCAAGATGTTAAGAAGCCCATGAAGAGAAGTCAAAATAGTTTAAGTCTTACTCCGAGTTGGACTCTACATGTAACCCGCCCCTTCAACATATATAAGGAGGGGCAGGGCTCCCCAAAGGGGGAGAAGTTCTCACAAGTTAGAGGCGCCATATTCTTTAGGGCTAGACACAACTAAGGGAGAGCCGGTTTACCGACGACTCCATGAGGGTCATAATGAGATCTAGCCTCAAACAACATGTAGGGTTGTTACCGGATGATGTTTCCCGGGGCCCGAAGCTGTCTAAATCTGTGTCTTGCGTGTTGCGTCTCTCAATTCCGCTCAACCCCTCTCAAGCTACCATATAGATGCATTGGCCTCACGACTAAGTCCTCACACTAGGACATCTGCCGTGATAATTCCACGGCAACTTCACTCTAAAATTCTTTGATAATTTCAAAAGTTTCAGATTTGTGATTCATCAAGTAGATATACCCATATCTGCTCAAATCATCTGTGAAGGTCAAAAAATAACGATACCCGGCGCGAGCCTCAACACTCATTTGTCCGCATACATAAGTATGTGATACGTCTCCAACGTATCTATAATTATTGATTGTTCCATGCTATTATATTATCTATTGTGGATGTTTAATGGGCTTTAATATGCTCTTTTATATTATTTTTGGGACTAACATATTAACCGAAGCCCAGTGCCAATTCCTGTTTTTTTGCCTATTTCAGTGTTTTGTAGAAAAGGAATATCAAACGGAATGAAACCTTCGGGAGGATCTTTCTTGGACCAAAAGCAAACCAAGAGACTTGGAGTTGAAGTCCAGAACGCCATGAGGCGGCCAAGAGGCAGGAGGGCGCGCCCAGGGGGTAGGCGCGCCCCCACCCTCGTGGGCCCCTCGTAGCTCCACCGACATACTTCTTCCGCCTATATATACCCTTATACCCTAGAAACATCAGAGGGAGCCACGAAACCACTTTTCCACCGCCGCAACCTTCTGTACCCATGAGATCCCATCTTGGGGCCTTTTCCGGCGCTCCGCCGGAGGGGGAATCGATCACAGAGGGCTTCTACATCAACACCATAGCCTCTCCGATGATGTGTGAGTAGTTTACCACAGAACTTCGGGTCCATAGTTATTAGCTAGATGGCTTCTTCTCCCTCTTTAATTGTCAATACAAAGTTCTCGTCGATGTTCTTGGAGATCTATTCGATGTAATATTCTTTTGCAGTGTGTTTGCCGAGATCCGATGAATTGTGGATTTATGATAAAGTTTATATATGAATAATATTTGGTTCTTCTCTGAATTCTTATATGCATGATTTGATATCTTTGCAAGTCTCTTCAAAATATCGGTTTAGTTTGGCCTACTAGATTGATCTTTCTTGCAATGGGAGAAGTGCTTAGCTTTGGGTTCAATCTTGCGGTGTCGTTTCCCAGTGACAGCAAGGGCAACAAGGCACGTATTGTATTGTTGCCATCGAGGATAAAAAGATGGGGTTTATATCATATTTCTTGAGTTTATCCCTCTACATCATGTCATCTTGCTGAATGCATTACTCTGTTCTTAGGAACTTAATACTCTAGATGCATGCTGGATAGCGGTCAATGTGTGGAGTAATAGTAGTAGATGCAGAATCGTTTCGGTCTACTTGACACGAAGGTGATGCATATATTCATGATCATTGCCTAGATACTCTCATAACTATGCGCTTTTCTATCAATCGCTCGGCAGTAATTTGTTCAGCCACCGTAATTTATACTATCTTGAGAGAAGCACTAGTGAAACCTATGGCCCCCGGGTCTATTTTCTATCATATAAGTTCCCGATCCACAATTCTAGTTTTCTATTTATTTTATTTTGCAATCTTTACTTTCCAATCTATACAACAAAACTACCAAAAATATTTATCTTATTATCTTTACCAGATCTCACTTTTGCGAGTGGCCGTGAAGGGATTGACAACCCCTTTATCTCGTTGGTTGCAAGGTTCTTGATTGTTTGTGCAGGTACTAGGTGACTTGAGCTTTATCTCCTACTAGATTGATACATTGGTTCCCAAAAACCGAGGGAAATACTTATGCTACTTTGCTACATCACCCTTTCCTCTTCAAGGGAAAACCAACTCATGCTTAAGAGGTAGCAAGAAGGATTTCTGGCGCCGTTGCCGGGGGGATCTACGCCAAGTCAAGACATACCATGTACCCATCACAAACTCTTCTCCCTCACATTACATTATTTGCCATTCGCCTCTCGTTTTCCTCTCCCCCACTTCTAAAATGATTTTTGAAAACCTTTGCCTTTCTTTCGTTCGTCGTGTTAGCTTGCTTTTTGTGTGCTTGTGTGTTGGATTGCTTGCTTTGTCACGATGGCTCAAGAAAATACCAAATTATGTGACTTTTCCAACACCAATAATAATGACTTTATTTGCACCCCGATTGCTCCCGCTACTAATGCGGAATCTTGCGAAATCAATGCTGCTTTATTGAATCTAATCATGAAAGATCAATTCTCAGGCCTTCCTAGTGAAGATGTCGCATCTCATATGAAATATTTTGTTGATTTATGCAATATGCAAAAGAAGAGAGATGTAGATAATGATCTTGTTAAATTAAAACTATTCCCGTTCTCATTACGAGATCGGGCCAAAACTTGGTTTTCTTCTTTGCCTAAAAATAGTAGTGATTCATGGAATAAGTGCAAATATTGTTTTATTGCCAAGTATTTTCCTCCCGCTAAGATCATTCTTGATAACCCACAAGTGTAGGGGATCAGTTGTAGCCTCTTTCGATAAGTAAGAGTGTCGAACCCAACGAGGAGCTAAAGGTAGAACAAATATTCCCTCAAGTTCTATCGACCACCGATACAACTCTATGCACGCTTGACGTTTACTTTACCTAGAACAAGTATGAAACTAGAAGTACTTTGTGGTTTTTGTGGGATAGGTTTGCAAGAATATAAAGAGCACGTTAATAAAACTAGGGGCTGTTAAGATAAAGACACAACTAAATTAGTTTTAGTAGAGAGCTTTTTGTCACGAGAAAGTTATTTGTCCCTAGGCAGTCGATAACTAGACCGGTAATCACTATTGCAATCTTATTTGAGGGAGAGGCATAAGCTAACATACTTTCTCTTCTTTGATCATATGCACTTATGATTGGAACTCTAGCAAGCATCCGCAACTACTAAAGATCATTAAGGTAAAACCCAACCATAGCATTAAAGTATCAAATCCTCTTTATTCCCATACGCAAACAACCTACTTACTCGGGTCTGTGCTTCTGTCACTCACGCCACCCACCATAAGCAAATCATGAACACATTGCAAACCCTACAGTGAGGATCCCTCACGCACTACTAGGAAAAGGCCTACTAATGGCGCACCTAATTTGGCCATTGATGGCGCATTAGTGGTGCGCCATTAGTGCCACGCCATTAGTATATTTTACTAATGGCGCACCTCTGGTGCGCCATTACTATCTGGTATACTAATGGCGCACCACAGATACGCCATTAGTGTACACAGCAATGCGCCATTAGTATGCCTCCCAGGGGGCCATGTATACCCAGGTGCTTTGGCATACTAATGGCGCACCACAACAAGATGCGCCATTAGTAACTTCGGCATAGTAATGGCGCACTGTCTAATGATGCGCCATTAGTATCCTTTGGCATACTAATGGCGCACTGTGATGTGATGCGCCATTAGTATGAATATTAGGTTTTTTTTTTAATTTTCTGTTTTTTGCACAGGTTACAAAATGTATAATTGGACAGAATATAGACAACACACATCAACAACAGATTCATCGAATACAATAGAAGATTAGTCTCTGAATACAATTCATCATATTAGTCTCCGAATACAATTCATCATATTAGTCTCCGAATTGAAAAGACCGAACAAAGATAGAACATTATATTACAAGTCTCGAGACCGCGAGTAGCGAGTTTGTCTTCACATTACAAGTTGATATCGATCATCTAAACTACCATCACATAGAAGAGAGCTGCGGTCATCACGATGAGCATCATCACGATGAAACTCGTCTTCATCCGGTTCCTCCAACGCTCCCTCCCCTCTCCCGCTAGATAGCGGGCGTATCTAGATTCGGCCTCGGACCTAGTGGTGTACCCTTTGTAACTGTTACCGCTGAATCGGTGAACCTGTCTCCGACACTCCTCCCAGTCATCGTAGACTCCGAGAACCTTACCCTTGTACACAACATACGACGGCATCGCTATGCACTAGCCAAACGAAACGATCGAAAGAGAAAAGCAAGACATTAATAAGCAATATATAAGCAATATATAAGTATGCAACAGAACGATCGAAAGAGAAAAGCAAGACATTAATAGCATCGATTACATCTAAGTTGAACGACTCTCGAAACCAAAGAGACATACTACAAGTTCATTAAAGTTTAATTACAACATGAGCTAATCGATGTTTCAGAACTAGACACAGCATCACTGCTTTCGACTCGACTCAAGGGACCGGAGCGTGGATGAAGCCGCCGTCTATCCTGGGAGTCATGAAATCACGGGCGTTGTCAGCCTACATTTGTAGCATTGTGTCGATGTCACTGTTGGACGGTTGATTTCTGAGGAAGAACTGCCCCGAGGTACAAAGGACATCTTGATGGATGATTTCCGCAAACTCCGACTGGATGCGAAAGAATTCTTGTCTGATGTCCGCGTCCTGGATTGCCGACACACTCGCGGCCCAATCTTTGAGTTTACTCGGTAGCAGAAGTTGATGATGGTCCCGTACGATTGCCCGCATGTGATGGATGGCGTAGTAGGCACCCTTCTGACCGCCAGGCGGCTGCTTGACGCAGCAGAATGTCGTATTGTGGGAGAACACGTGCTTGCCGTACTTACGAATAGGCCTGGTGAAGGTGCCTCCAGATTTGGCGTAGCCGGGGAGAACATCATCAAGAACCTTCTTGACATTTGTGTAGTCTTTGTTCGACTGACCGTCCGGGTCGAAATACGTGGCCATGGAATATTTGGGGCTTAGGAGGATGAGCGTGCAATGTGTGTCACTGCAGAAAACACGGAATGTTAAAAGAAAAACGATCGAAATCTAAGAATTTGTATGTTACGGGGCGGTTGAGGGGGAGGACTTACACGGGAAAGTAAGGCACGAGGAAGTTATCCTTATCTCGGTTTGCCAGAATGACGCCTTCGAGGTAAGAACTCGCGACTTGCCGGTCCCCAGCGCTGCCCAAGATCTTGGCACGCATGTAGAAGGGGTCGACTATCACGATGTCCGGGGTCTTGTCGCGAATGATCCGCATCTCCATACTCAGCGAAAATAGCCGAACGAAGGTGTAGTGCAGCGGATGAAGGTTCAACATAGCGTGGATGTCATCAAACCGCAGGACGATCGTACCCCCGATGGAGTTATCCACAAAGCCCTTGCCCTCTGGCACCTTGGCCGCGAAAACCGGGTATGCCACATCCTTCTCTCTGAGACGCCGCTTCTCCAAAGAAAGAACACTGTCATGCAGACTCCGCATAGCACCGGTTGCAGCATCGAGCATATTTGTCGGTAGCATCGGCCTACCCGCCACATGCACCCTCCTCATTACATCCTCAGGTGAAGGTGGCCCGTCCTGAGCACGGATCGTACTCGGTGCCGGCTGGCTCGCACCCTTGTTAGTCTTTCTTTTGCGTGCCTTCTTCTTCTCCTGTAATGGGACCGAGTTCTGCTCACAGACCGCCTTCTTGAGTGTGTTGGGGCTGATAATATTTCGCACCTCGCCTATCTAAGGCTCGGTGAAGTCGGCAGCTGGAGGCGTCTCCTGAGAGCTGAACGGCAGACGACGCCTGTTGCAACTTGGCTTCTCCGCGGTACCAGCTAGATCGCGCACGTCTTTTGTTGGGTTGGGTTCTTGAGAAGGAGGCCCCATGAAGTCGCCACCGTACCCATGATCGGCAAAGTACTGATCGACGTTGGCAAATGCATCGTCGTCATCGTCGTTCTGATCCTGTGCCATATGCATGTTTGGATCCAGTGGCATAGGGATGTCCGGCACCATTGCGGCGGTCTTGCCATGGGGCCGACTTGGCGCCGGCACGACTGGCGGTGTTGTCTTTGGGGTCGTGTCCCCCGCCCCCAAACGAATCTGGCTCTTCGGCCAAAGCAGGGGCCAGCTCAGGCAGGCGCTGAGGGTCATCACGTCATCATCGTCGGCCCCGATGGGTCGAATCGGAGGTAACACCTCGTCGCAGCCTGGCAGCACCCGGACCAGTTGAACCCTAAACAAGTTGGGTGGCATCTGGGTACCATGGAACAAGGGGTTGCCCGGTTGAACGATTTTGCCCTTGGCGACATCGACCAACTCGTTGTTCACGAAGTGCAGGAGAGTTCACGGAACGTCGGCGGCGCCCTGCGAAAACATGTAGGGCGTCAGGGATGCCCAGTCAAAGGCAAGGAGATGAAGTCCTCGGCCAAGAGAGGCTTAATTAGTTACCGTGATGATGGCGTCGAGCTCGGCTAATGTCGAGGCACCGCCAACGGCGGGCGTGCAGTTGACGGAGGGGCCGCTTGCTGCAGAGGTGCCGGCCGGCGTACACCCAGGTGCATTAAGCTCCCGTGCCGGCGTCGGAGACACCAATGCCGCCTCCACCGGAGACACCAATGGCCCCGCCATTGCGTTCTGTGAGTTGCTGGTCGTGAAGCTAGGAATCGGGGGCGGCCCCTGTTGGCCGCCCGCAATCCACGCACTCAACCCCTCGATCAAGGTAGGCACAATGGCGGTGATCATCGCTCCGAGCTGTTGTTGCACTTGCTCTTGGACAATCTCCGGAATCCACGCCACCTGTGCCTTGAGTTCTTGAACCTCGCGGGCCTGGCTTTCCGAGCTGGTCTTTTTCTCCTTTCGCCCACCAGCGTTATAGTATGACGACCATTTTGTCGACAAGCCTTTGCCGGCCACACGACCAGCTGACGTCGGCTTACTGAGCTTATCCTTGTTCTTCATTACATTCAACGCCCTATTTAGAGTCGTGTCCCAAGGGTTGCTCTTAGTCGACCCCGCGCTACTGCTTTCAGTCGCCTGCGGAAGGAATGTGAACCATTTAGAAATTTGGCTTCATTAATTAGAATGCAACCATATGGAGCTAATTACGCGGGGGTGTATTCCTTACCAGAACAAGCTCAAGCGCCCTGGTCTTCGGATCCGTGGTAAGCTCCTTTGTTTTCGGGTCCTTCTTGTACCAGGCCCTGACAAAGTTCCTGGTCTACTTGTCACCGTATTTATCGAAGAGGGGCGGTAGGCCTTGCTCGGCACGGTCCGCCTCCTCCTTGTCCCATATAGGCTCCGCCACTCTGTAACCGCCGGGACCGAGTGTGTGTTCCCCTAAGTTCAGCTCCCGCATTTCTTTCCCCCACTAACTTGATTCGGAGTGTGCGGTGCTCGAGCAATTGATCTTGAAGTCGTTGTAGTCATCTTCGGTGATCGAAGGATTTTTCTCCTTGATCTTCTGATAACTCTCACCTTTCTCGATCATTCTCTTCACATTGCTTTTCCAAGTAGACAGGGCCTTGCTCATCTTCGTGAGGGAAGCATTGTTCACTTTATTCCCTTTGAGGCTTGTGTTTTCAAATTCAGCGGGGAACTTGTATCATTCGTGGACCTTCGTGAAGAGGAGGTTGCGCAAATTCCCTCGGTCAGGATGCCTCAGGTTCTCGGTGTTGATCGAGACGGTGCTCCGGAGAATGCACCCGAGCTGAAGCGAGTACCCCTTGACTATTCGTTCGGGCGCCGTTGGATTCCCGTCGGAGTCCACTTCAGTAACTTCCTCCTTGAGGGTGCGGAGCACGGTCGGGCGCCGGTCCTTCCGTTGCCTCTTCGGATGGCTGCCATCTGTGCGTGCGCCGCCATCATCAGTGGTGGCATCCTCGGCGGCACCATCAGTGGTGGCATCAGTGGGGTCATCCTCGGCGGTACCATCGGTGGTCTCAGGATCGGTGGGGAAGGCGGCGTCCTCATACAAGTGAGGTTGTTCCTCCATCTCCTGGGACAGCTCCCAGAATGCCTTGCCGCCCGAACCCCCGACCTCATCGTTGTTGGCCATGTTTCTCTCTAAAGAGGAACAAAGTTTGGTCAAAAAGTTGGTTATTGTCAAGGAACAAGATCATGGTCTCATCATTTAGGGTTTGTCGACACCGAGGCATCCTAAAAGCTAAGCTTTTATAATTGAGGGTTTTTCGACGCCGAGGCACCCTAAAAGCCTAAGCTTTCATCATTTCGGTTTTTATCGACACCGAGGCACCCTAAAAGCCAAGGTTTTTATAATTTATGGTTTGTCGACACCGAGGCATCCTAAAAGCTAAGCTGGGAAGGAGAATTCTAAGTTGGGCCTAATCACTTGGCTCTATTGCCGCGTATGGTTTAATGCAGCTAGAATAAAGGGGCACTTGATCCTACTTAATTAACTACTAAGATACCCCGGCCGATGCATTAGTCACAAGTACTCCATATGTCCTATTTTTAGCAAAGTCATGCTAAAATTCACGGAAAATTTCAGCATGACCTTTGCTGAAAATAGGACATACGGAGTACCCGAATTTGCCGGAACGGAAGTTAATCGACATTCCAGCAAACTCAAGGGCCTCTCGGGGTACCTGCAAAATCATCACGACACGATGGTCGGAGACAAAACCCAGCAAAAAGCTGCTCCAGGTTCACCAATTGACTGATACTCATGGATAAGCAAAGCAAACTACTACTACCAAAACAAGAACCAGACAAACTGATATATAATGTCAAGCATGTCTAATACCAGCAGCTAATTGTAGCTTTTGCTTTTCAGTGCCAAATTCTAGCTAGTACCAGTAGTTTTTCTCTTCAGGTAAAATTAACAGCTAGCAGCAATTATTTTCAAATATATATACAAGACAGTAGGTAAAAGGAATTTATATGTGCCCACTGGACATTTTTATATTAACCTAAGGAAAAATGAATAGTTAGGTTAATTACCCACTATTAATAACAACACATATATAAGAGAAACACCTGATGTATTATCTCAATAAAATGAGCTAGATTTGCATTCCCTTCAACAAACAAAAAATAAATGTATGCGTGGCCTTATTATTTATGAAATATAAGAGAGACAACAAAATATATAAGAGAGACAGACACTTGCTGTAATAAAATGAGCCAGATTTGCATTCCCTACCAAAAATAAAGTTGTATGCGTGGACTTATTATTTATCAACCAAAAAAGACACGCGCATATATAGGGTAGCTGCTAGTGTATATACACTTAACTTAATTTGACAGCTCCATCATGCATCAGTTGTAACTCAACTCTAACAGCAATTAAGCTAAGCAATTAACTACTAACTCTAACAGCAATTAAGCTAAGCAACTAGCATGCCAGGCTAGGCACCGCCTCCAACAAGCAAGTTTGTTTCATGCTAGAGAGAGTTGGACCTTTCATTTTCTTTTTCAACCAGTTTTACAAGGAAGGAAGAAAATTCAACCAACTAGTAAAACTCAGGCACCTTCCTTCCTTCCTTCACATGATTGACTTCTCTTTCCCTCCCTTTGACCTAGTTAATTAATTCGAGAGAGATGCAGCAGCAACACAAGTTCAGATTCAGACTAAATTAACTGCTAATTTGACCTAGTTAACCTAGTTAATTAATTCGAGAGGGATTTGACCTAGTTAACCTAATTAATCCCTAGCAGTTAATTAATTTGACCTAGTTAACCTCCAGCAAGCAAGTTTGAACCTAATTTAGCCATTCAAGCTGTTTGACCTAGTTTGACCTAATTTGACCTAGCGGTACTGATAGTACGATCAACTCCCCAACAAGCTGTTCCCCAATTTAGCCATTCAGCAAAGGCCAACCCTAGGGTGGTGTGTAAATTTATCCTTGTTTATTCCATCTCGTGAAACCCCAAATATATTGTAACTAGAAAACTAGTGTATGTTTGAATGGATGCATGCTTAATTCTAATAGGCTGTGTTTTGTCTTTTGTAATTCCATAATTTGCATAGGGTGGATAGATAATACCCAAAAGATGCCAGGCACTAGCAAAAGTTTGTAACACAAAGATGCACACACATTGTGCTGTTAAAGAAAAGAGCACATAGTGAATATGGATGAAATTATTGCCGATCTCTGGCTTCGAAAACCAATTGGTGAGTTTGATCTGGAGATTAGAGATTTATGTTAGTGTCAGTGGTAATGTGCTCCTACTATGGTGTGTGTTGTTTAATATTTGGTAAAAAAAATCGCCTATCATAATTTAGCCCCGCACCTACTCTGTTCGTGGCTCTGCTGCTGCCCATAGATGCAGAACCCAACTACTGTCAACTTACCACATTTCAGTGTTTTCGTACTCTCAGAAGAAATAGTGTGTTTAAGTACTCAATTTTTGCAGGTATTGTAAAAGGGCGAAGGCTGTGTTTAAGGAGCTTGAACTGAAGATACCGTTGACGCATATGAAAGCGGCGAGCTGGCTAAACTTCTGAACATCAGTGTCAAGGACGATCTTTGAATATCGTTTTAGCATGAATATTGTCCTTCTTATTTTGAGGTTACAAAGGCCTTGCAGTGCAACTATGGACTATCATTTTTAGACTAAATTAACTGCTAATTTGACCTAGTTAACCTAGTTAATTAATTCGAGAGGGATTTGACCTAGTTAACCTAATTAATCCCTAGCAGTTAATTAATTTGACCTAGTTAACCTCCAGCAAGCAAGTTTGAACCTAATTTGACCTAAATTCGAGAGGGATTTTAACTAAACCTAGCAAAAGAGAGAAGAAGAGGGCATGGCCGGGAGGGAGGAGAGGAGGAAGAGAGGAGAAGAGAGGCATAGGGAGGAGGGTTACCTGACCACGATGATGTGGTGGCCGGAGCGGAGACGACGGAGGGCGGAGACGGCGGGGAGGTCGTGGGCCTCCTCTCCTGGTGGACGTACGAAGCCGGCCGGCGCGGACCTCCTGGATGTCCTCCCTGCGCGAAGGCGACGATGGGGAGCGGAGAGAGTGGAGGGGGCGGCGCGTGGCGGGTGGTGGGGGGCGCGGGGGCGTGGGGGCGGCGGCGCGGGGGAGCTGCGGTGGTGAGGGGCGCGGGGGCGCGGGGGACATGGGGGCGGCGGGGGTGGAGTCAGGGAGAGAGAGGGGATAGGTTTGGGCCGGCCGGGGAGGAGATATGGATGGTGGGGGCGGCACAATACTAATGGCGCACCACCCCTCGGTGCGCCATAAGTACGTCCATACTAATGGCGCACCTCACCCTGGTGCGCCATTAGTATATTTCTTTTTCTGCTTGAGCCAACAGGTTATCTTCCACCTGACCTGATCCACATCAAGTGTCCTCTACTAGCTCGACTGGTCAGCAGCCAGTTCTCACACTAGGAGGTCCTGGGTTCGATTCCCAGGCTCCACAATTTTTTTATGCATTTAAAATGCTGTTTGATACTTATTTGTGTTTAAATATGTTCAAACTTGTTTAAATCATAACAGTAATATTTTTTATAAGACAGTAATAATTTTTTAAAAAATATCATCAAACAGTAATGCCGGTGGAGCGGGGGAGGGTGCGGGGGGTCGGCGGCGGCGG